>CM062807.1:429309163-430003168 GCA_031772625.1 Pinus tabuliformis
GGATAGTCCACCATGGATGAATTTGTAAATAAGTTCATGAGTTTGCTAAGATATGTACCATATTTAAAAGGGGGGAAAGAAAAAATACAAAGCTTGCAGGTTTTTTCATATAAAGAAAGGATTGAATTTTACAATCCAAAAACCATGGATGAGACTATAAGGAAGCAAAAATTGTGTTTTAACCAAAACAAAAAAAGAGAGTGAAAATTCTAAGGGATCGATGGCCACGAAGCATGAGAAGTTCAATGCTAAGAAAAATGATTTTAGGAAACTTGTATTTTCTAACACATTTAAAAGTAACCGAGGGGAATATAACAGAAGCGTAAATCAACATAAAATCCTAGAACATAAAGGTGGAAAAGGGGTAGGAGAAAGAAATAGGAATTTTGGTGAATCAACTAGACCATCAATTAAGTGTTGGGGTTTCAATGATAACCATTTGTGGAGGGACCATCCAAAAAACCGAGTAAGAAAAAAAGAAATAGTAAATAACCTAGAAGAAGCCTCTAAATTCAATGATATTGCTTGAAATATCCCAAGGAATAGTGTGGTGCTGGATGGGAGACAAGCAGATCACTAGTTCACTATGGTTCAAATCCAAGGTAAAATTTCTAAGAAAAGTGTTACACTACTAATTGACCCTAGTTTTACTTTAAGTTATATTTCCCATGATGCAATTCAGAAATGTGGACTTAAAAAGGAAAAACAAAGTAAGCCCTAGTTAGTACAATTGGCCACATGAGCTAAAAATAAAGTTACATAAATAAGCAAATATTGTTTATTAAATCTAAATGGAATAAACACTCATATAAACCTAAACATTTTATCTTTGGGGTCATATGATCTTGTTGGGATGGATTGGTTGGAACCTCACAAAGTAATTTTAAATTTCCTAGAAATGTCTTTCGCTTGTATTAATGATGAAGTAGAGTACTATATAATCAAAGGAGTGCCAATATCTATTTCTGTGAAGCAAATTTGTGCCTAACAATTAAATAAATGTGCTTGTAAGGGCTTCCAAATGTTTTCAATCCAGATTGAAGACCTTTCTAGTAGCAAAAATAAACCATTTCTAGAATATTTCCTTATATTTGAGCAATATAAAGATGTCTTTCTTAAATAAATACCAGGACTCCCTCCAAGGATATATATAGAATTTGCCATTGATCACATTCCTAGAGCAGTTCTAGTATCCAAATCCCCATATAGAATGAGTATTCCTTAGTTGATAGAGTTAAAAATTCAGTTACAGGAGTTGATAGATAAGAAATACATAAGACATATTATATTACCTTGGGGTGCACCAATATTATTCGTTAAGAAGATGAGACTCTCATACTCGTATAGACTACAAGAAGCTCAATAAAATGAATATCAAGAACAAGTATCCTTTGTCTTGAATCAATGACTTGTTTGATCAAGTTAAAGGAGTTTCAATTTTCTCAAAAATTGATTTGAGATCGAGATACCATCAGATTAGGATAAAGGATAAGGATATTCACAAAACAACATTCAAGACAAGATATGGACACTATGAGTTCGTGGTACTCCCATTTGGAATCACTAATGCACCACACACTTTCATGTGCTTAATGAATAGTGTACTTAGCCCTTTTCTTGACAAATTTTTCATTGTATTCATAGATGATATTGTGGTTTACTCAAAATGTAAATAAAAACATGATCAACATTTGCAGATTGATCTTCAAACACTAAGAGAAAATTGGTTGTATGCTAAGTTTAGAAAATGCTCATTTTACCAGAAATAGATTCAATGTTTGGGACATGTAGTATCTGAGGAAGGGATTTTTGTGGATCTAGAAAAGATAAGAGATATTGTTGAATGGTCGGTACCTAAAGATGTAGCTACTATCAGGTAGCTTATGGGAATTACAATTTATTAAAAAATATTTATAGAAGGATTTTCTAAAATGGAATATCCAATTACTTTGCAAAAGAAGGGAACAAATCTTGAGTGGAATCGGAAGTTGTGGGATAGTTTTGAGAAACTAAAGCAATTATTAACTATGGCTCCAATCCTGAAATTAACTAACCCCAATAAATATTTAGTTCTATGTACATGTGTTTGTAAAGAAGGATTGGGGGGTGTTATAATGCAAGAATGCCATGTAATCCACTATGAATCTAGGAAACTAAAAGATCATGAGAAAAAATATGCCACACATGACTTAGAACTAGCAGTTATCATTCATGCTCTAAAAATGTGGAGACACTATCTCATAGGAAGAAAATTTCAACTAAAAATAGACAATGTAGTCTCAAATATATATTTGACTAACCAAATATGAATGTTAGACAAGCAAGACGGTTGGCATTCCTTAGTGAATATGATTTTGAAATCGTACACATAAAGGAAAATAAAATAAAAAAATTTGATGCCTTTAGCAGAATGTTAAATCATATTTGTGACATTTCTATAATGAGTTGGCAAAGAAACCTGATAGAAAGGATTAAATCAACTAAAACTTTTGATATAGAATACATGAAAATTAAAGAGAAAATTCAAAAATATGAATTGTTAGGTGAAGACAATATTGATTTTTCAATAAACAATCAATAATTGCTAATGTACTAAGACATAATTTACTTGCCTAATGATCCATATCTGAAAATATTTTCTTTATATGAGTTACATAATAAACCAATAGTTGGGCATCTTGGTTATAAAAAGTTAATAACAATATTGATGAAAGATTTTTATTGGCCTAACATGAAGAAAAGGATAATAGAGCATGTGGAAAAGTGCTTGGAGTGTCAATGAATTAATGCTTCCCATCAATACCTAGCAAGGCTATTATATCCTTTTCCCATTCCAGAATGGAAATGGGAAACAATATCAATGGGTTTCATTACTAGGTTACCAAGGACTAGGAGGAAGCATGATTATATCATGGTAGTGGTAGACAAACTCAGTAAAGTTACACTCTTTATTCCTATAAAATTTACCTTCAAGGCTATTAACATAGAAAAAATATTCATGAAGGAGATATTTAGACTCCATGGTATGCCCAAAGATGTGATTTTAGACCGTGATGCCAAGTTCACTTCTAACTTTTGGAAGGGATTATTTGAAGGTATTAGAACAAAGTTAAACTTTGGCATATCATATCATCCTTAAACTAATGGTCAAATAGAAAGGACCAACTAGATCTATTGATAGAGTTGGACAATATGCCAACACTAAGGGGGTATCCCTGGTATGAAGTCCCAATTAAACCTCACACCATTTGTGATAGAAGCCCCATCTGGGATCTCAGCTCTGTTGCCATAATTTGTGTGTTTTTCTCTTGGATATCAAATGCAAAAATAAATGTGAGACCAAGTGTGTTATGTCAAAAGGATGAGGACGAAATCAACCCTCCATTGATGACTTGTAGAACATGGTACTATAACATAACAAAAGCATAATGAGAAAGACCATGCCTTAAGGAATAATCAAATAGTTTAGACTAACTAAGTCATACACAAGTAAGAGAGAGATAGGTACCAAATGTGAATTAGTTCACAACTAATCACTAACATTAACTTTGAATGAAGATCAAATATTCAAAGCCAAGACACTAGGTACATGAAATGAAATAGTTCATAAATATGTAACCAATGTGTAAAACCACATACATAAATGACGAAAGCATGAATAGTCATTACAAGTGTCATTAACATGTATGGGAATCAATGCATGATTGAAAAATTATCATTAATATTATCGCACATTCAAGTACATGTACACAAACTCATCAAAACCCAATAGTGGGATGAGAGCAATTCATATCATCTTCATGACATAACACTAGCCTCACAATCCCTCCACCTATAAGCTACCAAGAGCAAGTGTCTTCGGCTCCTTAAGTACAAAATATAAATACTATTACTAGCCTAGTTGAAGTGCTAAAATTTGTAGGTGTTAACCCTGTAAAATTATCTGCAAACGAATTATTAAAAATAGAAAAAAATATACAATGGCGAGAACATAAAAATATACACAGAGACTTTCTAACCAGGAAAAGCAAACTCATTTTTTCATTATATTCCTTTAAATGTTACAATACATTATATACATGTCGAAGCATTCGTAAACCCCAATTCATTAACCCTAGATTAGAACATAATCGTAGTTCCCTTGACCAGATATACAAAATGCCATGACCGGATATACAAAATGACATGGACAAAACCATCATGCCCAAAAATCCATGTGCAAAACCATGGATAGGTCCACCCACCATTCTTGTGTCTCACCCCCATCTTTGGGTCTGCCCAACTATTATTAGGTCCGCATAAAAAAAAGTGTGGTTTTGGGTTCCAAGAAAAAATCTCTATGTATATTTTTAGGTTCTCACCATTGTATATTTTTTTTGTTTTTAAGAATTTGTTTGTAGATAATTTCTATACAGGGTTAAACCCTACAAAAGTCCTTTTGCATGATGCATGAGGTTACATTTGAAATAAGGGTAACTTTTCACCTTCTCCTATGAACTTTGGACTCCCTCATGAATTTCAACCTCCAATTGACTCTTTATCTCCCTTAGGATTTTTAAACTTCCACCATGACTTTTGAGCTTCTAAGTGACCTTTGATATTCCCTCTTGGTGCCTTTCCATTAATTCAATATTTTGTCATTAATGAAAAATAATACATTTACATCATGATAATTAGAAATTCACTTGCTCTTGATGTAGTGACTTGGTGATTCCTTCGTTATGCCCAAGGGTCACCTTGACGCTTGGTTGACTATTCACAACTGTCACCAATTTTGATTATGCCTCCCCGAAGCGTTTAGATATAAATGGCCATCACTCTTTGCAACCCCAACCTTGCGAACACACAAACAATTATTAGGTTGCAAGATGGACATACTTTATTATAATAAAAGAATAAATAAAATCTGTAAAATAGAAACTAATCAATATCATCAATGTTGGGAGGGTGTATAAACAACATCTTTCACAAACAACTTCTTGATCAACAATGGATTGTATTCGAGAAAATATCACTCTTGTTTAGACCAAGAATTTATCTTTCCTCTCCGCTTGAACTTGTACAAATTGTCTCACTAAAACAAATTAATCATCTTTAAAACCAAAATCTATGGCTTTGCACTCCTCAAACTTATTGTTGATGTTCTCAAAAGTTTGGAAATTGATAAGATCTAAAGTGTAAGAGTACATTGTTCTAATTGAAATCTAGATGGAAAGGACAAAAAAAACTATAAATGAATCAAATTTAACCAATATTACTGAACCTTGGTCATGAATATTTTAAATATCTTGGCACAATTTCATAACATCGATGCGACCTTAGCTCTATTCACTTACCTATGACTTTTCATGAGAGAAATTAAAGGAGAGTATTAAATACTCCCAAATATATTCGAGTTTCTCAACAAAGGGTGCTATGTTGAAATGTTTTCATTGATATCACCAAGAAGGATGGAAGTCACATCACAGTTTTGACTAGCAACAAAAGAGTTGAGGCTTATCTCTTAATGTGGCACTGGTGCGCCGGCGACTCTCGTCGCATTACCACTCTATAGTGACATAGCATTTGAACTTCTATCCCTATGCCATTTGCTAGAGCTTGGACTCCTCATCGCATGTTTTGAATGCAATATTCAACATAGTGTAATATTATTTCCTCTTCAATGCATTGATCCATATATTTTGTCAAAGAATTTTCCGCACTTTGCTTTGGGAGAATATGAATCAACATCATGCATGTCTCAATCATAATATGTGATTGTGTGTTGCATTAGTGTGTTATTACTTCTCATCTGCATTGGTGGAGACAAGGCGTCTAGCAGTTGAAGGTCAACTCTAATACCTTGAGTCACGCCAATGTGACTGTGTTGGTGTTTCCCATCATAAATGTTCACCTCTAATACTGCACCATGCGCTACTCATTTACAAGTTTAAAGTACACCTTTCATCACCACTTTTATGTTCTTACAACAACTCTTTCGTCACTTAGTGGAATAATAAAATGATATTATTGTGATAGTCATGATAAACCTCATCGCAATGTCTAGAGTTATTTCTGTGTAGCATTGTAGCTAACCTTTTAGATATAAATTATACAATTTCAAAATTAATGTGAAAAAAATGAGCAAAAATAATTGTTGTTACAAAAAAAATTTATATATTTCTAAATATTTAAAATGTTTACTATCGAATTTTTTCCTCAAATATTTATCGTATCATATTCATATCCGAATTCGAATTCAAACTTAATAACTATGATAATCATTATTCCTCTGGCTTTGGACCTATGGCAAGGATTGCATAAAAGTATGGGTTTTTAACCTTTATATCAGCTAGCTCTTGTTTTTTTAGCGCACAAAAAGGTATTTGTATTGCCTTTGACCGTTCAACATATGGTTCCATCCTTAACACACCTAGGGTGAACTCTTTTACTAGATTTTGTCATATTACTTCCATATCTAACTTTGGACCTATGGCAAGGATTGCATAAAAGTATGGGTTTTTAACCTTTATATCAGCTAGCTCTTGGTTTTTTTTAGCACGTAGAAAGATATTTGTATTGCCTTTGACAGTTCAACATATGGTTCCATCCTTAACACACTTAGGGTGAACACTTTTACTATGTTTTGTCTTATTACTTCCATCTCTGGCTTTGGACCTAGGGCAAGGATGGCATAAAAGTATGGTTTTTTTACCTTTATATCAGCTAGCTCTTGTTTTTTTAGTGCGCAGAAAAATATTTGTATTGCCTTTGACAATTCAACATATCGTTCTATCCTTAACACACTTAGGGTGAACTCTTTTACTATGTTTTGTCATATTACTTCCATGCGTTATGGTGTTGTGCATCTTTTCATGCTTCTATGGCACCTTCCTCATCACAATTTGTTTCAATGGAACCACCTATCATGAGCGTTACAAACCCTTAATGTAGCACATTGATGTTTCAACGTTCTTTAAAAGGCCTTAGCACATTAGCAATGCTGCCCTCGAATATTTTCCACATTGGTATTTGATGATACCATACATATGATTCATATTATATCCGTGCATGATTTAACAAATGCCTTATCGTTGCATTTTACATAATTTTGTGGGAGCTTGACAAATTTTTCTTATGACGTGGCATAATCATGATATCAAACTTATACTTCCAACCTTTGCACTTTAATACTCGGCTTTTGTAATATTGTAGCAATTGATCCTCTCTCTACAGCACGTACGGCATGCACAGTCCATATTGTGCATCACTTGTTCTTAGTGCATATAAAGCATTGCACCCAATTTTATTTTCCAATCCTACATACAACCCTTCATGTGATGCCTCTTGCAGCATTGGGGTTACACATTCTCTCTAAATGCCCTTTTTCAACGTGCCATTTGTCAAATTTTTGTAATGTTATATTGTTTCTTATATTCATGGGGCTGCTTATATCCTTCCATCTGGATACGTGTTTCAGTGCATGGTTTTGGATGCTTTCATCGCAATTGTTGAATCATTGGAACTCTTTTTTGGATGGTTCATTCAACACATTCTTTTGAATGTTACACAACATTCCACGTAGCCTTGTAATGCATAGTGTGCACCACGCACTAGCCATTTTTTCCCTTTATCATATGTATTTCAACGACTCAACGTATCATTATAATATGTACTGGTACCCTTCGATAACAGTCATGGTCATTGTGATAATACAATCCTTGTGCCCCAAAACATGGATTTACCGCCCCTCCTATTCATCTGTCTTGCATAGCATTTATAGTCTAGCCAGATTATTTACATCCATTGATGTTGATACAAGTGTTTCAACACATCTTCATCACACTTTCATAGCAACCGTTCTTATAGCATTGTTGTGCCATTTGTCATGGGAACACCTTAATATAATAGTGTGCAGCTTGTGACATTTGTAATGTCATTTATCGCTACCTTTGTGTGTGCCCTTGCATTGCTTATTAAATCTAAGCACGATGACTATCATTGGCTTCCAATTGGCTATTGCAAAGTAATGCCTATTTATTGTATGATTTATTTCATTGAGAATTTGTATCCAATTTCTCATATATTTGATGAATCTCATTACTACTATAATGTGAAGAGTGAGTAACGTTGTTGCCTTTCAACCACCCATGTGCGCTATGGCTTTGCCTCGAATGCTCCATTCGATGGACATAATCAGAATTGTAATAACAAGTGTATTGCTTTGCCCTTGTGCATGTTACCCTTAAGGATATTAAATTGACGAATTTGATGAATAAAATTTTTTGGGCCATAATTCATATATATAGACACATGTTCTTTTGCATGATAATGGTATATGCAGTGTTACATTGTTTGAAATAATTTCTTCAAACCCTGCATATCAACATATAATAAAAATTAGTTAACTTCCACTACATCGTATCATGTTATTTCATTTAAATACTAATGCCTTTGATGCATAATAATGATCAAGAATACACACATAAGTTCTAAGAAATATCCAAAATTACAAATTTCCTTAATGCCTTTTGAAATAGTGATATGCCATGCACTTAGTGGAGTCACAAATAAGATTTTTTCTTCAAAGAATTTTACACTCAAATCCATGAATGAGCTTGATGATTGAAATTGACATTAATATGTCCTACAATTCCTAACTTGATGATGCAATGATATAATACAAGTGTCATAGAATGCTTGTGAAAATGAAACCTATAAGATGAGGACTAAGTTGAACATGGTTGGAACTTCCGTCATGATACTCTAGGTTTTGAAAGGTGCATGAGCAAGATGACAATTTCATAAACCCCAACACATTTGAAAAGATATGGACCAAGGTGGAATATGGTTACCAACATCATACACCTACTTATCATTAAAAATACATACTAATGAGAACATAATGCTTGAAAATGATTCATAAATGCAGTAGTGTAACAAACCATAATAAATTAAATAGAATGATGACCAAGATGAAGTGAAGTGGGTACAAGCAATATGCATCATGAATACATAAGAATCAATAGGGTTTAGGGCATAGGAATACCTATTAAACCTTGAGAGAGAGAGGAGGGGAACCAAAATTTGGATGCTAGGGAAAATTTTGGGTGGTTTTGTAGTGGCTACAACAAAATCTTAGAAGATAAGCTAAGAATGTATATTATGAACAAGCCAACTAAGTGGGAGGGTTATCTCCACTTAATTGATTTTGCCTATAATAATGGATATCAAACTTTTTGAAAATGAGCCCCTTTGGGGTATTGTATGGTAGGAGATGCAAAGTACCTCTAGGTTGGGATCATCCTAAAGATCGGTTAGTATTGGGACCAAATATATTAAAAGAGATGGAAGAAGTGGTTAAAAAAGTCAAGTAAAATTTTAAATAGACTTGAAAAGATTTCAGAAAGAATTCAATGTGGGTGATCATGTATACTTAAAAGTGAAACCAAAGAAAATCACACTTAGGCTCGGCAATTGTCCCAAGTTATCACCCAAATATTGTGCACCTTTTGAGGTGTTAGCCAAACTTGGACCAATTTCTTATTAGCTTGTTCTTCCATGTAATGTTCTGAAATAGGAAAAATAGTGATATACAAAGCAAATAATACGTGCAAGCACAAAATTTCTAAAAATTAGTGAACACCCATGAAATCTCCACAAATACCATGCAGCTGAGTCATTTTATTAAATATATGGAGCAAGAGTAAAATATTATGGAAGGAGTGCACCTAGGCTTACCTCAAGGGCAAGCTTGATAAGACCCAGGTGAGAAAATGCAATGCCCAAAAGAGAGTGAGTTGCCCCAAATAGGCTTTGCGCTACCATAGAAAACTACATTGTCTCCTAGAAGGATGCTACTAAAAGTCCATCCTCTGGTGCTCAAAACATTCTAAAACCCAGAAAGGGTTTGTGATGCAGGAGCATGAGGCTTAAAGGCAAAAGGCTTCATTTTATTCTAGAAATCCAAAAAAAAGTTACAAGCAAAGGAGTGGGATCCTTTAGTTATCAATTTACAAAGTTTTCTAGATAGGAATTGAGCTAGAATATAGGTATTTGAATGATTTTGTAATTAATTCAAGTAGTTCAGACTTAGTTGAGATTCTCAAGGAGAATATCAAGAATTTTAGGTATTTATATAGGATTAGATAGATTCGATCCATTGATTGAGGATCGGATTGTTGGATGTAAAGTATTTATGTAAGTTTTGAACTATTGTAAGAGGATTTGGCTGGACTTGGTTATGGAGAATTAGACTGTAAAAGAATTGAATTATCTTTGTATCTCTATGTAATTTATGCATGAAAGGTTAAATCCCAAAGGTTTGGATTCCTTCGAATTATATCTGTGTATTGTTGAATTTCATTTTGGCCTATAATCTAGAGTTCTGTAAGATCTGGTGTTTTCATGTTAAATTCCTCATTTACTGTATATTAAGTTAAGCCGAATGTGTTTCAACCCATGCAACTTTAATTAGCTAAACTCTGAATTCATTAGTGAAGAGCTAAACCTGGAGGAAGCGCTAAAATCATAGCGGAAGGAGGAAAAAGTCTAACAAACTTGTGAAGAAAACCGAAGAAGCCTAGAACTGTCCGATCGACAGAACCGTTAGATCTACAGTAGTCGTGTGAAAATCAGTATTGAGGTTTAACCCAGAACCGAATGCGATATTTTATTAAACTAGGTTAATAGTGCAATTGATTTGGGCCATCCGATTAGAGGAGCGAGATCCAACAGATATCGCCTAGAAAAGTGAACAGTGGTTAATAAAATTTTCGGACCCAATGAGCAATTCAACTGTGGCTTAATTCCGGTTGAATTCTGGATGGTCGTCGTTGTCCGTTGTGGAGGCCGCGATCCAACAGTGGTCGCATGGTAAAAGTATACGCGGTTTATTCTAGGTTTCGAACTCGAGAAAATATGAGCTGGAGCTTTGTTTTCTTTCGGTTCCAGGTAAGTGAAGTTCTGTTATTTTCCGGGTAAATTTAGCAACTCGACTGTTTTAGTAGGATATCTAAATTTGGAGGCAGATGACTGAAACTCCAAGGGAAATAGAAGAAGAATTTCCACCTGCGCTTGAGAAGATCGTTTCAGGATTTGAATGATTATCCCTTACACCTGCAACTAGACCACCATTTGTGGTATCAGAGAAGCCTACTGACACTGAATAGGATCTCAAGGATCAGAAAAAGAAATCCAACATGGCTTTCAGAGTTGGAGGAAGAGGTGGTGGTCGAAGAAGAGGAAGACCAGTTGCAAATGCTGAAGTGTTGGAAGCTATGCAATAGATGCAAGCCAGATTAAAAGCAATGGAAATGGCAAGAGATGAAGATGTTGGAGATGTCAGTGAACCTGAAGTTGGAACTGCAGAAGAAGAGGAACTTACAGATGTAACTCCAGAAATGAGATTCTTTAAGTCTGTATTGAGATCCACATCTAAGCCCAAACTTGAAGTTTCAATCTATACAGGAAGCTTAAGCCCTGAAGAATTGATAAACTGGATTAATGACATGGAGAAATTATTTGATTATGAAGAAACAGAAGAAGGAAAGAAAGTGAAGTTTGTTGTCACAAAATTAAAAGGACATGCAACACTTTGGTGGGATGGAGTGCAGGTAGAAAGAAGAAGACTTGGTAAACAACCAATTAAGAATTGGAATAGAATGGTGGCAAAGTTGAAAAATATGTTTTTTCCAAGTGACTATTAGCAGACATTATTTAGATAGATGCAGAATCTTAGACAGAGGTCTATGATAGTGAAGGAATACACAGAGGAATTCTACAAAGTGAGCATAAGAGCAGGACAAATCCAAGATACATATGAGAAGGTTGCAAGATATGTGAATAGTCTCAAAATGGATATCCAAGATGAGATAAGTGTACTGTCTCCTAAAACATTAGAAGAGGCTTATCAGATGGTATTGAAGGTTGAAAAAAAAACTCATGAGGAAGCAGTATTCTAGAAATAGAGGTACTTTCCGAGGAAGGGGAAGTCAAGGTGGTAGAGGAAGGTCTACAACACCTAGATATGGAGCTAGCAGCAGCTCAAATCAGCATGCACACACAGGAGGTGATGCAAGTGGTAGATGGAGTTTTTCTAGAGGAAGAGGAGGTACAGGAAGAGAACTCAGATGTTATAGATGTAACAAGCTGGGACACAGAGCCTATGAGTGCCCAGAAAACATAGGAATGAATTAGAGGAATGCAATTGTTGCTAAGACTGAAGGGGAAGCAACAAAGGTAATAGAATAAGAAAATGTACCAGATAAAGGAGAGTCTTTGGTAGTTAACAAATTTTTACTAAAACCAGTTAAGGAAATTGTTGAACCAACACAAAGAAAAACCTTGTTCGGGACTGTGTGCAAGGTTCAAGGGAAATGTTGTCTAATTATAATTGATATTCGTAGTGCAAAAAATTTGGTCTCCACAGAAGTGATGGAGAAGTTGAAATTGAAGACAAAGAAACACCCAACACCTTACAAGGTGTCATGGCTTCAAAAGGGATATCAGCTGATAGTGAATGAGCAATGTGAAGTGGAGTTGCAGTTGGGAAAGTATAGAGACAAAATTTTGCGTGATGTGATGCCTATGGATGTGTGTCACATATTGCTAGGAAGGCCTTGGCAGTATGACAGAGGAGCTATGCACGATGGAAAGAAGAACACATACAAATTTAACAAAGATGGTGTCAATCATACATTGCTACCTATGGAAGAAGAGGATGCATCAAGGAAACCTAATCCAAAGACCTTATTGTTGAGTGGAAAGGAGTACTTGCAGTAGATGGAAGAAGATGAGGTAAGTTTTGTATTGATTTGCAAATCCAAGGTAATAATAACTTCCACTAAAGTTTCTGATTTACCAATTGCAATTCAAGAGATTCTAGATAGTTATTATGTATCATTGTAGATGATTTGCCTGATGAGTTACCACCCATTAGAAAAATCAGTCATCATATAGATTTGATTCTAGGAGCAAATATACCTAATAAATCATCTTACAGGATGACTCCCACAGAGAATGAAGAAATCAGGAAACAGGTTTAGGAACTGTTAGACAAGGGACTGATTAGAGAGAGTTTGAGTCCTTGTGCAGTGCCAACAGTGTTGAGCCCAAAGAAAGATGGAGGTTGGAGAATGTGCACTGATTCAAGAGCAATCAATAAGATAACAATCAGGTATAGATTTCCTTTACCTAGAATTGAAGATTTGATGGATTGTTTGAGTGGAGCAAGATATTTTACAAAGTTAGATTTAAAAAGTGGTTATCATCAAATCAGAATTAGAGAAGGGGATGAGTGGAAAACTGCTTTTAAGACAAATGAAGGATTGTATGAATGGATGGTAATGCCTTTTGGGTTGTCAAATGCTCCCAGTACATTTATGAGACTCATGAATGAAGTTTTGAAAGAATTTATAGGTAAATTTGTAATAGTATATCTGGATGATATATTAGTTTACAACAGATCAAAGGAGGAACATGTGAGACATTTGAATTATGTCTTACAGAGGCTACAACAAGAGAAGTTACTATTAAATTTAAAGAAATGTTCATTCATGAAGGAAGAGTTGGTGTATTTGGGTTTTGTTGTTTCTACTAATGGGTTAAAGATGGATCCTAAGAAGATAAAGGCAATCATGGAGTGGCCTTCACCAAAAAGTGTCTTTGAGGTAAGAATTTTTCACATTCTTGCTAGTTTTTATAGGAAATTCATAAGGAATTTTAGTAAGATCAATGCTTCTATTATTGACACTGTAAAGAAGGACAGGCAACCATTTAAATGGACTATTGAAGCAGAAAATAACTTCCAACTGTTGAAGAGAAAGATTATTGAGAAACCTATTTTGATTTTGCTTGATTTTAACAAAACTTTTCAAGTGAAGTGTGATGCCAATGGAGAAGCCATTGGAGTTGTTTTAAGTTAGGAGGACAGACTTGTAGTTTATTTTAGTGAAAATTTGAATGAGTCAAAGAAGAAATATTCTTCTTATGACAAGGAATTTTATGCAGTGGTGTAGTCTTTGAAGAAGTGGAGACATTAATTGATGCCTAAGGAGTTCATACTATATTCAGATAACCATGCATTACAGTACATTATGCAATAGCCAAAGCTTAACCAGAAGCATGCAAAATGGGTAGAATACCTTCAAAGTTTTAATTTTGTGTTAAAACATATAACTGGTCAATCAAACAAAGTAGCAGATGCCTTAAGTAGAAAAAGCATTTTGGTGCAAGAAAGTCAAATTCAAGTGTTGGGGTTTGATTTTCTTAAGGAATTATATGAGAAAGATCTAGATTTTAAAGAGGCATTTGAAGCTTGTAGAAATCCTGTTTTGTTAGACAGAAGTAAGTGGCTGGATTATTTCGTGCAAGAAGGACTGTTATTTAAAAGAAATCAGTTGTGCATACCAAATTGTTCTATGAGAGAAAATTTGATCAAGGAAAAACATAGTGGTGGACTTGGAGGACATTTTGGTGCAGACGAGACTTACGAGAAATTGAACAGGTTTTATTTCTAGCCAAATATGAAAGTTGAAGTAGAAAAGTATGTGAAAAATTGTAAATTCTATCAGTATGCAAAAGGAAGGAGCCAAAACACAAGTTTGTATGTCCCATTACCTATTCCAGATAGGCCTTGGGATACGGTAAGTATGGACTTTGTTTTTTGTTTTCCAAAAACTCAAAGGGGACATGATTCAATTTATGTAGTAGTCGACATATTTTAAAAAATGGCACATTTTATTCCATGTTATAAAACCAGTGATGCTACTCATGTTGAAAACTTGTTTTTTAAGGAAATTGTAAGGTTGCATGGTTTACCTAAGAGCATTGTTTCAGACAGAGATACCAAATTTGTTGGTCATTTCTGGAGGGCTTTGTGGAAGAAGCTTGGCACTAAACTGAGTTTCAGTTCTGCATATCATCCTCAGACTGATGGGCAGACATGAATTTGTGAACAGAATCTTGGGTAGTCTTCTGCTAAGCCTTGCAGGTGAACATCCAAAATAGCGGGATCAAATATAGGCACAGGCCGAATATGCTTATAATGATTCTCCTAACATGAGTACAGGGCAGAGTGCATTCCATATAGTTTATGGAATGCACTCAAGAGGAGTGTCTGAATTGAGATATTTGGGTAAAGCTGAAATGAGGAGTGCTCTAGGAGAATATTTCGCTTCTAGGATTCAAGCAGTTCATGAATAGGTAAAACAACAGCTACAGGACAGCAACACAAAGTACAAGAACAAAGCAGATTTGAAGAAGAGAGAAGTAAATTTTGAGGTTGGAGATTTGGTTTTGGCACACCTAAGGAAGGAAAGATTTCCAAAAAGGGAGTATAACAAATTAAAATTCAAGAAGATTGGACCATGCAGAGTTTTAAGGAAATTTTTTGCAAATGCATATGAAATTAAGTTACCCCCTGGTATTGGAATATCTCCAATTTTCAATGTTGTTGATTTATACAAGTATGAAAAGGGACAGGCAAATGACACAACAAAATACAAGGAAGAACAAGAGGTGGATTGGGTAAAACAGTTACCTATAGCAAAGGCATTGCAACCAGAGAAGATATTTGATAAAATAGTATTTAAGAAAACAAGGGGATATGAGTATTTTCAGTGCTTGGTCAAGTGGAAAGATCAATGAATTGTTAATGCCACTTGAGTGACAGAAACCATGCTACATAAGTTGGGCCGATCTATAGAAGAGCTCATGGACAGGAGCCCATGAAGAATTTTGTCCTCAGAAGTTTGATGCAGAATTATGAGGCTTAAAGACAAAAGGCTTCATTTTATTCCAAAAATCCAAAAAAGTGTTACAAGCAAAGGAGTGGGATCCTTTAGCTGTCAATTTACAAAGTTTTCTAGATAGGAATTGAGCTAGAATATAGGTATTTGAATGATTTTGTAATTAATTCAAGTAGTTCAGACTTAGTTGAGATTCTCGAGGAGAATATCAAGCAGTTTAGGTATTTATCTAGGATTAGATAGATTCAATCCATTGATTGAGGATCAGATTGTTGGATGTAAAGTATTTATATAAGTTTTGAACTATTGTAAGAGGCTTTGGCTGGACTTGGTTATGGAGAATTAGACTGTAAAAGAATTGAATTATCTCTGTATCTCTGCATATTTTATGCATGAAATGTTAAATCTTGAAGGTTTGGATTCCTTCGAATTATCTCTGTGTATTGTTGAATTCCAGTTTGGCCTGTAAACTAGAGTTCTGTAAGATCTGGTGTTTTCGTGTTTAAATTCCTCATTCACTATGTATTAAGTTAAGCCAAATGTGTTTTGACCCCTAGAACTTTAATTAGCTAAACTCTGAATTCATTAGTGAAGAGCTAAACCTGGCAGAAGTGCTAAAATCATAGCGGAAAGAGGAAAAATTCTGATAAACTTGTAAGGAAAACCGAAGAAGCCTAGAACCGTCTAATCGACAGAACCATTAGATCTACGGTAGTCGCGTGCAAATCAGCGTCGAGGCTTAACCCAAAATGTGACGCGATATTTTATTAAACTAGGTTAATAGTGCAGTTGATTCGGGCTGTTCGATTAGAGGAGAGAGATCCAACAGATATTGCATAGAAAAGTGAACGGTGGTTAATAAAATTTTCGGACCCGATGAGCAATTCAACTGTGGCTTCATTTTGTTGAAGTCCGGATGATCGTCACCATCCATCGTGGAGGTCGCGATCCAACAGTGGTCACGTGGTAAAAGTATACGCAGGTTAGTCCAGGTTTCAGACCTGAGAAATTATAAGCTAGAGCTTTGTTTTCTTTCGGTTCTAGGTAAGTAAAGTTTTGTTATTTTCCGGGTAAATTTAGCAACTCAGTTGTTTTAGTAGGATATCTAAATTTGGAGGCGGATGACTAAAACTCCAAGGGAAATAGAAGAATAATTTCCACCGGTGCTTGAGGAGATCGTTTCAGGATTTGAATGATTATCCCTTACACTTGCAACCAGACCACCAGTTTGGCCTAGACTTGACCTCCGAAAATCAACCCCAAATACCACGTCCTCCTCAAACTAACTGGAAAATACAGCCTATCTAGAATGTACTGAATAAGCCTTCCATTTCCCCCAAAAATTTTGAACTCCACTCCCTCGATGATCTCCTCAAACCCCTAGCACAACCCAACTCCCAGACTCCTTTCCTCAACATTCCACAAGCGCCTAGAAATTGGATTCTACGCTGGCCCAGAAATTGTGCCACTATTGTTATCTAGAATTGGTTTGAGTCCGTTGTTGGAATGCCTAGATTGGCTTTAAATTGTTGTTGTAGCTTCCTCTAAATTTTTCCCAGGAGACTGAGAAAGGAATTGGTCCCAATCCTTCAAACCAGAAAACCCACAAAATGGAACAATATTACCAACAACTTCTTATTGGAAAGAGACATTTGTTTGACCCTGGTAGAGTGCTAAGAAAATTCATCCAAATTAATCTTAGCCTCTCCTCAACAAACCCAGAAAAACCCAAAAAGGGTTGGACCTAATTTCAACCTTCCAAAAGTGCCCCCAAATAATGTTGGCACCCTCTACAGCTGGGTAATTCATACAGCCTAGTAAATAGCTTCCAAGGCCCTCCAAAATTAGCTAAGGATACCTCCAAGAACTATCCTTATTCCCCCTTCCAAATCTTCATCCCCCAACTCCAGTACAAGCCTCTACAACTAATGTGCTCCTCTAATGATTGCACAAGCACAATAAGACTGTCTCTGTGTGTACACTAGAGGAAGAATTTCGATTGGCTGACCAACCATTGGTTCAACCCGGTAAACTCCACACAAGAGTAGTAAAATCCAACACAATTATGTCCCCAAAGTTCCAAAACCAATGTTTCTCTGAAGCTCCCTCTCCTGGGAAGTGTGTACTTCCCTTCTACATACAATCTGCCCCCAGAACAATTTGATTTCCTCTATATAATACTCTTGTACTAGCTCACAAGTGTGGAAATGTCTCACCTATGGTGGCACTCTGAAGTCCACCGAAGTAGGAGTTGAGATATCCCCTTTGAAATCTCGTGTGTTGAACAACACTTTGTTGACCCTGTTAAACAACTTGAGAAAACTATGATTCAAATATCAAATTAGAAAAATATGACCAAAATGAGGCCCTCCACCTCTATTTATCTTGTTTCCCCTTCTATTCTTTCATGTGGCCCCCACAATTTGAGTTCCCTCTACTCTTTCTCCCCACAAGTTCAAACTCTCCTAAGGGGTACAAATTTCCTTTAGAGTGGCCCCCACTTTCCACTTTCTTTTCCAAAAAATTTAAGTGGGTTCCTCTTAATCCACCTTTCCTAAGTTCCAATGCCAAAATATCTCTCGATGGTAAAAATTGTAAAAATATAATTACTTCTTAACCATATTAATTAATTGGGGACATTACATTCCTCTCCACCAAAAATTGCTTGTCCTCGAGCAATGGTTGAACAAGCACCCCCTCTATTAGCCGACCCAAAAAGTCACTACAAACAATACAAGGGTTCCCAGTGTGCCACTGATTCATCTCTGATCTCTGCCTTGCCCTGCCAGGATCCGAAGCCACCCTGATCAGTGTGAATCATCCCTTTCTCCACTAACTATCCAACTCATAATAAGATCCTGACGCCCTCTACATGTCGCCATTAAGTAGAGTATCATGGTAGCTTAAGACCCTGATCATCTCACTAGTACAAAATGACTAATTAATTACTTAAAAAACAACTAAAATCTGCATATAAATGACCATTTTTCAGTCAGTGGCCAATAGTAGCTAATTTACAGTATCTTATAACGTGACCAACTTCTAGTAATTTTTAGCTTAGTCATTAATTGGTTTCCTCAATTTTACCATCTAATAGTATGTTCAATCATAAATTTGGTCATAAATTTTTCATTGGTTTAGTCACTAATTGTCACAATTAGTGACCAAATATACAACAAATATATTACTATATGAATCCTCGAGAAAACCAATTAATGACCAAAGAAATATGTCAAAAATGTTGGTCCTGTTATAAGATACTATAAATTAGCTATTAATAGTCACATATATGCAAATTTTAGTCATCATTTGAAACGAATTAATGACCAAAGAAATATGACTAAATTTTAGTCGTGTTATAAGATATTGTAAATTAGCTACTAATAGTCATATATATGCAAAAATTAATCATCATATTAATCAAAACTTTATCATTTGTAGTAGTCATTTATATTTTTTTTGTATTTTCATATTCATTATATAAACAACTGATTTAGTAGCTTCTATTCATTTAATTTAATTTCATTCATATTCATTATAAATGACTAATTTAGTCATATATTCATTTTATTCATGTTCATCATTAATTAATATAAAGTACTCTTTAGTAGCTTTAGATTGATTTTATGTGTTCATTATTAATCAACATAAATTAATTAGTATGATTTTGCCACTAAATTTAAAAAAAAAATGCCATACAATGTGCATGTTTATCTAATATGATAACGCAAAGTTGCATATGTTAATTACAAGAATAAATAAGATCAAGTGAAAATAAAAATAATTTCAACCGTATAAATTTTATTATATAAAATATCAAGTATTACAATATGAGTTTCCAATTTAATATCAATTGGACTACAATTTACACATGAAATATTGTTTCATCATTTCAAAACATTATCGTTGTGTTGCCAAAGCTTTGCAAGTGAATTCACCAACTCTAAATGCTTCACCATTAGTCTCTATGAGTGTGTCTTATGCAAGATATTGGCTCTAAGGGTATTACTAGACAAATTCTCCTCTCTCTCTCATTTTTCATTTGTCGCTCCAGTGTTATTGTTCTCCTCTTTCTTCAAATGCTGCTTCTTACCATCAATATTGAGTTCCTCTCTTGAAAATGAAAGAAGATACAATGCAGAGTACAAGACATGAAAGATGATGAATACTTGAATATAAAATAATGTGGACTATAAAAGATTTATACAACATATACTTCAACATTCGATAGTGGCCACTATGTGGCCCAAAGAAAATAAAATGTCACCATAGAAAATAACACCTTAGGAACTTAGTATTCAACGTTCAACAAAACCTTAGGCGCAATCATACCAAATAAGTTACATGTTAAAAATATAAGGCAATAGATAAATTGTGAAAACAAATGGAAAAAAAAAAGATCGGTGTAAAAAATATCCTTATTGCTTGTTCTAAAAGAGTCATGTTCCTTAAATTTGAATATTCTTTTGCCCACAGTAAAAGTTCCTTGCTATTATGACCTATGTTTTTAGGATCATGAGATTGATCCAACATCATATTGGATTGTGGAGACAAAATGATTCAACTTTCCAAGATGAGTATCTCACTTGGTTGAATGAAGGTGCTAGCCGTGAGTAATGTCAAAACCTTAGGGAAGCAAAACAAAGGCCTAAGAAAATATATCACCACTTGTCCACTTAAATAAAAAATTTCAATCCCACAATGGCCTCTCGGAGTACATTTCGTTGGATGGATATCACACTGTGAGAGATTATTGTCTAATACAATGAGAAGTGTACATATATTGTCACAATCCCCCTCACAGTTAGACCCTCTAGTTGTGTCCTATAATATTAATCATATTATACTATTTAATTATAATTATGACTATCAAATAATTATTACTTTGAATAGTTAGTCTAAAAATGCATTTTTACTATTTCTGTGTACATGAAAATATTCGGGAAAAAAGGTAATTTTTGTGACTAGTTAATTTCGAGTGAACCTAAATACACAAGAAATTATGGTGCCTCGGTGTTTCTCTATGGGTTATCCGCTCATTGTACCAATTGTTCCCATGCCCTCTACTGCTTTTGGTGAATTCCTCTTTGATGATGTCTAATTCCAATGCAATGGACATTTATGCTCGATGTTTTTCTGAGCCAAAGGGAAGCTCCACAAGTAAAAACCAAAAAGTAGCCTCAAATATATTGTTGGGGCCCAAAATGCATTAATTATATGACAAGCCAAGAAACACTGCACATTAATCATCTTCCTTTTAATATTGATTAATAATTTCTTTGCATGATCATGTAATACTAAAGTGTCAAGTAGGGACATTTAAACTTAGTCATCCATCAATATCACCTTTAAGAGTGCTTAGTAGTTAATACTTCCTATTACACACACATTAGATCACCAACTTCAAGGATAAAAATATAAACACAACAAAAATGAAATTAAAAGAAATGCTAGGAAGTGTTAGTGTCAGTATCTGCATACTTCCATCAGGGATCAAATTTGCTCTTTGCATTTTCATTTTAGGGGTCCCATACTGAAATTTTCACATAATTTCATTAGTTCATGTCAAACTAATCCACTAATGGTTGTCTTCTCTTCAAAAAATATAAATTTTTTCCTCATAGAGTATACTTGCTGACCCTTCTTCAGGTTGTCTTCAGTTATGGTTTCATGGTCAATTTGCAATCATGCTTTCATTAGGTCATAGGGCATGTTTTCATTAGGTCTTAGGGTTTCATTTCCAAGGTCAAGAGCCTGATTTTATAGTGTAAATAAAGGTTAGCAAGGGTATGAGGATGATGAATAAGTCAAGCATGATGGCCTGTAGGTCATAGCCAATGAATAATTATCTTATGTTTTTGAGGTGAAAACAGAGTATTTTGAGTTTATTTGTATTTCTTATGTAATTTTAAGTCACTAAACGTAATAAATGTTCCCAGCTGCACCAGAGCATATCTCCTTGCTGCAAGAAAAAGAAACACTGCAAAAATCAGTTCAAGATGAGCATTATCCACCTGCAAAGACACAAAGAAGAAAAGGCATTAAAACAGAGTTTTCAAGAAGGGCAAGAAACATTAGAAAGTGGGTTTTTCAAGTGAAAAATCAAAATCTACTCCTATTTAAGCCCTCACCATTCATTTCCATGTTCATCATTCTCATGTGGCAAGCAAAGAGACAAAAAGTGAGAAGAACGGGCATGCTTGAGCGAGTTTTGGGCGAAGAAGAGTTGGCGCTGCGCTTTTGGAGCAGTGGTTGAGTAGCGGTGCGCATTGGCAGAGCGGCGCTGTGCTTCTGAGGTAGGTAAGGTTGGTGTTGCACGTTGAAGACTTGGCACTGCATGTTGAGGTCGGCACTGCGCGGCTAGAAAATTTCCGCAGTGTTATTTTACACTAGCGTTGCGCATCTATGCACCGGCGCTGCGCGTTGAGCAGGGAGGCTAGAAAAGCCTCAAAAATTCATATAAACCTCCAAATTTCTCTCTCTCACCTGCATACAAGTAAGTTGACCTCCTTTGCTGCAGTTTTGGTTTGCATATCAACATCATAAGCATCATTCTCCATGTTAAATAAGAAACCCTAAAAATCTCCCTAGTGGTGCCTAAAACCCTAAACCCTCATTGTTCATCCTATCACCTATCCCTGCGGCTCTAAACTATTCCCCTATCCCTATATCCCTATCCCCTTATCCCTTTATCCCCTTATCTCTATTCCATAACATTCCCATCCCTTTATCCCTCTTCCCCAAGGGCAATTTCTCAAAACAAGCCCTCCCTCTCATTTCCTACTCCCTCATTCATTTTTAGCCCATAAAGTCATTTCCCATCCCCTCACACCTAAAACTCTTTCACTCATTCCCTTCATACAACCTCCAACCTTGCAAACATGGACATAGAGGACCAAGACCATGTGGAGGAGGGAAACACAGGCAATGACACTTCAGCAAATGAGCAGTCTCTATCACTATTCCCTGATCAAGATCATTGTGCTTCATCATCTCAGTCTCCTCAACATCTCTTGGGAGACCTTTATTTCTCATGATATCTTTAGGGGTCCTCAAATTCCTCCACCAATGTCTCAAGAAGTAGGAGGACCTTCTAGTAGTGTTCAAGTGAATGAGGAGGCCCAGGATATTAGAACTACTGAGGTGCCCGTTTACATGACATATCAGATGAGCACAAGGAGATTACTTCTAGCCAATAGGCAAGTGTTTTCTTCACGGGATGTGGAAGGGACCTTGCCTTCTTCATCAGCCCATAGGCAAATGCTAGCTCCACAGGATGTGGAAGGGGCTTTACCTTCTTCATCGACACAGTAGGTATAGGTGCAACAGCTACACAAAGGGAAGGAAAAGATGCTGGAGGAGAGTCTTGATGATGAGCCAGAGCAGCGTTATACTCATCATGGAGTTGAAATCATTGACTTAGAGGCTCAGGACGAAGAAACCATCAAAGACATCATCATACAAGAAATGGAAGCTCAGGTACAAGCTTTGGCGGACAATTTAGAGAGGGCCAAATATGTCACCACATATTTTAAGCAAGAAAATAAGCAATTGAGTGACAAACAAGTCCTCATGGAACTGGAAATGCTCAAGGTAATACGACAAAGTGGCAAAGAGGCACAAGTCTCTTTGACTTTTATTGAGAAAGAGATTGAAGATGATAGGGAGACTTGGCTTGAGAGAGTCAACTTGCACCTTGAGAAGCTGCTACAGAAGGCCAATAGAGATAATCAGATGATCAAACACATGGCCTATCATTACAGGACCCGAAACAAGATTTGCAATATGAGGGTCAAGAAGATGAAAGCTAGGCTTAGGTGGCTTTGAAAGGAAAAAAGGAGGAGGATAGGCTTAGGATGCTTGCTGAAGCTTCCTTGGCTCATCAAGACACTTTATGAGGATGCTTCTCACAAATTTTGGGCAAGTTTAGAAGAAATTTTGTCACTTGCAAATTTTGGAATTTTACACACAGGAAAACTGTCGGTGGCGCTGCGCTTTTCCTAGGGGAACCCAATGAAGAAATGGTTTGAATTTTTGGATTTATAGCAATGAGGACATGCACCCTAGCGATTTTCAAAGTTTTTGGGGCAAAACTGGTCCACCAAAATGTCAAACAACACCCTAAAAATGACCTTTCTGCCACTTTTTGGACACACAGAAGCAGTCTTGGGAGAATCACGTTTTGAGGGGTCAAATGAGCTTCGAATGCATAAATTCTAGGTGTTTTGGAAATTATACTTGCATACCTTTCCAATGAGCTATCATGGGCTCAATTTGGATGTCGAGAAGGTCTCCAAAGGGGACCTGAAAGTGGCACTGCGCGTTGGGCCAGTGGCGTTGCGCTTAGGGCAGTTTTTGCTCAGGATAGCTAGTTTTCTAGTTTTTTACTGTGTTCTTGGATTCTATCTCATGGATTATGATTCACCATTGTAAGTTATGACTTTGCATGTAATTATGATAGATAAATAGTAATAGATGGTAGATTCATTGCTTTAGAAATCAGTTTGAGCTCAAATGAATGAGTTTTTCACTTTTAGAGGCAAGTTGTTGAGATGCCTATATTCCTGTTTCTTGTTCAGTATTAGTTAGATTAGATGAGGAGGTTGAAATCATTTCTATATCTTCTTCTTATTTCTCATTGTAAAGGGTTGGACTCAGCTGGATGTTCAGACCTTGATTGTACGCCTTTTGTAAGCAGTTTGGCAGGAGATTAATAAGAATTGCAGCTATTTTTATGGGATCCATGTGGTATGAGTTTTAGTACAGTTTCTTCTTCAGTGATGATTTTTTAATTTGTTTTATGTATTGCGTTAATTATTTCATTGCTTCTAGTTGAATGTTTTCAAGTTGATAGGAGGAATTAATTAGATCAATGCTCTGCCTTGGGAAACCATTCACCATTTCATGTTTTCTACAGTCTAGGAGGGATCCATGGTTTTCACATGCCCTTCTTAGCTTCTCACCAATATAAAACATCTCACCCCATCAAGCCCTTGAGTGCTAAAGCCTATGCCTACCTTGCCCCATTGAACACCCTGCAATTCTGACCTAGTTCCCTAGACCTAAACTATCCAGCTCCTCCTGATCCGGAAAAACCCCTTTAAAGTCCAATCAAAATTTCATGCTACTATACCTAGCCTAAAATCCTTTACTTGATCTAGTCATCTTGACTAAGATCCTTACGGAGAGAGCCCTCTCCCGGCCTAGTAGAGCTAGCTACTTGGCTAAGTGTGGTTTGTGGTTACCCTGGCATTGCCTTCCTTCAGCCTGAGGTTCAATCCAAGTGATAACATAGTGGCGACCATACTGGGGAACGAAAAAGACTAATCACCCCGGTAATATCTTTCATTTGAATTCTTAAGCTTATAGATGATGAGTTTTAGAATTTACTAGGTTGAATTAGAAAGTTGTAAAGCAATACATAAAACTTCAAAATTTGAGCACACTGGCTTTGATAAAGTACACTAGGGCTAATCCCGATCCAAATCCTGCCCCAGTAGTGGATAATCCTAATCTGATTTCGAGAAGACTCAAAATACAAGAAATTTCAGTCAGTCCCACACCTTCAATAAGAGTAGATTCATGCCCTAATGAGTGGTTGTTTTTAGAAGATCTCCCCTTTGATTTGTCATTTGACCTTTCCCTATTTAGAACCAAGTCTGAAAGTGCACTTGATGACATAGTTATATATCTGGAGTTTATTGCAGATATTGAAGTCCAAAAGACAAACCGGTCAATTGATGAGTATATCCTAAATTCCCCTCAATCATCCCTCCCTACTTCTAAGATCCCTGAGCTTTCTAATCCGGTGTCTACTACCCTCAGTTCATCACTATTCCCTTCAACCTCTGAAGTTCATTCCCAACCTCCATCCATACCTACACTTCCCCATCAACCTATCATTCCCCATCAATCACCTATCCCTCCCAGTTCTCCATCAATTACTCCATCAACTCCTAGTAGCCCGATCCTTGCTTTAAATCCACCTCGAGTTATGGATTCCTAGTATGCACTCCTTGTTTTACCTCAGAATCTTGGTGCCATGCCTGTTGATTATCAAACCAATATCCCTTTCTTTGATGCCACTCAAACCATTACAGCTCAGCAACATGTTGATAAAATGAATGATTTCTTTGACCTCCATGTTACACAAAAATATCGTCATCATGATTATTTGCAGTCAGTATGAGTCTATCATCACTTGTACTGTTCTCCTAAGCAAGTCTCAAACCTCAGCTCTCCAAATCAAGCTTTGGAAATGAGAGAAAGACATTAAAAATCAATGTAACTCTGGTTCCGCACTTTCTCTCATGGTCACCTGCGGTCCCGCACCTTCTGTGTACAAAAACTACGGACTTGCCCGCTCTGTCCCTAACGGTGTAGGTGCGGACCCCTGTGAAAGTCAAAAGACACAAGTTTTATCTTAAAAAACTCACTTTGGGTTAATTCTAGAGGTTTCTAGAAGGAATTTTGACGTGGATTGTTCACTCTGAGGTGGTTCATGCATCCCAAAAGAGAAGGAGCTAATCCCTTGATGAGAGGAGCTATCCCTTTGAAGGAGGGCTTTATCCCTTTGAAGGAGGACCTAGTAACCTCCCTCCATTGCACTATAAATACAGGCATTGGGCTGGTTGCTAGGGAGGTTAGAAGCTGAACATTTTTGAGGGTAAATGCTGGTGAAATCAAGACTTCCTAGTTAAGCCTAAAGAGGAGAGATCACATACCTTTTTTGGTTTCATTGGGGAGTGAGTGAAACTTGTCAAAGTAGAGGAGACTTCTTGCTGGACCCTGGGAGGAGCTTGTACAGCGTCAAGGCAAAGGTTGTAAGGTTCTTCTTCTTTTGAATTAATACAATCAAACTCATTTTTCTCAACAAGCATCTTATGTTATTTGTTTCATGGACTCCTTGACTTTCATGTTAAATATGTTTTATGCAATTGGCTTTTCAGGTGCTATTTAATTTGTTTGCCTTGTTTGTGTTTGCAGATTTGCGAAAAGGAGCTCATTTGGATCGAAGGAGCGAGGGCATCCACAAGCTAGCGTTGGACCTAAGGTAGGCCCTAAAAACACTTGTTTGCTATTGTCTATCAAAGCATATTTAGAGAAATATAGTGTTTGGTTGGTTTGCTTGTCATTAGGTCTTCTTTAGATTCTAGGAAGGTCTATCTTGTCCGCAAGATCAACTTATTCCGTGTGACAAAATGGCGACTCCACTGGGGAGCTTGATTGTTTTCCCTGTTTTTACTTTGACCTGAGAAACTCTATTTTTGTTTCTGTTTTTGACTTGATGATTGTGGGATTGGGTGGATTTAGTTAATTTGGAGTTAGTTTTTATTTTTCATAGTTTTGGGAGAAGTACGCACCCTCTGAGTTAAGCACAGTGCATACCTGTACGCGCTTTTGCTTTGTGCACAGAGCGTGAACGCACCTGTGTAAACAGGCTGCCTGCGTACCCTGTCAAAAGTTTGAGAAATTTTAAATTTTTCTCTTTTTTATCAGTTTAGAATTTGTTTATAGGTTTTAGCCATTGCCCAGACCTGCGTGTACCCTGTCAAAAACTTTCCTTGGTTTAATTTCACTAGTACTAGGGTTTTAGGTGAAATTCCTAGGAGTTTTGCTTGTTGGGTTTGTTTTTCATTTTGGTTGTGTAGTGGCTTTGAGCTTAGAAGCTGTAGGGACTTCAGATCACCTTAGTGTCTACCAACCTTCTTATGAGTCTGACCATGTATGAAATCTCCCCTTGTTGAGGAATCTGCTTTGTATTTTCTCATTTCAAAACTCCAAAAAGCTTGTGTTTGAGAGTTTGGATTTTCATTTTCAAAAAGAAAATGAAATTGGTTGTTCTTGACTAATTTGTGATTCTGCATGAATTAGTCCTTAGCTTACATCTAGCTAAGTAAAACATCCTCTAAAAAGACTTTTAGTAGGCTTTGACTTCAAATAGGTTTTTATAGTTTGTAGCTCTCAAAGTTAGTCATTTTTATTAGTTTTGAGTGTTTTATTTACAAAATATAAAAAAATCTCTTTTGAAAAAAGTTTGTTTTTTGTAGTGATTGAGTGCTTTGAAACAAAAAAGGGAAATTTTTGTGAAATAATTAGTAGTCTCGTTTTGAGTGCTTTGGAAAGGAAAAGCTCTTCTTTTAATTTGTTTAATTGAGAAAGATTTGTGTTTACAAAGTATTTGCATTCTCAAACTCTTTCTTAGTTTAGAAGTTCATCGAAGAGAAAAAGATTGTTTGGATCATCTTAGGTGCATTTTTAGTGATTTTGAGTCGAGTCTTCATACCACGAGTTTCATCTCCGCACCTTTGGACTTAAACAAAAACCACTAAAATTAACGCTTAAAGTAAAATTCACCTAGTAACATTTTTTATTTCTAGGGCTCTGATACACCAACTTAGCTTAGGCTAGTGTCTTGGAGTAGGAGAGTAATTAACTCTCCAAGACAATAAAAACAAACAAGTAGCTGTATCCTGTGGTAGGGAAAGAAATCCAATTGTTGCATTTATGCTCTAGGAAAGCTCCTCTTAAAGGAGAAGCACGAGATCATGTCTGAACCAATGTGGGAATCAATCCTTCCTCATTGGGAACGACGCCAGATATTCACGTATTACAAATGGTAAACCTCGGATTAACCATTGTCGAGGAGCCTGGGGTCACTTGTTGGTAAACCTTGGATTATGTCAAGGAGCCTTCAAGGGGATTGACCTTGCTACTCTGCCCTTGCGTGCATATCGGATCATAGACTGTTCCCCCAGGTGTATTTGTCTCAATTGGTAACCTTAGTGGCCATATTCTTTAGGACTCTTCCTAAGGTGACAGTGGTGGGAAGATCCCACTGTACCTGGAGTAGACGTCGGCTAGACTCACTTGGATTTTCTGGGGGGTTCACTTCACTCGAGATGGTTAAGTGGAGGAACTTGTGCCAGTCTATTCATTAAGCAGGTTGCCGGGGTAACTGTTCCAACCGCCATTTCTGTACTGAACTCTGCGACGTTGGATTTCATCACCACCTAGTGTTTTCGGTCCGGAAAGTTACTGTTTGTGTGTGTTTGATCTCCTACTTTAGGCGTGTGATTCAAATTTGTTTGGTTCTTTAGAAACTTTAGGTGCTTTTCATTGAGATTTTACTTTGTTTGCGTGTGAAGTAGTTAAAAGTCTTTAACTGTGGCTGAATTACCAAGACAGAACCGTAGACTTCGGGGCCAATCTCCTGAGATTATAAATGTGGCTGAGTTACTGAGGAAGTCCCGTAGACTTTGGGGCCAACCTCCTGAGGAAGTACCGAGCCAAATTGAAGGCTTAAAAGTCATCGTAACTCCTAGAGACAGTAGAGTTGGGTCACCGGAAGAAGGAGAATCTTCTTTGATAGTACATCCTGATTTTCAAACGCCAGTAGCAGAATATAATCCACAGTCAGTGTCTGTCTCTGAAATCGCTGGTAGCTTTTAATCTACTAGCAATATAGGTGAGGAACCCGAAATATCCGAGCCTGAAAGTGAATTTGCTGCTACTCCGACATCGGGGTTTGTTTCTCCATCTTTTAGTGGTCTTGGTTCACCTAGGGTAGAAAGAGTAATCACTCAAGATATTCCTTCTGGATTGATTTCTATTGAAGAACTTGCTTCGGAAGAAGAAGAAGTAGGCATCCCTATCCCTGAAAATCAACTGGTTATTGAATTAAGGGAGTGTGAATCAATTTTTTACAGTCCGCCTAGGAGTAGTTCTTGGTATCTTTCTTTGACTAATTATTTAGAAAACTCAGGGTTAAGTTTTTCACCACCTCGTGCTCCTTATCACTCAACACCTAGAGGTTTTTACACTCCCGTCAATATGGCAGGACAATCGTCCATGTTTACTCAATTGCCCGAATCTTTTTTGTACGGCGGTCCATCTGTTCCCTCTGGGTATCAGTCTCTTTCTAGTACTTTTTTGGGAGCATCTCCTCAACCCATTGAGCAAGGGTTATTAACTGGAAGCAATGGTACAAAGCCGTTGAGCGTAGAAGACATTCTTATGATGTCACGTTCCATTCCCAATCCTCAACCTCAAGGTAGCCAGTTACCGCCTGGGGGGCAGCCTCAATTAACGCCTGGGGGGCAACCTCAAGGTACACAATTTGCATCTGGGGGGCAACCTCAAGGACAGTACATACCTACGGGACAGTGCGTTCCTCAAGGTCAACCCCAGACTCAATATGTACCCCAAGGTCAACCCCAGTATCAATTTATACCTCAAGGTCAACCCCAGTATCAGTATGTGCCTCAAGGGTATCAACCCCAAGGTCAATACTCGAACCAAGGTTTCCAACCACCCCAAGGTCAAACGTTTGTTCAAGGAACGGGAAATGTACCTTTCAATTATCAATCCTACCCTCAATCCGATTATGGTCTTCAGTATTCTCAACCAGTTATGGGTCAGTACCCCGGAATGAATATAGTGTGGTATCCATCGCAAACCCAACAGGTGTTGCAGCCAAGTGTACAGTTGTCATCTCAAACTGGACAACCCTTAGTTTCTGGTACACCCCAGCAACCAGTCCAGTCTAACATTCAAACTTCTGTACCTTCGGTAGTTTCTCAGCCTGGGTCTAGTACACCTTGTACTCCGCCTCAAACGACTGCTACAATTGCCGCTACATCTGTTCAATCTACCCCACCTACTTCTAGAGTATCGACAGCTCTGATTTCTACTGTTCCTGTATCTACTCCTCAGACATCTTTACCACCGTCTGGATCTATGATTCAAACTTCGGTTCAGATGCCTGTAGGACAACCTGGTTTAAGTACAGTCGTCACAAGTCAACCGCAATTCACCTATCAACCGTACCAGGGACAGTACCAATTCGGTCTTGCTGTCCAGTAGCCAGTTTATCAGTATCAACCGTATCCTGGGTACACTTATCAACAACCTCAGTACGGTCTGGTTAATCCTGGTTTTCCGGGAGGATACAACATCCCGAACGCGATTCCTATTCCTAGTTATCCTGGATATTCTCCTCCTGGGGCTGGTCTCATGACCCAGAGTTTTAGGGATCCTAATCGGCAGTTACCGTTTATCGCAACTTTGGACTTACCTGACTTGTCGTGCCTAACAAACGATCCCATTAATTATCTTCCGTTTTGGCCGCCAATGCCGAATAAGTTGCCCAGTGACATTCCCAAGTTCGAAGGTAAATCAAGAGAGGACCCGTTGAACCATGTGATGACTTACCACCTCTGGTGTGCGTCTAACTCCATCACAGATGATTCGATCCATCTTAGACTTTTCCAGTGCACTCTAATTGGTCTCGCGGCCAAGTGGTACATTGAGTTACCGCGAGGCACTTTTTATAATTTTAGTCAGTTAGCTACCTCGTTTTTAACTCATTTTTAGTTGCCAGTCCGAAATGACAATGGCACGGAATTTTTAACTTCGCTAAAACAATCGACATCCACGTACATTTTAGATCATATTCACGAGTGGAGACGTCGACGCCGTTTAGTGAAGGTATTTATTCCGGATCAAATCTTGGCTGAGTGGTTTGTAAAATCTTTGTTGCCAAAGATCACTGAAGATGTTGCTAAAGCCGAAGTTGTTACTGAGGAGCAAGTCATTGCTCAAGCACAGTACCTTGACTTGGTCTATACTCAGTCAGGTACGTTACATGAAAAAATCCCCGATCTTCCCAAGTCAAATCAAATCGTTGCAGCTCCTTCGGGATCTCATGCCGCCGATGGTATGATCGGCACGGTTAACACTAAAAGTAAGAAGAAGTCTTCCAAGAATTCTTCCCCTATCATAACCTTGCCTGATTCCCCAACAGGAGATTCCTCTACAGAAATTTCTGTTGATATTCACGTTGTAGAGTCATCTACAGCCAAATCAAAATCCGGTGGGAAGAAGAAAGGAAAGAAGAAGAATAAAACGGACAAAAGTTCAAAGGAGAAACCTGGAAAGGCGGAATCCAATGACGAAAAGCGCAAACCTCTTTATCCTTGTCTCATTTGTGACGATGAACATTTTACAAGAGACTTCCCTCATCGTGCTGAGGTTGCGAATATTGTCAAGGGTTCCCAAACTCCTGCTGTTTTGAAGGATCCTTTTCCGGCTCAAGACAACAAGATGATAGGTTCATCCTCGAGTGCCAATGAAGAACCCATACTGATGATGTCCCATGTTAGGATTGCGACTCGATCGCAAGATTATGGTAGTAAGAGTCATGTTGATGGTAAAGAAGCAGAATCTTCTCATTCTAATCCATCAAATTCAGCTCCCGGTTCCGATCCACTACAGATCGAAAGTCAGCTTTCAATCCACATGTGAGAGCGGCTCAGAATTATAACATTGTTGAGGATTTAGCTGTTTCACCCTCAGCAATGTCGGCTTTGGAAGTGCTGCAATCATGCCCAGCACAACGTAAATTACTTTTGTCGGCTATAGGAGCTGTTGATATTCAGGACCCGAACCTAATAATTTTCGATCTAGAAAATAGTACACCGTGTTTGCCTCATCAAATGGCTTTCTAGATACTAGTGATAGTCAAAAATAGGCCTATTCATCGGACTGTAATTGATGAGGGAGCCTCAACGTGTATTATGTCGATACAGTGTTGGAGATCGCTTGGTTCTCCTTCACTAAATCAATCCCCGACGATTCTAAAGGCCTTTGATGGCCGTGGGTTTCATCCTTTTGGCATTATACAGGATTTGCCTATAGGGGTTGAAAGAAAAACCGTTAGTCTAGATGTGGAGGTGGTTGATGCCCCTCTAGACTACAACCTTCTCTTGGGTCAAAGTTGGTCTTACGCTATGACAGCAGTCGTTTCATCGATCTTTCGAGTAATAAAATTTCCACACAATGGAAAGATCGTAACAATAGACCAGCTGGCTTACTTTTCATCCGACCCAGCCTCTTCGGAGAGTATTCAGCATGTTGGTAAAACGACTATCCCATATAAGGATGTTGGAGTAGGATTAGTTAAAGATGCCGGTTTACTGGGAACTTTTCCTTTTCCTCCAATCAACACATCATTTTCATTTGCAACCGTTCATATGATTACATCAGACACCATTGTTTATGATGATCCTTGGATCATTCCTTCTGAATCTGAGATAGACTCACTTGGTGATTCCATGCCTTTGAGTCCTTATGAAATTGCCTATGAAGCTGTGCAATCGTTTGCTGACTCATTTTCAACCAGAAATGACTTAATGAATGTGGTCTGTGAGGAATCACTTTTCACATCAACCTCGGATTTAACTACGTTTTCTGAACTTGTTCACTCTGATGAGCAAATTCGTGAAACCCTGTGTGTAGATGATTTACCATGGGAAGATCTCCATCACAGATCTTCGTTTTTACCTGAGGATGATCGTTTTGAAAATGATTTCTCATCAATTTTTACAACTGAATATGTCAAGGAACCTCAGAATCCAATGAAACATCCTGATTCAAAGTTAAATTTGGGGAACATCTCTCGAACTATTCCTATTGACATTTCGGTTAAGCCCAGAATTGTTGTAAACATTCATATAGGTGCCTCGTGTACAGATGACGAAATTCAATTATATAAGGCCCTATTTCAAGAATTCGGCGACGTGTTTGCCTGGTCCTATGAGGAAATGCCAGGAATTGATCCCGCGATTGTTGTGAACCCACACAAATGTGTCTTCTGTATAGAAACGGGTCGATTGCTAGGGTTTGTAGTTTCGAAAGCCGGCATTCGCGTTGATCCCTCGAAGGTCGAAGCTATCATCAAATTGCCTCCTCCTTCGAGTCTTTGCCAACTCCAAAGTTTGCAGGGGAAAGCAAACTTTTTACGACGATTCATTCCTAACTACGCCGAGGTTACAAAGTGTTTTACCCGGTTGTTGAAGCAAAGCACTCAATTCTATTGGGATAAGATAGCTCAGAAATCTTTTGATGCACTCAAACACGCGTTGACCCATGCACTGTTGTTGCATCCTCCCAACTACAACCAGGATTACTTCTTGTATCTCACCGCCTCTCATTCCACCATTGGAATGGTCTTAGTTCAGGAAGATGAATCAGGAACGGAACATGTGATATATTACCTTAGTCGCATGCTAAATCCAATTGAGCTAAAATACTCGCACGTGGAGAAATTGGCATTGGCAGCTGTGCAAGCTGTCCAACGTTTCTGCCACTACATTCTACTACGTAAAACTACGGTAATTTCGGATTGCAACCCTATGATCTACATTTTGACCAAGCAATTGCTAGGGGGCAAGTACTCTAAATGGATCATTATCCTGCAAGAGTTCGACTTGGAGTTGAGAAATCTAAGTCTAAGAAATCTTTAGTTTTTGCGGAGTTAATGTGTGACTTCCCGCGTGCTGACACAGAAACTGTGGCGGAGGAGCCCATTGCGAACGAATCCTTGTTTCTAATCAGCACTTTAGATCCGTGGTATGGGGATATCATTGTTGGTCTCCAGACCCAATCCTTTTGGCCAGAAATTTCAAGGTCAGAACGTCGGAAAATTCGATTCCAGTCCCAACAATTCAGGATTATCGGAGATACTCTTTATCGCCGTGGGGCGAACTCTGTTTTTCGACGTTGCTTAACTCACAAGGAAGCTGAAAGGGTTCTAAATGATTGTCACTCTGGAGCATGTGGCGGTCATATGTCTGGGTTTGCCATAGCCCAAAAGATATTGCGCGTTGGCTACTTCTGGCCGTCTTTATTTAAAGATTTTATTACGGCGGTCTGAAAATGCCACAACTGCCAGATTTTTGAGCGTAAGATGCGTGCTCCACCTACTCCTCTCCACCCTATAATTGCCGTTGGTCCTTTTTCCAAATGGGGTATCGATTTTATTACATGTAACCCTCACTCGGTCAGGGGGCATGCGTATATCATCCTTGCGGTAGATTATTTTACTAAGTGGGCCGAGGCGATGCCTACATACGAGGCAGACGGCAAGACAGCTGCAATTTTCATGTTCAATCATATAATTGCTAGGTTTGGTGTCCCGCAAGCGATAATCACTGATCATGGGTGTCATTTTCAAAACGTTATGATGACCGAACTTACAGGCTAGCTTGGTTTACGTCACGATAGTTCGACCCCTTATTATCCACAAGCGAATGGTCTGGTTGAATCCATCAACAAAGTTTTAGTTATCATGATCCGACGAATCATTGGGATTCATTAGTCGAATTGGCACAACATGCTATTTTCAGCGCTTTGGGCGTACCGAACTTCAGTAAAAACATCAACAGGGTTCACTCCTTTCCAACTAGTCTATGGTTTGGAAGTCGTGTTACCCATTGAATGCGAAATCCCGTCACTGCAAATGGCCATCGAGTTACTTCCAGCCACTTTCGAAGAGGAAAAGCGTTTATTATACTTGGCTCAATTAGATGAGAATCGACGTGATGTTGCATTGGCGATCGAGACTCATGCAAAACGAATGAAAGCTCAGTATGATCGAAATGTGACCCCTCGAAATTTTTCGGAAGGAGATCTAGTCTTAGTGTATGATCAAGCTAATGATAAATTAGGCGCTGGAAAATTCGTTCCTATGTGGCATGGTCCCTATGTTGTCAAGCGAAAGCTAGCCAAAGGGACTTATGAATTGGTAGACTTTGATGGGGACTCTTTGGGTAAACCCAGAAATGGCCTTTACTTGAAGAGGTATTATGCTTAAAAGAATGGGTATGGAGATTTTTAGTTAGGATAGTTTTTTCTTTCTAGCTGGTGTGTTTTAGTTTAAACAGTGTGCTTAGCTTAGAGAGTGTTTTTCGTCATTATTCCTACTTATCTTGGTTTTACTCTTGATATTGCAGATGTCGATGCCTCTCCAAACATACATTAGTTTCGATGATGGTGCTTGTCGTAATACACGGAACATCTCTTCCGGAGCTTGGGTTATCTATTCGCCCTCTGACGAGTTAGTATCTATGCATGGGGTAAGCCTCGGTCAAACAACGAACAACATTGCCGAGTACAGTGCAGTGATTGAGTTATTGTCTGAATCTATTTCATTTGGGATTCGGAGTTTGATAGTAAGGTTAGATTCTGAACTCATTGTATTACAGCTTAATAGAATGTATGCCATTAGAAATCTAGTGTTATTAAGATTATTTTTGAGAGTGCGTCTCTTGGAATGTGAGTTTGATTACATTGAATATCAACATATTCCAAGGTCTTTAAATACATTAGCAGATGCAATTGCTTCTCGAATGTTAAATAGACATTTGCAATAATCATACATGTAAATTTAAAATCATTCCATAACATGATTAACAAGATAAAACCGGTAATAGTGATATATATATATATATATATAGATAGGAGTGTTTCAAAAAATACATCGTCTTCGATCATAGGTTGAAAAACACCTTATGATCGGCAAAAATGATAAGTAGAAAAAACAAAAATGTCACATGTGCCCACAATAGGCGATCATCCTGTCACTGGTGATGATCTCTATAAGAAACCACTGCACGGGCCACCTTGCAAAGGAACCTCCTAAAAGGTCCCGGGACTCCAATCACATAGCGCTGAAGTCGACGAGGAATGTTGTCTATAGTGGTCTCAGGAATATCTCCTGTCAAGCGCTCAAGATGACCCTCCAACTCGGCCAAAACCTCTGCTGACTCGTCCTGTGGGGCTGGCACGGGTGCAACTGGTTGTTTCCTCTCGAAAGGCCGGAGAGCGGCTGGTCGTTGTGGACCCACATCTGCATTTTAAAATTTTTACTATCAGTTTTGAGACGATGGAAAAAAAAAAAAAAAAAAATTAAAATAGGAAAATGTTGAAAAGGATTTTACCTAACTCGTCCCACTGCTCTCCTGGTGGAAGAACCATGTCTGGGTCACCACGAAAATCTATCCCAGCATAAGGAAAGTCCTGAATGGAAAAGACCTGGTTTTCCAGCCATTGGAAATACTCAGGTTTGAAGTGAGCAACCTCTGTCCTCTCGTCCGGGTGACAGGCCATGACTGCAACCCATCGCATCAGTTTGGGCTCTCGAGGAAGCCCAGCTCCAACAGTAAGGTGCTGTGGGATCAGCATAGGAACCCTCTCCAGGCCAAAACTCATGACCAAAGCCCCATAACCAAAGGTCTTTAGTCGTCCGTTCTTGGCCCTGGTCAGTTGGCCTTTCACATTGGCCAACACGGCATCGCACCAGTTGAAGATGGTGCCTCGAAAGCAATCAACTGCGATACGCATCTGGGATCCAGTGGCAATATGTAATGCGACAGCTCCGCAAAGTCTGGTGACAGTAAACGCAATCACCATGAGTTCAGGACGGGATATCGTCTTTATGTCTATCCCTTTGTCTCTAGCCTAGCTATTGCAGTACTCTAGCCGGAGGCTATCGACAGACTGGCCACCTGGCCTAGTCCCGTGCAGAGTCAAGTCTTTGCCTCTCTTGGGCAAACCAGTCAAGAAATATATGTCCGCCGGCTCGATTTCGAGCTGGTGGCTGCCAATGAAGAAACACTGGTCCTGTATGCTCCATCTATCAACCAGCCACTGTAAGAAATCCACCTGAGCCCTCATGCCAGGAATGGCCCAAAATTTATATAATCCGCATGCCCTCAAAGCATCAAGTGAAGGCTGATGATTCCATGTGGCAGCATCCACGTCCTCGTGCTTTCGTTCACGCCAATCTAGAATGATGTACTCTCTGCATCAAGTATAAAGATTAATTAAATTGCTAGAAAATGTTTTGATTGGTCCATTTTTTAGATTTTTTGGGTTCAAAACCCTTGCGGCGGGGTATGCACCCTCCGGGTTAGACACAGTGCGTGGGTCCGCACTTTGTCTACACGGAAGGTGCGGACCCCGAGCTTTTTCCCAATGGAGAAAAAGTCGGGGTCCGCAGGCCCGCAATGGTAAACCTGCGGGCCCCCGCGCACGGGTTTTGCGCCTAAAAACCCTCCCAAAAAATGAAATGAAGGACTAAAACAAAAAACTAAACGGTTGAAAATGAAGAGTAGGATGATGTGGATTACCTGGAGAAGACGGCGCTCAATTCCGACGGTTGGATTTTCCGAAATCTTCACGGGAAGTTTTCTAAGCAAAAGCACTATTTTCTCACCCAAATTCAAACGGTAAAAATGAATTGGCAAAGGCCCTTTTTATAAGTTTTTTGAGTAAATAAATCGCAAATTTGTTTATGTTTCACTTTGAAAAGGTATTTTGTGACGTTTTTATCCATTTCAAACAGGTATGAGTAATGTTCGTGTTTTTGTGCAGAATAAAGGATTATTCAGGCGAAATCTACCATTTTCGACAGAAAAACATGTAGAGTCATATTTAAGCTCTTTTTTGACTCCTAAAACATGAAAAGATTGCCGAGTGTTTCTTTTAAACTCGTTAAAACGGAATTAAAAGACGGTCCCCTTCAGCTCTTTTCTGACCGTAAAAACATGAAAAGATTGCCGGATTTTTGTCGTTTCAAATTCGATATTGGTTATAAAACAACGTGTCATTGATCGCTTTTTTACTTTTTCGGGTCAAAGGCGCTAATGACGAAAAGTACTCCTTGGTCGTAAAAGATCAAGCGGTTCTCTCAAGTATTATTTTATACTTTTTCGGGCTTGGGAGACACAAATGTACGAAAAAGGTTAACCCTGGAGTCTTCTTAAGTTTTTTCAAACTCTCTAAAATTGAAAAACGCCGAGTTTCTCCTATACTGGACTCGTTAAAATTTCACAGTAAAGGACCTGTTCAATTACAAACAGGAACGAACCACTCCTTAGGGTTCGAATTTAAACTAATTTGGACTCATCTGAAGGATGAGCTTATAATCAAGCAATTGTTATCCTCCTCAAGCTTGTCAAAAATAAAGAGGTACTTGCCAGAAATGGTGGGGGAAAAGAGAGAGAAATGAGCCTGTTTGTCATACTTTGTAACCACTCTTGAACACGGCACTTTTATTCACCTGGGTTGGGAAATCCTTTGCCTAACAGTTGATCAAACCACATTGAAAGTCTTCAGCCGGTTTCTGGGTATTAACTTTGGGTCAATTGTCACCAAACCATCTGTCGTGTCGTTATGTGTTCAAGAGGTCACTGCCAATAAGCCATTCATCTGCAAAATATCTGTCATCCATCTTGACCATCCCTGAGTCAGTCTTTGCAACTAAATTTCTTCAACTTGATCTATGATTTCGTGTTGTGGGCTTGCCTACGACGGATCGCTTTCTATCAACATCAGCTCATTATCTAGAAAGGTGATCTAGGAATCGTCAGTACCTTGAGATCTACATGCATCAATGGCAGGTTTCTCACCTTTGACGATAGTTTAGATCATTAACTTTCGATCAAAGGATTCCGTGACATGCTCGACATCAACACATCTATTCGCATCTCATGGACTGTACTGGGTACTTTGAGAGCCATTGACATTACTGGTGGTTTCTCTCACACTTGTTAACAGTTTACATCATCGACTGGTAATCAAGTGGTTTCTACCATGTTCGACATCAAAACATTCATTCGCATGGACAGAATCGTACTGTTTCGGGAAGTAGAAATGAAGACCCTGGATCTAGTTTCCACAATCCAGGCTGCGAGGAATTTTGTATTCATTATATAATGGACTATTCATAAATAGATGGCTGCATCCATACTGTGTCCACATGAGTCTATACTTGTGATGTTTTACAAGATCATTCTTGTATCAGAACAGTAGTTAGTTTCTAGTCAATTTTTATCTGAGTATGGGAATGCCTACCTCAGCGATGATATGATCTCATATATATATCTTGCATTGAATGTTTTTACAGGTTCCAACCAGGTTCTCCACAAGATGATCCTCGAAATGATAAAGTACTTCACTCTTCCTAAATGATAAGAAATCCTCATCTACTACAGACTTCGCACTTTAGGGGGCAATCTGTTACACAAAAATATCGTCATCATGATTATTTGCAGTCAGTATGAGTCTATCATCACTTGTACTGTCCTCCTAAGCAAGTCTCAGACCTCAGCTCTCCAAATCAAGCTTTGGAAATGAGAGAAAGACATTAAAAATCAATGTAACTCTGGTTCTGCACTTTCTCTCATGGTCACCTGCGGTCCCGCACCTTCTGTGTACAAAAACTGCGGACCTGCCCACTCTGTCCCTAACGGTGTAGGTGCGGACCCCTGTGAAAGTCAAAAGGCGCAAGTTTTATCTTAAAAAACTCACTTTGGGTTAATTCTAGAGGTTTCTAGAAGGAATTTTGACGTGGATTGTTCGCTCTGAGGTGGTTCATGCATCCCAAAAGAGAAGGAGCTAATCCCTTGATGAGAGGAGCTATCCCTTTGAAGGAGGGCTTTATCCCTTTGAAGGAGGACCTAGTAACCTCCCTCCATTTCACTATAAATACAGGCATTGGGCTGGTTGCTAGGGAGGTTAGAAGCTGAACATTTTTGAGGGTAAATGCTGGTGAAATCAAGACTTCCTAGTTAAGCCTAAAGAGGAGAGATCACATACCTTTTTTGGTTTCATTGGGGAGTGAGTGAAACTTGTCAAAGTAGAGGAGACTTCTTGCTGGACCCTGGGAGGAGCTTGTACAGCGTCAAGGCAAAGGTTGTAAGGTTCTTCTTCTTTTGAATTAATACAATCAAACTCATTTTTCTCAACAAGTATCTCATGTTATTTGTTTCATGGACTCCTTGACTTTCATGTTAAATATGTTTTATGCAATTGGCTTTTCAGGTGCTATTTAATTTGTTTGCCTTGTTTGTGTTTGTAGATTCACGAAAAGGAGCTCATTTGGATTAAAGGAGCGAGGGCATCCACAAGCTAGTGTTGGACCTAAGGTAGGCCCTAAAAACACTTGTTTGCTATTGTCTATCAAAGCATATTTAGAGAAAGATAGTGTCTGGTTGGTTTGCTTGTCATTAGGTCTTCTTTAGATTCTAGGAAGGTCTATCTTGTCTGCAAGATCGACTTATTCCGTGTGACACTCCATGAAGTAGAAATTGAAGATGTGTCAATGAGATTGTTTGTACAAATCTTTGGAGGTGAAGCTCGAAAATGGTTCAGAGCTTTAACAACAGCTTCTATCACCACATTACTAATCCTTCATAGGTAATTCTTGGATTGGTGGGAGGTGAAGAAGAATCCACTTCAGATTTTGTCCGAATATGAGAACATCAAGAGAAATGTCGGTGAAAGTGTGCAAGACTATTCTGTGAGGATTAATGCAGTATACAATGCTATTCCGACTAACATAAAACCACCGGAAGGATTGGCTTTGCTCAAGTTTCCAAATAGTTTTGATGCTGATATGGCATATCAGTTGCGGGAACGTGATCCTACCACACTAGAAGACATACAAAAGAATGCAGTGAGTGTAGAAGCAAACTTGCTAGAAAAAAGAGGAATAATGAGATCTGAGAAAAGAGTGACCATAAAAGAAGAAGCATCTACCTCAGATGTAAAGATGGATACATTGATTCGAACAGTGGAGAATATGGTTGACCAATCAACCATCACAGATAGACCTGAACCACCAATCTGGAATCCAAATTTTAGAGGACAGCAGCAGCCCCAATTCTGAATCAAGCAGAGAGAACAAAAGGCACTAGAGCAACCAACGCAACAACAGTAGATCAAAACTCCCTTACAGCAGAATTATGTTCAAGGAATGGAAGAAGAAGATGACGAAGATCTGGTAATTGAAACAAATCACTTTTTCACTACTGATGGTATGCCTATATTTCTGACCGAAGATGAAGAACACGTAGAAGTTCCAAACATTAAAAGGGATGAGGATTACATCTTAACAAATGATGTGGTTTTAGAGGCTGAATCTGATGATTATCAACGTGGTTATATGAATGCTTTGACTGCACAACAGAGGCAATATTCTTTAAGGAGCAGAGATGTACCGGTCAATCCCATTCAGAAAAGAAAAGATGTGCAATCCAAGAATGATTCCTCAAACACTCAGAAGAAAGGGAAAGAGCTTGTTAATCCGAGTCCCAACAAGGTGCCATCAACAAGTGTCACTGCAAATGAGAAGAACAATTAGAAAAAAGATAGTGCAGCGAAAGATCAAGCAGATAAGAAGGACATTGGTGTCAAAGAGGTAGAAAAAGTTTCATCCTTTAATTTAGAAAGTGAAATTTATAAATTAAAAGTGTCCATTCCTTTGACTAAGCTGGTTAAGAATAGCAATTATAAACACCATGTATCTAGAATATTGCAAATCGATCCTTTGTCAGACATGGTGAATGTCGAAGATGATCATCCTAAACTCATTTTTGGTCCAGCCATAGAAGGTCAACCTGAAGATAGTGAAGGGATGCTATGTTAGATTTTGGAGCTTCCCACAATTTGATGCCTAAATCCATTATGGAAAAGTTGGGCCTGGATATCACCTGGGAATATCATGATTTGTACTCTTTTAACTCTGGTAGAGTTCATTGCATTGGTCTCATGAAAGATTTGGTGGTTTCTTTAGATCAAATCCCAACCAAAAATGTCTTGATGGATGTGGTAGTTGTTGATATACTGCCTCGATTTGGTATGCTCTTATCTAGATCGTGGGGTGCTAAACTCAAAGGCACTTTACAACTTGACTTCTCTTATGCTACCATCCCTATTTTCGGTCAATTGAGGAAGTTGTACCAGGAAAAGAAAATGAAGTACATGATCACTAGTAAAGAGAAGCTTGTGAATCATCCAATAAATGTTGTACATACTGATTTAGAGTCCTTTGTTTTGTACTCTGATAGTGGATTGAATGATGTAGATATTCAGCTTGTAGAAGTAGATGATGTACCATAAATTTTCGAGAATTTTAGAGCAGTTCTTAATCAAGAAAAAGAAAAAATAGCAAGTTCTTCTGAGCAGCCTACACAGCAGCAAAAGGTCAATGAAGAGCAGAAAAATGAAGTAATCAGCCAAGGTAAGGTAGAGAAGGAAACAGAATTTCAGCATCTAGAAGATGAAGCCGACCTTTAGAGCATGGACTTCGATGGCGTTGTGGGTAAGGACAGTGCTGGTATTGGAATTTGGATTCGAAGCCCTGCTTTCCAGCTTGCTAAAGTCCCAAGTAATGTTATAGTATGTTCCTACAAGTTATCTTTTGATTGCTCTAATAATGAAGCGGAGTATGAGGCTTTGATTATAGGTCTGAAAATTTTGAAGAAGCTCAATGCAAAAAGGATTGCTGTTTATGGTGATTCAGAGCTGGTGATTAAGCAGGTAAAAGGAGAATATCAAGCAAAGCATCCATGGATGAGAGCCTATAGAAATGTAGTTCTAGATATTTGAGGATGTTTCCTTAATATACCTTAGCAGTAGTACCCCGAACTCAAAATATCATTGCAGATTCACTCGCCACTACGGCCAGCAATTTGAAGATTCCAATGAAATCCAGCAACAAATTTGAAATTCATCTCAAACATAGGCCTGTCGTTCCTGATAATTTGAGGTATTAGAAAGTGTTTTGGGATGATAATGAAATTAATGCCTTTTTGCAGAATGAAGGAAAGTTTAAGAATTCTTCCATTGATGATGATTGTGATTCCGATGAACAAGAGATTGAGGTAAATCAGATGGAGGTTTTATAGCTGAAGGATAATATCATTCCTAGAGGTCTCATACCTTTAGAGGAGCTTTTTTATCAGGATGATGTGGCAAGAAAACCGATCTTGGTTCCTACGAACAAAGGAGTTGAAGATGTAAATCTTGGAACAGCTGACAAGCCCAAGCTTGCAAAGTTATCAAAAGCATTGTCTCCTAAAGTAAAGGCTAAGTATGTTAGATTACTTTCTAAATTTTTTGATTTCTTTGCTTGGGATTATTCATATTTGAAGGTGTATGACAAGGATATCATTCAGCATACTATTCCTATCAAGCTGGATCAAAAACCTTTCAGACAGAAGTTGAGAAGAATCAATCCAAAGCTGCTACCATCCATTAAGAAAGAGGTAAATAGATTGTTTAAAGTTGGCATCATTGTTCCCATTAGATTTTCTGATTGGATTTCAAATTTGGTCATGGTACGAAAGAAGACCAGAGATATAAGGTTGTGCATAGATTTTTGGAACCTCAACAAAGTTTCCTTAAAGGATAATTACCCACTTCCTAAGATGGATCATATTCTACAAAGACTATTTGGAGCATCACGGATGTCACTACTTGATGGTTACTCAGGCTATAATCAGATCTTGGTGCATGAAAAAGACCAAGACAAAACTGCCTTCACAACACATTGGGGAACTTTTCAGTATGCCAAAATGCCATTTGGATTGAAGAATGCCGGAGCCACTTTTCAGTGGGTGATGGACATAGCTTTTGCTAATGAGAAGGATGTTTTCTTGGTAGTTTATTTAGATGATTTGACAGAGTTTTCTGGTTCTAATGATGAGCATTTGCACCACTTGATAATTGTCTTTCATAAATGTAGGAAGTTCGAGATTTCTCTAAACCTGAAGAAGAGTCTTTTTGCCATGGACGAGGGTAAGCTCCTTGGTCATATAATTTCTAAAGATGGTATTTGCATTGATCCTTCAAGGGTGGAAGCAATCCAGCATATAGACTTTCCGCGCAACAAAAAGGAGATTCAAGCTTTCAATGGTAAGATGAATTTCTTATGCAGATTTATACCAAATTTGGCTGAGCATTTACGTGAAATAACTAATATGTTGAAGAAGGAAAGCACTGTGAAATGGACCGAGGATGCCATGAAATCATTCAACTTGGTAAAGTTTGCTTTGACCACAGCCCCAGTCTTGATTAGTCCTGATTATACTCATGATTTTATTATATTTTCATTTGCATCCGAGCACACCATGGTTACAATATTGATACAAAAGAAGGATCAGATGGAGCAACCCATTGCTTTTTTCAATAGGACTATTCGAGATGTTTCCTTGCCATACAAAATCATTGAAAAATAAGCGATGGCTCTTATAAAAGCATGGAAGGATTTCAGAGTATACATTCTGCATTCACATACTATATCCTATGTTCCTAATGCAACAGTCAAGGATTTTCTCATGCAAACTAATCCGAAGGGAAGAAGAGGTAAGTGGATAGCAGCAATGTTGGAGTACGGTCTTGAGATTAAACCTACCAAACTGATCAAAGGACAAGGCTTGGCAAAACTAATGGCTGAATCAAATCTGCACGCTCTAGACATAAATATTATTGCAATAATGTCGGAGGACGAAGATGGTGGCTCACTCATTCAAGTATCAGAAATGTTTCTCAAATCACCTTGGTATTTTGATATAGTTTATGTTCTTCAGCATCTTTCGCCACCTCCTGGAATTTCAAGAAGTAAAGATAGTTCACGTAAACTCAAGTCTGCAAAATTCTGCATTTTAAATAGTGCTCTCTATTGGAAAGATCCAGGAGGAGTTCTTCTTAATTGTTTGGTTGAAGATGAAGCTCAGCAGGTAATGAATGATTTTCACAGAGGTGATTGTGGTGGTCATTTTTTTTGGAAAACAATAGCTAACAAAGTGTTGAGAGTAGGATATTATTGGTCGACTTTGTTTTCAAATTTGTACAAGACAGTGATGGGCCGCCATGAATGCCAAGTTTTTCAAGGAAAACAGAAGTTGTTTCCTCTTCCTTTGAAGCCAGTTGAAGTAAATACACCTTTCCAGCAGTGGGGACTTGATTTCATAGGGGAAATCCATCCTACATCATTAGCACAACACCGATGGATTTTGACAGCTACCGATTACTTCACCAAGTGGATTGAGGCCATTCCGACAAGGCAGGCCATGGACACGGTAATTATCCAATTTCTAGAATATAATATCTTGTCTCGTTTTGGGTGCCCTCACAAGATAATAACAGATAATGCAACAGAATTTCAATCCAATAAGATGGTTGAGTTTTGCAACAAGTACAATATTACATTGGGTCATTCCATGGCATACTACCTGCAAGGCAATGGATTGGTTGAATCATCAAATAAGTCCTTGGTGAACATTATCAAGAAAATGTTGGAGGCAAACAAGAAGAATTGGCATTGTAAGCTTGTTAATGCCTTGTGGGTCGACAGAGTGAGCAGCAAGAAATCCATAGGTACGTCACCTTCTGAGTTGGTTTATGGTACTGATACAGTATTTCCTACATCACTTGTAGTCTCGGTCATGATATTATTATAGGAAGTTGGCAACAAAGAGGATGATATTCAACACAGGATTAATCAGATCATTCACCTTCAGCAAACAAGGGAAGAGGTTTCCCAAAACACTTTCCAGTTGCAAGAGAAGATAAAGAAGATTTGTGACCGCAAAACCAAAGCAGAAAAGTTTCAACTGGAAGATGTAGTACTGCAGTGGGTTGCATGGAAAGAGGAAAAGGGCAAGCATGGTATGTTTGACAATTTATGGGAAGTACCGTGTAAAATCTCAACTTATCAGGGACAGAATGCATTTTTGTTGAAGGAAATGGATGGTCAGGATTGTTCAGGAGGACCAGTGAATGGTAGGCTCCTGAAGCACTACTACTTTTGAGGTTGTTCCCTAAAGTTACTTCACCTTCATTGTATATACCAGTTTGATTTTCATTGCAAGTTTTCAAGTACACTATCATCTGAGCTTGGGGCCCGAAGTGAAGGCTATAAAGTTTGAATTATTAGTGTCAAGTTTGGTTGATAGTTGAGTTTAGAGTTGGTTTGGATGTGAGTAATTTTTCAGTTTGTATTGAGTCATTTTTCAGTTTTTTGTTTTGACCGTATTGCCTAATGGATGAGGCACTTGGTCTACAGTGTTCTTGACACCTCCAAGGAGCTGCCATCCCCAATAAGGCCAATGTTAGTGTCAGTATCTGCATACTTCCATCAGGGATCAAATTTTCTCTTTGCATTTTCATTTTAGGGATCCCATACTGAAATTTTCACATCATTTCATTAGGTCATGTCAAACTGATCCACTGATGGTTGTCTTCTCTTCAAAAAATCTAAATTTTTCCCTCATAGAGTATACTTGTTGATCCTTCTTCAAGTTGTCTTCAGTTATGGTTTCATGGTCAATTTGCAATCATGCTTTCATTAGGTCATAAGGCATGCTTTCATTAGGTCTTAGGGCTTCATTTCCAAGGTCAAGAGCCTGATTTTAAAGTGTAAATAAAAGTCAACAAGGGTATGACGATGATGAATAAGTCAAGCATGATGGATTGTAGGTCATAGCCAATGAATAATTATCTGTTAACCTAATGTAATTTTCACCTCAAAAACATGTTTTTGAGGTGAAAACAAAGTATTTTGATTTTATTTGTATTTCTTATGTAATTTTAAGTCACTATATGTAATAAATGTTCCTAGTTGCACCAAAGCATCTCTCCTTGCTGCAAGACAAAGAAACACTGCAAAATTCAGTTCAAGATGAGCATTATCCACCTGCAAAGACATAAAGAAAAAAGGCATTAAAACAGAGTTTTCAAGAAGGACAAGAAACATTAGAAAGTGGGTTTTTCAAGTGAAAAATCAAAATCTACTCCTATTTAAGCCCTCACATTTCATTTCCATGTTCATAATTCTCATTTGGCAAGCAAAGAGTCAAAAAGTGAGAAGAAGAGGCAAGCTTGAGCGAGTTTTGGGCGAAGAAGAGTTGGCACTGTGCTTCTGGGGTAGTGGTTGAGTGGCGCTGCGCTTCTGAGGCAGGCAAGGTTGGCGTTGTACGTTGAAGACTTGGCATTACGTATTGAGGCCAACGATGCGCATATGGAAAATTTCCATAGTGTTATTTTACACTGGCGTTGCGCTTCTAGGGTGGCATTATGTGTCTGTGCACCGGCGTTGCGCGTTGAGCAGGAAGGCTAGAAAAGCCTCAAAACTTCATACAAACCTCCAAATTGCTCTCTCTCTCACCTGCATACAAGTAAGTTGACCTCCTTTGCTTCAGTTTTTGTTTGCATATCAACATCATAAGCATCATTCTCCATGTTAAATATGAAACCCGAAAAATCTCCCTAGTGGTGCCTAAAACCATAAACCCTCATTTTTCATCCTATCATCTATCCCTACAGCTCTAAACTATTCCCCTATCCCTATATCCCTATCCCCTTATCCCTATTCCATAACATTCCCATCCTGTTGTCCCTCTTCCCCAAGGGAAATTTCTCAAAACAAGCCCTCCCTCTCATTTCCTACTCCCTCATTCATTTTTAGCCCATAAAGTCATTTCCCATGCCCTCACTCCTAAAACCCTTTCACTCATTCCCTTCATACAACCTCCAGCCTTGCAAACATGGACACAGAGGACCGAGACTATGTGGAGGAGGAAAACACAGGCAGTGACACTTCAGCAGATGAGAAGTCTCTATCACTATTCCATAATGAAGATCATTGTGCTTCATCATCTTAGTCTCCTCAACATCTCTTGGGAGACCTTTATTTCTCATGATATCTTTGGGGGTCCTCAAATTCCTCCACCAGTGTCTTAAGAATCAGGAAGACCTTCTAGCAGTGTTCAGGTGAATGAGGAGGCCAAGGATATTAGAACTACTGAGGTGCCCATTTACATGACATATCAGAGGGGCACAAGGAGATTATTTGCATCCAATAGGAAAGTTTTTTCTCCACGAGATGTGGAAGGGACCTTGCCTTCTTCATCAGCCCATAGGAAAATGCTAGCTCCACAGGATGTGGAAGGGGCTTTGCCTTCTTCATCAACACAGTAGGTACAGGTGCAGCATTTGTACAAAGGGAGGAAAAAGATGTCGGAGGAGAGTCTTGATGATGAGGAGGAAAGGGACTTTGACATGACTGATCATGATGAGTCGGAGCAACATTATACTCATCATGGAGTTGAAATCATTGACTTAGAGGCTTAAGACGAAGAAACCATCAAAGACAACATCATACAAGAAAGGGAAGCTCAGGTACAAGCTTTGGCGAACAATTTAGAGAGGGCCAAATATGTCATCACATATTTGGAGCAAAAAAAAAAGCAATTGAGTGACAAAGAAGTCCTCATGGAACTGGAAATGCTCAAGGTAAAACGACAAGGTGGAAAAGAGGCACAAGTCACTTTGACTTCTATTGAGAAAGAGATTGAAGATGATACGGATACTTGGCTTGAGAGAGTCAAATTGCACCTTGAGAAGTTGCTACAGAAGGCCAATAGAGACAATCAGATGATTAGACACATGGCCTATCATCACAAGACCCAAAACAAGATTTGCAATATGAGGGTCAAGAAGATGAAAGCTAGGCTTAGGTAGACTTTGAAAGGAAAAAAGGAGGAGGATAGGCTTAGGATGCTTGCTGAAGCTTCCTTGGCTCATCAATACACCTGATGGGGATGCTTCTCACAAATGTTGGGCAAGTTTAGAAGAAATTATGTTACTTGCAAATTTTGGAATTTTACACATAGGAAAACTGCCTTGACGCGCAGCGCCACCGGTGCTACGCTTTTCCTAGGGGAACCCAATGAAGAAATGGTTTGCATTTTTAGATTTAGAACGATGAGGACATGCAACCTAGAAATTTTCAAGGTTTTTGGGGTAGAACTGATCCACCAAAAGGTCAAAAAACACCCTAAAAATGACCTTTCTGCCACTTTTTGGACACACAGAAGCAGTCTTGGGCGAATCAGTATTTCAGGGGTCAAATGAGCTTCCAATATAGAAATTCTAGGTGTTTTGGAAAGTAGACTTGAATATATTTCCAATGAGCTATCATGGGATCAATTTGGATGTCGGTAAGGCTTCCAAAAGGGACCTAAAATTGGCGCTATGTGTTGGGCCAGTGGCGCTGCGCGTAGGGCAATTTTTGCTCAGGATGGCTAGTTTTCCAGTTTTTGACTGTGTTCTTGGATTCTATCTCATGGATGATGATTCACCATTGTAAATGATGACTTGGCATGTAATTATGATAGATAAATAGTAATATATGGTAGATTCATTGCTTTAGAAGTCAGTTTGAGCTCAAATGAATCAGTTTTTCACTTTTAGAGGCAAGTTGTTGAGATGCCTATATTCATGTTTCTTGTTCAGTATTAGTTAGATTAGCTCCTCATCTTAGGGATTCGACCCCTAAGGATGGGAGGAGGTTGAAATCATGTCTATATCTTCTTCTTCTTTCTCATTGTAAAGGGTTGGACTCAGCTAGATGCTTAGACCTTGATTGTACACCTTTTGTAAGTAGTTTGGCATGAGATTAATAAGAATTGTAGCTATTTTTATGGGATCCATGTGGTATGAGTTTTAGTATAGTTTCTTCTTCAGTGATCATGTGTTAATGTGTTTTATGTATGTCGTTAATCATTTCATTGCTTCTAGTTGAATGTTTTCAAGTTGATAGGCGGAATTCATTACATTAGTGCTCTACCTTGGGGAACCCTTCACCATTTCATGTTTTTCGCAGTCTAGGAGGGATCCATGGTTTTCACATGCCCTTCTTAGCTTCTCACCAGCCTAAAAAATTTCAACCCATCAAGCCCTTGAGTGCTAAAGCCTATGCCTACCTTGCCCCATTGAACACCCTGCAATTCTAACCTAGTTCCCTAGACCTAAACTGTCCAGCTCCTCCTGATCCGGCAAAACCCCTTTAAAATCAAATCAAAATTTTGTGCTACTATACCTAGCCTAAAATCCTTTACCTGATCCATTCATCTTGACTGAGATCCTTAAGCCCTCTCCTGGCCTAGTAGAGCTAGCTACTTGGCTAAGTGTGGTTTGTGGTTACCCTGGCATTGCCTTCCTTCAGCTTGAGGTTCAATCCAAGTGATAACAGGAAGAAAATGAAACTAATCTTGAGTCAAGAAAATACCAAGACCTTCACATTAGAAATCCATTCTTAGGCACTAAAACAAAAAATCCTTCCATTGCATCATTTACACCTTTTCTTTAACTTGGAACATAACTTTCAAAAAAAAAAAAAAAATCAAAAAAATCATATATATATATATAATAAAATAATAAATGCTTGAGTCATTGTCGTATCAATTAAACAGAAAGGCAATCGTTCCATATGCTTTTAAGTTGCGAAATATATTGAAGAATATGAAGCTTTCTCATCCCTTGCTCCTAATAAAATTGTAATCCATGGGTTCCAATCAAGTAATCAATTTCCCTCCAAGATAGTTAAGATATCACTTTGGAGAAGGACTTCTAGAAGCATTGGGATAGTAAAAATGGAATTAACCAGGAGGAAAATGAAGAACTGTCGTGGGTGCTCCAAAATATTTGAATGCAACTGAAAATGATTTTATACTCCCTCCACACATTTTAAAACATAAACCATTGAGTTGCATCTCATTTATTTTCCACCTTTCTATAATATGTAATGCTTTGAGCAAGAATAGAGCATTCATAAATATTTTCAAGAAAGAGGACTCTTCAAAATCCTAATAAGTTGGGCTCTAACAAATAAACAATTTCATGTAATGAATAAATATTACATGGTATATTTCAGTGATTAAAATGACAACCTTATTCTTATTCTCATTACAACAAAAATAAATTCAACCCTAACTAGTTGGGATCTAACAAATCAAGAATTTCATGTAGTAAAGTAAACTTACATTGTAGATCCCAATTATTTTCAATGACAAATTTATTCTTGATCGTATTACGACATAGATAAATTTAAGAGTACATACATATTTCCTTATTTGAGACAAACTTTGAACACATTCTAAGATTTCATAAAAATATAATGATACGATTTACCTGTAGGACATGAGAAAGGTATCTACATCTAGCACCAATGACTCAAAAACAGTGTTATTGAGACACCATCTCATGGCGTTAGAATCATGTAGATAGATAGTGTTATAGAGATACCTTTTTACACTTATTCAACACCACCTTCAAGCTTCAAATTCATCAATTGATTTACTTTAGTAGCAAATTCTAGTGGTATTTCATTAAATACAACCCGACAAAATCCATTTATGATAGTTGTCATTACCTTCTCTCAATATATCCCCCTCCGGAAATAGAATAAATGATATTCCCCAATTTTTGAGGTACTTGCTTCATGTTCAACATGGGCTATTGGTTTCTTATCGTGGAAAAGGTTGCAAATATTAGATGTATAATGGAAACAAGCATGAAATTCAAGGTTTCTCCTAAAGTCTCTTGGCTTAATTATAAAACACCATCTACTTAAAACATGATATATGGTAGTAACAAAAACCTACCCAAGGTCCCACTTAAGAATTCAAAATGCTGCAAATAGGAGATGTCTTAAAAAATATCAACTATTTAATTGCATAATCACACTAAAATAGACAAATCTTTAAAATGTTGAAAAGTGTGAAAACAATGGAGTTTGAATATTATAGTTATGTCACGGTAGATATAGCTATGTAAAATGTAAATTCTATCTAAAACACGTAAATTTAACTTCTATAGCTACATGAATTGTAACTTCTATATAAAAAAATGGAGTTGGAATATTATAGTGACGTCAAGGTAGATATAACTACGTGAGATGTAACTTCTATATAACAATCTAAATATCCTTTTTTTTAATAATTTAAGAGACTATCATTTTTTTATCTTAGGTTAATAACTTAATACTCCACCAAAAATAGCATTGAATTGGTTCTTCACCAACCAAGGGGAAATTTTAAACCATTGTGAAAATGCTTACTCATTCCCCTGCCATATTTCGGATATTTTATTTGTGTACAGTTTTAAGCTAGTGTAATGTAACTTCTACATATTTATTTGACAATTTAAATGTAAAAAATTACCCATATTGAAGTTATACAATTAACATATGAACAATAAGATACAATATGCATGAGTTATAACATATGCACAATAAGATACAATATGCATGAGTTATAAGTAATATGGCGTTTACATGTTATATCAAGACAAACTTTTTCTCATCTCATTAACTCTTATCTTATAGTTGGTGATGGATACAACCTTTAAAATTATGAGCCATCCTTGTCATTTCTTATATTTAATGATGGATATAGATTTTAAAAGCATCAACCTTATTTGTTATTTTATGTACGGTCAATTTAAATGGAAGTGCTCATAATTTTATTCAATATTATCTTGTACAACTGGAAATAAAATGATGTGGGGGTGGTGTTTCTAGTGATTTTCAAACTTGTTTTAATTACCTAAATTTAGCATATTTAAAATAAACACGGGTGGTGTTTTTAGTGATTTTCAAAGTTATTTTAATTACCTAAATTTAGCCTATTTAAAGTAAATAGTTGCACTGACCATCTTATCTTCAAGTCAGTAACTTTGCTTGAGGGTATCTTCATGACATCCACCATCTGTGGAAATTATGAAATATTAGTAGTATCTTGCACTAAATAAAAAATGTTGGCATAGAATTTTTTATTGTGTTTTTTACTCTGTGTCACAAATTCATTGTTATTTTATGATTCTTATTTTTTATTTCCATTCTAAGATTGGATTCATCATGCCTACAAGGATTTTTAGTCGTGCACACATCATATTGCTCACTTCTAATTATATCAAAAACAGAGAGTATGCCCATGACATGTAGTGACATGTGGGTGTCTATTTTACTCAATGATATGCTTGATTTTTTAACCCATTCCAATCCTACCGCAATGAAATTAAGAGAGATAAGGACACAATAAGGACTATCAATAAATGAAATTAGAGACTTCAGAATGAAACTCAAATTGTCCCTGAATGTAACAATAAGTATTTGCATCTACCTGGTCACCAATGAGCATCGAATCACACTGTGAAAAATTCCTTGCATTATGAGAATTTGGTTGCACCTACACTAATCCTCTGTAGTAGTTCCTTGACTTGCTTATAGATATAATTTTAGAAACAATCATACTCCTACAATTATTCCCTATATGGATCATCTTTGTCCCCCCTATTGATAGTTATTTTTTAAGGCAACAAAATATAACTCTCCAACTGCATCATCGCCTTTCAAAACAATGTTTGAGTATTCCAGGTGATTTTCGAACCAGTCTCTACTCAGGTACACGAAGTCCTAGATCTGTCTCCCTCGCGCAAACCTCTTTTCGTAATAAAACTATAAATCCCATGTTTTCATTCCTCGTCCCTGACATAGCAATTCTTTACAATGGAATACTTTATCGTTGCTCACTCAGTGCAATAGAGATCCACTACTATGACATGGTTATGCTTGGTGTCAAAAAATGGTGCAGTGCATCCTTCAATATGTGTCATAGTACTCCTCTCACCTCACAGAACTCCTCTCATCTACAACAATAAGAGTCCTCTCAAACTACTTGGTGTCCCTCTCATTCATCCTGAAATAAGTGGATATTTCCATGGGTAACAAAGTGTGCTTCGGGATTTAATAAAAGGAGCTACCACTAAAAAAAAAATACAATGCAACATAATACTTATCAGCAGGAGGAACAAACCTATCGAGCTACTTCCTAACCAGATCAAGATACTCCTAAATTACCTCTTATAACGAAAAAAGATAACCTCAACTGCCTATAGAGCCTACCTATGCATGGTAACAATGAAAACACTGTCAAAAACAACATCTACAACAACGTTGGTCAATCTCTTCTTCTGGTCAAGGGCATGCCCAACTTTTGAAAAGTATCAAGCAAGTCAGGGTCCACCTCATCCAAGCTCCTCTTCTTCTACTACTCTGTCTGTTTAGGTTCAAAATAATAGAAAAGGTCTTGGAAATTGATGGGTGGGTAAAAGTTATCAGACCATTTGGGTTCTTCCATTTTTTAATCATTTGTTGTAAGCATTGAGTCTAAATTGCAAAATCCATTCATGTTCCTTCTTTTGAGGTGAAATTAACCTAAGCTTTGGAGAGTTGTAAGGTTTAATGGATCTAAGTATATTCTACTTAATATAGTAACATGGTTTAAAATTGTAGGCATTGAGATCAGAATCTAAAGATGAAACATAAAATATTGTATGTTCATAATTACAAGAAATTTTAATTTCATGTAACAAAGTTTGAGGAATGTCTAGTATTTGCATCCTACCATAAAATTTGCTTACATCACTCGAGCCCTTTGAATTTGGGCTTGGTAGAGTCCATTACACAAACAATCAACCACTAAAAAAAGGTGAAAAGAAAAAAAAAATTATGCATTCTAACCCTAGAAAAGTTAGGGAGGAACAAACTGATCTATACAATAAGAACATGCAAATGCTTACTTGTCCATTGTCTTTCGATGAATTGTTGGCCACAATAAATATCTGCATTATCATAATCATTAAACCCTTTGTACAATAAGGACATGCAAAATGCTTACTTGTGCATTGTCTTTTGATGAATTGTTGGCCGTAATCAAGATCTGCATTATCATAATCATTAAACCCTCAACTCTAGATGAAATTTATGCTTTGATCATATAAACCCTCGAAATTGTTTACCCATAAGAACAAAAATCATATTTAGTAAAAAGGAAGAACTCTCGAGAGTCCAAATTCATACCCATGTACAAATGGCCAAAATCTCCATGCCCAATGACCTTGCCCTTCCTCCATCTAATCGTTGATTCTCTCCTAAGGTGTTTCCCATGCAAACTCCATCTGGGGTTCGAATCCCATGAAGATCATGTTGATGGTCTTCCTTTCCACCCAGATATCAACAAGGCTCTATCTGTGAATATTTTATAAAATAAATATTTATAATGTAAAAAATAAAATAAATATTTATAATATAAAATAAAATATATAAATTTCAATTGGGTTAAATGATTTATTTTTAATAAGAATTTGTTATTTTTCATAAGACACTAAATTAAAAAGAAGAAGAAAAAGTTAAAAATGATATCGAGAGGAGTGTAAACATTTAAATATGACCTCAATTAATAATAAAAAGTTAAATTAATAAAAATAATAAAATTCAATTTGTTATATTTTGATTTTGTTATTACCTTGTGAATAGGCTTTGTTACAATACCATGGGTCAATACCATGTTATCAATACTACAATTCCAAAAATCATAACTTATTTCACAACCAAAATATTTTATAACAATATGACAAGATTCTTAACCGTGGATATTTAGCCCCACATTACAGTAGATATTATTAACTTGTAAAAAATAGCCTTTGTTACAATACCATGGGTCAATACCATAGATTATTAATATGGCATGCCCAAAAAACATAAATTATTTCACAATCAAAATATTTTATAACAATATTACAAGATTGTTAACCATGGATATTCACCCTCACTTTACCATAGATATTAACTTGTAAATCGGCTTTGTTACAATACCATGGCTTATCAATACCACATGCCAAAAAACCATAACTTATTTCATAGTAAAAATATTTTATTTTAATTTAATTTTACAACATTTTTTAATTGAATCTAAAAGGGAAAATGTTACAATTTGAGATATATCTAAACCCTCTATCCTCACTACTACTAAAAATATTCCCGTAGAAATTAAATTAAGGTTTTAATAAAATTAAGCTAATATGGATCTATGTCAGTTCTTTATATATATATATATATATATATATATATATATATATATATATATATATAGAGAGAGAGAGAGAGAGAGAGAGAGAGAGAGATATATATATAAAGAACCGGCATAGATCCTTCTTAGATAAGGATCCAAGGGATGAGAGAAAGAAAATTGACTAATTATAATAGATTTTAAAGTTTTTCATTATTTTATTTTATTTGACATGATTGATCCAAAATATAGGTTTAATATTTTACAACCAATTAAGTTTTTCTAATTTAGATAATTTCTTAAACACAATACAATGTGATCAAATTTGAGAGAGAATTGGGGAGGGGGCGGAGAGACGGAGAGAGATAGTGAAAAATTTGGAGGGTAGAGAGAGAGAGAGAGAAATAGAGAGTGATGCGGGGGGAGTGACGTGGGAGAGAGGGAGAGAGAGGAAGGAAGAGAGAGGGGGGATAGAGAGAGAGAGAGAGGGATGGAGTTGGAGTGGGAGAGAGATGGAGGAAATAACAAAGACATAGAGAGATAGAGGTGGAGAGAGAGAGGAGTGAGAAGGGAGAGATGGAGAGAGAGTGAGGGAGAGAGGAGAGGAGGGAAGAGAAAGAAGAGGAGAGGATAGAGATAGGGAGAGAGATGGAGACATAGAGATGGAGAAGGACAAGGAGGAGGGGAGATAGTGATAGAGTTGGACAGAAGAGAGAGAGAGAGAGAGAGAGGGAGAGTGATTTGGGGGGAGAGATAGAGGGAGGTGGGAGATAAGGGATAGAGAGGAAGGAAGATAGAGATGGAATTGGAGGGGGCAGGAGAGGGAAGGAACAAGAAAAACATAGAGGGAGAAATGTGGAGAGAGAAGGGGGGTTACAAGGGAGTCATGGAGAGAGGAGAGCAGGAGAGAATAGAGAGAAGGATATAGATATAGAGGGGGAGAAGGGGAAGAGAGGGAGAGAGTGTGTGTGTATGTTTGTGGGGTGAGATAGAGAGAGGGAATAACAAAGAGACACAAATAAAAATATAGATATTATATAGTATTATATAACCAACCTAGATCCATATTAACCCTATAACTATCAAGTGTCGAGAGGGATCCAATCTCTCGAGGTGCAAACATTTCCTCAAGTTTTTCACTAGAAAAAAAGGTTTTCACCTCGAGAGATTGGATCCCTCTCGGCGCTTGGTAGATCCAGGGTTAAGATGGATCTAGGTCGATTAATATGAAATTAAAGTAGTTTTTATTTGATATTATAATATTAAAAAATAAAATTGCTCTTCAAATTCGAAATAGATCCAATTAGATTCAATGAATAGATTTTTTTAAAAATACACAAAATAATTTTTTTATTAAAAAATATATTTTTAAAATTACAAATTATTAGAGATAAATAATGCAAAGTTGGCTCACCTATACACCATGTGAGGATGAAGAAGCGTTCAAGGATAGATAACCTTTCAACCAATCTTTAACAATCTTTCAATCCCCTATCACTTGTAAGTTTAGATTTCTTGACACAATTAAGATGACTAACATAAAAAACCGATTCATATTATTGTAGTACTTGTTAGGTAGTTGTATTTTTGTTCTTAGACTAAATTATTCATTCATGTTGGTCATTTTTAGTTGTATTACTTATTAGCTAGTCACATATTTTAACCCGCGACTAAATTAGTGATTCATATTATTGTAGTACTTGTTAGGTAGTTGTATTTTTGTTCTTAGACTAAATTAGTCATTCATGTTGGTCATTTTTAGTTGTATTACTTATTAGCTAGTCACATATTTTAACCTGCGACTAAATTAGTGATTTATATTAGTCATTTTTAGTTTGGTCACTTAATATTGCTCATTTTTGGTAGTATTTCACTTGGAAAAGTTGTGGTGGCTAACGTTTTTAGTCACCTAGTCACTAATTTCTCATTTTCTACTAGTGTCTCCTCATGAAACTACTCTATCAAATAGCCCCTCTTGATCACCTCAGGGGTGGACTCCTGAAGATGCAATCCAATCCTGGTGAGATTGAACCCTCATCTTCCCAAGCCTCCCCTGATCTCCTCCTGTCGATCACCTTGTCACATCGATGAAGTTCCCTACACCATAAACGAATCACTAAAACCAAATGGAAGATTTGGATGACCCTCAATTTTAGAAACCAGCTCACCTCTATGGGTAGTTGAATTTCTCAGCCCTGCTATGCCAAAATCCTCTACCCATCACAGAAGGAACCTATCATGTTGCCATCGTGACATCTCGATCATGCCTAACTACTCAACATGCTCGTACTGGACCCTCCTCTCCAGTAACGCTCGACCACTATATCTATCACAATTAGGGCTATGGCCAACCATCCAGGGAAACGTTACAATGATCAAGTCCAACACTCCACAACTAGCCTCGATCCTAAGCGAAAAACCTGCCTCGCCATGTGACGAAGGTCTCAGTGACTCCCCATATGTCAGCCTAGGAAAAATTTGGGTCACCCTCCATCGTAACCCTACCCATCGATAAGTGGAGTGATTCTCTCGCCAATTGGATCCTTGGATCCCTTAACAATACTAGGATATCACAACTCCCACTCCCCATTGGTTGTCTTTGCATAAAACTGCTACCTGCTAGAACCCATATGAACCTCATCTCTGACCGTTGTATGTCTCCCATAGGTGGACCCCAAGTGCTAATCATTTTTCCCAAGCACACCAACCTACCCTACTTCAGCCAACTCATGCAATGAAATCCATTATCCCAACTCCTGATGATACGCTTGGACAAATCTCGGAGTCTCAACACCCTCCTGTAGATGAAGTCTAACATCCACCATCCCTTAGGCTCCTATAGTGCCTCAAACTGTCTCACCAAAAGTATATCATGCAGCTCCCTAGATATCACCTCCCCAAGTGTGAGCCCAAGGGTGGAACATATGCTCCCTCGACAGTATACCACACCATCCCTAAGCTGATATCTGTCAGCTCGTGCACCCACCAAATGCCTCAAATGGAGCTTCTCCCTCCTTCCCATGAAACGCTTTGTCCCATCGAACTCTTTAGGGTGAGCCTCCTTGTCCTACTACATATACTGAGGGCACCATCGGGCAACAACTTGACCCTCAACAACTGTAAGCCATGTTGGAGAGCGATAAGTATGTAAGTCCCCACGGGTATGGCTAAGAGTTTGCATGGACACCAAAAGGTAATCCCATTGATGCCCCTCTCTCTGCCGTAGTCCTGCTGATAACTCCATCGAAGACCTGACTCTGTTGAGGAGGATGTCCCCAGATTCTCAACAATGCCCCCATCCATACGGGGTGAGTTGCATATAATCATACGCCTCCTCTCACTCCATGGTGTAAACCCGCACACCAAAACACACTGCCATGCATCTACGTTCTCGCCTGCAAACCATTTTTGAACACTACATTCTCCTACATGCCACTAAATGTCTGGATCTAAAACTGAGATAATATGTGTTGAACCGCACCCTGCCTGTATCACCTCCTCCACTATCATATCATCGTACCCTCTGATGCATGGGCCTCGTCTCCAAATCCTCCCTGAGAGAAACAAGAGGAGAGTTCTCGTATGTAATAATGGTGATGCCACCACTGTGTTGCTCCTCAGTGATCACCGAGTCCCAACTAACCACAAAGATTCACTGGCCCCAAACAAAGCACTATCTAGTGGCCTACTAATTTCACCTCCTCCAACAAACTCTTTCTAGAGTATATTGATCATCTTGTGATACCACGTACGACTATCATACCAAAAATACCTAGGGAGTCTATCCATAAATTGGTTGGCCACTGGTGCTGACTAAGACTCCCCTAGCGAATGTGTGTGCTCAATCGTTAGGCCAACTACACCACCACGATCATAGTCAACCGGCATATCTGAGGAATGATAGGTAGTCCCACCTAGATCCCAATGCCAGTCTAGGCTTCCGGTATCCCAAATTTTTGAAAGCTCATGTTGAGCTTCACGCTAGTCCACTACCATCTCCATAGCCCACTCCACCTACAAACTCAGAATCTCTCGCCATCCAATGCCAAGAGAGGGATTGAATGTATGAACTCCCATACAAAGGATAATCCTTCCATCCTGTGAATGTTGCACCCTGTGCCGCTCATGTCACCTCATCTCATCAACCTGGTCAACACATAAAATATGTCGAGGTGGCTCTGCCTCTGCCTCTCCAAGGTGCACAGATAACTTACTTACGCTACAAGCCCCATCTATGTATGTCAGAAGAGGGTTGCTCGGATGCTTTAATGTGCACTCTAGTTGTACCATTATGGAATCCAACTATTCCCCAACATGATTCATTTTGGACGTTGACTTGACACAAACAACTTTCATGCCATCCAACTCCTCATTTTCCTGTAGAATGGCCTCTCGTACTGTCATGGCCTTCTCTCTCAATGTTAGAAGGCTAGCCTAGAACTAATGAAACTGTCGTGGAAATCTATCACCTATAGACTAGGTCACAGCTCTAGATACCTCAGCAACTATCGGCATCTTATCCATGGGTTGCACCTCCTTAACAGGTGGATTTATGTATGTAAGCTCTATCATCTCCATCAAGGTGTCAACTGGGGCTATCAAATAGGTCTCTAATAATGGTGACTCATGTGCCACACTGGATATATTGATGTGTTCCTCGCCATCCTTGGGATCTCAGCACCATGCTCATCCTCCTCCTCAAGCTTATGATATCTAAAGCCAGGTCTCCACCATCAAAAGCACCCACTGGTCTCACCCTCTAACTATTCATGTCCTTCCTACTCCTTTTCAAGAGATCTAGTGCCCTGATTCTGTCGACCTTCCCCACATGATGTAGATGGTTTCACCCCCACAGCCTACTCACCTCTGGCATCTCTGTTGTAAGGGTGAGGATGGGCCTGGTTTGTCACCCTCCTCAACTGGGCCAACCTCTCATCGTCCCAATGGATTCAACCTCGTAATTTTTCCATATTAGATTTCCCTTTAGCCATGGGTTTGAATCTGGTTTCACCCGTCACTATGCACTCATAATCAAATCTCCCATGCTCTTGTTGGCTACCCATATTTGGGCAAAGGTCAAGGCTCTGATACCACTGTAATGTTCTGAAATAGAAAAAATAGTGATATACAACGCAAATAACATATGCAAGCACAAAATTTCCAAAAATCAGTGAACACCCATGAAATATCTACAAATACCATGCAACTGAGTTGTTTTATTAAATATATGGAGCAAGAGTACAATGGTATGGAAGGAGTGAACTTGGGCTTGCCTGAAGGGCAAGCTTGATAAGACCTAGGTGAGAAAATGTTACACCCAAAAGAGAGAGTAAGTTGCCCCAAATAGGCCCTACGCTGCCACAGAAAACTTCATTGTCTGTTGAAAGGATGTTGTTGAAATTCCACCTTCGATGCTCAAGAAATTCTATGAAACTATCCTCATGATCCTCTCAATAAACCTACCAAAACCGAGAAAGGGTTTGGCCTAGTTCTGACCTCCGAAAATCGACCCCAAATACCACATCCTCCTCAAACTGACTGGAAATATGACCAGTCTATAATGTGTTGAAGAAGCCTTCCAATTCCCCCATAAATTTTCAGCTCCACTCCCCATATGATATCCTCAAAATCCTAGCACAACCCAGCTCCCAAACTCATTTCCTCAACCCTCCACGAGTTGTAGAAAACCCTGTAGATTCACAAGCTCATGTAATCTACTAAAACAAGAGACAAGGATCTACTTCTACTCTTTACAGTGGAAGCCCATAAACATCGAGCAAACAATAATCTATAGAGTAAGAGAATCAAAGGCACATAACACAATAAATATCTGGGGAAAGCCTCAGCTCAAAACCCAACTATCTGTTTTGTATTAATCTAGAAAATCAAGATGAAATTACAATGCTTGCTCTCTCTAGAATAATCCAAGCACTCATCAAATTCAATCATAAGCAATCTCAAGGCCAAATCTTAGCCAATTCACAATCTCTCCAAGTCTCTATTCCAATTTATAATTCCTATGAAGGATAGCTTGTATTTAAAGCGAAATAAAGCCTCTAAAAACAGTGCAATCCCTCAAGGATCAGTTCCTGAATGCATGCATTATTAGTGAAACTCAGAAAAATCTAAAACAAATAGTACATTGTCCCTACACTCTAGTCTCAACTGGGTCTTCCTCAGAATCAACATGCATGATTTTTTTATGGTGGAATCTTCAGTTAACTAAAGTAGCACTAATTAGGTCACTAGCGTCCCAATTGACTGTTTACTCACTATTAGTTCCTGAAACTGATTGGAACTAATTTAACTGGACTTAACTCAATAAACTGAGTTAACTAATTAAAACTCATTCATAAATCGTCCTTAACTCCTATAAGTTAGGGAGAACATATACATGTCTTCTAAAAGACTTCCAATTCGAATTTCCTAAATTAATTAAGTTAATTAAACTTAATTAATTATTTTCAAATTTCTATGAGAAAAGAATTCTATTTTAATTCACATTTTAATTCAAGGAAAAATTAAACTGGAATTTCTTGTTACCATTTCTCAACACTCCCTCTCCACAAGAAAGGGATTATCCACTACCCTGATCGTGTCTTTGTGAAACTCGAATTTACATCTTTGCAATGCCTTTGTCAAGATGTCAGCATCTTTCTCCTCCGTGGGAATGTAATCTAACAACATGATCCACCTCAATACACAATCTCTGAGATGATGATACCGGATATCTATATGCTTGTACCAATTATGAAAAAATGGATTTTTAGAGAGTTTAATACAACTTTGATTATCACAATAAATCATTGTCGGATCTATCTGCTAACCAAACAAACCAACCAGGATCTTCCTCATCTAGATAGCCTCACATGTTGCTTGACTTGCAGCCATGTACTCTGCCTCTGCCGAACTAAGTGCAACCAATATTTGTTTCCTATTGTACCAAGAAACGGCAACTGACTCAATACTAAAGATCCCTCCTGATGTGCTCTTCCTGTCAGATGGACTCCCTACCCAATCTGCATTAGTGAAGCCTTGAAGCTTCACTCCCTTTGTCCACTTGTACCACAACCCAAACTGAGTAGTGCCTCTGAGGTATCTCAATACATTCTTTGTCACCTTCCAATACATTTTGGTAGGCCTAACCATCGCTTGACTGAGCTGGTTAATTGCATAACACATATCTAGTCGTGTGTTCACCAAATACATGAGTGAACCCACAAGCTACCTATAAACAGTAGCTTCCACCACTTCTCCTTAAGTAGCATCCTCCTTCCTCTAGTTACCAACTAAAGGAGTCTCCATGGGTTGACTTCTCTCCATGTAGAATCTCCTTAGTATCTCATTGGCATACTTTCCTTGAGAAACAAACAACTCCCCATCTCCCTACCATACATCCATGCCAAGAAAGTAATGTACGAGCCCCATGTCCTTCATCTCAAACTCGCTTGCAAGATCTGATGAGCTTCTCATCACCTGTTAATATGAGATCATCTACGTAAAGTACAATCATCAAAAGCTTACCTTACACCACTATGTGATACAGGTTCGCATCTGCTTCACTCTTCATGAAGCCCAACCCAATGAAGTAGCTATCTATCCTGGTGTACCAAGCACGAGGTGCTTCCTTTAGCCCATACAATTCTCTCTTGAGTTAGCACACATGTGAATCACGGTGTTGGCTTGAGGGGGCCTAACCCAGGTTCATCGTTAATTAGTCAAACAAATCCCTACACTACTAACCCTTTCAGCATCATCCCACGGAGCGCGGACCGAAGTGTCACCCGAAGCAATATGGGGGGATGCTGGAACCAAGTTTTCGCACCCCGAGATGGTCATGATGACATTTTATTCCTTCTATTCCTGCATTTGCACAGGTCATTAAGTTCTAGGGCTTTGTCTGCCTAACCCCTTATTCCTCCCTTCAATACCTCTGTGAAAGGTTACGACTGACCTTCACACAGCCCTAACCTTCGGTTTAGATACTTTCGCACTACTAAGGCAGTGTATTGCACAAATTGTCTAGTTATCTTAAGAATCTTACTTATCTTATTAGATACTCACAATAGCACTGCGTAAACAGATATTCTTATTTGAATTTAGTTATCCAACATAATTATACACATTCGTGCATCACATAAGCATTATAAAGGATATTCATACATAATATGACAAGATGCATTAATCGGAACAAAGACACAGAATTTGCAGAATACTTCTCTTTATTGATATCTCTAAGAAATTACAGACTCTATCCACCCTGCGCACACAACTATAGGGGTTCATGCACTGAGTTGCGGACTTCTACCCTAGGCCTCTATGCACTCATCTGTAGAGCCTCTACCTACACTACAACCTGAAACTTAGACTTCTTACTTCATAGCTATGACTCTCTTCTTCATGATCTTTTGTCTCTCTAAAACTACTTAGAGCTTAGCTCTTTTTATACAATCCCATGGTCCGCGGACCATGGGTAGATCTTTTACAGCTGACTTTACTTTACAAAACTAAGGGCAAACAACCCTTTATGAATTATGACACCTTTGCACTCCGCGACCACAAAATGCGGAGTCTTTACAAGTTTATTACAAAATTTGACAAAAACATGGGCTTTTAGCCCCAAAACTATCCTTTGGGGGATCTCGTTCCCAACAGGCCCCCAACACAAACATCGTGACTCGCCCTCGAGTCACTCGGCAGGCACAGAGATATTTGCACGAAGACCTTCCAGTTCGACTCGGATTACTGCAACCTTAATTGTGCACTATGCGGCCGCCTGCTTTGCGTCTTCGACCATTTGCTCAGTCACTGCTCCTGTGCTGTCGGCCTGAAGCTTTTGCTGCATCGCTTGCATAGTCACAAGATTTCCTTTGATAGATCCTGTTACTGTGTAAGGCTCATCCAACCAGGGCTTTAGTCGTGCCTTCAACACTGCTTCCATGTGCAGCACTGCATCCAACTATTCCTTCAGTTGCTTGGCCTCCTGCAGCTTGGCTAGTCTTTGTGTCAGTATGACAGTTCACATTGTGCCCTTAACCTCATCATAGTGTTGTTGTAGCTGACATGTTTACATCTCTAGCCATTGTATGTTGGGGTCCTCCTGCAAGCTGGTCAGTACATCAAATGACTGCTTAAACAATTGTGTGAAGTATGCTACTGTAATGTCCACCGCCGCTACTACTTCTGTGACAACGGTCACCCACTGCTCGTTCACTTCTCGCAAAGTTGAAGGTTGGGCCTTCTACTGTAACTCCATGATTTGCAAGTTCAACTCCAACTGAACCCGCACCATCTCAGTATGAGTGTCGCGCACCCCTATGGCCAACTTGTGGATGCGTACCTTGACTAGCTCCTCGTCCAGAATGACCAACTCTGGAACCATTCGGCATGCCTTCTAGACGATCTGCATAATACACTTGCTCTAATTAGTCGCCTCGGTCTCAACGGCGATGGCAGCATCTCTCTGTAGTGCCATCTGCTCGTTGTTGATCTGTTATTCACTAATCACCTGGAGGGCACAGTGATCACGGGCCCTCAGCTCTACAATTACTCCATCCTGTAAGAGGTGGAGCGCTTCTTGCAAGAGCACTACCAGATTCAACCCTACTCCCTTTAGGGCACTGACAATGGGCCTTTCAGCCTCTTTCTCTATGGTCAGTGCTCCATCAGGCAGCACTATCGCACTGGAGGCCTTCGCGCATAGCATATCGGCAGCTTCTAAAGTGTCGATAGCCAGGCTGGTAAAAATCATGCCAACCTGCGACACGCAAGACTACAGCTCCTGCAACCCTGTCTGGATAGCCCCCAGGATGATCTACTGTTGTTGCTCAAATTGTTACAGGGTCTCCGCAGTGACATCCCACATTGTTTCACCGATATCATGTAAGTTGCCCTCTATTAGCGTGATAGGGTCCAGTGATGTCTTTGTTGCCTTTGATTTCTTTCTGGGCCCTCCCTTCTCCAGCTCTCTTGGGCACTTGATGTGGGAAGATGTCTCCTAAGGGTTCATGTCTTGTTGTTCTATTTCCTCTTCTGTCTCAGGTGAAGGTGACCTCTTGCCTTTGACAGAGCCCCGCTCTGTCCCACCTATCTACTTCCCTGTCTGCTTCGCGGCCTCTCACTCTGCCTGGACCTTATCAGTGGCCTCCTTTTTCCTTTTCTCAGTCAGCTGTGTCATCTTAAGCTTGGCCTCCTCCTTTTTCTTTTGCGTGGCAGACTTGCTCCCACCCACCACCAAGTCTATGGTAGCACACCACTCTGTCGGCCATTGATCAAGCACCGCATTAATGGCGTCATCCATTGCCAAATAAGGAAAGTCATACCATTTTTGCGTACAGTCCTTCTGCGCCCTGATGGATACATGATGGAGTCTACTTTAAATTTTGCGTAGCCCTATAGGTTGGCGTACACTGTAGGTGAAAATCATAGTTTGTGATTGATAGCCATGCGGATGTTCATCTCCATCAAGATCCAGAAGATCATATTGTCCTTAACTCCTTATGCGTCCTTGGTCACCCACAGTGGAGCATACTTTGCTGCTTCTGAGAGGTTTGTCACGACCGAAGGGAACTGGCTGTCCTCTAGCAGCTCCCACACTACCAACACAATTGACAGCAAGAGCCACACGTAGTGGAACGTCTTGCTGAGCTCCTGTGCTTCACGACAGTTCGCTAGGAATTCTCCACAAAGGTAGTCTGACTAGTTGAATTGGACTCCTTCGGTGCATTGTGCTGCTAGCATGACAACAAGCGCCAGAACCTCATTGGCGCGACACTTCCTCATCACTTTCCATTCCAGGATCTGTGTGGTTACCTTCACGGTAGGGTCACAGATGCTGGATATAGCATAACCATGCGGCTTCTTCACCAGCTTAAATTTTTCCTTCATAGACTCCATGAGAGCCTGTTCACCACCTTTTCCACCAAATATCATGGCTGGATTCTCGCCTGTATATGGCAATCGCGTTATGCGGTGAATCAATCTATCTGTGATGGGTATTGGCTCCTCCAGCCACAGACATCCATCATGCACCAAGCACAACAACTTCTTGATGACCAAAATTGTCACCGAGTGTGGTTGTAGTGCGGGACCCAAAGCAGGTTGAGCAACCCTGCCCTGTCTACTCCTCAGAGCCACCTCTGTGGCCCCAATGCGGTCATTCTAGAGTTCGTATCAATGATATGGCGCATTAGCTACTTGGTCGCTAGGTATGGGAACTTCTCGTGATCGTCCAAGTCCTAGTCTTTAAGTTTCAGTAGCAGTAACCATGCCAAGTGCGGTCCGTCGAAAACAATCTCCTCCGGTAGCAGAGGGGTTTGCAAGGGGGTCTTGCTCTCATCGATGTCCTTCAGCACCTTGGTCTTGGGCTTGCATGGAGGGACATACTTCGACAACCGAGTAACAGGTTCCACACCCTAGGTTTCAACCTCCTCTACTTCGACTCCCACATCCTCATCATCCATTGGGATGTCTTCAATGTCTTCCTCCTCCGGCTCCAAATTTATAGCTTTTCCCTTCTCCTGTGTGGTGGGCTTCGGTGGGTTTCTCCTTGGCGATGCACGCACCGGTATAGCAGCCTACTTGCCCTTTTTATCCTTTGTAGTCTCCTTGGAGGGGGTCAGCTTTGGTCTCGGTGTCCTCGGTGATTTGGGGACATTGGCAGGTACTTCGACGACATCTAGAGCAACTAATTCTGCCTCCATCTCAACTTCTGGCACTGACTCCTCTCCTTCGATATCTATGGCTTTTGTGGGCACTGACATGATTTTCTGTAATAACTCTTGTGTCTCCTTTGGCAATGTCTCAAATACTTTACTCACTATCAGAAGGTCATAGTGCTCACGATTCATATGCGCCTAAAATCTCAACAACTCAATAATCAAAATGCTAAGTTTTTTTTGCTGGACAGCCACTTGTAATTTACAGGGCATTTTGAATTCAAATCTGACCATTCCCCCCAAATTCGGTCCATTAATGCCAGATTGGAAGCAGATTTTCAAAGATATAAGCCATAAATTTCATCTTAAATGCCAGTCGCTAGCTCCATTTGGCTGCATTTCTACCATCAAATCATGAACAATGACTTTAAAGTTCACTTTCCGACCGACCTACGCGATTGCTCCCTGGGTAGCGCAGCTCCCTTCACGCTACCACGAACCCTGTGACACTTCCCTCCTTCGCACAATTCTCCAATCACGTAGCTCCCCAACCTAGGTAATGTAGTTTATAGTCCTGCGCCTCCTTTCAGCTGCCTGGAGCGCTAAGACTATGCTACCTTCATCTAGTCACATGGCTGGACCGCCAGTGTATGGCTTCAATCGACTGCCATTCACCTTTCCTAGGAAGGGATCTCCATTCAATTTGACCAGTTGTACCACTCCTCTATCGGTAATCTCCTTAATGACATAGGGCCCTAACCAGTGCATCCTGAACTTTCCTAGAAATTTATCAAACTTACTATCATATAATAAAACCAAGACATTTACCTTAAAGGTGCGCAATTTAATGTACCGATCATGCCATGCTTTTTCACTACTTTTGGACCTGTTGGTGAAATCTCGCTAGAAATCTCTCTTCCTCAATCTCATCCAGTTGTGTGAGCCTTTCCTCCAGGGCTCCGTGATCCATCATACCTGTGAGCACCACTATGCGTAGACTAGGCACAATATATTCCATAAGCATTACTGCTTCAAAGCCATAGAGCAGCCTAAAGGGAGTTTGTCCAGTAAACTTCTCTCATGTCGTCCGATAAGCCCATAGTACTGTAGGTATGCGTAGGCCCCAATCACTTCACTGAGCATTGCAAACCTTGGTCAGCACATTCTCCAGCACTTTATTGAATGTTTCCAATGTTCCGTTATCCCACAGGTGATAAGGCGTGCTCTTCTAGTGATATACCTGACATCCCTCCATTAGTGCGTTGATTGTCTCATTCAGAAAGTGCATACCATGATCACTCATCAAGATCTTTGGACAACCAAATCACGTCAGTACATGCTCAAAGAGGAACTTTGCAGTAGTTTTTCCTGTGCAATCCTTCACAGGCTGTACTTCTGCCCATCGAGTCAAATACTCCGTGGCGGTGATAATGTACCTCGCTCCCGTCTTTCCTTGGGGCTGAATGGGTCCCTCAAAATCTATTTCCCATTTCTCAAGGGGTTGCAACGTCATCTACGAATTCAAGGGCATCTCATCCCTCCACGATGGCCTGACAATCCTTTGATACACATCACATGCCTTGCAATACGCTTTTGAGTCCTAATGGAGGGTTGGCCACCACAACCTTGCGCATAGAATCTTTTGTGCGATCGCCCTTTCTACATAATTTCCTCTCACGGCGCCCCCATGAGCGTCCGCGAGGATGCCGCTTCTTTCAAACTCAAGTACATATTGTCACAATATCTCAATTGACCCCATTTTGTATGGATTCCCAGGAATTACAGAGAAATTTGTCGCGTGCACCACTAATTCCTTCTTCTGTTGGATAGTGTATCCTTTCGGGGCAATTATTGTCATTAGGAAATGTATTATATCCTCAAAATGACCATCCGCGATGCGCACTACAAATAACTAAGCATCGGGCAATCCCTCCTCCAAATTAGTGGGCTCTTCCCCTATTTCGATGCGTGACAGATGGTCTAGTCCTGCGTTCAGTTGTCCAGGCTTCACAATAACTTCAAAATCATATTCCTGGAAAAGTAACAGCCATCTTCAAATTCTACCCCCCAACACAGGCTTATTGACGAGGTACTTTAGCACGGAGTGATCTGTATACATCTTAAAATGGCCTCTCAACCAGTAGTGTCTAAACTCTTGGAGCACATATAACATAGCTAACCCTTCGTGCTCGGTGGTGGAATAGTTCTTCTCCGCCTTGGATAACCTTCTACTTGCAAATGCTATAGGATGGTCCAAGTCTTCTCCACCAGCCTATGTTAGTACTACTCCCAGTACTATACACGATGCATCGAGATGTACATGAAACTCCTTCTTCCAATCCGAGAAGACTAGGATCAGCGCAGTGACCATATTTTCTTTCAATACATCCAAGCTCTTCTTACAGTCCTCATTCCAACAAAACTTGACATCCTTCTTCAACAAATTTTCCATAGGTGTGGTGATTTGGGCATAGCCTTTGATAAACTTTCTGTAATATCCTATATGTCCTAGGGTAGTGCACAGTTGTTTCACACTCCTTGGCACCTCCAAGTTCAGTATCACCACGATCTTCACGGGGTCTACCATTAGTCCTTGTCTGCAAACCACATGACCCAGCAGGGTCCCAAAGGGAACACAAAACAAGCACTTCTTCAGATTGAGCACGATCTGGTATCTTTGACAAGTATCCAACATTAGGCACAAGCTTGCTACATGGCGTTTCACCAGCCCAAACATAGTCCAATCATCAAAGTATACTTCCAGGAACTTATGAATAAACTCTTTGAACACAGCAATGATTATGCACAAAAAAATCGCAGGTGCATTCTTCAACCCAAATGGCATTACAATATACTAGAAACAACCCCACTCAGTCATGAAGGTTGTCTTACTCCTATCTTCAACGCGATTTTGATCTGGTGGTACCCTGAGAACCCATCAGTGAAGGAATATGCTTCCTGGCGACCTACATTGTCCAACACTTCATCAATGAATGGAGTCGGGAAAGGATCATGTACACAAGTGTCATTCAACTTTCTGGGATCCACACATATCGTTATTTCATCCTTCTGCTTCTTCTCATGTACCACCATTGGGCTTACCCAATCAGATTCTTCCATAGGCTCAATGATTCCTACCATGAGCATCTTATCTAGCTCTAAGAAGACCGTCTCATTATACTTCGGATTGAGATGGTAAGGTCTTTGCTTAACCGGCTTTGCGTCAAGCTTCAACGTAATATTCATAACAATTAGGTCCCCGATTATCCCTTTTAGATCTGTAAACTTGGTAGGGAATAGATCCTGGTATTCGTGGAGAAATTTAGCGACCTTGTCCACCATCGCGTCGTCCCAGTAATCTCCAATCTTCGTGAATTTTGGCTCTGGCTCTGTACCAATGTTTACTTACTTTGTTTTCGATGGTGCGGTTATATCAGGATTCTCAACCTACGGTCCTTCGACCTTGCGGTGGCCTTTTGTTTCAGGGATGTTAATTTTTAATGGATCCTCATCCTCTTCTTCAGCAGTTATGTTATAACATTCAAGTGCGTGACTCAGCTAAGTAGCCCACTTAGGCTAAATTAGGTCTAAATGACCCTGCAGTATCCTAAACATTGTTACTTTCACCTCTTCTAGTGCTTTGTCAATATAGTCAAACCCGTTTTCAAAACTGAATGTCATTATGAATCCTTCATGTAGAATATCCCATTCACCCATACCATGGCGAAGCTCTATTTCTACGTACTAGTTCATTGGGACGACATCCAAGGTGTGACAGAACAAGTGCACCCATTCAGGTTGGGGCTTCTCTCCATAAGCCTGAGCCCATTTGGCCAAGTGCGTGCATAGGTCATCCTACCCATCATAATTATCTATCATTTGCACCTTTGGCTTCCCAAAGTGTGTCCTCATCATTCTCCTACATTTGCGCCAATCATCAAAGCTTCCCTTGTGTGTACCCCACCATCTTGCGAGCGTAGCGCGCAGTGCCCAATCTAATGCCTAGAAGCACTGCTTTTTTGGTACCTCCCTCTCAAATGCATCCAGAAATATATCTACATAATTTAGGCCATCATAAATAGGCATATTTCTTACCTCTAACGACACACAGCACAGTGACTAGGTCATCATGTTGCAGCTCAATGTATTCACCTCATGCAGCTGATTCTGCCAGCGCTCTAGTTCTCCATATAGTCTGAGGTGTAGGAACTCTCGTGGTCCCATGTAATTCTTCCATCTATTATTGGATTCACCCAGTCTTGGTCTCGCGCTGTTATCTTAAAGATATAGTCTAGATCGTCATCACTCTCATAATCATGGACTGGTTCAGTATAATGCGAACCTTCAATAGGATCTAGGGGTAGAATTACGTGTAGCGATTTATTCTCAAATATCATCTTCCACTTCTTTAAGTTGATTACCCTGTTCATATCAGTAGCCCAATCAATTCCAAGGAGTGCAGGATAGGTGTTGCTATCATCCACAATTTCTATTACTTCAAAGTCAGCAACGCGCTTGCACCTTCAATATCCACAGTCACCCCCTGCTACTGCCCCATGGGGATGATCTTTTGTTGGTTCACCATCCTTAGTTGAATCAGATACCATTGTAGCGCGGGTCTCCCCATTCGTTCCCAAGTCTGCTTCGGTAGGACGTTCGCATCTGATCCCAGGTCCAAAATAACATGATCCATTTCATACTCTCATATCTGTGCAGTCAATCTCATCTCCTATCCCGTCCTTGTTTTATGTTTACCAATCTTTCGTACTACATGCGGCTCACCCAGAGCGTTTCTAACGCATCTGTTTATGAGCTCCTACAACCCCTTCATAGCCTTGCTATCACGCAGTAGCTTCATGCAAGTCCCCAAGAAGGTTGAAGCATGGAAGGGTCCATCTCCTGATAAAGCTTATCCTTGCTTCCTGAGGTGGAGGCCTCAGCAAGCTCTTCTTAGCTTCCATGAACGTTTCACGTGTGTGCTCCAAATCAAACTCAACCTTCTTTGTCAAAGCTTTGCAAACCCATGTACTGTCTTTGGGATGTTTCCCCTTGTCATCTCCTATTTTGATTCCACTTCGGAGCACTATATTCACGTTTGGATCTTCTTGGCGTGGCTCAGACCTCATCTTCTGCAGGTTTCGAGTGGGCAGAGGTGGTAGCGCCCCTTTGTCACATATCCTAGCTATCAGTGTAGGACATTCTTCCGTTTCATGATCAAAAATAGTGCAATACTTGCACGACAGACGTGTTGGGTTAGTTCAATCAAGGGCATAGTGTCCTGGTCCTCCGCAATTGTAGAAAATCAACTGTCCCTGACCTTTGCCAGGTCCTCCTCCTCCTCCTCCTTGACCTCGTCCGCGCCCCTGAAATACTATTCATGCAATCCCCATGCTCTAGTCAGGGGGCCGCGTTTATGCTTGGACCCTATAGGCAAGTGATCTATCCATCGTCAATTCGTAACTTCTGCAGTTACGTTCATCATGCCCTACCGACCTACAAAAGTTGCAGAACAAATGTTGCGGTGTTTGTACAAACTTTTGCAACAAATGACAATTATTCGTGGCATGTTTTCCTGCTACCTGACAGATAGCGCACCACAATGTAGGCCCCGTGCTTGGTCCTACTTGAGCTTCTGGCCTCAAAGGCATTGGTCCTCCTCCTGCAATATAGTTCGCAAAGACTGGACAATGGTCTTTGTCATGCCCCTGACTCTTGCATTTCAGACGCCATACCTCTTCACGCACCTCTCGTTGAATTGTTCTGTCCTGCTTCAAACTTTGCATTTCAAGGCAAAGATATTTCAACTACACATGGATCTGTTGAACCCTTAGATTTGGATCTTGCATTGGTGTTTCATGCAATCTCATTGAAATCTCCAAGGCCTCTACCTGAGTTGTTATCTTTTGTTGTGATAGCACAACCCTTAAGTGTGGCAGTAGCGAAGCCACAAACCATTCATGATGTTGCTCATCTATCAGGTTCATATTATCTTCGTGGATTTTACACTTCAATCTCTGATCTAATTCCCAAGGTGTCTCGCTTGATTGCATCGCAATTTCCGTGAACCCCACAATAGACTGTGCTTCAGATTTAAGCCTACTGAATTCTATGTTCAACACGGTTTGGATGTCTGCCACTCCAGCATTTGGGTTATCATTAGAGTACTTGATGTACCAGGTTAGCGCGTGATCCTACATAGCACTAACAAGGGTTTCCTTATTCATGTTGTCATCTGTAACGTCCTGAGCTTCCCATACAGCTTTTACAATGAACCAAAATTGGTCTGGGTCCTCATTCCCCAAGCCTTTGAATGGAGGCAGCTTCACTGAATTTTCCATACTGAACTGCGGTGAAGGTGGAGGTGATATGGGTGAAGTCGCATGTGATGGTGGTGAATTTGGAGGTGGTGTGGGTGGAGGTGTCGCAGGAATCCTTGTCTTGTTAACTAAATATCACTTCATGGAGAAACCTGCACTATTCCCTCTTTGTCACCTCGCAGAGGTGAAATCAACGAACTATATTCAGGACCCTTTTTTCCTTCATTCCTATAAGTTTTTCTGCTTCACGTAGCCCCAAACATCAAGGTAGCTGCATAACCTGTTTTTTGCACAATAACATTTTAATCCAAGTATTCAAAGATTTCACGTACTTACCTCACGGTCCTTTGAAAAAGCGTCGCTCCGCCTCGTTGTAGCTGACTAAGGTATCGACCGCGAATTCAGTTACAAATCCTCCTATGACGTGATCGAGCCAATGATCGACAGCACGGGCGATCTTATCCTCAGATGCTTCCAACCTTCGTACTAGCTCCGGGGTCCACACAATAGGATTGTCAAGTTTCCACCTTCCTTAGCTATCTGCTAGCTTCGTGATCCACTCATATAGCTCAATCGGAAAGGAGCAGAAAAAGATTTCATGTATTTCTGTATATAGGTTCATGTCCAGCCATTGTTCCTTTGTCAGTCATGGACTTTTGTTCTCTTGTACAGTGAATTCATGGATCTTCCTATCCAACCAGTCTCTGATCTCTTTCTTAGTTGGATTCCAGTGATACGACATCACACATCTCTTATGTAAATTCTGGTCTTCGCAACGGAACCATTTGTTGGCTTGAGGAGGCTTGACCGAGGTTCAGTGTTAATTAGCCCAACAAATCCCTACACTACTGGCCCTTTCGGCATCAGCTCGTGGAGCGTGGACTGAAGTCTCACCCGAAGTAGTATGGGGGGATGCTGGAACCAAGTTTCTGCACCCTGAGATGGTCATGATGTCATTTTATTCCTTCTATTCCTACCTTCGCACAGGTCGTTAAGTTCTAGGATCTATTTTCCTAACCCCTTATTCCTCCCTTCAATACCTCCGCGAAAGGTTACGACTAACCTTCGCGCAGCCCTAACCTTTGGTTTATATACTTTCGCACTGCTAAGGCAACGTATTGCACAAATTGTCTAGTTATCTTAAGAATCTTACTTATATTATTAGATACTCACAGTTAGCACCACGTAAACATATATTCTTATTTGCATTCAGTTATCCAACATAATTATACACATTCGCGCATCACATAAGCATTATAAAGGATATTCATACATAACATGACAAGATGCATTAATCAGAACAACGAAACAGAATTTGCAGAATACTTCTCTTTATTGATATCTCTAAGCGATTACAGACTCTATCCGCCCTGCGCACACCGCTGCAGGGGTCCACACACTCAGCTGCAGACTTCTACCCTAGGCCTCTGCGCACTCAGCTGCAAATCCTTTACCTCCGCTACAACCCGAAACTTAGACTTCTTACTTCAAAGCTATGACTCTCTTCTTCATGATCTTCTCTCTCTCTAAAACTACTTAGAGCTTATCTCTTTTTATACAATCCCATGGTCCGCGGACCATGGGTAGATCTTTTATAGCCGACCTTACTTTGCAAAAATAATGGCAGACAACCCTTTATGAATTATGACACCTTCGTGCTCTGTGACCACAAAATGAGGAGTCTTTACAAGTTTATTACAAAATTTGACAAAAACATGGGCTTTAAGCCCCAAAATTGTCCTTTGGGGGATCCCGTTCCCAACAAATGGTCCAAGGTTTCAAAACCTTCGAGCTACTCTATGTACATCTCTTCCTCAATCATGCCATTGAGGAAGGTAGTCTTCACATCCATCTGATGGATCTTCCAAACCATCTATGTTGATAGTGCCAAAATAGATTTGATTGACGCGTACCTTGCAACAGGAGCAAAGGTCTCATCATAATCAATCCCCTCTACCTGTGAAAAGCCACGGGCCACAAATATGGCCTTATGCTTCTCAGCACTAACATTTGTAGCTTTCTTTACCTTGTAAGGCCAACAGGAGCTCACAACTAACTTGTCCTCCAGTCTCAGGACCACATCCCAAACACTATTTCGAACTATGGAGCCATACTCCTCCACCATCACATCAACCCAAACTGGCTACTCCATTTTTTCCTAAAAGAAAGATAGCTCTGTCACAACACATGCACCCATAAGTTCCATGCATCTAGTGTACCTCTCTGGTGACCTCCTCTGTCTGCGCTGAGAAGAGGGTGCTCCCACATTCTCCCATGCATCATCCAACAATCTGTTAGCCTCTTTAGTGCACTTTCTTCCCTCTCTAGAAGACTCTTCCTGAGTGGATGTCTCCACTCCCAGAACCTCTGCATGTGGTTGCTCCACATCAATCTGAGGCTTCTCAACCTTAGGAACTAAAAGTTCCTCCTCCACATGTAGCTCAAGCTCCCTCTCAAGGGATACTCGCATGGCCTTCTCCTCATAAAACTTGACATCCTTGTGAACCACTATCATCTAACTGGTTTGCATGTACACCTGATAGTTTTGGGGAGTATCAGTATACCCCATAAAGATCCCCAACTATGTTGTTGCCTTAGGCTTCTTCCGTGCATATTTGGTCACATGGCAATAAACCGATGACCCAAAAATTCTGAAGTGACCAACATATGGCCTCTTACCGGAATAAGATTCCTCTGGTGTTTTACTGTCAAGTATCTGATGTGGGCTATGATTCTAAACATAAACCATTGTGTTACATGCCTCAACCCACAAGTGTAGTGGTAGGCCCTGATCATGCAACATCGCCCTTGTTGCCCCTACTATGCTCCTATTCTTCCTCTCGGCAACCCCATTCTGTTGAGGGTTATGAGGTGTCGTCAACTCTCGTTTAATCCCTTTTGCTGCACAGAAGTTCTTAAACTCATTGGAGACATATTCTCCACCATTATCACTCTGTAGATCTTTAACCTTCTTGCTTGACTCTTTCTCGACCAATGATTTGAATTCACAAAACTTTGTGAATGTCTGATCCTTTCTTTGAATGAAAAATATCCAGCGTTTACGAGAATAGTCATCTACAAATATAACATAATACATGTGTTTGGCAATGGATACTGTCGAGAATGGTCCACACACATCTGAATGGACTCTCTCCAGAATAGACTCTGCTTGATTATCTCTATCTCCAAAGGAATACTTGGTGTATTTTCCCAAAGTACAACCATTGCATGTATCAACTTGCTCAAGCATACCTTTGGGAAAACCAATAGAGATTTGTTGCAATATCTTCAAAGCCCCATGATGCAAGTGGCCCAATTTCCTATGCCACAACTCGCTGACGTCTCAACTCAACATATTTTCTACTTTTTAACTCAAAGAAGCACAATCCTCTACCTCTATCTTATAGAGATTCTGAACACAAATCCCTATCTTCTTTCCTTGGCCCGTGGCTATGTGTCGAAGGAATGCCTTTCCTTTTGAAAATATCACATCATAGCCTCTATCCTCAAGAATTGCAATGGATAACAAGTTCTTCTTCAGTCCGGGTACATGCATAACATTCTTCAAGGTGAGTGGATCTGCATTCTCCCTCTGAAAAGTAATAGTTCCACACCAGCAACACTATACTTACCATCATCACCCATCTCGATATGCATCTTGAGATCTTTCTCCTCCAGTTCACTAAATAACTCTTTTTCACCAGTCATGTGGAAAGAAGCTCCACTGAGTACCAAACACTTCCCATCATTGAAGACACCATGCATGCAATGAGGGAAAAGTCCAATTCGAATTGGGAGGCCAAAGCCTCACCCACTGCTCCTCCTAAGGACTTCTCCTTGGACTTCTTCAATGGATAATTTGTATCTAAGTGACCCATCTTTTGACAATGAAAGCATTTAACTTTCATCATATCCTTCTTCTTACCTCCATGATAAGAATCTGATTTGGAATGAGAAATTTTACCTTTCCCCTTCTTTACCTTAATCGCTAAGGCACAGCACTCTTCACCATCAATCTTTGATGAAGATCCATCCCTGGTGTTCCTCTTGATCTCATCCTGCATCAAATCCGACCATAGTCATTCCCAATCTGGTAGCTTCTCCCGACCATTGACATAGTCCTGATAACTATCCCAACTCTTTGGGAGTCGAAGAAAAGCAAGGCTCACCATATCCTCCTTGGAAACTGTGATTCCAACACTTCCAAGTTCATCCTGACATTGAGTGAAATTGGTCAAGTACTTTGGAATCGTCTCACCTTTCTCCATCTTGATTGTACGAATTTTATACTTCGGTGCCAACTTCCTTTGATCACTGCTATTCTGATACAAGTCCGTCAATGTTTTCCACATAGCATGTAGATTTTCCTTTCCATGGAGACTTGAGACAATGTGGTCTTGAACTCCCTCAAGATTATCCTCCTTGCCTTCGCCACACACTTCTTCCATTCCTCCAATTTTTGTGCATTTGTAGCTACTGGCTTGGGGACTTCTTGATCAATGAATTCCTTCAAGTCATTATCTTCTAGCACAACCTCCATCCTATCCCTCCAAGATATAAAATTCGAGTTGCCTTCCAAGGTATACTCAAGCCTCAACCCATGGAACGTCATCTTCCGATCCTGAAGTATGTATGCAAATTCGACTTTCACCTGTAACCCAGAAACTCAAAACTTCAAAATCTCCTCTAGAGAGCTAATTTTAAATCAACGATATATCCCTTATCCGAACTCCGATTCGGCTGATTTTTTAAAATTTTGGATATATTTTCCCAACAAATCCAATTCTGCATTTTTCTTCTGAAAATTTTTCACATAAATTCTTAGAACTTCTCTGCAAATTCTCGGCCCAAAAAACAATCTTGCTCTGATACCATGTAGAAAAACCTGTAGATTCACAAGCTCAAGTAATCTACTAAAACAAGAGACAAGAATATACTTATACTCTTTACAGCAGAAACCCATGAACATTGAGAAACCAATAATAAATAGAGAAATAGAATCAAAGGCACATAACACAATAAATATTTGGAGAAAGCCTCAGCTCAAAACCCCACTATCTATTTTGTATTAATCCCAAAAATCAAGATGAAATTACAATGCTTGTTCTCTCTAGAACAATCCCAACTCTCAGCAAATTCAATCTCCAACTCATAAGAAAGCTCAAGGCTAAATCTTAGCCAATTCACAAGCTCTCCAAGTCTCTATTCCAATGTATAATTCCTATGAAGGATAGCTTGTATTTAAAGGGAAATAAAGCCTCTAAAAATAGAGCAATCACTCAAGGATCAGTTCCTCAATGCATGCACTATCATTGCAACTCAGAAAAATCTAAAACAAATAGTACACTACCCCTGCACTCTAGTCTCAACTAGATCTTTCTCAGAATCAACATGCATGAGTTTCTGATGGTGTAATCTTCAGTTAACTAGAGTAGCACTAATTAGGTCACTAGTGTCCCAACTAACTGTTTACTCACTATTAGTTCTTGAAACTGATTGGGACTAATTTAACTGGACTTAACTCAATAAACTGAGTTAACTAATTACAACTCATTCATAACTCATCCTTAACTCCTATAAGTTAGGGAGAACATATACATGTCTTCTAAAAGAATTTCAATTCGAGTTTCCTAAATTAATTAAGTTAATTAAACTTAATTAATTATTTTCAAATTGCTATGAGAAAATAATTCTATTTTAATTCAAAGTTTAATTCAAGGACAAATTAAAATGGAATTTCTTGTTTCCATTTCTCAACAGGAGTGCCCAGAAATTAGCTTCTACGCTAGCCCAAAAATTATGCCACTGTTGTCATCTAGAATTGGTTTGAATCCCTTGTTGTAATGCCTGGAATGGCCTGAAATTGTTTTTGTACCTTCTTCTTAATTTTTCCAACAAGACCCAGAAAGGAATTGGTCCCAATCCGTCAAACCAGAAAACCCACAAAATGGAGCAATATTACCAACCGTTGTTGGTTGAAATGAGACACTTGTTTGACCTTGCTAGAGTGCTCAAAAAATTAAACCATATTAATCTTAGGTAACCTCGCATTCCACTTCGATCGTATATATCCTCAATATCTATTCGCAATATGGGTTGCTAACTCAATGGTAGAGTACTCGGCTTTTAAGTGCGACTAAGATCTTTTACACATTTGAATGAAGTAGAAAACTCATCGATACCATCGTAAAGTTCAGAAGACTACGACTGATCCTCGAAGTATAATGAATGGAAAAAAAAGCATGTCGTTCCAACATATGATCTTTATGATACCTGATATTATTTCTCGAATACCTGATTGTATTCGATCAAGACCGGATCTGATTTAAGGCTCTCCTCAATAAATCCAGAAAAACCCAAAAAGGATTGGGCCTAATTCCAACCTTCCAAAATTGGCCCCAAATAATGTGAGCACCCTCTACATCTTGGTAATTCTTACTGCCTAGTAAATAGTTTCCAAGGCCCTCCAAAATTTGTTAAGGATAGCTCCAATAATTTTCCTTACACCCACTTTCAAATCTTCAGTTCCTAACTTCGGTACAACCCTCCACAACCAATGTGTTCCTCTAATGACTACGTAGGCCCAATAAGATTGTCTATGTGTGTAAACTAGAGGAATAATTTCAGCCAGATGACCAGCCATTGATTCAGCCCGGTAAAATCCACCCATGAGTAATAAAATCTAAGGCAATTACATCCCCAAAAGTCTGGAACCAATTCTACTCTAAAGATCCGTCTCCTGGGAAGTGCGTACTTCCCTTCTGTGTCCAGTCTACCCCCAAAACAATTATATATCCTCTGTATAATACTCTCCGACCAGTTCACAAGTGTGGAAATGTCTCCTCTAGGATGGAACTTGAAGTCCACCGAGGTATCAGTTGAGATTTCCCCTCAGAAATCTCTTATGTTGAACATCACTCTATTAGCTAAGCAGCTTGAGCAAACTAGGATTCAAATATCAAATTAGAAAAATATGAGAAAAATGAGGCCCTCCACCTCTATTTATCTTGTTTCCCCTTCTATTCTTTCATATGGCCCCCAAAATTTGAGTTCCCTCTACTCTTTCTCCCCACTTGAAGTTCGAACTCGCCTAAGGGGTACGAATTCCTTGGCCCCCACATTCCACTTGCACTTTGATTTATTACCTTTTCTAATGTTTGGAAGCCTTATTTTCCTAAAAACCCAAGAGAGGTCCTCCTAATCCTCCTTTCCTAAGTTCTAATTCCAAAATATATCTCGATGGTCAAAATTGTAAAAATGTAATTTCTTCTTAACCATATTAATTAACTGGGGACATTACAATCCCCCCACCAAAAATTGTTTGTCCTTAAACAATGGTTGAACAAGCACCCCCCATATCAATTGACCCTGAAAGTCACTGCAAACAATATCGGGGTCCCAAATGTTCCCCCGAGTCATCTCTAATCTCTGCCCTGCCCTGCCCAAATCGCAAGCCACCCTGATCAACGTGAAGCATCCCTTACTACACTCACTATCCAACCCATCATAGGCTCTTGATGCCCTCTGCATGCCACCACTAAGTAGAGCATCATGGTAGTATAAGATCCTGATCATCTCCTCATGAAACTGCTCTATCAAATATCTCCTCTTATTCACCTTAGGGTTGGACTCCTGAATATGCAATACAATCCTGGTGGGATTGACCCCTTGTCTGCCCAAGCCTCCCCTAATCTCCTCATGTCGATCACTCTACCGCATCGATGAAGTTCCCCACACCATCAACGAATCATTAAAACCAAATGGAAGATTTGGATGACCCTCCCCTGTAGAAACCAGCTCACCTCTACAGGTAGTTGAACAACTCATCCTTGCTATGCCAGAATTCATTGCTCGTCACAGAAGGAACCTATCATGCTTCCATAGTGACATATCGGTCATGCCTGACTACTCAACATGCTCGTATCGGACCCTCCTCTATGGTAACGCTCGGCTATTATATCTGTCACGATCAGTGTTATGACCAACTTTTCAAGGAAACTCTGCAATGCTCGAGTCCACCACTCCATGACTAGCCTTGATCCTGAGCAAAAACCTACCTTGCCAAGTGACAAAGGTCTCAGTGACTCCCCATATGTCAACCTCGGAAAAATTTGGGTCACCCTCCATCGTAACCCTGCCCATTAATAAGTGGAGTGATCCTCTCACAAACCAGATCCCTAGATCCCTTAGCCATTCTAAGAGCTCACAACTCCCACTCCCCATGGGTTTTCATTGCATAGCACTGCTACCTACTAGAACCCATCTTACCCTCATCTCTGACCCGTGTATGTCTCCCATAGGTGGACCCCAAGTGCTAAGAATGTTTCCCAAGCATGCCAACCTGCCCTGCTTTAGCCAACTCATACAGTGAAATCCATTATCCCAACTCCTGATGATACGCCTGGACACAGCTCGAAGTCTGGGCACCCGCCTATAGACGAATTATAACATCCATCATCCCTTAGGCTCCTGTAGCACCTCAGACTGCCTCACCAAAAGTGTATCATGCAGCTCCCTAGAGATCACCTCCCCAAGTGTGAGCCCAAGGGTAGAACATATGCTCCCTCGGAAGTAGAGCACGCCATCCCTAAGCTGATATCCATCAGCTGGTGCACCCACCAAATTCCCCAATTCGAGATTTTCCCTCCTACCCATGAAAAACTTTGTCCCATGCAACTATCTAGGATGAGCCTCCCATGTCCTACTACCTGTACCGAAGGCACCATGGGGTAGCAACTCGACCCTCAATAATTGTAAGCCATGCTGGAGAGAGATAGGTATGTAAGTCCCCACAGGTATTACCAAAAGTATACATGTACATTGAAAGGTAATCCCATGGATGCCCCTCTCTCTACCCTAGTCTTGTTGATAACTCCATCAAAGACCTGACTTTGCAGAGCAGGATGTCCACAGATGCTCAACAACACCCCCATCCATAGGGGGTGAGCTACATCCAATGGTATGCCTCCTCTCACTCCATGGTGTAAACTTGCACACCACAGTACATCGCCATGCATCTACATGCTCTCCCATAAACCACTGCTCAACACTACATGCTCCTACACCCCTCTAAATTCCCGAATATAAAACTGAGATAGTACGCATCAACCGGCACCCTACCAGTATCGCCTCCTACAGTATCATTTCATGGTACCCTCTGATGCATGGTCCTTGATGAGCACCAGTATTGCAGCAAGAATGCTACAACTCCTGGGGCTACCAACTTTACTTTATCATCCCGAGGTTTGTACAAACTTGGAGGTGACAGTTTTGTATACACAAGTAAATGTGATGGGTCTTCTCTTTGTCACTACTAAGTTGGCGATAGACCACTAAAGTTTTTCAAACCATAATTCTATGCATTCAGAAGAATCTTGATTATCAATGAGGAAAAGAGAAATTTACACCAAGAGAAAGCTTGTCTACTACAGTAAGCTTGTCTACTACAGTAAGGAAAAATAATGAAATCAAATGCTAAAAAACACCATTTTTCTAACTAACTGCTAAGAGGCTTTGCTTCAAAAGAATGCTAAGTTAACATGTATGCAATCCTACTGTCCTAGGTATGCAAATTGAAACATCAAACATTCTACTGTTGTGCATGTAAATGAATAAAATAACTTTATTTTTCTTCTTATCTTTTTTATGAGAAAGTGTGAAAGCTAAATCCTTTTGGTGATGTGGCAGGTGGCTTAGGGATGATGGTGAATGGTTAGAAGGCTTGGGAGACAAGTAGGGGTCCTTTTCTAGCTTCCTAGGGATATTTTCCACAATTCGGCCTCAAAACAGGCCACTACAGGTCAACCTACATGATGTCCTAATGGGTTCTACGGGATGTCCTGAATTCCTAAAGGATACAGCCAAGAGAAAAAGTCGGGATGTTGAATATTATGGAAGGCTTAGGGAAGGTGGTTGGTGGATGGAATGAGGCCATGGAGTGCATAGGACCATTTCAAAACTGAAAACCAGAGTTGGGAGATGGCTGGATTTGCTCAATAAGCTTGGAGAAGTATCCTTGTGAAATGATGAAATTGGTGAGGGTTTTAGTGAAAGAAATGGATGATCATGGATGGAAGAAGTTGGGATGAGGTTTATGATCATGAAATCTCTATGTACTAATGAAACTCCTGCACTGCATCAACCATTGACATTTATCCATAAATCATGTAAACAAGAAGGATTTCATTTGACTTAGTTACCGGAGAATCCACAGTAAGAACCATTTTCTGCCAACGTTTCAAATCCCAACCAGGATCCATCATCAGGACCACTTGAATGCTTGATAGAAGAAGAGCTAATTTGAGAGATTAAATATTAATGAGGAGAGTAAATTAAGATGAATGTCGGCTCTCTTTTTTGAATAATAATTTTGATTAATTATTGATGAGATGTCGGCTATTTTATTTATTTATTATTATTATTATTTGAGATACTTAATTGATTAATATAAATTATTATTATGTTGATCATTATTAAAATTAATCTTAATTTTAATTAATCAATTATAATATTTTTAATAATTAGTTACTTTTTTAATATAATATAATAATTATTATTAATACTAATTGTAAATACTACTATTAATAATAATTATTATTAAGGTCTAGGGAAATGTTGGATCATTCTGTAACCAACTATTAGGCTCTTCTTAACACGGATAATTTGAATAATTTGGAGAATGGCGAACCCTAGCTCCCCCGTCTCCTTGCCAACGGCCGCCGTCAGTTCCTGGAATGCGCTGCGTAAGAAAAAGTTTGAGAGATCGGAGCATCAATTCCGGGGCTATCTCTCTGCTGCAGACCAGCAACAAGGCCACCAGCTTCGAAGCTTCCAGGCCCCAGGCTGCCGCCGTTGGGTCACAAAACGCTCGAACCCCAGCTTTGAAGCTTCCAGGCCCCATGCCGCCGCCGTTGGGTCACAAAATGCTCCGACCTGCCGCCGTTGGGTCACAAAACGCTCGAACCCCAGCTTTGAAGCTTCCAGGCCCCATGCCGCCGCCGTTGGGTCACAAAATGCTCCGACCGTGGAAGGATTGAAGAGATCTGGGCAAAGATCATGGAGCGCTGGGGCTGTAGATACAGAAAAGTTTGCGATCCTCTTATCGGAGAGCTCCGGGAAAACATGGCCCCGTCCCCCTGCTTCCACGGCGCGACGGAGCAGCCCCCTTTCGACTATTGAAGCAGTGGATAAGAAAAATCATGCGGCTCCCTCAACCTATCCTCGGACCAGCGCTTCCAGAAAAGAAGGGACAACACTAATCAGATGTATGCCGCCCCTGCACACCAGACCAAGGCCGGATTCGAAACTCTATCAAGGCATCTGCCTTCCCGCTCCTCATATCGGTTGGGGAAAAAAGCCTTCAGAATCATCCGCAGCTTTCCAGATTCAAATCAGGCTTCTTTCAGGAAAAACCATGCTTCAATGGGTTTGCCAGGCGGATCCAGTGCGGAATCTCAAACATGCATTGGATATCAAATTGGGAATCCCTTCGGCAAACCAACGGCTTCTATACCAAGGTAAACATCTGGAGGATCTCTTTCCCATTTCTTTTTACGGTATTGAGAAAGATGCATCTATTATCCTTTCCCTTCGTCTTAGAGGGGGAGCTGGGGGAGAGCCTTCCTCAGCTAGGGGTTTTTCGTACAAAGATGCAGTCCATGGCAAGCAAGCTGAAAAGACAGAGCCACCAATACAGACTTCACCCAAGGCCTTTCTGGTTGACAAAATGGAGGAGATCCCATCAGTTGAAATCTCCTACCCTGATCTTGAAGACGATACCCAGAAATTTGCTGAAAGAGCCATCATCTGCAGATTCAATGGGCTCTGGCCACGCTCACAGGATCTTTATGACTGGATCAAAGCCACCTGGACGGATCGTTGTAAGGTTTATTTCTGTGCCAAAGGATATTTCATAGTGTTGTTCGATGACCTAGAACATTGCTACAATGCCCTAGACGAAGGCCCTTGGTTCATGGGATCAGCTGGTCTCTTCCTAACTCCATGGTTTCCCGACTTTGACCCAGCTTCAGCAGTCATCACCAAAGCTCCGGTATGGATCAGGCTTCCAAATCTCCCAGTTCACCTGTGGCGAACAGAAGTATACAGGCAAATAGGCAATGCCCTGGGTCGCTTCTGGATGGGAGACTACCAGAGAGAGAGGCAGGGTCTCTATACATACGCTAGAGTGTGTGTGGAGCTTGATTTAAGTAAGGGACTGCCAGAGTACATCAATCTCAAGATCAAGGATGCTATCTGGACCCAGTTTCTAGAGTACGAGAACACTGCCTTCAGATGTCGTCATTGTCACCAAACAGGGCACCTACATATCTCTTGCCCATCGCTGTCAGCAAGAGCAAAAAAGGGCCTCTTTGCTCATACTAAGCCCAAGCGTTGGGCCCCCTGCCCACCGCCGCCAACCGGAAGCTCCAGCCCCCCTAGTATGGAAAAGGTTCCAAGTATGGAAAAGGAGGAAAATCAGTCAGAATCAGATCAGATGCCGCAGACGATGGATCCGCCCACGAACATTATGGAGCACACCCATGTCTCAGCCAATTCCCAGAAACGTCCCCATGAGACTTCCTCCTCTGACTCAGAGAAGGAGTCCCCAATGATAGAGAACTCCAGTCTCCAAGTTGTTCTTGCCCATCCTCCTCATGAGGGCTGGACAAAAGTTAACAAAAAGAAAGGGAAAAAACATTGTGGTGTAATCACTGTCCCGCTGGAGTAACAGCCTGACAGTTTGTATTTGTTTTCGAATCTTCAGGTGTAGCAGTGTTTGTTTTTTCTTTCCGAGACCGAGGTTGGTGATTTTATCATTTCCGGTCTGTCGGTCTTTTGTCTTTCTTGCAGCTCAGGGCTTGTATCTCTATTCCGGGACCGAGGTTGATGTTTCTATCATTTCCGGTCTGACGGTCTTTTGCCTCTCCTGTTTGTACCATATTGATTTCTCTTAATAGATTTAGTCTTTACCGATAAAAAAAAAAAAAATTATTATTAACATAATAATTCATAATGATAATTAGTATTAATATAATACTAATATTAATATTGATCATAATTAATATTACTAATAATAATAATCCTCGTATATTGTATTAATATTTAATGTTTATTATATAATGTATGTTAGTACAATTTTTATTATGATTATTATAAATTAGAATTATAATTAATATATTTTTTTAATAATGAGTTACTTTTAATTTAATATAATTTACTAAATTGTAAATATTATTATTATTATTATTAATATAATAAATAATAATAATAATTAGTATTAATAATATTAATCCTGGAATATTGTATTAATATTTAATATTTATTATATATAATATATGTTTGTACAATTTTTATTATGACGTTATAAAATAGAATTATTATTAATATATTTTGCTATTTTATGAATAGTATTATTAGTGTATTATTATTGTAATGTATTTAATATTAAAATTATTTAAATTGTATTGATATTAATAATAATTATTATTATATTGAAATTAATATTATAATATTAAAAATCGTAGTTAATAATTAATAATAAATAAATAAATAGTTTTAATGATTGATAACTAATATCAAGACATAATAATTAATATTGATAATTAAGATAGTAAAAAATTTTATTTTTTATTTATTTATTTATTTATTTATTTTTATTTTTTATTTTATTTTATTTTATTTTATTTTATTTAGTTAATAGATTTAAATTAATACTTAATAATTACTCTTTATAATCATAGCTAATGATAAAAGTAGTAGTTATCATAATTACTATTGTGTGACCTTAATTTCTCTGATTAGGGGAAGCCAACTTCCACTAATCTCCATACCATTGTCTCTGTTGAGATTATGTGGGTGTTTGATCATTTCAAGAGCTTCTCTGATCTTTCGCCTATGATGTTGTTCTTCCCTAGCAATAATTGAGGCGCTTTCCAAGCAGACATGGTGCTTAGTTTTTGAGGAGTGTTATGCCAGGGCCAAAGTACGAGACCTTTCATTCTTAATATCAGCTCCATGTTCTTTGAGGAAAACAGAATTTCATGGGCTAGCTGCCAATTTCATGCATGAGGAAACCTTGCAAAATAATATGAAACCTTGATGAGATCTAATTTAATACTGAAGATATAAGAAATTATAACTAATTCTTTCAAATTGATCAAATGTTGGCCTAAGTACAGAAAACCCTAAATTCCATCCGAAACTAGAATTTTGTCTTTTTGGGGCTGCATAGGGGCTCTTTCCTCAAACCATGATCCCTGAAGGAAGGAGTTATGAAAAATCCACCTACTAACAACTTTGTGATGTCCCTTTATCTCTTCTAAGCTATTGTTGAAGTAAAGCACAAATGGAAGCAAAATAATCAAATCTACAACTACTTGCAATGAAATAATTATAAAGACAATTCACCCTTTAATCTGTGAAATTGACTAAGCATAAAAATAAAATAAGAGGAGCCTTTGCTGCTAAGTTTGGGCCCTAAACCAAGAGATTCAGCCCTCTAATTCAACTCAGTGTTGGATCAAGGAAATGCTCATTCTCATTATCAAAATAGAAAATTACATAACAACGTCTTCCACAAGTCCTGAACTCGAAAATGACTAGTTTTTTTACAACAAAAATTCCAATCCTAAAGAGGATCTAGGCCTTCTTATTTATACAAATGAAGTCTCCAATGACTTCCTTAAATATAGGGAGGCTCGACTCCCAAACTCGAGATAAACTAGCTCTTTGACTGTCACTTGCTCGGCTGCCTTTTGATCTCCATGACTTGGTTGTTTGTACTCCGAGCTAGTGTGATTGATGGAGGAATATTTGAATGAGTGAGGAGTAAATGAGGAGGATCTACCTCCTACAATCTCTCCTCCTTGTCTCATTCGAGTTTCAGCCCTTAATTAGCCAAAAGTTTGCTTGATTTTCTCTCAAAAACTTGCAATCAATGCATATTAGTGCACTAGGCATAATATCTCACTTTGACTCATCTCATTAAGCAAAATACAATCAGAATATGTAATAAATTATGAGAAGAGTCTATTTGAATAACCTAGGAGGTGGATTAAGGTCCATATAGTTACCCAATTCTGAGGCTCATCAGGCCTCACCCCCAAATCCTCATTGAGAGACACAAGAGGAGAATTCTCATATGTAATAGTCGCAATGCTACCACTCTGCTACTCCTCGGTAATTGTCAAGTCCCAATTAACCACAGAGAGTCCCTAACCCCAAACAAGGAATTATCCAGTGGCCTGTCAATGCCACCTCCTCTAACAAACTCCTACCAGAGTATTTGGATCATCTTGTGATCCCACATACAACTATCATACCAAAAAAACCTAGGGAGTCTTTCCATCAACATGTTGGCCATTGGTGCTGGCTTAGGCTTCCCTAGCGAATGTGTGTGCTTAACCACTAGGCCAACTAAACCACCATGATCGTAGTCAACTGGAATATATGGTGAATGATAGGTAGTCCCACCTAGATCCCAATGCCAGTTTGGGCTTCTGGTATCCCTAATGCCTGAAATATCCTGATGAGCTTCACGCCAGTCCACTACCATCTCCATAGCCCACTCCACTGGGTACCAACTCAGAATCTCTCACCATCCAACCCCAAGAGAGGGATTGAATGTATGAACTCCCATACACAAGACAAGCCCTCCATCCTATGATTGTTGCACCCTGCGCCACTCATGTTGCCTCATCTCATTAGCCTGGTCAACACATAAAATATGTCGAGGTAGATATGCCTCTCCCTCTCCAAGGTGCAGAGATAACCTACTACACTACAAGCCCCATCTATGTATGTTGAAAGATAGGTTCTATGATTCTCTAATGTGCACTCTAGCTGTACCATTTGGGAATCCAATTGTTCCCCAACATGAGTTAGTTTGGTCATTAACTCAGCACAAACAACTCTCATGCCCTTCAACTCCTCATTTTGTTGTAGAATGGCATCTTGTATTGTCATGGCCTTCTTCTCTCTCAATGTTATAAGGTTGACCTAGAACTGATGAAACTGCCATGGGCATCTATCACCTACAGACTCAGTCACAACTCTAGATACCTTAGCAACTGTAGTCATCTCATCCATGGGTGGCATCTCCTCAACGGATATCTCTATGTGTATAAGCTCTATCCTCTCCACCAAGGTGTCAACTGGGGCTGTCAAAGAAGTATCTAATAATGGTGACTCTTGCGCCACACTAGGTATATTTGTGTGCTCCTCACCATCCTATGGGCACTCTGCATCATGCTAAACCTCCTCCTAAGGCTCCTGATATCTAAAGGGAGGTATCCACCATCAAAAGGCCCCCCTAGTCTCACCCTCTAACTATCCCTATCCTACCTGCTCCTTTTTAGGAGATCTAGTGCCCTGATTTTGTTAACGTTCCCCACATGATGTAGATGGTTGCACCCCTACGGCCTATTCACCTCTATCATCTTTGTTATAAGGGTGAGGATAGGTCTAGTTTGTCACCCTCCTCAATTGAGCCAACCTCTCATCATCCCAATGGATTCCACCTAAGAATTTATGCTTACAAAATTTCCCTTGAGCCATGAGTTTGTCTCTGGTTTCACCTGTCAGTGTGCACTCATAGCCAAATCTCCCATGCTCTTGTTGGCTACACAAACTTGGGCCAAGATCAAGGCTCTGATACCACTGTAATGTTATGGAATAGGAAAAATAGTGATATACAAAGCAAATAACACATGCACGCACAAAATTTCCATAGAGTCAGTGAACACCCATGAAATCCCCATAAATACCATGCAGCTAAGCCATTTTATTAAATATATGGAGCAATAGTACATTGGTATGGAATTAGTGCACCTAGGCTTGCCTCAAGTGCAATCTTGATAAGACCTATGTGAGGAAATGCAACTCCCATAAGAGAGAGTGAGTTGCCCCAAATAAGCCTTGCGCTACCCCAGAAATATGCATTGTCTACTAGAAGGATGTTGTTGAAAGTCCCACCTCCAATGCTCATAAAATTCTACAAAATTAGCCTCGTGCTCCTCTCAATAAACCCACGAAAACCTGGAAATGGTTTGGCCTAGTTTTGACCTCTGAAAATAGACCCCAAATACCACATCCTCCTCAAACTGACTAGAAAATATGTCTTGTCTAGAATGTACTTAAGAAACCTTCCAATTACCCCAAAAATATTGAACTCCACTCCTCAGATGATCTATTGAAACTCCTAGTACAACCCAGCTCCCAAACCCATTTCCTCAACCTTCCACGAGTGCCTAGAAGTTAGCTTCTACGTTGGTCCAAAAATTGTGCCACTACTGCTATCTAGAATTGGTCGAGTCCCTTGTTGGAATGCTCGAATTGGCCTGGAATTGTTGTTCTAGCTTCCTCTTAATTTCCCCACAAGACCCACAAAGGAATTGGTCCCAATCCTTTAAACCAGAAAACCCACAAAATGGATCAATATTACCAATAGTTGTTGGTTGGAAAGAGACACCTGTTTTACCCTGCTAGATTGCTCAAAAAATTTGGCCAAATTAATCTTAGCCTACCCTCAATACACCCAAAAAAACCCATAAAGGGTTATGCCTAATTCCAACCTTCCAAAATTGGCCCCAAATAATGTGAGCACCCTCTACAGTTGGGTAATTCATGTTGCCCAGTATATAGCTGCCAAGGCCCTCCAAATTAGTTGAGGATACCTCCAAGAATTATCCTTAAGTCCCCTTGGAAATATTCAACCCCTAACTCCAGTACAAGCCTCCACAACTGACGTGCTCCTCTAATGACTGCACAGGCCCAATAAGACTATCTATGTGTACCCTGGTGGAAGAATTTTGGCTGAATGACCAGCCAATGATTCATCTCGGTAAAATACACCCAAGATTAGCAAAATCCAAGGCAATTATGTCCCCAAAAGTCTGGAACTAATGTTGCTATGAAGCTCCCTTTCCTGGGAAGTGCGTACTTGCCCTCTGCATCCAATCTTCCCCCAGAACAATTCGATCTCCATGTATAATACTCTCGAACCAGCTCATAAGTGTGGAAATGTCTCCCCTAAGGTATCACTCGAAGTCCACCGAAGTAGGAGTTGATATTTCCCCTCGGAAATCTTGTGTGTTGAACAATACTCTATTGACCTAGCTAAACAGCTTGAGCAAACTATGATTCAAATATCAAATTAGCAAAAGATGACCAAAATGAGGCTCTCTTCCTCTATTTATCTTGTTGCCCCTTCTATTCTTTCATGTGGCCCCCACAATTTGAGTTCCCTCTACTCTTTCCCCCATAAGTTCGAACTCTCCTGAGGGGTAAGAATTCCCTTTAGATTGGCCCCCACATTCCACTTGCACTTTGATTTATTACCTTTTCTAATGTTTTGAAGCCTTCTTTTCCTAAAAATCCAAGTGGGGTCCTCCTAATCCACCTTTCCTTAGTTCTAATGCCAAAATATCTCTCAATGGTCAAAATTTTAAAAAATGGAATTTCTTCTTAACCATATTAATTAATTGGGGACATTACATTCCAGCAAATATAAAAGCTCATAATGTATTTCATGTATCCTTTTTAAAGAAATATGTTCATGACTCAGGTCATATAATTAATTGGAATGTTGTATAGGTGGAACTAGAGGAGAGTTCCTGGAAGAACCACTATGTATTTGAAACCGGAGTGTAGTCACACTCCAAAATAAAGACATAGCTAAGGTGAAAGTACAATGGAAAAATTCTAGCCCAAAAAAGGAAACTTGGGAGTGGGAGGATGCTTTTAAAGAAGCATATACATATTTGTTTTAGTAAATTGGAATCAACTGCATAGGTTATGAATAGACACAGGGACGGTGTCAAATTCAAGTGGGGGAGGATGTGATATCCCCTTACTTGAATCTTATGTTGTAAAATTTGTATTTATGGTTAGGTGATGTGTCTTAATTTTAAGAGACGTAATTAAAGGCAATTTATTAGTGTGATAAATTGTTGACGATTTTGGAAATCCGCCAATCGAGGGGGTCTCCCTGATATGTGGTCCCAATTAGACCTCACATTGTTTGGGATAGAAGGCCCATCTAAAATATGGATTGGTTAATGATTTCTTAAATATTTTCCTTGGCTCTAACTGTTAGCAAGAGAGAGGAGAGAAAATGTGCCTTCAAAAACAAAGTAAATGTGTCTGGTGAGTGTTCAGTTGTAGGTTTGTCAACGTTATTCTACTGTGGAGGGAAAGAGAAACTGATCTAAGAGAGAGATAATAGTACCACTCTAGTATAAACACACACAAACAAGATATATTTGTCTAACATCCAACGGAATAGTCCACAATTATGCGACGGGCATTGCAACCATTACAACACATTCTCAATATGATAGCACCAAAATAACTTAAATAGTTCAACTACTTTAGTATAGGTGGAAAACAAACATGAATCATAAACATCCTCATAATAGTCTTACAAACATTCATAATCCATGCATGAAGAACATGTTGGCTATCAGGGTTCATATATTAAGTAAAATTCCTAAGACACATGTATACATCGAACACCACTAGCTCCAATAATGGAGTGTTGGAGCCACCACTTGCTCCTCAAAATAACTAGCTTGTCTCTCTAATGCCTTGCAAGAAGAGCAAGGTGAAAATTCATTTGCTCATACAATGAGGGTGTATATATAACCAATGGGGTGATGCTTCACCTCCCTTGTGACTCTTTGACTACCCTCATGATTGTTTTACTTCCTATGACTTTTTGAATTTACTTGACTCTTCATCTTTTGTACATGTCCCTTGGACTTCCACTTTACAATATATTTTTGAATAAGAAATTACATAATCCACAAGAATGATGTGGCATGTGATGGCTCATGACATGAAATTTCTGACATGAACTTCTTGATGACATGGCAATGTCAAGTCATTCTTGTTGCTCCTTTGTCTTCAATAAGAGATGTGCAATGCTTCATCTTCATGAGAGATATGCTTTGTTATTCATATCCACCCTCCAAAGGGTTGTGAATCAGATAGAGCCTTCATGAGGTCCTGATCTTTGATCTTTTGTTGTAATCTGGTGTTCATTTGTCTTCTCGCTCATTGATCATCTTATCCCTTTAGCTTCATATGTGTCTTCTAGCATGGTACCCTTAACCTTTTCCTCCATCATCATCATGTCATGATAAGATAGAGAACATGCAACTTAAAACCATTCATAACAAGCTGAAAATAGTCTGAAAAACCTTAACCTAACATATTTCATGAACTCACCTATTAGGGTTGGAAATAGAGACTAGTTGAGTCACTGGCTAAGGGATTGTGCAGTTCCATAGGCCAATGTTCGGGACTAAGGCTTGAGACTGCGCAATGCTGTTGTGGGGAAAAATGCCTATGCAGGACGATCCTATCCACCTAAGGTGTGACATTGCCTTAGCAACAAACAAAGCCAGCTATTCTGGTATTCTTCCTTTATGAAATGTGAAAGAAGAGAGAAAAATAGACTTACCGGTGTCTTCCGTTTGTCCCTCGATCCGGTCTCTCTTCTCTTTGGGAGTTCACAGCTACTTGCCTTCTTGCTTGTCCAGCTTCAACGGGTTCCTGCAAGATCACAAGAGAACAGCTACTTGCGACAAGAGAAGAACACTACACAAAGACAGATGTTCACATTCATAACTGATTCAGGATTAGAAATAAATCAAATACACTAATGCAATCATACATCAAAGATACATCAGTATATAGGAGAAACCAAGATAGCTTTATTGATGAATAACAAGGTTCAGGAGGAGATACAACCCAGAGAGGTCCAATCCAGCATCTCCTTCCCAGAAAATGGAATTCCTATCTTCACCTCCCTTCAAAGCATTAAGCACCCAATGATCTCAGTCTCAAACCAGCAGCAATTCTTTGCAATAACAAAATTCCAGCCTCTAGATCTCATGGAGGAGAGATCCATATATAGATGTTTGGAGAGAGGATGAGTCAGCTTGAGATCTGACTAGTGTCCTCTCCCTCTGTCAGTTCTTGATTCCACTTGGAGGTTCTTGCTTCCACTTGGAGATTTGGAACCTCTTACTCATCACCAGTCGAATTCCCTGAGGCAAGTGTCATTTTGGAAGCTTCCTGGGTTTTGACACCTTGAGAAATGAACTTGCCACATGTCCATTCTCGCTCAGCGCAGGTAGCCAGTGTTCCCTTTGACATTCAGCGTAGGTAGCCAGTGTTGGCTTTGACATTCAGCGCAAACAGCTAGTGTAGCCACTGAAATGATCCTGAATTGACTTGTTTTTGAGCAGTTTCTGGTGGATAACTTCTATGAATTGCTGTGGTTTGTTAGCCTTGTTCCTCTAGGGGTAGGAACAACATGTTTAGGGACTTTGGATCCCTTAGATTATGGACATTTCATGCTCAATGCTGTAAGGCACAAAAATGTCTATAACAGTTGCCCCCTAAAGTATGAGGCCGTTTATCGGGTGAAATGCTTTATCCAGGAGGGTCCGAAGTTCATCCAATGCTGGGAGGAGACCTGTAATAAGATACAATACAATACATTATTTTTCATACTTCTTTCATGATCTAGCTGAGGCGGGCATTCCCATGCTCAGCTTTATAAATTCATTTTCTGTACATAGCACAGACAATCGTCTGATGGTAGACTGATAATTTTGATGAAATCATCATCCTTTGAGTAGGATGATCATCTGCTGCAATGATGTACATGTCAATGTCTTTATTTTTCCTGAATATATATCGCAGCCCGGATGGATGAAACTAGATCCGGGGTCTTCAAACTCGTTCGATCTTCACTCTAAGTACAAGTCGATCCATGTGAGAAATGTTCTGAAGTCGAACATGGAAAGACATCGCTTGATTACCGGTCAATGAGGTAAACCGTTAACAAGCGCGAGAGGAATCACCGATAATGATAATGACCCTCAAGGTACTGCAGTACAATTCACGTGGTGTGAATAAAGGACTTGGCGTCGAACACCACGCAAAATCTTTCGGTCGAAGGTAATTGATGTATACCTGTCGCCGGAAGTGAGAAACTTGCCATTGAGGCATGCAAGCTTCAAAGTACTGAAGGGGTTGTTCCTAGATCAACTTTCTTGGATAATGAGCTGATGTCGACAAGAAGCGATCCGTCAAAGGAGGGCCTTAATGAATCCCACATCAGTGACACGGAACGGAGCTAATGATTTTGATGGAGGTGAAAACGATCTGTGACATATGATTCAGGGTGGCGGTCACGAAAGGATGAAGGATAATGTATGGCAGTGGATGGGACACGGTTGACTTTTCCGAACGACTTCTCTTGAACATGTGGCGACACTGATGCGATGGATCGGTAGCATTACCCCAAATATGGATGGTATGGCGAGACCATGGATGTGACCGGTGAATGAAACAACCCAACCCGATTGTGGTACGAAGGAAAAGTGTCATGTTCAAGAGCGACTTGCTACCATCAAAGTTTTCTTTAGTTTCTCCCAATTTTTCCCCAGTCATTGCTGACCAGTACCTCTTTATTTTTGTCAAGCTTGAGGAGGATAACATATGCTTGTTCTATAACCTGCCCTTCGGGCAAGCCCATCGCTATGTTTTAACGAGCCTAGCGATAGTGAAACTCGTTCTCGTCTAAAGACAAGTTTGTCGCTATTTAATGATTTTAACGAGTCTAACGAAAAAGACAACTCGGTCCCTTTTCATTTTTAGAGAGTCTGAAAAGGTACGTAAAGACAACTTCAAAGTTCCTTTTTCGTCATCTAATCCCTTAGGTCCAAAAAAGTATAAAACAATACAGAAGGGATGAGTTTTCGATAGTTTTAACGAGCCGAATAAAACAAGCGCTCGATCTTTTTGTGCAATAATCCCTCAGGTCCAAAAAAGATTAAAATCTAGAGGAGGGATAGCACTTCCGGTCGCTTTAACGAGCTGGAAGGCCAAAACTCAGCAATCTTTTCATATTTTACGAGTCAGATGAAAAGAGCTTAAAGAAGACTCGTCTTCTGAGGAACGAGTGATAAACAGGGTTAGCAGCTGATTCCAGGTACAGATTGGAATTTTCCAATCACGGCAGTGTCACAAGGATGGCTAGGTGAAATCACTCTCCGCAGCTGTTCCTCAAAACGGGTAAACAATCATATGGAGGTGAACGATCGGCCAAGTGAAAAGTGGAGGTGACGGTGCAAACACGACCAAGGCTTTAATGGCTGATAATTTACATTCACAGTGGTTATTTACCGGGTAGTTCATTTTTTAACGAGCTTAAACGCGGATTGAAACATTTGCTCGATCTTATGTTTATTTTTTAACGAGCATGAACTATGCGCTAAAACTGCTCGGATCTTGCGTTTATTTTTTAACGAGCATGAACTTTGTGCTAAAACTGCTCGATATATACCAGTCATATGATAAGAGTGTCTCATTGAAGATGCTATTTTTTAGGGAGCTTAGATCTTACGTAAGCTTTGCTCCGGATCCTTTCGTTATGCAAGTTCGGAAACGACTAATCCTATGAGTTTAGAGGGTTAGAAGTCCTAAAAATTTAAAAAATAAATAGCCGCCCCTTGCTAGCACTCCAAAAGGTTTGCATGCCCCCAGGCATAAAGTACGATTTCAAGGTTACCTCTACTTCTTTTCCGTCAAAACATTTGTTTTAACGAGAGAGGCTTACCTCTTTCAGGTTACCCAAAGATTGTCTCGTTAATCTTTCAAACAAAACACTTCCTCGGCAATGTCTACCGAAATAGACAAAGGTGAGCGACGAAGCCCGCCAACTCACATAACTTTGACAAAAGAATCTTATTCTAGAACAACCCTCTTCCTAGACGGACGGGGTACGGACTAGTCATATTCTTCTGCGGAAACCTACTCTATACCCAAAGTTTCTCTGCCGAAGCAGACCAGGACGCATGCCCCCTGGGTTCCAGTCATATCCTCCCGGATTACTCGCGCTCATCAGGAGGACGGACCGTGGGTTGAGACACTTCTTGCGTGAATAGACCATTTAGGGATGGTACATGACTATTTGCAATGCGTGATCCGGGGAATGAAAGTTGGTCCACGAGCTTGACCATTCTTCCTTCATGCGGAAAACACATTACTCTAAAGAGTGATGAGACGATGGCTCCCATGCAATATATATAGTCTCGTCCAAGGAGTAGGTTATAATCCAAGGGTCCTTGAACGACCATCACGTTCATTTGAACGGTCTTCCCTTTCAATGTTATGGGCACATTGGGGAGGATCCCTAAAGGTCGACTGGTTCCTTTATCAAAGCCTGATAGATTTCTCATTTCAGGCAAAAGCGCTGGCGAACCAAGCGCTTTCCAAGCAATAGAGGAAAGGATACTCACAGATGCCCCCTCATCAATGATAGTGCCAGCCATTACCATTCTGTATATTTGAACGATAATTCTGAATGGTATACTGGCTGGTAACCGGGGTCTGCCTAGTTGGTTCCAGTCGAACGAGACAACTAGGTTGCTTGGTGGTGGGACCGAATAGACGGCCGGGTATGACCCTGACGAAGTTCCTTCCTGCGATAAAGGAATGGGCAAATTGCCCCCTTGTTCGTCAGAGTCTGTGTTAATGAAAAGAACTTGGACGGTGTCGTCTTTATTCTCCTCTGTGATGGTATCATTCGAAGATAGAGCCTCTGAAGGCAAAACCGGGTCAACTGCCGCCTCAACCTTTTGACTTTCGTCAGGTATGGATTCAGACGGTTCATCTTCAATGATAGGTGCTTCGGCTGACCACCTGGGCGGGCCAGCCGAGTTCTCAACTAGTGAAGGACTTAGCAGGAGTTTTTGATATCCAGGAGGAAGTTGCACTGGTAAAACCGGGCAATCTTCCAAAACTCTTTTAGCCTCGTCTAAGAAGGGACAACGGTGGATGGCGTGATCGCCTTCGCACAGTTTGCAAGGAAATCTAGATTTCCCTCTCTGTCCTGTGGCTTCACTTTCACTAGTTGACGGTGAGCAGTCAACATGGCTATCAGAGGTTGACGCTACCGAATTGTGCAGACGGGGAGACCAGTCCCTTAGTATCCGAGGGATGCAGGGACAATCTCTGTGGAAGTGGTCTCCCTTGCATATGACACATGACGATTTAGGCCTAGTCAGTGTTGTGTGTGGATTTCTGTCAGACGACACTTGTTTGCCCCCAGTCACCTTTGGCTCCTTCTTCTTCTTCTCTTTCTTCTTCTTTTCCTTCTTCTCCTTAGGAACTTGGTTTTTTGTTTTACCAATTCCGTTAAGCGAAGAGGAAGGAGGAGAGGAAGAATTATATGAAGTGGAAGGCTGGTGGGCAACTCTGGTCTGGTCTAACTGTTGACTCGACTGTTCAGGAATAGTGGTGTTCTGAACGACATTGGTTGAAAAGAGCCAGACTGGCAGGCCAATTGTCAATCCTAGAAGTGACAAAGTGGCCATATGGGGCGCATCAACATCTCCCCAAGAGGAGAAGGGACTAGGATTTCCACCAAGGGGAATTCCTTGGTTGGTGGGCTCCATCTTTTCAACCTAAAGATCAACGCGGGAATAAAGGGTAATTGTTCCGTTTAAAATAAATTGTTAACGACGCTTAGACACAACTTTCTTTTTCAATTTTAAAGAGTCGAGAAAACGCTAAAGATGACTCTAGTCTCCTTCGATGTTTTAACGAGCCCGAAGTGACAAATGCTCGGATGGACTTTTTCCGTTATAGAGTCTGAAAAAGGCCAAAAGGAACTGCTCTGGAGTTCTAGGCAGAGGGTGTGCCAAACTTTTCGCAAAACCACAGAATACTTTTTAGGGTACAGGTGGTCGATCTTCCTGAATGCTGTGTTCAGTGCATTGCGATCAGTAGGGCGGCCGACACGGCTTCCTAAGGATAAAGGTTTTATGCCTATAGGGGTCTCCCAATATATACGCGACGGTACGTGGGAGCACAATCTGTACTGGCGCTATCGTCCCTCAGGAGGAATCACCCACCTTCAACGAGATCGACAGTCACCAGGCTTTACGACGCCGGAACACGTCTCTAGCCTAGACCTCTATGTTGTGCGTTATGTTGCAAAGCGTTGTTAAGTTCATTCAGTTTATTTTAAGTTGATCTTTTTAGAAGTTTGCCTTTCTGGATCACCACGAGATGTATGGTACAATTCCTAAATGCAGTCTAAAGATGATAAGCAAGCTTTATATCTTTTCAACTTTGAAAATCCTAGCTACAAAGGGAAAAGAAAGACACCATCTTTTCTCAAAGAGCAATCAGCACACTCTAATGCACTTTTCCTAAATCAAGCATGCAAACTATCAAGATGCAAATGCACAATGAAGGTGTTTGTTTTCTGCTTTCTTAGTATTGATGCCTACAAAGAAAGCTTTTTGTACAACTTTGAATTTGCTTTTAAATGACAAATACAAACAAGTTTACTTTTTCGAAATCAGAGAGGGTAGAAGAGATTACAACACTTAACGATTTCCGAAATGAACACTTGTTTCGACACTTAAAAGAGACAAACCCAAACCAAAAGCAAAAGCAAATGTATAATCAACTGTAAACAGCCAATGAACTCTCTCCTAAGATCACAATGAACAGATCTGAATCAAGGGCTACAGGATGATTATTTCACTCATGCAAAGGAAAACTGTAAATGATGCCACAAACACATAAAAACACTCACAGTCTTTTTGTACAAAAGGAGGCGGAATTTAAGCAGAGAAAAGGAGTTATCAGACTGGTACCTATGCTGGTTACAGGCTGCAAAAATCAGAGATCAAAACAGGGCAAAAGAGAGCAGAGAACCCCAGCTGCACAAGGCCAAACTGGTTCAGCGCAACCTCAACACTGGGGTTTTGACATTCAACGCAGGTAGCCTTCATGGGACCTACGTTGAAATGCAGAACCTCTTCACAGGGGTCGCGCTGAAGGAGAAACGAGAGTTTCTCATTGGGTTCTGGGTCACAGATTGCTAATTAATCTACTGTTTCAGGCCAAATAAAAGCAACAAGCAAGGTACAATCAAAGGGATGCTTTGAGGGGGTACTAAGATCTATCACAAAGGATCATCAAATCATTTGTGAGTCCATTGTTCAGATCATAGACAAATCCAGTGATTGGATCAAAGCAGCAACTGTCTACTTTGCATCTGAGAAGAGCAAATGCAGTTCGATTGTTGCTGTTGAGTTTAGGAAATAAAAAATGACAGAGACACAAATAAAATGACTAAACAGATTTCCCCAGCGGAGTCGCCAATTTGTTGTGGGGAAAAATGCCTATGCAGGACGATCCTATCCACCTAAGGTGTGACAGTGCCTTAGCAACAAACAAAGCCAGCTATTCTGGTATTCTTCCTTTATGAAATGTGAAAGAAGAGAGATAAATAGACTTACCGGTGTCTTCCATTTGTCCCTCGATCCGGTCTCTCTTCTCTTTGGGAGTTCACAGCTACTTGCCTTCTTGCTTGTCCAGCTTCAACGGGTTCCTGCAAGATCACAAGAGAACAGCTACTTGCGACAAGAGAAGAACACTACACAAAGACAGATGTTCACATTCATAACTGATTCAGGATTAGAAATAAATCAAATACACTAATGCAATCATACATCAAAGATACATCAGTATATAGGAGAAACCAAGATAGCTTTATTGATGAATAACAAGGTTCAGGAGGAGATACAACCCAGAGAGGTCCAATCCAGCATCTCCTTCCCAGCAAATGGAATTCCTATCTTCACCTCCCTTCAAAGCATTAAGCACCCAATGATCTCAGTCTCAAACCAGCAGCAATTCTTTGCAATAACAAAATTCTAGCCTCTAGATCTCATGGAGGAGAGATCCATATATAGATGTTTGGAGAGAGGATGAGTCAGCTTGAGATCTGACTAGTGTCCTCTCCCTCTGTCAGTTCTTGATTCCACTTGGAGGTTCTTGCTTCCACTTGGAGATTTGGAACCTCTTACTCATCACCAGTCGAATTCCCTGAGGCAAGTGTCATTTTGGAAGCTTCCTGGGTTTTGACACCTTGAGAAATGAATGCCACATGTCCATTCTCACTCAGCGCAGGTAGCCAGTGTTCCCTTTGACATTCAGCGCAGGTAGCCAGTGTTGGCTTTGACATTCAGCGCAAACAGCTAGTGTAGCCACTGAAATGATCCTGAATTGACTTGTTTTTGACCAGTTTCTGGTGGAGAACTTCTGTGAATTGCTGTGGTTTGTTAGCCTTGTTCCTATAGGGGTAGGAACAACATGTTTAGGGACTTTGGATCCCTTAGATTATGGACATTTCATGCTCAATGCTGTAAGGCACAAAAATGTCTATAACAAATGCATAGCTCAGGATGGCCAAGTTTAAGAGATTATGCATTTGATGGGCTTCAGAGCTCAAGGTTGGAGCTTGAGGCTTGAATATTCCCATTGTGCAGTTTTGGGAGGACAGAGGCCAAGGCATTGCGCATTTTAGGGACACAAGGACTCAGTCTAGATGCTTGAGCCTTGAGACTGCACAATGTGCAGTTATGGAGGCCTAGGAAGAGGAATTGCATAGTTGAGGGACTCGAGGACTCAGACTGGAGAATTGAGCTTTCAATTTGCCCACTGAATAGTTCTGGGAGTCAAGGAGGCCAGGTGATTGGATAATTGCGCAGTTCAAGAGCTCAAGACTGATGCTTGAGGACTGAGACTATGCAATGCAAAGTTCAGGCCTGGATGAAGGGCATGATTTTTCATTTTTGGAGGCCAAGATTTAGGTTTAAGCACTGAGACTTCATAGTGCATAGTCCTGGGAGGCAGGAACCACGCATTTCTCAGTGTCAAGAGGCAGGGTTGTAGCTTGAGAGCTGAGACTACGCAATGCGCAGTTCAGGAGGGTTAGATGAGGCTAAGTTGCTTGGTTGGAAGTCTTTCTAAATTTGGCTAAGTGTGGGATCGATGAAGCTGATGTGAATAGTGGTAGGACTTGGTTGTGATCACGCACTTAAAACACTTAACAACACAACATAGATCATCTAGAACACATGAACAACAAACTTCCCTCAATGCAATAACAAGTATGACACCAAAAATACACTTTGCCAACGATCGTGATGACACTTGTGTGACAATGCTTAAAAATTTGGAAATGAATGTGATACATGTTTACATGATAATAACAACTCATTAATGCAAATATTACCCCTTGAAACACAACAAAACTAGATTTGGTGCATTGTGCGAGATTCCACATGCCAAAAGACAACATTTACTATATGAAGAGAAAAGGGGGAACGACACTTGAGATACGTGAAAAATAGTGAAAGAAACACATGCCATAGAGAAGATAACATGAAAATTACACTAATTAAAATAAAATAAAACAAAAGCGACAGTTGAAAGCATGAAAATGACACTCGCAAAAGTGAAGGTGCGAAAAAATTATTGTTTGAAAAACTCACCAAAATAGAAGTACAAATGCAGCCAAAAGTGAGGGACTGTACATCAAACACCACTAGCTCCAATAGTGGAGTGTTGGAGCCACCACTTTCTCCTCAAAATAACTAGATTGTCTCTCTAATGCCTTGCAAGAGGAGCAAGGTGAAATGGTGATGCTTCACCTCCCTTGTGACTCTTTGACTACTCTCATGATTGTTTGACTTCCTATGACTTTTCGACTTTACTTGACTCTTCATCTTTTGTACATGCCCCTTGGACTTCCACTTTACAATATATTTTTGAATAATAAATTACATAATAAACAAGAATGATGTGGCATATGATGGCTCATGACACGACACTACTGACATGGACTTCTTGATGACATGGCAATGCCAAGCCATTCTTGTTTCTCCTTTGTCTTCAATAAGAGATGTGCAATGCTTCATCTTCATGAGAGATATGCTTTGTTATTCATATTCACCCTCAAAAGGGTTGTGAATCAGATAGAGCTTTCATGAGGTCCTGATCTTTGATATTTTGTTGTAATCTAGTGTTCCTTTGTCTTCTCTCTCAATGATCATCTTATCCCTTTAGCTTCATATGTGTCTTCTAGCATGGTCCCCTTATCCTTTTCCTCCATCATCATCATGTCATGATAAGATAGAGAACCTGCAACTTAAAACCATTCATGACAAGCCGAAAATAGTTTGAAAAACCTTAACCTAACATATTTCATGAACTCACCTATTAGGGCTAGAACTGGTGACCAGTTGAGTAACTGGTTAAGGGATTATGCAGTTCCATATGCCAATGTTCGGGAATAAGGTTTGAGACTACGCAATGCACAAATCAGGATGGCCAAGTTTAAGAGATTTTGTATTTAATGGGCTTCAGAGCTCAAGGTTGGGGCTTGAGGCTTGAAGATTCCCATTGCGTGTTTTTGGGAGGATAGATGCCAAGGAATTGCGCATTTGAGGGACACAAGGACTCTGTTTAGATGTTTGAGCCTTGAGACTACACAATGTGTACTTATGGAGGCCTAGGAAGAGGAATTCCATATATGGGGGACTCGAGGACTCAGGCTGGAGGATTGAGCCTTGAGTTTTCCCACTGCATAGTTCTTGGAGGCAAGGAGGCCAGGTGATTGCATAATTGCGCAGTTCAGGAGCTCATGATTGATGCTTAAGGACTGAGACTACGCAATGCAAAGTTCATGCCTGGATGGAGGGCATGATTTTGAATTTTTGGAGGCCAAGATTCGAGTTTAATCATTGAGACTTCATAGTGTGCATTCTTGGGAGGTAGGAACCGCACATTGTGCAGTGCCAAGAGGCAGGTTTGTAGCTTGAGGGCTAAGACTACGCAATGTGCAGTTCAGGAGGGTCAGATGAGGCTAAGTTGCTTGAGCAGAAGTCTTTATGAATTTGGCTAAGTGTGGGATCGATGAAGCTGATGTGAATAGTGGTAGGACTTAGTTGTGATCACACACTTAAAGCACTTGACAACACAACATAGATCATCTAGAACACATGAACAACAAACTTCCCTCAATGCAATGACAAGTACGACACCAAAGATACACTTTGCAACGATCGTGACGACACTTGTGTGGCAGTACTTAAAACTCTGGAAATGAATGTGATACATGTTTACATGATAAGAACAACTCATTAATGCAAATATTACCCCTTGAAACACACCAAAACTATCTTTCATGCATAATTTGTGCGAGACTCCACATGCCAAAAGACAACATTTACTATATGAAGAGAAAAGGGGGAACGACACTTGCGATACACGAATGATAGTGAAAGAAACACATGCCATAGAGAATATAACATGAAAATGACACTAATTAAAGTAAAATAAAACAAAAACAACAGTCGAAAGCATGAAAATGACACTCGCAAAAGTGAAGGTGCACAAAAACGACAGTTTGAAAAACTCACCAAAATAGAAGTACAAATGCAGCCAAAAGTGAGGGACTGTCAATAACAATGTGCACTAATTGTCGACATGGGTTGAATGTTGCACAGACACTGCCTTGATGGATTGTGCTATGCTTGTTCAAGCTTGCGTAAAACAATTCTCTCATGAATTTGTAGCAAACTGAGCATGTGTGAGCAAGTGACTTCGATCAATCAAGAAGTGACTATGGAACGATCGATTGCAAGATCCACATAAGGCTCCAAAATTCAAGTATTGGAAAAAATTTGGAGGGTATTTGTCACAACAACGACATAAACTTATAAAGGTTGAATGTAAATCTTGTATTTATAATGTTATTAATAAAATAAATATTTGGAACTAATGTTGAAAATACACATAGTTATATGAGTTATGGTTGCAATTTAATTGTTGATGTTGATTACCACTCATTAAGTCCTAGGAATTTGATCTAAATGATTAAATTATTAATTATCGTGGAATTAATTGATCATTAACTTCCCTAAAAGACAAGAGGTTATCTTAGAAAGTGGATAAGTGTAGAAAATAAATGAGCTAGTAACTACCTACCACCCGTTAGATGAGGTGGAGGTAGTTACCAACTACCAACTAAATGGTAGAGAGGGTAATCCACTTTTGGGTCATCTTGCTGAGAAGGAGAATCACGTAGAGCTAATCTGGTGAGAAAATAAATGCCAAAGTGAATAGATTTGATTACTTGCAGACAAGAGTACCAAAGGTTAGGAGGAGCTGGTGCCCTAAAATTTTACCATATGGATTATTCCCTCAGTTATTTGAAAATGGAATGATGTTTTTTTATTTACTAACAGGTTTTATTTATACGCATTTGTATATGCTTTAAATATTTGTACATGTTGAAATCTTTGTGGTAGTTAGTCTGAAGGAAAATTACTTTTTATTATGTACATTTAGTGCATGCAAGTACATTAATTTATGCACAAAAGTATATATATATTTGACAGAATGATTGTTTTGATTTAGGATTTAAGTTGTGTTTATATGTACAAATACAAGTAGTCAAAATTTAGCTCACTAAATATTGGTATAAAGGTCAAATGTAGAATGCACTAATATATATGTATGTGTGTATGTATGTATTAGTACGGTATAACCACTATTGTAGAATTTATTGTATGTATTATTGTACGGTATAAACACTATTGTATAAACACTACTGCAAAATTCACAATACTCTGACTTGAGAGTCTTTAGAATTGAGAAAGCAAGTTATATATATATATATATATAGTATTAGTATGGTATAAACACTACTGCAAAATTTACAGTACTCTGACTTGAGAGTCTTTAGAATTGAGAAAGCAAGTTATATATATATATATATATATATATAGAGAGAGAGAGAGAGAGAGAGAGAGAGAGAGAGAGAGATAGATATAGATATGTATGTATATAGGAGGATCCTAGAAGGCCAAATTTTTTAAATCCTTGAAATGCAATGAAACCAATCTCAAATCGAAGAGCTTGTCGTTCTGAATCTAATGGCATGAACGGAACCTCAATCTGACATCGTATGAGAAAGTTATGGCCCACAGGATCTTTTGAGAAATAGCTAAAAAAATTTCACACAAGACCTACAAGGATGACACGTGGCACTAACGTCAACAATATAGATGTTGACATCATCTGTACAAATGATGATTTTGGCAGGGTGACTTGGCAGTATGGTCAACAAGGAGCCAATCGGGAGACGGGACATGGCAAGTGACGTCAACAACCCAATAAGCGGTACGAGCCAACCAGGATGCGTTACATGGTGCCCAATCAGCAATTGCCAGTTTTCCTTAATGAGGTGACGTTTTTCACCATTCCGGCTGCCAGTGGTGACCAAATTGTCACTTGATTAATTTTCACAGAGACCTCCAAAAATATCGATGGAAAATTTCCCGTTAGGGCTATTATTATAATATATATATATATATATATATATAAATTCAAAAAAAAAATAAAAAATTAAACAGCCAGTTGGCCAGTGGTCAAACCCAGCCAACCTTTGCATGTAATGTTAACTGCCAACAATTGGCAAGTGGGTCGGTGGCAGTTTGTTTTTAATCATATTTAAAACAATCGACGGGCGAGTCAGGTGGGTTGAACCCATGACCTCCAACATGCCAACACCTCAATACAGTCACCATAACCACCATGCCATCCAAGAGTGTTGTTAACTCCACCCCACGAAAATGTATAAAAACCATTCAAAGGTTTTGCAAAAAGGGAGGATGGGCATGTTACACAGCATTTTTCCATTGTCCTTGTACTCCCTATTCCTTGATCTTGGAGCACCTCTACAGTAAACCCTGTGTACTTCCCTATCATGAAGAACATCTCTCTGAGTCACTTTCCATCTGCAAAGCATTTTCCCTTTACATCATTTCCAGAGATACTTCCTTTAAACCCAGTTTTAAAGGTCGGCATTATCCCTCAGTTTCTTCCCCGCGCCAATTTGTTGAGAATAACACTGAGCCCCACACTGATCAGCGCTGTTATCCCTTGATTACCCGTGCCGATCCTCTTCTGGAAATTTTTTAAAAATGGAATCAAAGCTTCCAGATCTAGAAGCTTCGTGGGCAGAGGTCTAGTAAATGATTAGTCAAGATAGAGCCGAGAGAGACTGTTTGGGCTCCTTTCCATTATTAAAAGGGAACTAACCCAAGAGATAAGGCTTCTTCCCGTCATAAGAGGTGTCGTAGCTTACTCTATCATTTTAATTTTTAATGTTATTCAAAATCCAAAAAAATGAAATATCATGTATAAGTTTTGAAAAAACAAAGGATATTTTACAGATTTGAAATATTATTTTAAATGACACTAACGGTGGCATTTAAGGAATTATGAAAGAGGACCCGATTCATCTGCTAAAGCCCAAGCGTTTATGTGAAGCATGATCAAATATCGGCAAAGGATGCAGGTAAAGTACTCTGTGTGGGAACAACGAGCACAGGTTATAATTCACGGCTCAACCCCCGCAGTTGACCATGACGTCGGCGTGATTGACGAAGATCGACGGCCCGTGATCGTTGCGGGGGTTTAAATTTGATCATCATCCTGTACGCCCCTTACCCCCGCAGCGGGCCACCCCTCATCGTCCCGCTCCACCTCACGTCTGCCACTTCATCCTCCGCCCTCACTCATTTTTGTCCAGCTCACTCACCGTACCCCATCACTTCATTAATTCGTTACTTCTCCCCCCATTTTTCTTTCATTTATAATTAAAAAATAAATGAAATAAACCATGTTGTATTAGTCACCTGTTCTCGCTACGAGTGGCTCCAGAACATAAAATCTCACCTCCAGTTCAGCATTCCAAGTTAGCAACTATCATTTTCAATTGTCATGGCCAAACAAGTAAGTTCATCCTTTGTTATCCATACCCCATTAATGGACATTGAACATGATATTTCTGATACCTTCTGCACAATTAAGCATCTCCCACTATATCAATACATTATTTTGAACCATAAGAAGTCTCTTGTATTAGCAGCATTTGTCCCAAAAGCTCACTTGTTTCCAGAATTCATTCAGTGGTTAGCCTCATCCATGTACCCTCCAATGTAATATTTTAAAATGATTTTTACTTAAGGCAGTTAGAAAGTAGTTAAATATTTTGACAGTTTCTTGGTAGTTATCAACTATCCCATAATGTATAAAAGGAGAAAAATAAAAGAAAAAGGGTCTAAGTCTTGGGAATCTGAAGACTACACAATTTTGTACTTGATGAATTGATGATTAATGAAAGAATTAGGAGTTTCCATATAGTGTTGAGTATGATTTGTAATCTCTTTGTTATGTGTCATTTTATCTCTTTCTCTCTTTGAATATGGTAATGAAGTTGCTGGTCTTTGTTTACTTCTGTGAATAAAGTTAAATTTCCTTAAAATAGCGCTCCCATGTTTGAAGCTTCTTTCTCTATATTTCCTCTAAGTTAAAGATAATATTTTCTGTTAAATACAACATATTGTCTCTAATATTCCTAAGTACTCTTCACACAGCATTTGTATTCAGCATCAAATGGCATCTTGAAAATTTCATGTCACCTATATGTCAAGGGTTTTAAAAATAATGCTATTCATTACTCCTCAAGATAAAGACACTTTATACTAATGAGTGACATGCATAATCAAACTTTAATGTCTTAGGCACAATTTCTCCACAACCAATAAATTGGTTTCCTAAGGGACAACAAGAGGAACCATATCCCCTCTCTCATGCCTATATAATCCCCTGCTATTCCAACCTCTGCTAGCTTTGGATTCAGCTTGGATTTAGCTTAGTTTATGCTTGTTAAGAGCTCGTTAAAGGGAGAATAGCTTGTAGAATGTTTTGGTGTGAAAAAGGAGAAAGAGACCTTAAACTCCCATGATTAAGGTGTTTGAGGAGATGTTAGAGTGATGCTTGGGATCCGGACCCATCGAAGGAAACCTGCAACGCTAAGGCGAAGGTTGTACTTTCCTTTTTGTCATATTAATACAACTGATATTTTGTTTCCTATATCAATTGCAATATTGTATTTGGTAGCTTAAGACTCCTTAGCCTCTTAAGTAGATTTAACTCTATTGTATGCTATCATGTGTGCATTGGTTTCTTGTCTATTTGTTTCAGGTGTTTGATTAACAAGTAAGGAGCTGATCGCTGGAAAAAAACACAAGGACATCATCAAACAAGGATAAGTGATACAAGAGGTAGGATTTTATCCATTCTCAATCTAAGGGAACTTATGTTAGATTGTCTTGTTTGTGGCTAGACCCTCTCCCCTAGGCTAGAGGGATTGTCTTTGTCCGCAAAGAGAATCTTCTTACACCACAAATTGGTGAATCCACTGGGGATACCATCCCTCTCTTTCGATTTTTCTTCATCTCGTGGTTTTTGACGACTTTTGTCGTACCACAGTTTCTCCTTTGTTTTTTGGATTTTACACCATTTGTAGTCTTTGATTTTGAATTTAGAGTGGCTAGTTTGTCTGTGGTTTGAGAAAAAAAAAATTTGTTGAATCCCTTGATCAACGTTGTTATTTTGCTGACAGTCGTGCCGACCAATGCTAGTTTTGCTTAAACAGTCGCACCATAGCCTTTTATTTTATTTTATGCCCGTTAAACAGTCATGTCGACTCTTGTAGGTTGAAATTAGGGTTTCTTTTAAACCATATGCTAGTGTGTCTTGCCCTCCTAGATTCTGTTTCTTGGCCTATCTGTGTCTATTCTCCCTGTGAACTAAGATGACTAGGATGCTTTGTTTGCTAGGTTTGATTGATTGATTGGCTTGAAGTTTCATTGCTTGATTTTTTGAGTTTTTGGATGGTTCCTATGACCCTAGGACATCTAGGTTAATTTTCGTTCATTTGTTAATTCACTCATTGTTTCAAGTTTCTGATTTGTTGCTTCATTTAGCCCATCTTTCAGTCCTAACATATTAATTGCTTCATTTTCAATTGAATGAGTGAAAGAGTCTCGTTTGTTCTCTTATTTCGAGTGTCTCTTTTCTCTTTCCGAGCATAGATTACATTTCTTGGTTTGTCGATTGAAATATTTGTGTGTTTGGTTTGTTTGATTCATGGAAGAAGTTGCTTTTAGTTTCATTTATCATGCTTTGGATTTGATTGATGCTTGTTTGTTCAAAATTGTGAAATTTTCATTAAAAATGCTCTATGTGAAAGATTCATTTTGCATTGTATGAAAAGAAGAACATCATTCTAGTTTACTTAAGTGAAAATATTGAATTAGTAGCGTCATTAATAAGCTAGAATTGCATCATCATAAGCATTGGAAATGAAATAAACTTTTTTGTTGTTAAAGGAATATTATGTGCATTTAGGACATGTATTAGTGAAATATTTCATTCTTTGATTGTTGCATTGATTGTGTGCTCTCTATCCCTCAATTAGTGTTAACTTTCATCGAAGAAAGATTTATTTTCTGATACAGCTGCATATAGGAGTTTTCAGATGACAGTGGTAGGGCCTTCGAATTGAAACCTAATTCAAGATAAACCGTTCATATTTATTGAATTAACCTAAGGAAGCATTGAAACTTAACACTCACATTTATTGGTCTAGGTTAGAGACGTGTTCCGGCATCTTTAAACCTAGCAGCTATCGTTATCTTTAGACATCACTAGTACGGACTTGTGATCCCCGTATCATCGCGTATATAAAGGGAGACCCCTATAGGTTGCCATCATTTATCCATAGGAAGCTGAGTCTTCCACCTTGTAAACATGATACACCGAACACGGCATTTGAGGAGATATCCTGCTCGTACTTTTTGGTTTTTCAGGAGGTATTCTGCAGTTCAAGCATACCTAGTAATAATTTTGCCTAGATTATCTTAAGTAGTCATTTTGATCTTTTTTTACTCTTTAAATTTTAAAATATCACCGAGCACTTGTCCTTTCAAGCTCATTAACTCCGAGAGTGACTATATTCGCCTTTTACTCTTTTCTCAACTCTTAAAATATGAAAAGGCAAAGTTTTGTTTCAGTGTCTTAAAATTAACTACCCACAAAATATTCCTGGTTAAAGTTATCTTCCTTAGTGATTCTTTAGGGTCGATTCCAATGGCAACATTTCCAGAGTCTACCAATCAAGGGTTCCCCTCAGATGGGAATCTTGGTCCTTTTCCTTCTTTTTGAAACATTGGTGCTCCTTATATGGCAACATTGTCCCTCCCTGGGTTAACCATTGGTTTACCTATCTAGTTATTTTTGACCTCGGTGGTCCCAAGTGTCCCAACTCCTACCCAGCCATCTCCTTCATTTGAACCACATCACGTTGATTCTAAGGTTGACCTCTCACCTTCTTCCCCTATTTCTTCACCTTCCTCTTCTACTTCGCCTGGTGAAAGTTTGAAATCCAGTAACCAGGAGGCTAAGAAGAAGAAGAAGAAGTCAGATAAGCAAGATGCCAACCATGCGGCTGTTACTCCAAATGCACCTCCCATAGACAAACCTTCTGATCCTCCACGGAAGGTCAAATTCCCTTGCAAGTTGTGTAAGGGTGACCATCTCCTTCGAGATTGTCCTGGAATTCCCAGAGTCTTAGAGGTATGGTCTCAAGACCTGAATCGACCATCCCCATCAACCTCTGGAGATCATGTCGATGCTACACCTTCAACTAATGATGGTAAGAAGAAGGGAAATATTAGATTCCCCTGTAGGTTATGTGAAGGGAAGCATCTTCTTCACCTTTGTCCTCTTATGGATAAAGCTTCCAAAATTTTGGAAAACCTTACAACTCCTCAAACCCAACTCCCTGTTGGTTATCAGAGACTTTCTTCTGACCCTCTCCTAGTTGGTAAAGAGATTGACTTGGATTCATCTCTTTCCCATCCTACTCTTCCTAAGCATGACTCTCTTCTATCTATTCTTGACCAACCATTAGTCAGAAAGAGTGGTGACTTGACGCCACCTTCAATCGTTCACTCTGTTTCCAAAGAGAGTGATGATCATACTGCTCATGTTCTTCTCGTCTCCTCATATTCTCATGAATCGAAGAGTGACCCTCCTGTCCCGGTTGTTCAGGAGAGTCCTTCTCCTATTCCTACAGAGCATGTGGGGAATCATATAATACCCCCACCAAGTAGTTCTGTCATTTCTTTTGATTGGAGTCAATTGACTGCTTTCCGCCTTCAATCTTATGTGCCTTTCCAGATCACAGTACAAGCCTATAATATGGTAGTACATGGCACTATATCATATGAAGTCGCGTCTGTTAGTATCATGTCTTCTATTACTTGGCAAGCTTTGGGTTCCCCACAGCTTGTGCATGTCACCCAGAATCTGTTGGCTTTCAACAAAGGAACCAGTCAGCCCTTAGGGAACCTCCTGAAGTTCTCTATTACTTTGGGAGGAAAGACCGTCTATATAGACGTGATAGTAGTCCAACGTCCCTTAGATTTCAATCTTCTCCTTAGACGCCACTATGTTTATGTCATGGGAGCTCTTGTTTCTTCGCTTTTTCATGTGTTCTATTTTCCACACAAAGGGAGAATAGTGACCATTGATCAATTGTTGTTCATTGGTCACCAGGTGACTCCTTTGCAACCATCGTCCCCTATTGGTTCTTGTTTACAAGCAGTACCTTCCCCTCCATAAGTCAATTATGTGGCTACCCGTTCCGTCTCCACATTTTTTGATGATCACACAGATGGTATAGTACATTATGTACTAGGGGCATTGGAACCCGATTTGTCATTGGTACTAGTTGACATGTATTCCTCCCAGAGTGTGGTTCTCCCATCTAGTGAGGACCTCTTCGAAGCCATGTGCTCGTATGGTCCATGATCAGGAGTCACGCGAATAGTTCTTTTTCTGTGTCATCCTCTTTAAAAAATGAAACTACATGCAAGGATACTTTGTTCCTGTATCAACCTTGTTAAAAAATGAAACATATTTCGAGGATAGTTTGTTCCTATATCAACCTCATTAAAAAATGAAACAGATGTCATAGGATATTTCTTGGTCTTGTGTCAACCTCCTTAAAAAACGAAACAAACGATTTGAGCATAGTTCCTTGTCTTGTGTCAATCTCGTTAAAAAATGAATCAAGGTGTCCAAGGATAGTTTCTTCCTGTATCTACCTCGTTAAAAATGAAACAGATGTCATAAGGATAGTTCTTGGTCCTGTGTCAACCTCGTTAAAAAATGAAACAAAGTGTCGGAGCATGGTTCCTAGTCTTGTGTCAAGCTCCTTAAAAAATGAAACAAGGAGTCTTGAGGATAGTTATTTTACTGTGTCAACCTCATTAAAAAATGAAACAACTCCCTTTTCCAAATTGATTCTTTGATTAATATCTCGTAAAATCCCGGTCGAGTCTTTCCTAGATCTCGAAAGTGAACCTTCATTCAATCCACCTAGCTGAATGAAATGAAGCTTGGGGGGCATGTACCTCGAATTGAGTCATCATGTTGGGGGCATGCAAACTTAACTCAAGCATATTTTGTCTTTGTTTCAAGCTTGTGTAAAAATGAAACCAAACTCAAGCATAGTTTTTAGTTTCAATCTTGTATAAACATGAAACCGAATTCAAGCAGAGTTCCCCATGGTTCAAGTTTGTGTAAAAATGAACCCATGCCAAATTTACATCTCATGATTGTCATTTTTATCAACTAATTTCTACTAGATGACCCTTGGTTTTCTCCATTCCATCGCCACCATCTCTTTGGCCAATCATTTGCTTTCACTTGGTTGTTTTACACTTTCTTGAGGAACCGCAGCGATGAGTGGTTTTACTAGCCAACCTCTTGACCTCTTAGTTTTTGAACAGTTCCACCATAATTGGAACCAATTCCTACCCTTTATACCACTTGTTCCTCCAGGACGAGTCACCTTTAGTGTCTTTTCTGACTCGTAAAAAATGAAAAGATTTCCATGTAGTTTTCCCTTTTTGACTTGTTAAAGTAAATAGAAATGGGGAGTCTACTTTATGCTATTTTCTGACTCTCAAAAAACTAAAATATTGTTGAGCTCTTGCCATTTTGAACTCGTTAAATGCTGTGAAATGTCATTTACCCAGTATATGTTTACCTCTTTTTCGGTTTGGGATAAAACTATTTATGAAAAAGGTATACCTTAGTCAAACATGACTAGGAGGTTCTCTTGAATATTGTTTTCTATCTTTTCGGGTTCGAGAGACAAATTTACGAAAATGGACCCTTGGAGTTTTATTTTTTGTATATTTTTCAAACTCTCTAAACATGAAAAAGATTCTGAGTTTAACCTTTGTCGGACTCGTTAAAATATTAAACGAAATAGGACTTGTCATTATGACGAGACTGAGCTACTCCTTCCTAGGGCTCGTAAAACTTCCTAGGACAGACTTATATTACAAGCATATGCTATCCCCATCAATCTTGTGTAAAAACAATTAGGATACTCGCCAAGAATGGTGGGGGAAAATTGGAAATATTTCATTTGTATTATTCCCTTGAGGCAGCATGTCTCTCTTTTACATTGACACTCATCTGTTGTTCGTGTCGAGTTTTGGGACATCGTCGCTCTGTCACTTGCCTCCCTAGGTTTTGGGTTATCCATTTTAAACCTCTCATATGATCTCTGCCATGTCACCATGACCTCTGATCCTATGATGTCAAATGGTGCCAAACTCCAGAGTGGTGTCATCCACATGTTCAAGAGAAGTCCTCCTACCAGTACATTGTCTGATCATATGTCACCATCTTGGATTACTCTCATTCATTATGTTTCTCGTTTCGTGTCAATGATAAAGCATTCATTATGACCTTCCTTCGACAGATCACTTCCTATCGACTTCAGTTCATTATCTAGGAAGTTGATCTAGAAATTCCCTTCCAGTACCTTAGAGCTTGCATGCCTCAATGGCAAGTTCTTCGCACTTGACGACAGGGTCTCATCATTGGCCTTCAATCAAATGATTTCACAAGTGTTCGACTTTGATTCCTTATTCACACTCCATGAATTGTACTGATAGTACATTGAGAGTCATTGACATTATGGGTGGTTTCTCTTGCGCTTGTTAACAATTCACATCATTGATCGGTAATTAAGCGACTTTCTAGCATGTTCAACTTCAGCACGTCTATTCACATGGTAGAATTTGTACTTTGATCGGGTCGTGTTGGAGCGCAAGACTGTGGCCTCAGATTACAAAAGCCCATGTTGCGAGGAGTGATGAATTCATGATTGTATACATGATTCTTTAGATGGATGGTTGCGACCATGTCATGGGTCTCATTTTTATCTCCTCCGTCTGATGGCTGCATCCATGCTGAGGATTCATGCACATGATCCTTTTCTTCATGGATAGTTGTGCCTATACCATGGATTCATGTATTGTTATATGCCTCTCTGGTTTATCAAGCATGACTATGAGTTCAGATATTCATATGTATGTTTGACTTGCAGGTTTTCCGACGATGGTATCTGGTTCTTTGCATCTACCTGTAAATCATTTCATCCCTCACTCTTTTTCGGCCTTCATGCTTTAGGGGGCATTTGTTACACAACATTTTTCCACTATCCTTGTACTCCATGTTCCTTTATCTTGGAGAACCTCTATAGTAAACCCTGTGTACTTCGCTATCATGAAGAAAGTCTCTCTGGGTCACTTTCCATATGCAAAGCATTTTCTCTTTACATCATTTCTAGAGATACTTCCTTTAAACCTAGTTTTAAAGGTCAGCGTTGTTGGGTTGTGTTATATTCTTTCCACGACTAGCCCACGTAGTTAACCAGGGGGTTAGAAGGGGGGCAGAACCCCCCCCCCCTTGTTGTGTCGATTGCATAGCGGGGGGAGTCACAGGGGGTTTGAGGGGTGCAAGTAACCCCACTCTATGGGGTCTGAGGTAGCGCCCCAGAAAAATTTTGTTCTTTGGACCCTATATTAGGTTGGGTGAACCTACCTATGGTTTTTTGCATGATTTTTCGCACATGGTTTTGGATGCGATGGTCTTCGGTCCATGGTTTCGGACGCGATGGTTTTTCGGTCCATGGTATTGGATGCTTCGGCATGTATAAATATGTATTGTAACATTGAAATGAACATAATGAAAAATCAAGCTGATAGTCCCGGTTTTGGGATCTAGGGGAAAATCTCTGAGTATATGTGTTTTATGTGTTATGCTCTCGCATTGTTTATTTTCTGTGTTTTAGAATTCGTATGCAGGTAATTTTTGTAGGCGCTATCCCTCAGTTTCTTCCCCGTGCTGACTTTTTGAGAATAAAAATGAGCCCCACGCCATTATCCCTTGATTACCCGCACTGATCCTCTTCTGGAAACTTTAAAAAAATGGAATCAAATCTTCCAGATCTAGAAGCTTCGTGGGCAGGGGTCTAGTAAATGGTTAGTCGAGATAGAGCTGAGAAAGATTGTTTGGGCTTCTTTCCCCTATTAAAAAGGAACTAACCCAAGAGATAAGGCTTCTTCCCATCATAAGAGGAACCATATCCCCTCTCTCATGCCTATATAATCCCCTGCTATTCCAACCTCTGTTAGCTTTGGATTCAGCTTGGATTTAGCTTAGTTTATTCTTGTTAAGAGCTTGTTAAAGGGAGAATAGCTTGTAGAATGTTTTGGCGTGAACAAGGAGAAAGAAACCTTAAACTACCATGATTAAGGTGTTTGAGGAGATGTTAGAGTGATTCTTGGGATCCGGAACCATCAAAGGAAACTTGCAATGCTATAGCGAAGGTTGTACTTTCCTTTTTGTCATATTAATACAACTGATATTTTGTTTCCTATATCAATTGAAATAATGTATTTGGTATCTTAAGACTCCTTAGCCTCTTAAGTAGATTGAAATCTATTGTATGTTATCATGTGTGCGTTGGTTTCTTTTCTACTTGTTTCAGGTGTTTGATTAACAAGTGAGGAGTTGATCGCTGGAGAAAAAACATTAGACATCATTGAATAAGGATAAGCAATACAAGAGGTAGGATTTTATCCATTCTCAATCTAAGGGAACTTATGTTAGATTGTCTTGTTTGTGGCTAGACCCTCTCCCCTGGGATAGAGGGATTTTCTTTGTTCGCAGAGAGAATCTTCCTACACCACAGGGCGGAACAGAATTACTCCCTAACTGTTACAGGGAAAAGTGTCTATGCAGAACTGTTAATCCCACTAAGGTGTGGTAGCTACCTTAGAAACAAACAAAGTAAAACTACTTTCGTTTTCCTTTATGAAAGATAGATGAGAGAAGAATAAAGGAGACCAACCTCTGTCTTGCGCTTGGTTCCTAATTCGATTCCCCTATCTTCTGATAGTCCTTTGCTACTTGCTTCTTTGTACACCCAGCTTCACAGAGTACCTGTAGAATCAAAGTAGCATAACACTATACAAGAACATGGATCTATTATCATGAACAATCTAGGATCAGATGTAAATTGACCATACAAATGCATGAAACATAAATGACACAAGAGTATGGAGGAAAACTTGAATAGATTTATTGATAATCAAGAAAGAGCCAAGAGAGTTACAACCAGTTGTTCTGACCCAGCATCATCCTCTCAGCAAGTAAGCCCTTCTTCACCTCATGCAAAGCTTAGATCACCCAACACCATGATGTTGCCTCAAGAAACCAACAGCAATTCCTTACAAGATGCAAAATTCCAGCCTCTGGATCTCTGGGATGAGGGATCCATATATAGATATCTGTAAGGGAGATGAGTCAGCTTGTGATTTGATTAGTGTCTTCCCTCTGATAGTTCTTGCTTCCACTTGGAGATTGATGATCTCTTACTCATCCTTGGTCGAATTCAGAGAGGCAAGTGTCACAGGAGAAGTTTCTGGAAGATTCCATGCCTCTCCACCTCACGGATTGACACTGCCATTTGTCACTTCTCACCCATCGCACCCCATAGAAGGGCTTTTTGAAATGAAACTCACCCACAGCGTGTACTTAGGTGAGATGCAACGCACTTTTCCTATGGAGCAGGTGAAATGATCCTGTTTTGACCAATTCTGAGCAGTTTTTCATGGAGAACTTCTGGGAGAAGCTGTAATCAGTTGACCTTGTTCCTTTAGGGGTTAGAACAACACTTTTATGGGCTTAGGAGCCCTTGGTTTATGGACATTTTATGCTTGGGTTTGTAGTGCCCAAAAATGTCTATAACAGTTGCCCCCTAAAGCATGAGGTCGTTAATCTTTTTGATGTCGGGTGAAATGCTTTATCATGAGGATCCGAAGTTCTTTCAAGCTGGGAGGAGACCTGTAATAAGATACAATACAATACATAATATTCATAATATTTTCATGATCTAGCTAAGGCGGGCATTCCCATGCTTAGCTTTATAAATTCATTTTCATGTACATATGACAGACAATCGTCTGAGTGTAGACTGATGATTCTGATAGAGCCATCATCACTTTGATTGGATGATTATCTGTGCAGCAATGATGTACATTTGATGTCTTTATTTCCCTGAATATATATTGCAGCCTGGATGGATGAAACTAGATCCGGGGTCTTCAATCTCGTTCGATCTTCACTCAAAGTACAAGTTGATCCATGTGAGAGATGTTCTGGAGTCGAACATGGAAAGACATCGCATGATTACCAGCCAATGATGTAAGCTGTTAACAGGTGCGAGAGGAATCACCGATAATGATAATGACCCTCAAGGTACTGCACGTGGTGTGAATAAAGGACTTGGCGTCGAACACCACACAAAATCTTTCGGTCGAAGGCCATTGATGTAAACTTGTCGCCGGAAGTGAGAAACTTGCCATTGAGGCATGCAAGCTTCAAAGTACTGAAAGGGGTGTTCCTAGATCGACTTCTTGGATAATGAGCTGATGTCGACAAGAAGTGATCCGTCATAGGAGGGCCTTAATGAATCCCACATCAATGACACGGAACAGAGCAAATGATTTTAACGGAGGTGAAAACGATCTGGTGATATAAGGTTCAGGGTGGCGGTCATGAAAGAATGGAGCATAAATGTATTACAGCGGGTGAGACACAGGTGAATTCTCTGAGTGACTTCTCTTGAATGTTAAACACACATGGACAACACAAAAGATATGAAGGATAAATCATGCAATGCAATTTTTATTAACAATTGATTTACATTTATAGTACAATATCTGACTCTTGGGTTTCAGATCCCAAGGTCTCTTGGACTGCTTAGTCTTTTCGGCTTCCACACTAACCCTTTAGGATTAGGTGTCCAACATTCCCCCCCTTAATCCGAAGGGTTATGTATGAGTCCAAGAAGAGAGCTGTAATACAAAATGTGCAAAAATGCATGGCAGCACTAGGCTGAATGTGCTCTATGAAATGTTGGTAAAAAGGGCGGTGGTTTAAGGATGACCACCAACACTGGAACGCTTAGTGTAGTTCCCGGAACTCTTCCAAAACTGGCAAGAAACTGAAGTTTTCTGCTAGAGGAAGTGTTCTCAACCTGTGATGGTTTAAGGATGACCAACAACTCTGGAATGCTTAATGCAATTCCTGGAACTCTTCCAAAACTGGCAAGAAGCTGGTGTCTTCTGCTAGAGGAAGTGTTCTCAATCTGTTCACGGGCATCTTTGTCTCTGGCTACAACTTTGAAACTGGTGTGGTAGGTTGTGGCTCAGGCTCGCTTGATGTGACTTTGAAGCTTGTAGATGACCATCATTTCCCCCCCTGTCAGATACAAGGTGAGAAGATGGAGAAAACTCAACTGCAAGACTGTTCAATACTCTGGAACAAGTTCTAACATGTGTTTGGAATATCTTCTTGGCAGTTGATGCCCATTGCCAAGAAGCGATCCATCCAAGATGAATCTTTGTTCTTGCAGGACGTTTGTTTCTGAAGCATCTGTGTGAAGAATGGATGGTTTTATGACAGTGCTCACATGGATAAAGATCAAAACAGTGATCTTTCAGATGGCCAACTCGATCACAGTGTTGGCATTTCACGATCTGTTGTTTTTGTTGTTGTTGTTTTTGTGGAAGAGGGGCAGAATCTGGAACAGCTGAAGCTAAACTGTCAAGAGGAGCAGCTGAACTGTCATGAATGAATCCAGCACTTTGAAACTGAATGGGCTTGGCATAGTCTGGAATATGAAAGGACAAGTCCTTGTCATATCCAAGACCAGTTTTGTGCTTGCTGTGGACAAGCTGTTCCCAAGGTCTGATGATGGGCTTGGGAAGTGCAGATTGAGTTTCTGCATCTGCATATACAACTGCTGCTTTATTTGAATGAACTCTAACATTATTGACTTGTTGTTCATGGGAGTCTGTTTCATTGTTCTGAACAGAAACAGGTTCAGAATGATGACTCCACTGCTGTAATTCTTCCTGCTGCAGTTGTGATTCAAGCTGCAAAAACTCTATCTTTTCTTGTGCATATTGTAGACATGTTTGAATTTCTGAAAGAGAGGCTTTGTTAATTTTGACTGTGCTGTTAGCAGTGGACATGATTAGAGTTCTCAATAACTCTAATATTCTTTCAAGCTTAGCCATTTTTCTACACCTTAAAAAACCTCCAAATCCCACAGAAAAATGTAAGCTGCTAAATATCTTCAAGTTTCACAAGAAAGCCCTATAGCTTAAAGGAAAAAATCAACCACAGATATCTTGAAACTGTCAAAATTATGGCCAACTAGATTCAACTAAGTGGCATAGAAAAAATCATTAGTGATTTTGCACTCTGCACGACTCCATGGTTGCATACAGAAGCAATGCCTTTCACCAACTCGTACAAAATTATCAATAAAATATCACACTGTTAACCCTCATAACCACAGTTCAGTTAAAGTTCTAAATCTCCATGCAGAAATCAACAAAATCGCCTCAGCGCACCTTGATAACCAAAATATCTGTTGGAAATTCAACTAGAGGAACAAAAAGTACAAATAGAGAAACAAATCCAGGTCACTTCTTATGGGTGGATTGATTCGATCTACACTTGATAGAAAAGCTATATATGGGCAGTCTCTCAAGCTCACACCCTGTGTAGGTCTGTGCTTCAAATTTGTTTTAGATAACACATTTATCTGCGAACAGGAATTTGGTATGGAGAAACTTTAGTATGTCCAACAAGACATCCTCTGAAAATTCTGGATGGAACTGAATACCAAGTACAGTGTTTTCAACAGCAAATATTTCTTCGCAGAATAACCCAAAACAATGCCGCACTACTCCAAGTCTCTTTCGTTGTTCTGCAAATCTCATACACGATGTTTACATCCCGCTGCCGGCTTACTAGCCCAAGGCGCTGGAAACAATTGTCGTAGATGTACTTCGAGTCTTGATGTTAGCCTTTCCAACACATCATAAGCTGGCCATGACTTCAATTGTGGTTATCGAGGTGTAGTGAGCCTGGAGAGACTCTGCCCGAAACAACCCTTTGACGAGGAACCCTCTTTTTCGTAAATGTGCTCATACAACGTCATCGATTTACGAGATGTCACAATCCCGCTGCTTCCACTGTCGCAGGATATCCACTTCCCTGCGAGGTTGCATCCCAGACTCGAGAAGCTACACAAGATAAGACTCTTGCTGGACAAATTTTTCTTGTGGGTTTTAACTGCCTCCAACTGGCTACGAGCCCTTGACGAGATACACTCCGCTTTGTATCAAGCAAAGATCATAAAAGGATCTCAGATGCAGATGTGCACATCACACAAGAAGTTTTGGGTTCTTTCGATGCGTACTCCCACTGGAACACAATACAAACGATTAGATTTTCCACACAAAGCAGTGATGACAGCCTTAACTACCAATGGAATTACAGACTTCGAGAAATGACCGGAGCGTTGTTCACAATTGATGCTATCATCACAGTTGATGCAGCTTCTGGCATTATTTCCGTCATACATAAAAATATTCACAGCAAACAGATAAAATACTAAAACAGTCAAGCACGGAGGTCATTTTCATTTGTATTTTCGAGATTCGTATATTTATGTATACAAGTCCTCCTTGGTGTTGCCTTCAGGAATGTCGACGACATACAACTCCAGGACCACGGTCCAGGTGCGGGCGGACTCCTTCAAACTCTTCAAACTCCCCTTCTCGCTCCTCCTCCTCAACATGCGGATGCCAGAATATTATGATACGAAAAGAGCACGCTTCATTTTCTTCGCAGCGCGCTAGATTTTGCAAAATTCGAAATACTGACGTGCTACCTTACAAGGCTTTAGCAGCACCCAGAACAGTGGCTGCTTGCATCTCTTCCCATGATTCAACAGAAAGCAAGGGTGCCAAAATGCTGGGGTTTGGCACTGCAAGCGTTATGCAGAAAAACTGTTCAGGAATAAGATTCACACAGGCTTGCGCATTTCTGGGCGAGGGTGTTTTGCTTACTACAATTTTTAAGCAAAAGTCTCTTGGCTTTCAACTACAGGTAAGGGCAGTTACAACCCTTACAGAAAGCGAGACAAACTTTGACAATATGATTACTGAGATGAAGCGCAAATACTATTTATTAGGTGGAAAGCTGGTTGCTGTTGGGCCCATAACCGGTGAATCTTGAGTGCAGGATTACATAACCTTCATGCATTTAGTGACAAACCTACACCAATATCAGGCAGAGGGAAAAACATTCATTCCGTTGAAGAAGAAGAACAACCAAACGTCGCCCCCATTTCAAAAAAAAACGCAAAACAGGAATGAACAGTGTAAGAAATGAACAGCGTTGAATCAGGGACCCATCATGCCATGTCAGGTCATCACAAAGACAACGCAACCGTTTCAAAATGACAGCGCTATTCACAAATATATATATATATATATATATATATATATATATATATATATATTTTAATTACAGCGCTTCTGTCTGGACAGTATGGACAGATGCGTTATGAGGCAGCACTGAAAGAATATGGCAGAGAATGAGAGCGCAGGTACAGTAGACAGAATGCAGGTCCGTATAAAAGGAATATTCAGAACAACAAACGTTCATGAACAGACCTTTAGGCAATCAGAGAGCAGATTATTACAACTGAGAAGATTCAGAATGGCAGAGAGGCCAAGACTGACATGACATGCACATAACAGGCCACAGAAAAACAAGCGGCTCGGATACCATGTTAAACACACATGGACATTACAAAAGATATGAAGGATAAATCATGCAATGCAATTTTTATTAACAATTGATTTACATTTATAGTACAATATCTAACTCTTGGGTTTCAGATCCCAAGGTCTCTTGGACTGCTTAGTCTTTTCGGCTTCCACACTAACCCTTTAGGATTAGGTGTCCAACATTGAACATATCAGCGACACTGACGTGATGGATTGGTATCATTAACCCCAAATATGGATGGTGTGATGGTACCATGGTGATGTGACCGGTGAATGAAACAACCCAACCCGACTTGGATGCGGAATGAAAGTGTCATGTTCAAGAGCGACTTGCTACCAACAAAGTTTCTTCAAGTTTTCTTCCCAATTTTTCCCCAGTCATTGCTGACTAGTAACTCTTTATTTTTTTCAAGCTTAAGGAGGATAACATATGCTTGTTCTATAATTCTCCCTTCGGGAAAACCCATCGCTATGTTTTAACGAGCCTAGCGATAGTGAAACTCGTTCTTGTCTGCTATGGACAAGTTTGTCGCTATTAGGTTTTAACGAGTTTAACGACAAAGATAACTCGATCCTTTTCAATTTTAGAGATTCTGAAAAGAGACGTAAAGGAAACTCCAAAAATCCTTTTTCGTCATCTAATCCCTTAAGTCCGAAAAAGTATAAAACACTACAGAAGGGATGAATTTTTGATACTTTTAACGAGCCGAACAAAACAAGCGCTCCATCTTTTTGTTTAATAATCCCTCAGGTCCAAAAAGATTAAAATCTAAAGGAGGGATAGCACTTCCAGTCCCTTTAACGAGCTGGAGAGGCTAATGGCTCGGAAATCTTTTCATTTTTTACGAGTCAGTTGAAAAGATCTTAAAGGAGACTCATCTTTGAGGAACGAGTGATAAAATTGGGTAGCAGCTGATTCCAGGTAAGTTTTGGAATTTTCCAATTACGGTAGTGTTACAAGGATGGCTAGCGGGATCACTCTTCGCAGCTGTTCCTCAAAAGGGGTAAACAATCAAATGGAGGTGAATGATCGGCTGATACAGAGTGGAGGTGATGATGGGAACACGACCAAGGCTTTAAAGGCTGAAGTATTACATTCACGATGGTTATTTACTGGGAATTGGTTCATTTTTTATTGAGCTTAAACGCTAGGGGAAACATTTGCTCATTGCTTATGTTTATTTTTTAACGAGCATGAAGTCCGCGTTAAAACTGCTCGATTAATCCAGTCGTATAATAAGAATGTCTCATATATGAAAACGGCAATTTTTCAAATCTTTGCCCCACATCCTTTCTTTATGCAAGTTAGGAAACGACCAATCCTACGAGTTTAAAGGGTTAGAGGACCTACAAATTTAAAAAATAAATGGTCGCTCTTCGCTTGCACGCCAAAAGGTTTGCATGCCCCCAGGTATAAAATAAAGCTTCAAGGTCACCTTTTATTCTACCAACAAAACATTTGTTTTATCAGGAAAGGTCTACCTCTTTCAGGTTACCAAAGATTGTTCTATTCACATCGCAAACAAAACACTTCTTCGGCGATGTCTACCGAAATAGTCAAAGGTGAGCAGTGCAGATGCCTCCACTCACATAACTTTGACGAGGGAATCTTATTCCAGTCTAACCCCCTTTTCCAATCTCGGACGGGAGTACAGACTAGTCATATATCTCTTGCGAAAACCTACCCTATACCCAAAGTTTTCCTGCCGAAGCAGACCAGGGTGCATGCCCCCTGGGTTTTAGTCATGTCCCCCGAATCACTCACGCTCATCAGGTGGATGGACTGGAGATTGATGAGACATTCCTTGTGTGAAAAGACCATTCAGGGATGGTATATGACTATTTGCTATGTGTGATCCGGGAAATGAAAGCTGGTCTACGAGCTTGACCACTCTTCCTTCATGCGGAAAACACATTACTCTAAAGAGTGATGAGACAATGGCTCCCATGCAATAAATATAGTCTCGTCCAAGGAGTAGATTATAATCCAGGGGTCCTTGGACTACCATTACGTTCATATGAACGGTTTTCCCTCTCAATGTTATGGGCACATTGGGAAGGATCCCTAACAGTGGATTGGTTCCTTTGTCAAAGCCTGTTAGATTTCTCATCTCAGGCAAAAGCGATGGCGAACCAAGCGCTTTCCAAGCAGTCGAGGAAAGGATACTCATAGAAGCCCCTTCATCTATGATGGTATCGGCCATAACCATTCTATATATTTGAGATTGATTCTGAATGGTACACTAGCCGGTAAACGGGATCTGCCTAGTTGATTCCAGTCAAAGGAAACAACTAGGTTGCTTGGAGGTGGGACCGAATAGACGGCCGGGTACGACTCTGACGAACTTCCTTTCTATGGTAAAGGAATGGGTTAATTTCCCCCATGTTCATCGGAGTCTGTGCTTACGAAAAGAATTTGGACGGTGTCATCCTTGTTCTCTTCGGTGACTGTATCATATGAAGATGGAATCTCTGAAGGCAAGACCGGGTCAACTGTCGTCTCAACCTTTTGACTTTCGTCTGGTATGCGTTCAGATGGTTCATCTTCAATGATAGATGCTTCGGCCGACCACCTGGGTGGGTCAGCCGGATTTTCAACTAGTGACGAACTCGGCAAGAGTTTTTTATATCCAGGAGGAAGTCGTAACGGTGAAACCAGACGATCGTCCAAAACTCTTTTAGCCTTGTCTAAGAAGGGAAAACGGTGGACGGCATGATCGCCTTCGCACAGTTTACAAGGAAATCTATATTTTCCTTTTTGTCCTGGGGCTTCACTTTCACTAGTCGATGATGTGTTTTCAACATGATCATCAGAGGTTGACGACACCGGGTTGTGCAAACGAGGAGACCAGTCCCTTAAGATCCGAGGGATGCAGGGACAATCTCTATGATAGTGGTCTCCTTTGCAAATGACACATGGTGATTTAGGCCTGGTCGGTGCAGTGTGTGGATTTTCGCTAGACGATGCTTGGTTGCCCCCTTTCGCTTTTGGCTCATTCTTCTTCTTTTCCTTCTTCTTCTCAGATACTTGATTTTTGGCTTTACCAACCCCATCAAGTGAAGAGGAAGGAGGAGAGGAAGAATTGGAGGAAGTAGAGGGTTGGGGGGTAACTCTGGAATCGTCTAGTTGTTGACTCGATTGTTCAGGAATTGCAGTGTTCTGAATGACAGAGGTTGAGAAGAGCCATACAGGCAAGCCGATTGTCAATCCTGGAAGTGACAATGTGGCCATATGGGGTGCACCAACATCTCCCCAAGAGGAGAAGGGACTAGGATTTCCTCCAAGGGGAATTCCTTGGTTGGTGGACTCCATTCTCTCAACCTAATACCAACGTAGGAAAGGTGATGATTTTTCTGTTTAAAATAAATTTTAGATGCTTTGACACAACTTGTTTTTTCAATTTTAAATAGTCGAGAAAAAACAAAAGATGACTCTAGTCGCCTTCGATTTTTAATGAGCCTGAAGTGACAAGTGCTCAGATGGACCTTTTCCATTAAGGAGTCTGAAAAGGAACGAAAGGGACTGCTCTGGAAATCTAGGAAGAGGGATTACCAAACCAATCGCAAAACTGTAGAATACTTTTTACGGTACGACAGTCAATCTTCCCGAATGTTGTGTTCAGTGCATTGCGATCGATCGGCAAACATGGCTTCCTATGGATAAAGGATTAAGCCTATTGTGGTCTCCCAAAATATACTCGACGGTACATGGGAGCACAAGTCCGTACTGGCACTTATCGTCTCAAAGTGGAGGAATCACCCAACCAACAGTGAGAACAATAGTTACCATGCTTTACGACGCCGGAATACATCTCTAGCCTAAACTTCTAGATGTTGTGCGTTAGGTTCCAAAGCGTTGTTAGATTCATTAAATTTATTTTATAGTTGATCTTGCTTAAGAAATTTTCCTTTCAGGTTCACCACGTGATGTAGATGTACAATTCCTAAAATGCAATCTAAGATGATAAACAGTCTTTTATCTTCTTTGTGCAATGAAAATCCTAGCTACTAAGGAAAGAAAGACAGAATTCTTTCAACAAAGAGCAAAGAGCACACACTATATGCACTGTCCTAAATCAAACCAATCAAACAGTCTAAATGCAAATGCACATGCATGTATTTGTTTTCAGCCTTCTTAATATGTGAATGATAAAAAGAAAGCTAATGCGCAAATCTGAATTACTTTCAAGCGACAATTACTAACAAGTTTCTTTTCAAATTCAAAATGAAGACTTGCTTTCGACACTAGAAAGACTACTAATTCAGATCAAATACAACAGTAACAGGGTAATCGACTATCAAGAGCAATCAGACTCTCTTCTATGACTGAAAATGACACTTGCGACACTTTCAAATCAAGAAACGACAGTACAATCACATTACTTTTTTGCAAAGGAGAACTGGAAATGACTCAACAAATACACAAAAACATTTACAGTTCTTTGCACAATGGAGGCGGAATATCAGCAAGGAAAGGGGTTTCAAACAGAGGTGTACTGACCATAGGCAGCAAAATTCTTGAATAGATCTGAAAAGAGTGAACAGAAACCAACATTCAAGAACAATGTCTAGTCTGATCAGCACACCTGTAACACAGTGAACTTGAAATGCAGCGCACTTACTACACTCGGGAAGTGCGCTGAATTTCAGATTCACAGAACAGAGAGTGTGTTGGGCTAGAGATGAGACTTTGCTTGGGTTCCGGGTCACATTTTGCAGTTCAGTTCAGGGATTTTGGCCGAGCAAGTGGTAATCAGTAAATCAACAACAGGGGTAGATCTAAAGAGGTTACTAGAGCCACCACAAGGGCAATTAGAGAGTTTTTAAATCAGTTGTTTAATTCATAAACAAAACCCGGAGATTGACTGAAGTGGCATTTATCTACTTTGCATTTGCATAGCAAATGCAGTTCGAAAGCTACCTGGCTCAACTTCAGGCTCCGTCTATAAGTTTATGAAATAAACAAATGTATATTAACAAACAACCTAGTCGCTCCCTAGTGGAGTCGCCATTTTGTTACAGGGAAAAGTGTCTATGCAGAACTGCTAATCCCACTAAGGTGTGGTAGCTACCTTAGAAACAAACAAAGTAAAACTACTTTCGTTTTCCTTTATGAAAGATAGATGAGAGAAGAATAAAGGAGACCAACCTTTGTCTTGCGCTTGGTTCCTAATTCGATTCCCCTCTCTTCTGATAGTCCTTTGCTACTTGCTTCTTTGTACACCCAGCTTCACAGAGTACCTATGGAATCAAAGTAGCATAACACTATACAAGAACATGGATCTATTATCATAAACAATCTAGGATCAGATGTAAATTGACCATACAAATGCATGAAACATAAATGACACAAGAGTATGGAGGAAAAATTGAATAGCTTTATTGATAATCAAGAAAGAGCCAAGAGAGTTATAACCAGTTGTTCTGACCCAGCATCATCCTCTCAGCAAGTAAGCCCTTCTTCACCTCATGCAAAGCTTAGATCACCCAACACTATGACGTTGCCTCAAGAAACCAACAGCAATTCCTTACAATATGCAAAATTCCAGCCTCTGGATCTCTGGGATGAGGGATCCATATATAGATATCTGTAAGGGAGATGAGTCAGCTTGTGATTTGATTAGTGTCTTCCCTCTGATAGTTCTTTCTTCCACTTGGAGATTGATGATCTCTTACTCATCCTTGGTCGAATTCAGAGAGGCAAGTGTCACAGGAGAAGTTTCTGGAAGATTCCACGCCTTTCCACCTCGCGGATTGACACTTCCATTTGTCACTTCTCGCCCATCGCACCCCATAGAAGGGCTTTTTGAAATGCAATGCACCCATGGAGTGTACTTAGGTGAGATGCAACGCACTTTGCCTATGGAGCAGGTGAAATGATCCTGTTTTGACCAGTTCTGAGCAGTTTTTCATGGAGAACTTCTGGGAGAAGCTGTAATCAGTTGACCTTGTTCCTTTAGGCGTTAGAAAAACACTTTTAGGGACTTAGGAGCCCTTGGTTTATGGAAATTTTATGCTTGGGGTTGCAGTGCCCAAAAATGTCTATAACACCAACAGAATGTTGTCATAGTGCTTGCAGAACCTTGAGCTGGAACTGTGCCCCTGCCTAGTGTGATTTTTTATAAATATTCTAGGAATATTGGGAGAATATTCCTGTAGAGAATATTACAGGGAATCTAAAATACTACCTAGAGCCCCAAAGGTCACTAGCATAAAACAGGGTCTACTTTATTGTCATTTTTCATGATTTTTCACCACGAAGTCAACGGTGTAGTATGCCTTTTCAGCAAAGGTCTACATTTTAATGCCATCCCCGGAAGTGGAAGTATAAGGTGTCATTTTGTAATTTCATGTAATTTGATTTCATTGAAGATTAATGAAAGATGTCTCCCCACATTGAGCAGGGCCCAGAGACGTAGCCCACACTAGGTGAACTTTGTTATCAACTTGTTTTTGTACCTTTCTTCTCATGGTTGCTTTTGGTTTTCACTTCTTTTATGTGTATCAATCATAAGGTTCAATACTCTTTTAAATGTAATTTTGTATGCATCCTTGAAGTAAAATATTTGGATCAAGTTTGGTATTAGAGAAGGTCTTCTTGATGTGGATTGCATGAGTGAGTGCTAATCAGGAACAAGCTCCAAAGAGGTGAAGGAAAACTCAAATCCTTTGATCCTGAAGCAGGGCATGCAACACAAAGACAGAAAATGTTATATGAGGATGATTGGTTGGAGGAAGAGAAAAATTATCACAACATCTTCTACGCCATGGAAGAAAAAGTGGACAAATTGTTTGCAAAATATTAGAAGACAATGGTGAAGCAGAAGAATAGAAATCCAAATGATCATGCCTCAGTAAATCAAGGAGAAGGAGGAGAGCCTCTTGAACCTCCCTCTCCATCTTCCAATGAAATTTCTTCTTCTTCCTCTTCTCATCATTCAAACAGGCATAATAGGAATGCATCTAAAAGCCATTTTTTAAGCTTGATGTTAAGTTTGATTTGCCCACATCTCGGAGAAGGTAGTGAAAAAAAGTTGAACAATTGGATCAAAAAAATTGAGGTCTATTATTGGGTTCAGCAAATCGAGGAGGATGAGGCAAATATCCAATTAGCATCTCTTCAGCTAAGTCACACCAATCTCGTTTGGTGGGAGAGCAAGCTGCAGAAAGGTAACAAAATTTTGGGTAATATCCTTTCCTCTTGGTCCAATTTTGTTTATGCATTAAAATATCAATTCTATCCTTTGGGCTATCGACAAAAGAATTTAATGGAATAGAAATAGTTAATACAAGGAAAGCATCAAATGTGCAAACTTTGTAGAAGAGTTTAGAAACCAAGCTTTAAACTTGGGAATTCCACTTGATTCACCAGAAACTGTAACAAAGTATATTGGTGCTTTACATAGTTATATCAGGCATTCTTTGTTGTTGTTTGAGCCTACTACTATTGATGCGGCCAATGTGAAGGCCATTCACCTTGAAATTAGGGGCAATAATGACAAGGAGGATCATCCCAAGAAATCATCTTTCAAATCTCATAATGGCAAGTTCAAAGGAAAAGGCAACGGAAAGGACAAAAATGCAGCTACAACCAAGAGGGAAGAAGGAGGAAAGCCATATTGCACACATTGCAAGAAGGAAGGTCATGATGATGAACATTGTTGGAAGTTGCATCCATAATTGAAGCCAAAGATATTTGGTGGAAAGGGAAAGAAAAATACAGTGGAAACCATGCAGAAGAAACTTGGATCTAACTCTGGTGATAAGACATAGATCACAACAATGGGCATACAAGGTAATCTTTCTCTTCATGCTAATGAAAATTCTGAAATGCATCTAAGTAAAAGTTCTTCAAATGAGTCTCTTGTTAATTGAATGGAATAGGATTGAATTGTTTCACATTAGAGTTGTGATGAAACATTCTAAAGTGGAAACCTTGTTTGATATGGGCTCTCAAGTAAACTTGATTTCAGAATCCTTGGTTAAAAAACTAGGGTTGGATACCAGGCCTCATCCAAAACCATACCCTCTTGGTTGGGTGTGTGATAAAGCGAAATTGCATGTAACCAAACAGTGTAGAGATGGTTTTTTGATTGCATCCAAACTTGTAGATGAGGTTGATCTTGATGTTGTACCTTTGGATATTTGTGGCATTGTATTGGGGAGTCCATATTTGTATGACAAGAAAGTAGTTTTTTTCCATGAAAACAAGTACCCTCTCATGAAAGATAAGGTGGAATACATTGTCAGGGCTCATCGTTCCAAGACCAGTGAAATTCTTGTAAGTGAAAATTAGATGAAGAGAATGATCAAGTCTAGCAAAGGGTGCATTCCCATGGTTGTGAGATAAAAAAATGTAGAGACATCTGAAGCTTTCCAATGTTGTGATCCCACTCATAAAAAAGAATTGTATGAAATTTTTTCTAACTATAACGGGGTTTTCAAGAACCAAGTGGGTTGCCTCCAAAGCGTAAGATCCAACATGAAATTCATTTCAGCAAGATGCTCCTTTACCAAATATCGGTATGTACAGCTTGTCAGCCATTGAAATTGAGGAGATAAAGAAACAAGTGTAAGAATTGTTGAACCAAGGAGCCATAACGCCAATTTCTTCTCCATGTGGCTCACCCATCATGTTGATGCCAAATAAGGATGGAACATGGAGGATGTGTGTGGACTATAGGGAACTTAAAAGAAATAACGGTGAAGAATTGGTACCCTCTTTCTCGCATTAATGATTTATTATACCAATTGAAAAAAATTGTTTATTTCACAAAACTAAACTTATGCAGTGGTTATCATCAGGTTAGGATTGCAGAACAGGATGTATGTAAGACTGCATCTAAGAAAAAGCAGGGGTTGTTTGAATGACTAATAATGCCATTCAGACTATGCAATGCTCTGGTCACGTTCATGAGGGTAATGAATGACATTTTAAGACCTTTTATTGATGATTTTGTATTTGTGTATCTTGATGACGTTCTTGTTTTTAGTAAAACTTGGGAAGATCATGTGAGTCATGTTAAAAGGTGTTTGATGTTTTGCAAAAACAAAAATTGTATGTTAAAATGTCTAAGTGTGAATTTAGTAAGACCTGTTTGGTTTACTTGGGTCACATTGTTGGAGGTGGACAATTAAAAATAGATCCTTCTAAAGTTGATGTGATTGTAAAGTTACCTAAACCCACCAATGTTACATAGGTTTGTAGATTTTTGGGTGAAGTGCAATATTAGAGAAGATTCATTGCCAACTTCTCCGCTATTGCATCCCCCTTGCATGTTTTGACGAGTGTGAAGCAAACCTTTCAGTGGGGAGGAAAGTAGCAGAAAGCCTTTGATACAGTGAAAGAGAATATTAGTACCACACTAGTTTTGGCCTTACGTGACCTCCAGCAACCCTTTGAAATTGAAATAGATTTGAGTGGGTATGCCATGGGAGTCGTGTTAATGTAGCTGATGAATCCTGTATGTTACCATTCGAAGACATTCTCCCAAGTTGTTGTGAATTATCCCACATATGACAAGGAGTTGTACGCCTTGGTACAAACCATAAAGAAGTGGAAGTGACTATTTGATTGGAAAGGAGACCATCATTCAAACAGATCACCAGCCCTTGCAGTACCTCCAGTTGCAAATGAAGCTTCAACAGGCACATCATTTCATATGGATGTGGTTTCTTTAACAGTTTCATCTGGTAGAAAAGTACAATAAGGGCACTAGCAACAAAGTGGCAGATATGCTCTCTTGCCCTCCTATTTATGCATCTATTTTTTTGCAAAATGATTCTTTATCTTTTGAAATTTATGTTGAACAGTATGTTGTTGATGATTATTTTGAGATTTATGCAAATCTGACCCATGGATCCAGGTAGAAAATTACCATTTGCAGGAAAAATTGTTGTACCACATTGGTAAACTTTGTATCCCCACCAATGAAAGAACACATGTAAACAGAGAGGCACATACCTCTCTTGTGTCAGGTCATTTTGGTGTAGGGAAAACATTGTGTCATTTGTAGAGGTTTTGTTATTGGCCTCACATGAAAAAAATTGTAACAATATATGTAAAGGGATATGTGATGTGTTGAGTTTGCAAGCCCACTAATAGAAGATTGGGGCTCTACACACCACTCTTTTTCCCTAGTCGTTCATGGGAAATGGTGTCAATGGATTTTGTTAGCGGTTTTCCTTTGTTTAGGAAAGGTTGTGACTATTTTTATGTCATGGTGGATCGAATCCCAATGAGCCTTTTAGTGGGTTTACTTCTACAAAAATGATTGAGGGGTATCTTCCTTGAAAGGAGGAATGCTCCCCACCAAAATCTTGATATTTGTGGATCTGGTTCCCTTTGTCCTTATCATTCACTTGGAGTTCCTCAGCTGCTAGTGAATTTGAGTTGTTGGAGAGGATTCTGTAATATCAAGCTGAGTTTGGGAGTTAATGGGGTGGACAAGCTCCATATATTCTCTCTAGCTGTCTCCATCAAGCCCCTACATGGAAAATATCTCCAAAAATGCTTCTTTGGTGACAAACACCTTTTAGTCTCCCTAATAAGCATATTATGGCTAAACATGTGAATTAATGTGAGAAAAGGAGAGTTTTAAGGGCTGGAGGATAGCACAATGAAATTCAAAAGATACCTATTGATGGGACCCATCATCACCCCCCTATTGAATGTGTTTCTCACCCTCTGAGAAACTCAGTCACTAATATGAAGTTCATTCATGGTCGTGGTGGTGGGCCTTCCCACATGGAGCACAATTTTCTTGGTTTTGATCTTAGGAGAAGTAATTTCTTCAATCTTCCCCTCACTAGGTCCCACTTCTTCCTTCTTGCTTGTTGACTCCTCTATGGTGATAGGGACCTTTGTAGGAGGTTGAGGCTTCCCTTGCCTTATCCTGGTGCTCTTCCTTGTTTTGAAGTATAGGGGACCTTGCCTTGGATACCTCCTTTTGGGCTTGACAGGTGTTCCTAATGTGGCCAATGTTGCAGCCACTTCTTGCTTAGTATTTCCTTGAGAGAGACTGGTTTGATGTCCTTGTTTTCATGTCCCTTAAGGTTTTGAGGTCTCCTCAGGGTTCTCTTTTTCTCCTACTTGTTTCTCTCCTTCTTCTTCCTTAATTTTTGCTTCTTCTTCCTCTGTTCTATTGCCTCCTCTTCTTCCTTGGTTTCCATTTCTTCTTTTCCTTCTCTACCCCCAATACTAGAGGTTGGTGTTCCCTCTTGCTGTGTGGAGGTTATGTTTTGTGTTTCAATGAAATTTTCCCTATCCATATCTATAAAATCAGTCCAAAGTATAGGGTACCTTAAGTGGTTGAGGGCATCCATAACAATCAGCTTGATGAGGCCATGGTGAGAAATGTGTTGGTGCTTCCCTTCCCTCACTTTCTGGCTCATCTCAATGATAGATTGTAGTAAGAAATGGGGAACATTGAGTCTTTGTGGGATAGGAAATTCTTCTTTGAATATTAACTCATGGAGTAACCTAAAATGATAGGCATATACAATGCTCAGCCTCCCCTCATAGGATATGTATTTGAGAATGTGATAGGCCACTTCATCCCAGGGGTAAGGTAGGCTTTCTCTTCTTACTCCATTCTTATCTTCTATAGGCTTCTCTCTCTAAATTAAAAATTTCTTCCTGGTTGTGACACTTACTAATTTCCCCTCCTTGATCCATCAAGATCCTAAGGGTAAGTTAGTATTTATGCTTATGGTTTCCTCTGTTAGAGAGATTGTAAGGCCTCTAACAATAATGGTGGCACTAAATCCTCCCTGAGGATTTAGTTCCGAGGAAAACTCCTGGGTTATGTTATCACCATACCCCTTCAACAGTTCAAAGAAACCTAACCCCTGATGTCTCTGAAAAATATTTACCACAGGAGGATGTTGATGAATTCTCTTTGTGTCTGTGGGCTCTCTTCTATTAAACCCTCCCCCCATTTCTCCTACTGCTCCTTCTCAAGGATACTTAGGTGTATTTCAAATTTTGGCCTTAGAGCAGTCTTGGTTGTAGAGACAATGTCAAATTTTCCCTTTTTATCAGAGGGGGAGAAGGATGTCAATAATTTCTTAACAAAACATACCTTTCTTTGACCTTATCTTACTCTTACATATGACAATTTCCAAAAGGTAATTATTATATAATTATTTTCTACAAGGCACTTATTTCAAGCATACTTTTATAGGCAGAGGTATGTAAATTAGAGAGGGAATGGATCACTTACTCATTTTAATGTTACCTTGTCATGTGCATGAGGTTTTGAGGGAAAATTTGGGTGATTTTGACTTCCATTCTTCCTTGAATTCCCTCCTGTAACTTCCTTTCAGGCCTCATGTAGCATCCCAGAGCCTCCTATAGTAGTTAAGAACCTCTTGCAGCTCCTCCTGTAGCACCGACAAACATTTTTCGAAGCATCTCAGTGGAACCCTAGGCAATCTCTGATAGCACTAGCTCATCCTTCTCCAATTGTTTCTTGAAATGAGTGATTATACAAATGGAGTCGAGCCTTGTACTTAATCTTCCTTTTGTGGTAAAGGCTCAGAGTTCTTTGATGACATGGATCTTGAATGAACTTCCCTTTTCTAATAATTGTCCCCACTCCTTTCAATCATCACCCTTCTCCTCATTATTACCACCTCACTCCTTGTAATCACCACCTCACTTGAGTTGACCTTGCCATGTCCATGTGTAACTGAAATGAAATTTAGTTTACTAATCAAAGGTGGCCAAGTTTACTAGCCACATCTAGCAAAACTTCATTTCTCGACCTTTACACATTTTAGCATCATATGCATAGGTAAAATGTGAGGGTTTTCATACCTAAGCCTACCTATGATGTCGATGTGTTGGAAGAGCTTGCGTGCTAGAGTTGGTCTTCATAATATGATGATCCTGAAGGTGTTGATTTCCTTTGTTTCTTCTGCATAGGTCCTCATAACTTAATAGTTCTTTTACTGATAACATTATTGTGTGTGTAGGTTTCTTCTCGACGTCCAGTCTATTGTTGGTGGAGTGGATGGATTATCAGCTGATGTGCCCCTTATTACGTCAGAAACAGCTCAATGATGCTCAAGGTGTTTGGATATCTTTCTTTGTGGGTGGAAAAAGTTGATTCTAGGATTTTTGATGTGACTACACAGGTTGCTACAAGAGGAATCCATTTTCTGTAGCAGTCATTTGATTCATTTTTGAGACCCTATATTATGTGTGGAATATGAGGTAAATTTAGAAAAAGCATGAGGATAGGTTTAGGATCATGAGGAAGTGGTGTATGTGGGGGGAAAATGAAAGTAGAGTTTTTCTATGTTTTTTTGTATCCATGGTAGAGTGGAAGTTAAAACTAACTTTTTGCTAGATGGAGCGGATGGGTGATGAATTTGATGTTGGTGAACCTCTCTCAACACTTCCTATAGAATACATGACCTTTTGACCGCCTTATCTAATCGTATCTTCCTCATGTAACATTTCGGGCTCCTCCTGTAGCATTACAGACTGCTCTTGTAGCATTACAGTAAGGAGGAAAATTTTGATTCTATTGTTGGATGGATGATGGAGAGAGGTAGGAAGGTGAGTGAAGGAGGTGAAAATGTAATGAGTGGATGGAAAAATGGAGGAATTCAATTGTAGAATATGTCATGTAGTCATGGTTATGTTGAGTGTTTGGAGTCCTGCAAAAGAGAGATGTTAGCATCAGTAGTATAAGAACTCCTTCCTTGTGTTTTTCTTTTCTCTTTTTCTCCTTTTTATTGTTTTTTTAGACATGCAATTTGCCTCTGCATAGGTTTTAGAACTGCATACCTACCCTAGGTGCCTCAGAAGAGGTTTTCACCTAGGGATATTTTCATCTTTTATTTCCATTTTTTGTCTTCTTTTTCTTCTTCTTTTTTCTCTTGGGTTTCCTCAGAAAGGTTTTCAACCCTAGAGTTTGCCTCATGGAGGTTTTCATCTAGGCCCTTTTATTTTCTTATTTCTTATTTCTTTTCTTTTCTTATAATTTTTTTGGACTGAGGGATGTGATCCTCCCAATCACATTTAATTCTCTGTTGACTTAATTGATAAACTCTTCCTTGGAGAGAGGTCTTTTATACAGCTTCAACCTATAGCCATTTACAAGTAGGGGAATACCTTCCTCATCAATGGTTCTAATCTGGAGAGACCCATTATCATGACATTTATCTACTAGACCATATTGTCATTAACTTCCCCTTGAAATCCTTGAATATAGAATCATACAACAAGGCTCAATCTCCTTCTTGAAAAAATTTCTCCCTAATGTGTTTGTCATGCAAATTCTTCCTCTGCAGCTGGATTACCTTAGTGTGTAGGAGTGCTTGCAGCCTAAACTAATATAAGACATTAAGTTGGAGGCGTTTCTCATGTTGTGTTGTGGTTAATTCTGAGTCCAACTGAGCTACCATCCTCAAGGTATTTTATTCAAACTCAATAGAAAGTAGATCCTTTTTCCCATAAACTAGTTCATATGGAGTGAATCCAATGGTGGTCTTCCAAGTGGTGTTGTAGGCCCAAGTGGCTTCTACCAATCTATCTACCTTATATTTTTTGTTGTTGCTAATAACCTTAGTTATAATGTTCTCCAATGCTTTGTTTGTGACCTCTACTTGCCCATTTTCTTAAGGGTGATAGGCAGTGGATGTCATGTGATTGATGTGGTGTTGCTTCATGAGATCTTCAATCAAATTTGATGTAAATTGTGCTCCTTGATTAGTGACTAACTCCCTTGGAAAACCAAACTTGTAGAAGATGTTCTCCCTCAGAAATTCAGCCACCTTTTTCTCAGTTGTTGCCTTTACTACCTTTGTTTTAGCCCATTTAGTCAAGTAATCAGTGCACACAATGATATATCTCTTCTGTCCTGATGGGGGATCAATAGGTCCAATGAAATCCATGCCCCACTTCTCAAATGGCTCTAAAGTCACTTGAGGTTGTAAGGGAATTTCATCCTTGGGTGTGGGTTTACCCATCCTTTGGCACTGATCACACTTGGTGGTGTACCTTCTTGCATCCTGATGTAAAGTGGGCCAATAATAACCTAATTGTAGAACTTTGAAGGTTGTCCTCTTAGCAACAAAGTGTCCCCCATAGGGTCCATCATGGCATGCTAAGAGGATTTCAAAGACCTCCTTTTCCTTCACACATCTCCTAAAGATTTGATCTCATCCCAATCCCCAATCCAAGTGAATGGGGCACTTTTCCTAACAATTTTTCTTTTCTCCTTAGATGACATATAAGGAGGGATCCTCTAGCAACCAAGTAGTTTTTTGTTTCGGTGAACCAAGGAGAAAGCACAAAATTTCCAAAGAGGTGTTCATTTGGAAGTTAATCACCCACCGCCTCCTCATTATTTGTAGAGAGGGTTAGTCTTGATAGGAAATATGCAACCACACTTTCTTTCCCTAGTTTGTCAATAATGGTCAAATCAAATTTCTGCAATAATAAAAACCATCTAATTATCCTAGCATCGACATCAGGTTTATTCATTAAATACTTAATGGATGCATAATCTGTGTGAACAAAAGTTTGATAACCAATGACATAGTGCCTAAACTTGTTTAAAGAATGTACCACATCCAAGAGTTCATTTTCGGTGACTTTATAATTCGACTCAGCTTTAGAAAGGTTCTTACTGATGAAATAGATAGCATAAAGAAAAAAAATTCTTCCACTTGTCCTAAGGCTACCCCTACAATTTTATCTAATGCATTTGTGTGTATATGGAAATTTAATGCCCAGTTGGGACCCCTAAGGATAGGTGCAGTGGTCAAATTTTCTTTCAACACTTCAAGGGCTTCTTGACAGTTTCTTGTCCAACAAAAGTATAAATCCTTGGCTATTAATCCAAACAAAGGTGAAGCTATCTTACTAAAGTCTTTAATGAACCTCCTATAATACACAGATAATCCCAAGAAGTTGTGGACATCTCCTTTTTTTTAGGGATGGGTACCCTTTTAATCATGGCAATTTTGTTTGGGTCAACTTGTATCCCCTCCTTGGATATAGAATGGCCAAGGACAGTCCCTGAATTCATCAAAAATTCACATTTATCGGGACTCAATGACAAATTCATTTCAATGCATTTCTGTAAGACTTTGCATAGATTAGACAGAGCTTCTTGGAAGTCACATCCATAAGGAGTGAAGTCATCCATGTAAATCTCAACAATGTCATGAACAGGTTTAGTAAAGATACTTAAAACTTCCCTCTAGAAAGTAGCAGGGGAATTACACAGACCGAATGGAAGGACCCTATATGAAAAGGTACCCCAAGGACATGTAAATGTAGTCTTATCTTGGTCTTCAAAATTGATATGTATTTTGTTGTATCCACTAAATACATCCAGGAAGGACAATAATTTCTTTCCTACAAGGCCATCTAGGACTTGGTCAGTGAAGGGAAAAGGAAAATGTTCCTTCTTTGTAGCCTTGTTAAGTTCTTAGTAATCAACACAAATCCTCCACTTCACATTTTTATTGGAGACTAAAAATAGAGGTGGCACCCACTCACTATCTGAAATAGGGTATATGAACCCTACATCCAATAACTTCTACAATTATTCTTTCATGATGTCCTTAAGAGCTAGGCTCATCCTTCTCTCGGTTTGGTGCACAGGCTTGCATCCCTCCTTGATGTAAATATGATGAGTACAAATTGATGGATGCACACCTTTCATTTCCCTATAATCCCAAGAAAAAGAATCCACATGTTGCCTCAGCACATTGCATAACTGTTATTCCTGCTCAGCAGAAAGAGAGGGGTTGATCTTTAGAGTTATGGATGGGCCAATATCCACAATCTTAGAAGCTTCTAGGTTAGAGTCAATGTAGCATAATTCATTCCAAGGACTATTATCATATTCCTTCATCAATTCCTCAATTGGTATGGTAGTGGGAGGTTGGTTCTGTAAGATATGGTTAATAAGGTCATCTTCATCAAGTTGTTCCCCTCCTATAACAGTGTCTAGAGTGCATATAGGGTAGAGGGTTTTCTAATAAAATTCTTCCTCTTCCCCTTCCTCTAACCATAAGGGTAATTCATGTTCATTAGAAGGTTGAGCAAGAGGATACAACACAATTTGTTTGGATAAATTACCATTCTTAGTAGTCATGTTCCCATCCCTACAACTAATGTAGGCATTAGTAGTGGCCAACCAAAGTCTTCCTAGAATGAAAGGATAGCCATTAAACTTGGTTTTGGTGGGAGTACCAGGAAATCAATGGGGTACTCCCAGGAGTCAATTGACACCATCACATCCTCAATAAATCCCTCGGGAGCTATTGTGGACCTATTTTCAAGCTGTAGCATTGTGGTGGTCTTCCTTAAATCCCCTTGGAGGTTGAGCTTTAGCATAGTTTCCATTGTCATTACATTGATTGTAGCCCCAAGATCAATCAAGGTATTAGGGACCAAAATTCCATCAATTTTCACCTCCAATACTAGACTACCAAGATCGAAGTACTTTGGGAAGATTCTTCTTCCCATCATCAGATCAGATAGTTTTCCAACAACATTGGTTGTGGGAGTATCTCTTCTCCTTCTCCCATGCCTTTTGAAACATTCCTCCTTGATAAGCTTGAGGTAAATGGGAGCATCCTTGATGACCTAGAGGAGGGGTATCTTGACACACAAATTCTTCAGCTCTCTGAGAAGTTCAGCCTCTTTTGGGGTGTGTTGTTTAGGGTGGACCAAAATTTCAGGATAAGGAGGTGCATTTATTTGAGGGATACTCTCCTCCTTTTCTTCTTCAAACTCTTCAAGTGGAGAAGGTGGTTGATTATCTGGGTGCACTCTCCCAGACCAAAGGTTTATCTCTTGTATTTCCAAAGCATAAGAAGGATAGGATGTTTCCCCACTATAAACCTATTATGTCCGGTTATTATTCAAGTTCAGATTTGGTTGAGAAGGTATTTGAGGTTTTTTAGTTGGAGCATGGTGAGGGAGATTTGGTGGAGGTTTAGGTGGAGGAAATAAATCAGGAGGTTGGGTGGTTTTAGGCCTCCACTGTGGTGTTGGATTTCCCCATTGGGAAGGTTTGGGTGGATATGGCTGAAAAGGAGGGTTGATAGATTGAGGAGGATATTGAAGAGTATAAGACCAAGGAGGATGTGTAGGCCATGATGGATGAGTGGAAGGGTACCAAGGTTGGAAAGGTGCATTTTGATTTGGATTGTAGTGAGGATAATATTGTGCACCTTGCATTCCTTGTTGATATGGTCGAGGTGCTGGGGATATCCTTTGGTTAATGAAGAAAAAGTGCTAATAACCATCTTCCACCCCTCCTTGGTATACAACCTTTAGACCTGGAAGAGAGGGTAATTTATCTATTACATGATTCTCCTCGGAGACTAAGCAAACTTCTATGAAATTCACTGGGCACTCATTCCTAGGGTCTCTCTTAGTTCATCTAGGGAAGAAGATAGTCAGTTCCCTCTTTGCTTACTCTTTCTTTCTTTTGATTTGCATAGTATCCATCTTCAAGGAAAAGGTATGCAACATTTCACTCTTAAAATATTCCAACATACTTCCTATCTCATGCTTGATGGTCGTTGTGGAGGGAGAGGAACTGACCAAGCTTTGGCTAGACCTGGGCCTTCTTTATGGAAGCCCTAGAGTAATTCTTGAATATATTTTTGATGTCATCATAAGGAAAATGGTAGATATCTCCTCTAGATAGCATTTTGAGGGTTTCCATTACATCTTCTCTTATCAAGGGTACAGTTGGCCCTCCTATAATTGCGTTGAAACCTTTCCTCATAATCCTCCAAAGATTCATCAGGTCCAAGGGTCATCCTAATGATTTCCTCCTTCATTTCTTTGAACCGACAGTAATTTTGGTATTTGTCATTGAAGGTTTGTTGCATTTGGTCCCATGAAGTGATGTTGCCTCCAGGCATACTCATAAACCAACGCAAGGCTACATCTTTGAGGGTAGAAGGAAACAACTTCAACTTCATCTCATCAGAGGCATAGTCATAGGTCCTACAGACAACAGCAAACTCAAACATGAAGGTATCAGGATATTAAGTTAGGCCATGGAAATGTGGAATGGAAGAAAGGCTTATATTTTTCATTCTATCCTCTCCATTGGTTTCTCTGATAGGGAAAATCTCATTATTCTAGTTTTCAACCATAGTTTGGGTAGGTGAGATAGGTTCTTCTTCTCCTATAGGTTCTTCAAAAATTTCAGGTGGCTCTCCTAAAGGGTTTTCCAACTCCCCTGTAGTCAGAGAGGGAATTTCACAGTCACCAAATAAGAATGAAGGTTGACTGCTTGAGGGGGTGGGGTTTTTTGGTAATAATTTCCCTTGGTTATCCCTACTCCTATCAGGCATGAAAGAACTAGCTTTATTGATTTTTTTTATTTTTTCAAGAATTTTCAAAGAAATAAGACTAATGCAAAACATAAAAGAACAATCAATTCTTAAGCAGGAACAACACCTACTTAGACACCTCCCCGGCAATGGCGCTAAGAAGTCATGAGCCTTGGTATTACACCAAGGATGTTGCAACTCCCAAAGGCTTCTCAACACACATTATCAACTCGGGGTTCATACAAACTTAGAGGTGACAGTGCGATATAAGGATAGGTTAGGTTCTACTCATGTCACTCTTATTCATGAAATTAGATCAAGGTATTCAAATACCATTCCTCCAAATAATTGTAGTGAAAACATCTTATGAAAGCAAAAATGAACATGATTATGCTACCAAGGTGAAAATGCATATCATCAAATGGAAATGCTAATTGAAGTTGCATAAGAAAAAAAAATACATTTGCATAAATAACTCATGCTACTCTACTTTCATAATTGATTCAAATCAACAACCTACCTTGCATGCATCATTTATCTACTCATACTTGCTGAAATTGATAAATCACATCTTTAACGTGCCTATGAAGAAAAAATGCTAAATCTAACTCTATTTCGATATATGATGGTTGGAGTGGTCCTAATGTCTTCCCTAATCACAAAATCATAGTGTGGGGGCTATTATTCAACCTAACTAGGCCACAATCCAAGTTTGGAGTAAAACTGGTTGAAGAAATCAAAGCTACACGGTTGCTACAAGAGTTCATGTATTGCTATAGGAGGCCCTGTTTTGCTACAGGAAGGGGTATGAGAGAGTTTTGAGGATGGAAACGATATATTAGGAATGAAGGAAGTTGGATGGAGGTAGGATGTAATAAATGAAGGTTGTGGGAGCCCCTTGGCCAAGCCTAGCACCCCTCGGAGGTCTATCTTGCACCAAAGTTGATGCCCACTATGCCTCTTATTTGCCTTGATAGAGTGACTGTGGAGACAGAGGTTGGGAGAATAGTTAGGTGCCTAGGAGGAGGATGGAGAAGTCCAAGTAAATGTGGGAAGGTATTCCCACCTTTTTAGATCAACACAATCATTTCAGCTAGCCAAATACATGCATAAAATGATCAATAACATAGTGACATAAATTAACATGGAAAAGATGAGTTGAATTTTACTAAGATCTATTTCATCCCACAAAACTATGATGATCACTAAACAAATGACACTAATTTCTAAGCATGAAAAAGGATCACAACTAACATCTATCGATTTCCAAGAAATCATAAACAAATATTTTTGGATTGTTATTGCAAATCTTTCCAATCACTCTATCCATAAGAGAGGTGATAGGCAAGCCTACAATTACAAGTTTTTATGATATAGTATATATTGAAATAAGAGAAGGATTTCAATGATTTGAAACAAGAAAAAGAAGGAAAATACAATAGAGGGACTAAAGCTTATGGGTTGGGCCCAAACCCAATGGTTTCACCCTTCCAAAACTAACTCAGATGCATATCAATGGTAAACTTCTCATTAACAAAAAATAGTAGTTTCATGCATCATATTAAATTTAAGAATAACAATTTCAAGAACTAGGCTCAATAGCTACTCTTATCTGCAACAAAAATTTGAATCCCAATGAGCCTTTCTACGGGTTTACTTATACAAAAATGATTGAAGAGCAACTTCCTTGAAAGGAGGAATGATCCCCTCCAAAATCTCGATATTTGTGGATTTTTTTCCCTTTGTCCTACTCATTCACTTGGATATCATTGATTGCTAGTGAATTCAAGTTGTTGGAGAGTATTTTGTGATCTCAAACAGAGTTAGGGAGGTAATAAGGTGGAAAAGCTCCCTATATTCTATCTAGGTATCTCCATCAAGCCCTTGCATGGTAAATATCTCCAAAAATGCTTCTTTGACCTACATATTAATCACATTAAGCCATAAAATATGAAAAACACCTTTTAGTATTCCTACTAAGAATATTATGGCTAAAAATGTGAATTAATGTGAGAAAAGGAGAGTTTTAAGGGCTAGAGGATAGCACAATGAAATTCAAAAGATACCTATTGATGGGACCCATCATTAATGACAAAAATAAAGTAAAACCCAAATAAATTCTTATCAAAGGATCTCAAAACCAAAAGAAAACCAAATGAAGGCTTCTGAGAGGGCTAAACAGACTCAAGGACACAAGGAGGACCAACTGGAATCAATTCAATCAAAGAGGAAGACATCAAAAGGTAATTCTTGCATGAAAAAGGGGTCAACGCAAGTGCAAAGAGGCTACCAATGGTCTGCAATGCAGGTACAGAGAAGGCCAGGGTGCTTTGCAATGCTCTATCAGCATACTAGTGGGTGCGTTGATCAGGGAAAAGGCATTTTCTAACACAACAAGTCAAATGCAGCTCAATGAAGGGTCTTCCTAGGGTCAATTCAAGTTGAGTGAGACACTAGAGGTCTTATGAAGAAGTGTAACAAGGGAAAAAATGAAGGAAACCACTAAGGGAATTAATTGTTCCCCAGTGGAGTCACCAATTTGTTATACAAAATCTACGACTGCGGACAGAAGTATCTTCCCTAGACCTAGTGGCCTAGTCTAGAACAACATAAATCAAAGACTATAAATTTTTCCTTAGAAGAATTGGAGAATGGAAAGATGGCTTAATTATGATCTGTCGCAAGCTCTTCTCTCCTCTTGGATTGTCAGCTCCAACCATAACTCCAAACTCTATAATTAGAACGTGCACAAAGAAACAACACAATCCAAAGATCTATGACATTTGTGTAGCATTATTCAATCATTCTATTCAATGGATCAACATAGCATTGAAACACATGTACATAAACATAACATAACACATGTAGGAAAATGATATATTCTTTGTATTAAAATGGAAGGGAGAGATTTTACAACCAAAAGTGGAAGTTGATCTCCTAGAGAACCTCCCAAGTTGACTTATCCTTCCTTTTCATAATGTACACCTCAAAGCCACCCTAATGCATTGGAATGATGTCTCTCTTATGATCAAAGAAGTAGCATAAGGTTATTATTAATCTCCAAAATCAAACCTCTAACTTTTGGATGGTGGTAAATATATAAAAGAGGATGGTGGTTTAGGAATTCTTATCCATTTACCAATCTAGGCTTGAGGTCCACTCTTGATAGAAGGATGAGCTCAAGGGATAAGAAGGTGATAAATCCAAGGTAGGGGAGATAGGATTCGAAGTTCTTTTCCAAGGTATATAGTTGTAACAATTCATGGAAGCTTCGGGATTCTTTTTATTTTTCCCGAATTTTATTGATCAGTGCACCCCCAACAAGTACAAACCTAATCTTATCAAAGCAGGTGCAGAACTGAGAAACCTGCCACTCAAATCAAGTCCCTAAAGGGCCAAGGTGTGATGGGCCTTAAAAGCACTAAAATGAAGTAGTAAAGGTCAGAAACTCGGGGACTTGAGAAATTCATGCTTAGGGCTTTGTGTAGGGATGATGACAAGGTGTTCATGGATGTTGATGGATCCAGTTTGTAGACCTATTAACCAGATGTGACAAAATGGCCTATAATAGTATAAGTAGAGAAAATCATATTGTATTTTTCTTGGATTTATAATGATAAATATCCTTGGATTAAAATATAATTTATTTAAAAGAAACGAAGATTGTTCTCTCCTCATTGCTTGTAGCCTTTTGTTGTTATAGTTTCTTCCATAGTGGCCACCATCCCAAGTTGGAATCTCTAGTTTTGAGTAAGGGATTTGCATCATGTTCTATACAAAATTCGTTTAACCTATTTAAAGATCATAAAGTAAGTGAAAATCTCATTGTTTCAACATTAAATCCTAACCAATAGACTTCTTATATATTTTGATTTGTGATGAAAGAAAACACCACCATTACCTTGCATATCTTGACTAGAACCTTTCGAAAGATTAGCATTCTCTCATAGTGAGTTCTAATTGGTAAGTTTACTGGTTTATGGCCTACTTATGTTTCAATAGAAAAATGAATCTTAGAAACCTAGAATTATACAATGCAATGTCCCCTCTCCTCCTTACCCTATGAGAGATGACCCTACATCATTTTTCACTATCATTTATTTGGTTGCAACAAAGTTGTTGTGTACATTATACTGGTGTAAAAACCATATGTTATATGGTTGTAAATAAAATAAAAAAATCACCATAGCCACAAAATTACTACCTTAATAGCCAGAGAAATGGAGAAATGTAAAAAAAAAATGAGAAATTAGAAAATGAAATGTTTCTTGGTAACTTAGGTTTTTCATGGGTTACATTTTATCTTAAATATTCTAGTGCAATCTTGAAATGATGCATATGTTGATAGCTTTCATTGTTCCGAGACTATGATTTTGGATTTCTTTGAGCCTGGAGAGCACTATGATGTCCTAGGATATCTATGGCACAAGAAGTTTACAGAGAGTGGGGTTGGAGTGAATAATGAGTTCTCTAGCATGGATATATTTAAACAAAACATAGATCCATCTTAACTCAAAATATACCATGTTCCAAATGGATCAAGTCATCCAATATGAAAAAATAAAAATAAAAAATGATTAAAAAAAACTTGAGGAAAAAATTTCTCCTAGAAGGATTCAATCCCTCATGATGCATAATAGATCCAAAGTTAAGATGGATATGCATGGTTTCTTTGTGTGTGTGTGTGTGTGTGTGTCCATTTTTCACATGTCAACTCCATGCTAAGCATGGGAGGAATTACACATATCCCTCATAGTGAGAAACACACCATTCAAATGTTTTAACTAAAATCTATCTTAACTTTAGACTAGCATAGATCCATCTTAATTGTAGATCTACCTAGCATCAATAGGGACTAAATATCTCAAGATGAAAACCTATGTTTGAGTGAAAAACTTGTGGAAAGGTTTATATCTCAAGAGATTTGATTCCTCTCTACTCCTGTTAGATCCAGAGTTAAGATGGAACTATGTTGGTTTCAATAACTAATATGTGTGTGTGTGTGTGTGTTAAAATCCTAATAATACATATAGATATATATATATATATATATATATATATATATATATATATATATATATATATATATATATATATATATATATATATATATATATATATATATATATATATATATCTATATATATATATATATATATATATATATATGCGCTTGGCATTTTTCTTTGACATGTCTTATAAAATTTTGTTTTTTTTAATGTCATATGCATTACATTGAATGTGTGTGTGTATTATATTTGAAGTTGAACATAAAATTATGAAATGTCATGGTTACAAATATGATATATTTAAATTTCTTTTAATGTAATATGCATATTATGAATTTTTTTGTAGATAAATTGTTTGCAATTTTATTAATAAAAATAAAATTACATTATAACAAACTAAGTTTAATCAACTTATTATTTTATTATTACATGTATTGTTGTTTACCTTTTATTAATTTTTTAATTGAGTAAACATTATTTTTTATTATTATTGTTTTTTTTTAATATGACTCTTCACTACAACATCTCATCTAACCCATTGCTACATCTCCCAAATACTAGGCTCTAGAGTGCCTCTCGACACAAGTATCAAGCACCAAGAGGGATCAAATCCCTTGAGGTGCAAACATTTCCTCAAGTTTTTCTAATCAAACAAAAATTGTTCACCTCAATCAACTTGAACCCTTTTGATAGATCTAGAGTTATGATGGGTATATACCAATTCTTAATACACACACACACACATATCTCCCTCATATTAAGCCACTTGTATGGATCAATATGAGGGAGATGTGTAATTCATGGACTTGACAAGTGGCATATATTGCTTTCAATTGTGTGTGTGTGTGTGTGTCGATAGGGTTTATCTTTAGTTGTTGGGAGAAATGTTGTTATTCTACCCATGCAGGTTCAAGTCTTGCATGTGACATGTTTAGTTCGTAATGAGATTGAAATAAATTACATTTCTATCTAATACTATGCTATATAAGGGGTATTTAGGTTTACACGTCTCTCTCATATTGAGAAATATGCACCTCGATGATTGTGATCTCTCTATACCCTTGGTACATCCAAAGTTAAGTTGGACATATAGTGTTATTTTTGTGTGTATGTTGTGAAGTTCCACATATCAAATTCATGTTGATAATCAAAGGAAATGCACCTGTTTCATACTAAGCACCACATCATTGAAATATTTTAACTAAGATCCATTTTAACACTAATCTATCATGCGCCTAGAGAGATCAAATCTAATATAATGTACCATGTGACAACCAATGTTAAGCTGGATATATAATGTTCTTTGTGTGTATCTTGTGAAGTGCCACATGTAAACTTCATTTTTAGCATCAAAGGAAATTCACATCTCTTTCATACTAAACAACACATCATTGAGATATTGTCACTAAGATATATCTTAACTATATTCTATCATGTGCCTAGATGAATCAAATATAATCTAATATATTATGTGCTTAAGCCAAAAAATTTATCACCCTAAGGGAGATTCTTTAACTAAGATCCATATTAAATTTAATCTATCGTGTGCCTAGAAGGATCAAATCTAACCTAATCTATCATGTACTTAAGCCAAAAAGGTTTTCCTAGAGAAATCAAATCAAATCTAATCTAATCTATTCTATCATGTGCTTAAGCCAAAAAGTTTTTCACCTTGAGAGAGGGCTTAATCCCCCTTGGAAAATCCAGTGTTAGTATATATATATATATATATATATATATATATATATATATATATATATATAGAGAGAGAGAGAGAGAGAGAGAGAGAGAGATATACCCTTGGAAAATCCAGTGTTAGTATATATATATATATATATATATATATATGGATATGGAAATATTGAAATATTTTAACATGGACATTGAAATATTTTATTTATGATACACATTGAACTAATTTTTTATTATTAATATTTTTTTAAGTGTCACATGTTTATTTCTCGTTAAAGGATTTACGCATCTTCCTTATACTACAAAATAGAAATCACATTTTAAATTGTTTATATAAAGAGAGAAAGAGAAAGAAAATATTTTATTCACATGGACATTGAAGTATTATAGATATAAAGAAATTGATATGAAGATATGTTATTGAAATACCTTTTTTTTTTGTTAGGTAATGTGAGTCCTGAGATGACTGACACACCTAACTTGTGGCTTGAGCAATTGCGACCGAGGGGCGTCTAAGCTATCAAAATCACATGGGGACATACTTGGCTTATGCCACACCAACCCTTAGCATGCCTATATTTTTTCCCACGAAGTTTCGAACCAGTGACCTTTTCACCACGAAATGCGTTAACGGAACACCCTGTCACCATCTATTCTATGGTCCATGGGAATTTTATTAAAATATTTTATTTATGACTCATATTGAAATATTTTACATTTGTTCCTCAATGGAGGTGATAAGCGCAGAAGGGGAAGATGTTGGGAGTCAATCCCACCACCCCATTGCCTTAAGAAGCATTTAAGAGGGGGGCAATGTGATCTGCACCCTTCATGCACTTGCATAAAAATGAATTTAACATGAATAGAGGTGGTTCTTTCTATATGCGAGTTGGATTTTTCTACTAGGAAGCTATGTTGGAGAGTTAACAGTGAAGATTTCTTCCCATCTCTAGTGCAAGAGGGTTTGTAGGGAGAGTTTGATAAAAATTTATTAACAATTCAATATTTTGCAATTTGAGTGCTTTGTCTTATCTCAACCCCAATTTTGGCTCAGTTTGAGGAAATATGTGGATCTTTGGTAGAGTTATTCTATTCTCTAAGATTAGATGACATCATCAAATTTTAGAGGGAAAAAAGAAAAAATTATTTTTTCAACTCGTAATTTCAACTTATCTCCCTATGGGTTTACTCCAATTTTGAGCGAAAACACTCGTTGGATGCATAATTTGATTCCTCATACAAGGAGTATGCATGTTGCATACTTTCGATGGACCGTGCTACACGAAAAATGAGAAATACATGAAAAACGTGATTGCAATCACGTTTTTTCATGTAGCACGGTCCATCGAAAGTATGCAACATGAGTACTCTTTGGATGAGGAATTAAATATTGCATCCAACGAGTACTCTTGCTCAAAATTTTAGTAAAACCTTAGGGAGATAAGTTGAAAATACGAGTTGAAATAGTAGTTTTATTTTTTATTATTTTTTAATATTTTTACCTTTTTACTCCAAAAATGGTGAATCATCCCCCATGGTTAGCATCATCATCTTGAATCCTATTGGTTCTTATAAAGTTTATTTTGGTTGTACATTTCTCTTAGGAGGCCCATTTTAGACCTCAAAAATCCCCTAATTATAACGCAACCCACAAGGCTCCAAAGTGTTTGTCCCAACCTATAGGCTCCATGAACTAGTAACTCAACCCAATCTATTTCAGGGCTCTAGAGCATTTGTTCCAACCCACAGCCATAGGGAACCTAAGAACCAATCAGAAAAGCAATTGGGAGACTCACAACACCATGGTTATCCAAGAAATGGAAAAGGAAGGATGAAAACACTATCAATCCAAGAAAATCTCCATACCAATGACAGCACATAACCAATGAACCACATGCATATACCATGCATCCAAAAATCAGCAAGGAAATCACACATGCAACCTATTACCTGCAAATTATCCCTGTTGTAGTTGTTGATCCAACCTTTCCTTCCGCTGCCCACCAATTCATTGCATGTCCTTTGCTCGATTCCCCCAATTCCAAGTGAATACTAGAGTACTCCAAGCATGCTCCAAGAATGCTCTAAGTGTGAAAGAGTATGATAGAATGAGAATGTGAGAGAATGAACTAGAGCTACACCAAAAAACTTTCAAAATTTAACACTAATCCAAAAGTTGTCAAAAAGCTAGCACTTGTTTTATTAAAGCCTTTTTATCATTGGTGCCTCTATTTTCTTCATTTTCCTTCATTTCCCCTCTAAATTCTCTTGCATGCAAATTTGTGTCTCTTCAGCTTCCTTTTCTCCTATTTTCATTTATTTTCATAATTAAATGTCATTTATTGCCTCTTTTCCTTTTACAATGTCATTTCCAATTTTCATGGCCATTATTAATCCACAAGTGATGCCCACTATAATGTTTTCCCAACATTCAGCTTGGAATATGTGTCCCATGACCTTGGATTTACTTTATTTACATGGAAAATCAACCAGGGTTGTTACAAACCCCTTCCCCTTAGGGGAACACCTTCCTTGATGTTCAATGACGCTCATAACCAGTAAAACATGATACCCATGTAGCTCTATAACATAGCTCGATGAATCATTTACATCATACCAAAATGTTAAAAACATGAACACCATAATGCTTATTGGAGCTTCATAACACATCTCATTGCAGTGTTTATAATACAAATATGCATATTATATATAACAAAAATACATATATCAAAACACATGTACCAACACAATTGTTCAACTAGCAAATAAGGAAGGATACAATGCTCACATCTAGTTAGTCATCTCCCATGTAGCTTCATTAGGCCCAAAGTGCTTCCACTGCAATTTAACCTTCTTTATTGCTCAGTTCTGAAGCATGATTATTTTCCACTGCAATATGCACTGAGGTTATGGCTGGAACTCTCTCTCTAGTTCCATCTTCAATACAAACCAATCAATCACATGATCAACAACCTATACATATATCTTAAGCAATGAAACATGGAAAACCTCATGGAGTTCATTGTTAGCGGTAGTGCAAGTCTGTAGGCCACTACTCCAATCTTCTCAAGGATCTCAAAAGGCCCACAATACTGAAGTGCCAACTTGGCACATGACCCAATCCTCAAGGAGCTCGTCTTGGGATTTATGCACAAGTGCACATGCTCCCCAACCTAATACTCCTTGAATGCTCTATGTTTATATGCATAACTCTTCTGATTGTTTTACGCTACATTTAAATTCCTTTTGATAAGTTACATCTCCTACTCCATCTTAGCCCACATGTTCGATCCAATCAGCACCATGTTCACTGGATCACTCCAATAGATAGGAGTATTACATATTTGCCCATAAAGAGCCTCAAATGGACTCATCCTCAAATATTGTTGATACCCATTATTATATGCAAATTCTACTAGTGGAAGATACTCTTCCCACTTCCTTTGTTGATGCATGACATACATCCTCAACATGTCCTCAAGAATCGTGTTAACCCTCTCTATCTTTCCATCTGTCTGTGGATGAAAAGTTACGTTGAAATCTAACTCTATCCCAAAACCTACAAACAACTCCTTCCAAAACCTGGAAGTGAACTTGGCATCTCTATCTGATATAATCTTCTTGGGAACTCTGTGTAACCTCACTATCTCCCTGATGAATATTTGAGCTACCTCACTGGCTAAATTATCATACTTCACTGCAATGAATTGATCTACCTTTCTCAACCTATCAACCACAACCATAATGGAATAATTTTGCTTCGATGTCCTTGGAAAGCATGTAATGAATTCCATATAAATGATTTGCTATTTCCATTCAGGAATCGGATTCGGATGCAACAAACCAGTTGGATTCTTACACTCTGCCTTCACCTGCTAATAGTCCAAGAATCTAACAACAAACTCAGCCACCTCTTTCTTCAAGTTCATCTAATGATATAACTTCTTGACTATTGTCAACATCTTCTAGTATCCTAGGTGGCCTGAATATGGCTTGACATGAAATTCCCTCAAGATAAGCTTCTTCAACTCACTACTATCTAGCACATAAATCATGTTCCTAAATCTGACCAAGCCAACTATCGTGATGTGATACTCCTCATCCCTATCACCTTCACCCTACTATTGGAATATTTTCTTCAACTTTTGCTACCTGTCATCATGCTTCCCCACATATAAGATCTGCTCCTGCAAATTTGTCCCATATGAAATCATGGTTGAAATGTGATTCATTTTCACTCTCCTACTGAGATCATCTACAACCTTATTCTCCTTGCCCTTGATGTACCTGATCTCAAAGTCAAACTCACTGAGGGTAGTCAACCATCTAGATTTCTTGGCATTCAGATTAGGTTGGTAAAACAAGTACCTCAATTTGTTGTGATCACTCATTAGAACAAACCTCCTGCCAAGAAGATAATGTCTCCACATCTTCAATGCATGAATAATAGTTGTCAACTCAAGGTCATGAGTCACATAGTTCCGCTCGTTCTCATTCATATTCCTTCACTCATAGCATACCACCTTTCTTTCCTACATCCAAATTCCACCAAATCCTTCCTTGCAAACATCTATACATACCATGAACTCTTTATCGGGATATACAATCTTCGAAATTGGAGTGTTTGTAAGCAAATGCTTCCATTATTAAAAACTAGTTGCACACTCCTTAGTCCATTCAAACTTATTTCATTTTATTTGCAATGATGTAATAGGATGACTGGTTCTTGAAAAATTCTTGATGAACCTCCTTTAGTAACCTGCTAGTCTCATGAATGATCTGACTTCATCCACATTCCTAGGAGTAGGCTACTCCATGGTAGCTTTAATATTTTCTGGTTCCATTGTTATCCCTTCCTTGCAAACAACATGTCCCAAGTAATGAACTTTAGTCTGAAGAAAACTAAACTTGTTGAGCTTGGCATACAAATGATGCTATCTCAACAATCTCAACACTATTGCCAATTGTTTTTCATGTTAATCCTCATTCTTAGAATATATCAATATGTCATCAATAAACACTATCACAAACTTGTCCAGATAAGGATGCAACACATTGTTCATCAAACACATGAAAGTACTTGGAGAATTAATAAAACCAAAAGGAACCCCTACGAACTCATAATTCCCATACGTCATATGGAATGCAGTCTTGTAGATTTCCTCTTCTTTGATGTGCAACGAATGATATATTGATCCCAAATAAATCTTTGAGAACGATGTTTCTCCCTTCAGCTGATCAAATAAGTCATCAATCTGCGATAATGGATACTTTTTCTTGATAGTCACCTTATTCAATTTCCTGTAATCAATGCACAATTTGAGAGTACCATCCTTATTCCTTACAAACAACATTGGTCCACTCCAAGGAAATACACTTTCCCTTATGTATCCCTTGTTGAGCATTTCCTTAAGTTGCAACTTCAATTCTACCAACTCTGGAGTGCTCATCCTATAAAGTGCTTTAGATGTTGGTGCTTCTCTTGGCATCAACTCAAGGGATACATAAGGGAAATTTTATTGCCTTAGAGTGCACCAATGTTGTTTGTAAGGAAATAGATAAATCCACTTCCCTATGAGGCAGTAACTCTGGGATCTTTGCATGGAACACATCCTAAAAGTATTGCAAAAAATGATACTTCTTCAGAACTTCCTCATCCTCAACATCCTTCCCTTTGTCACTAAAGATGTGTGATGCAAATAATAAGCATCCTTTCATGTCGTTATTATTTTCTTGCATAGTTGTAACCATTATCACTAATGTAGGCTTCTTCTTTCCTTGCAAAATTCTTCTTTCCCTATCATCATCCAGGCACTCAATAGCCTTTTCATAGAAATCCACCTTAGTCCTATGAATGAATAGTTAGTCCATGCCCAAAAAAATACTATATGAACCCAAAGGAAGCACATTTAAATGTTTTGATGTAGGCATACCCTTAAGCTCAAATTCACAAGGTCTCACCCAATGATGAACTCTTATCTTGGTCCTTGTATCCAACTGCACCAACCAAGATTCTGCATGCACTTATTTACTAAAACAACACGTATCCACTAGATCAGGACTAATATAACTATATTTAGATCCAGGATCAATAAAAATAGAATCAACTTGATCATGAAGCTTTCCTTCCATCTCGATAATGGATGCCTGATGATCATCTTCTTATTATCCATTGTTGCATAAATCTAAGGAATACTATGACCAATGTCTACAACTATTTGTGCCTCCTGAGCACTCTAAATATAAGGTTTTCCACCCTAATGTTATAAATCTCTCCTATGATTCTCTCCACCACAAGTCTAGCACTACAAAGTCTTCCTGTCATCGCCTTTGTTCTGCTCCTCAGGCTGGAATCCATGTCCTTTGTCAACTGCATTGAACTTCTTATAAGGTGTTATGTTCTCCTTATCACCTACATCCTGAGGTATTCCTCTATTTTTAGCCCACATTCCTTTAGTCATCTCATTACCTTTTTTATCCCAATTAATCTCAAACTTGCACTTAGACTACTCATAACAATGCTTCAACTTCCCAATGATTTCCTCCAATAATCGAGGCTCGTGATAATCAATTTGATCTTTATATGCTAAACTCAATCCTCTGATGAATCTTCAGACCTTTTCATCTCATACCTCAACAACTCCAGAAACTTGGTCATGTACTCTTTGTCTTTCATGGAACCCATATTCAACTCATATAATTCCTTGGCTTTTCCATCATAATATTTCTCTAATGAGTACTTCTTCCTTAAAAGTCTTTTAAAATCATGCCAACTCAAATCCTTTATCCCGATGCCTCTAACATGCTTCACATTTTCCCACCAGATATCCGCCCTTCCCTTGAGACTAGAGATCATTATCTTGGATTTCATATTCTTTGAATAATCATGCAATCTGAAGAAATTATTCATCCCAAGCAGCCATGCTTCTGCATCTTCTGGTGAAGATGCCTCTGCATCTTCTTGTTTCTTCACATCTCCATCAAAAGTAGGAGGCTTAGCTTTCTTTAACTCTTCTGGAAAATATTGCTTCTCACTTCTCTTATAAGGATTTTGGCAGTAATGATGATGATGTCTCTCAGAACTAGCACTAGAGTAGAATCCATGAGTGCTAGCTCGCCAGTCAGGGGTATCTAAATATATGCCACCTCTGATGATGCCATCCTTGTTCAACTATATACTGATCAAGACCTACTACCATATGCCCCATTAGTATTTTCTTCTTGTCCATGACTGATCCTTAGTTGTCCCTGATTGATCCTTAGTTGTCCCTTCTTCTACAAATCTATAAGGCTCTGAAGGATGACTGCATTATCTTCTGCTTGCTTTTCCTAAGCTCTGGCAAGCCTTTCTTGTGCCTCAATCAACCTGCTATTAGCTTCCTTACAAATTATGATTTCTACCTTTAAACTTCTTATTGTATCTGTTATATCAGGAGAATACTCATATCCTTGTTGCTCAACTGATCTGTAAGGAGAGTCACATGAACTCTAATACACCATTCTACTCATCATCCCTGACCTCCTATCTCTTGAAAACATATCGTATTAGATCAACCAAATATAGACATAATCAAAATCATACCTCAGTTTATCTTAGGGGAGGTTATCTCATCTGCAAAATCAATCCATATTCGCATGATATATATATATGCACATCATAACATCATGATCATCATGCATGATGACACAAAATTGTAACACTAACTATACACATGATAACCATAGCCACTACAATGCATGCATAATGGACACATATACAAATGGCATGCATGCATAATAATATGCATTTAGCCTATCCAGTCTAAGTGTTTGAACTTCCAAGTTCCAATTATGGAAGTGGGGCCGACAAACCGACAACAATCTGACATCCCTCAAGGACCATAGACCACTCAGGAGGCTAAAAACCACCCCAAATGATCAATCCCTGGGATGGAACCTTTTTTCACTAACCTAGCTCCTTAACCATACCCTTGACACTGCATCCATGCGGTTGGAAGCTTATAACCGCACTCACAAGCTTGCTTCCATGCAGTTATGACCCAAAAACTCTAGTTTTTTTCCAATGGTTCTGAGATTTGAGCCACTTTTTCAGGCTAGCCTCCAGACCACTGCCCTAAACCTCCTATAGCTTTCCAAAAACATAAACAAGATGATGATAAATCCAACCATTCAAAACTTAAGCAAGAACTTGACCTATTCATGCCTAATCAATGATAGACATTTCGTCAAACATATGGTAAACATGAAACCTATAGGTCATTAAGGCATATCTAATCATAAACTTCTAAAATTCATATGAGAATCACCAAGAAGGCTCCAAGCCCTCTCTAACTAGTTGCAACAACACTTGTTATTCCATGCATTCATCAACCATCCAGTAACTTAACAAATCATGAACAAGAGCCATAACTAGAGCACATCATATAACCAGGTATAACCAACATATAACCAAAATAGAGACCATAACAAATTAGCCATAATGTCAAAATTATAACCAATACAAGTGCCCATAGATCACAATAAGAAAATAGCTCTTATTAACATATGAAAATTCCAACCAAGTCAGGGACTTCCACATACCACTCGACCATAGATTGGGCTGAACCAAATCTCTCCTTCATCCAATCACCCTCTCGCCATATTCCAAGCATGAATGTGGGATCATAAGAGTTAAACAAAAACCAAACCAACCCCCGAGGCTAGACCACCTCAACCCTCAACCACAGTGATCTCACCTATATAGTCCAGAAATGATTAACATCAACCAGATCGGTCTCTACCCAAGTTGGCCAAGGTTGCATGAACTAGTAACTCAACCCACAACTAAATCTGGGCTCCAGAGAATTTGTTCCAACCCACGGCTCCAGGGACTAATAAATCAACCCACAAGACTCCAAACTGTTTGTCCCAACCCACAATCTCTAGGAAGTAGTAACTAAACCCAAGTTGTTTCAAGGCTCGAAAGCATTTTTTCCAACCCACAACCATAGGGAACCTGAGAACCAATCAAAAAAACAAGAGGGAAACACACATCATCATGGTTATCCAATAAATGGTAAGGCAACGTTGAAACCAATGTCAACCTAGGAAAATATCCATGCCAAAGACATCACATAACCAATGAACCACATGCATATACCATGCATCCAAAGATCAGCAAGGAAATCACACATGCAACCTATTACCTACAAAGTATCCTTGTTTTAGTTGTTGATCCAACCTTTCCTTCTGCTACCCAGCAATTCCTTTCTTTTCCTTTTCTTGCTTCCCCAAATCCAAGTGAATACTAAAGTACTCCAAGCATGCTCAAAGAATTATCTAAGTGTGCAAGAGTATGAGAGAATGAGAGTGTAAGATAATGAACTAGAGCTCCACTACAAAACTTTCAAAAAGCTAACATTCATCCAAAAGTTGTCAAAAAGTTAGCAATTGCTTATCTGAAGCCTTTTTATCATTGATGCCTCTATTTTCTTCATTTTCCTTCATTTTTCCTCTAAATTCCTTTGCATGCAAATTTATGTCTCTTCACCTTCCTTTTCTCCTATTTTCTTTTATTTTCATAATTAAATGTCATTTATTGCCTCTTTGCCTTTACCAATTCCTTTGCCAATTTCCATAGCCATTATTAATCCAGAAGTGATGCCCATTGTAATGTTTTCCCAACATTCAGCTTGGAATACATGTCCCATGACCTCGGTTTTATTTTATTTACATGGAAAATCAACCAAGTTTGTTACAACAAAACCTTCCAAAATAGTTCCAGCTTCAAAATTCCAAATGTGGAGTGAATCTGCAACTTTGGCCCCTACAACAGCTTTAGAATTTCACACATGTGAAGAATCTAAGGCATATTTTAGGGGGAAAATTCGATTTTATTTCTTCTTTCTCTCTCTTGATTCCTAGCCCCTTCTTCTTTTGAATTTCTCACTTCTTGTATTGAAGATAGAACTTGCTTGTGTGGTGCATTAAATTAGTTCAAACTATCTCTATTTATACACATCTAGAAGTTGAATTAACCCTTCCAGGGCTGACTTGAAGAGGCAGGGTTGACTTGGTATTGTAGGTACAAAAATTACATTTTTGACTCAAATAAATTTATTTTTCCTCTTTTTTTTCAAATTCCAAATGGGACTTGACTTTATGGAAAAATTTAAGGGCGAATTTTCACCCTTGGGCGAAACTAAGGGGTTTTAAATTTTTACATAGTACATTTTACAAATTGCCTCAAATTTATTTTATAAAAAAATTAGGTATGGAGGTTAGCCCACCTTATTTTAAGGGAGAGGGTAAAAAAAGTAAATTTAGCCCTTGAAATTAGGAGTCACAACCTTCCATTCACCCTAATATGATAGTTATTTCGCACACCCCATTTGGTGTAAAAAAAGGCAATTTTCTTTCATTTCCCATATTTCATCGTATTAATTTCTAGAAAGTCACAAAAGAATAATTCATTTTTATTTAAAAATTCAAGTCTCTTATTTTCATGTCTATTTAAAGATTGAATAGTTCTCTTTCCATCTTCCAAGTTTGCATCTCTTTAGTCATAATCATATACGAGTGTTGTTTGCAAAGTTGTAGAATTTGAATAGTGGGGTACAGGATTGTTCGTAAAGTACTAAAATTTGAATTAATATGTCAAGAACCAACATACTATTGTACAGGTAAGTCTATGTTTTAATGGATTTTGGTATATATAATTATTAATTTTCTGATATATACTTGATATGTCAAGAACCAACGTACTATTGTACAGGTAAGTCTATGGTTTAATGGATTTCGGTATATATAATTATTAATTTTCTGATATATATTTGTCATTTTCAAATATTATTTAGATAATATATTTTTTGAATTTTCAATCCTGTTAAAATAATTGATTTTTGATTGTTACTTTTCAACTTCCACGTTAAGTCCATCTGTGAAAAAATTAAAAATCTCTATTCCAAAAAAGTAATCCCTTACCTTCCAAAATCAATACAACCCAAATTCCATCGTTTGTTTTGTTACCTACCCCTTATTTTCAATGTACACTCTATGTAAATTATGTTTCTAAAAAAAATGATAAAGTAGTTGTTACTATTTGAATACCAAGGTGCTGACAGTTTGAAAATCTCTACTAGAAGGAACTCTATTAAAAATTAATTTTTGCTAAAATTGTTTAAATTTTATCGATTACGTTTCCACTAGGAGTTGAGAAAGTAGTTATCGTTATTCTTAGAATAGTAAGGTTCTTGTCATTTGAAAAATTCAGTTGGAACACAATTATATGGGCGTCTTGAGACATCTTATTAAAAAAATAACCAAATATATTTAAAATAGATGTATTATCAAAACAAGGACTATCATCCAAACTTTCAAGATTGAAACAAAAAAGGTTATATTAAAATGAGAATTTAAGAAAATGAATAATAAATTTGAAACTATTTACTTCAAATAAATTTCATTAGCAAGAAGAAGATGGAGGAGATATTTTGAGCAATTTTATATGCATAGATGCAGTGCAATTTTTATTTACTGGGTGCCCATAGACATCAACAATCATTGACATCCTATTTATGGTAGCCATGAAGAGGAGAGAGATTTAACATTTTGAAGACATTAAAAAATTACATGTGATATATATATTAGAGGTATTAAATATGTTCTATGCAAATGTTTTACTCTTTTTTTCACTGTAAATTTTGAAGGCATTGAATCCATTTTCTTTCATTCAAAAATATCATTTAAACACATGTGGTATATATATATATATATATATATATATATAGAGAGAGAGAGAGAGAGAGAGAGAGAGAGAGAGAGAGAGAGATGCCTTAATTATAGATATATTAGGTTTCGGCATTAAATCCATTTTCATTCATTCAAAAATATAATTTAAACAATTAAAAGTTACACGTGGTATATATATATATATACCTTGATTATAGATATATTAGGTTTCCAAAGGGATTAAATCTGTTGTGTGCAATTTTTTAAGTCAAAAATTCCACTGTAAATAAAAAATATGGGCTATAAAAAGAAAATGAATATACATGTTATACTCTTACTCCCAACCATGAATACAATATTTCAATGTCTAGATGAACTATCATAATCTTATACCAATTTTATAAAGAAATAAAGTAACTAAAAATAATAATAATAAATGTTATACTTTTGAGTACAAAAAATTGTATAATTCTTATACTTTCTAAAATTATTTCAATACCTGACTTAAAAAACTTTTTAAAAATATTTTAGTACATGACACAAATAATGTTTTTAATAACGCATGTGGAATAATTTATTTCAATCTCAACTTCATGCATATGTATATGGAGAGAGCGTAAATGACTAATTATTTTAATGCTGATCATAATAAAATATTTCAATGTTGCAAGAGGAGTAATTAAAAGTAAAAAAGTTTAAGGAGATATGCATTTTATTTAATTATTAATATCAAATTAAAATGAAACATTTAAAAATATATAATTAATAATAAAATATTCAATGTGACTAATAAATAAAATATTTTAATATGGAGGGTTAATTAATATTGAAATGTATTCAAAAATATACTAATAATAGAAAACTCATTTTAATGTGGAAAATATATTCCATAGATAAAATATTTCAAGAAAAATTTTAAATGTGTAGACATTATATATGATTAAAAAAAACTATATATTCATTATATAAAGCAATTGAAAAAAATACTTTTTTATGGCTAAAACATAGTGGCACTTTTTTAAGAATATTTTTCGTCAATTTTGTTTGAAATCAAGCAAATATGTGTTAAAATTGCAAGTTTAAGCTATGTAGTTTACACGATCCAAGTTCTCAAGTAATTTTTTAAGACATTGAACTCATTTTTTACATTCAAAAATATAATTTAAACAATGAAAAATTACAGGCGGTCTGTGTGTGTCTATATATATAGACACACACAAGTAGTTTACACGATCCAAGTTCTCAAGTAATTTTTTAAGACATTGAACTCATTTTTTACATTCAAAAATATAATTTAAACAATGAAAAATTACAGGCGGTCTGAGTGTGTCTATATATATATATATATACATTACAAATCGATTAGGTTTCCAGATCTATTGTGTGCAAATTGTTGTTTAGTCAAAATTTTCACTGTAAAAGAGGTTTCCTTGGAGCTACAAGATTGTCTTGCTTCCCTGAAAAAAAACCTATACTCTCTCTCTCCAAGATTGAAATCTAATCTAAACCAACACAAACATGTACCTGTATAGTGATTTGATCACATGTGTACAAATTTGTTGTTAGTTCCAAGTACTGCAGTTAAGTTTCTAATTAAAGAGTTGATCCTCATACCCCACGAAAATCACTATTATCACTCTCAATAAGAACTTGAGGCATTGAACATATGGATTTTATCTAAAATGCTCAAGAAGCACTTGGAGAAAGCAAAATCTTCATGGATACCCTGGTTTTCAAAACCCTGGGGTATAGAGGAACTATGTCTTTTGGAATTTTCCCTTACACAATTATATTTTATATCTAAATTTGTGTTACATTAATTTTAATCAAAAAAATTTATTGAAAATGGTCTATATTTGTTTTGCCTCTAGTTTGGTGCATAACAAGTGAGTTCATATTTTAATAAAAAAAAAAATACAAGGTAAATGATTATGATTAAGTAGACAGGGCAGAATATATACCTCTAGTTTCATGAATAACATTAGCAAAGAAAGCATATGTTCCATCCACAGTTCATTATTCCCTAATGGTATCCTATAACCATAATATCAATTCACATAACATGTTCATCACAAGTTATAACATTATGGATGTTTACTGGCACACTCACATCCAAAAATAAATAGAGATAATTATACTTATTAAAAATGTTCTACGATCATATAAAATTCCATTTACAAGAATTAAGTTGGAACATATAATATTGATTTCCCATTATGAAGAAATAGTAAACTTATATCAATATTCAACATTCAACATTCAAATACTAAAATACTTCATAAAAGTGCATTATATTAATCAATTGAATAATCAAACTAAAGGAAAAACTTATCTATTTGAAAGTTGAAGGCCAACATTAAATTAGTGTTGATGCCTCTAAAATCCTAGCACCAACATTGGGGATAACCACCTGGTCCGAACCTTAGTACAGCTCCTTTTCCGTTTGGTATGGTGGCTCCGACTAGATATTATGGGACCAGTTTCCCATATAATGAATGGTTTGATGGATGGTTGTTTTATAATGTATAATAAAGATGATAAGTGCTTTAACCTATAACTCAAAAATATACAAATATACTTATCTAACCTGGGTAATGTATTAACAATTTCTGATTATTCCTAACAGACAAATAATCATATATATGGCTTACTTATCAATAGAAAGATGCATTCATATATAATGATTCCTTTGTTTAAGAAGTTAAACAAAGTAATTATAAAAACATATTGCATTCATAACAATGTATATTGCTGATATATATCTTTAAAGTATAACAATTCTAAATCTTCAAAAATGACATGATAAAGAATTGTTTGAAGAGAATACATATATCAACAATAGCAACTTTTTAAAATGAATGCTTCATCACATAAGGAAACAAGACAAAAAAGCAGTGATAGAAATACCGCATACATTTGAGTCTTTCCAATGTAAATAACACTCTGATTCCACTTTCTTATTTGAGAAAACTTCCAGGAGATACAAAAGTGCAGGTCTTGAAAACGTTTCTTCATAAAAATGTAGAACCTTGATCCACTACTGATAAAAATATATTCAGAAGTACAAAAGTGTAACTTCTCAAGTCAAATTTTATACAAATTGAGGACCCTTTCTTCAAAGACATGAAAGGGTTTAAATAATAAAATAAAAAATAACTGTCAATAAAAATCGCTTTGAGCTGTTGAAACTGCAAACATGAAAATATGGGATTTGATTTATGAAAATAACAGTGTGATAGCCTTTGAACTGATTCATTGTATCTACTTCTCCTCTTGCACTCGCAATTGACAAATTGAGAGCATTTCTCAAATTTCTGGTGGATGACTCAGTCTTGAATGTAGTTGACCTGTATATGTGGCATCTGAAAGCTCGGGAACCATTTGATTGACAGCGTCAACAAGGCATTTGGTGGCCATCTGCTGGCTATGAGGCTTGACTAGGAAGAACCAAGTTAAGTTTTTCACTTTGCCGATTTGTTCTTCTCTGCTGGCCAAATCCTGTCTCCATTGATTTTCTAGCGCTTTTTCCTTCGGGAGCTTTCCTAGGGAGAAATTGGAGATCAGGTTAGCTCCATATAAGCTGTAATTTACCAACTCGATCACATTGTTCATTGTAGCCATGGCTCTAGAAGTAGCTCTTTCGGCCTTTATTAATTGTGATTCCCACTCCGAAAACAAGACTTCTTTGTGCGATTCTTGGATTTTAGGTATATTAGTAGCCATGCGTTCTTCCGAACTTTGTTAAGAGAGAAATTTTGTGACCTTATCGTCTACATTTTCAAATTCTAGCCTGGTGTCAACTGCCTTTTCAATGAGTGATGCATTGATGATGCACAATGGATCAACCAATGATATTTTATGGCAAAGGATATTCAATTGTCGAGATAAGGCTTTAGTCACTTCTGGGGCTTCTTTCTTGAATTCATCAATCTTCAGATAACCTTTGAATTTCTCTACCTGTAATTGCAGTTGTGCGATTTGTTCTTCTTTGGCCTTCTTTTCCTGTTGAAGTGCCACTTGAAGCTTGTTGAGTTCTTGAGACAACTTTTGTTGTTTCTAGAGAGCCTGTTGATTGGTATTTTGTTTCTCCAGATTTAACTATTCTTTTAGTTGCTCATTCTGTTGCTTTTCCTCTACCAGCTATTGCTCAAGCTAACCGATCTTCTGTTGTTCCACTGCCGTTTTCTCTTTAAGTTGGGTGATCCTTAGATCCTTTTCCTTGATCAGTTGGCTAACTTCGGAGGCCTTGTCCATTGTAGCGGTTGTATAGGCACCTACATATTGAGATAACTTAGTTAAATCCTCAGAAGGATTGACTTCTGAGTCTTTCCATACCACATTCATAAGTTTAGCTTGAGGAGTTGAGAATGTTCCCTGGTCAATTTTCCTCCTTTTCCTCTATCTTTTGACCATAGCCCTATGCTTTGGACTGTAAAATACATCCAAGGGTGGTATTTCCTCAACCTTCAATACAATCTCTTCGGAATGATTCTCTGGAATTATTTCAATATCATGTTGAGTGTCAACTGTGCTGATTTCCCTTCAATTGTAATACTAGTAACAATAAGCTCCTGTGTTGCGGGCGATTTTGGTGTAATGATGTTCTGGGAGTCATTATGGTTCTTAATCTGTTGATCGAATTTCTCCCATTCCTTGATTAAGTTGGAATCAATATGCACATTGGTATCTAGTAGCTCTCTGGTCTTTTCATTTGTCTGCTCCTTTTCAGGAATCTTCTCAGTAATGTGTTCTTCATTGTGGCCTTCTTGCTGCACCATAGGGGTAGTGCTCAATAAATCCAGAGGTAGTGTTTGTAACCTCTATGTCCTGAACTACATAAACTTATCTATCCCCCCTGCTCCCAATTTGATCCCTGCTAGATGTTTTACCTATGAAAATGACTCATCCGAAGCAAACAAGTCATCATAGTCATCCTTCTCATGATCAAATTTGGAAAGTTTCACCTGAGTGGTAAAGTTGTAAGCCACTTTGTTTGGGTCATACTGTCTCTTAGGGATGACTGCTAACTTCAGAATTTTTATCTTCTCTACTTCTTTCTCAGCATGTTTGAAATCATGCAGTGAGTAAGTACCACAGCGGAGGGGAAATGTAGGCCACATTTGTTTCTTGGACTCTTTGAGGTTCCTGGACATTCCTTTCTCTGTTATCTGGTAAGCTATTTCTCTAGCCAATAGCTTATCAGGAATGTACAATGGGAGAACATGTGGATCTGTGGTGCTGCCAAAAAGTCTGACATAGGTGAACTTTTCTTCACCGAACAAATTTCCAATTGATGTTAGGTCAATGTTGGCCTCATCGAATAACCGAGGAGTATGTCTGTTGAATATGGCCTGATGGACGGGTAAAACAAAACCATGGAAAATTCTATATATATGATCTTTATAATGGGCCTTCCACAAATACTTATGATAAATGTGAATAGGAGTTGGATCTTGAGGAGTTTATTTCCAACCTAAAATGGGGAAGTCAGAATTGAAACATATGGTATCCATAATGTAGGCGCTTATATAGAATGGGGGTATTATCCGGGTAGTTACATACCTATTTCTTCTATAATCGAGGATGTGGTTGGCCATTTTATCTGATAAAATGGTTTCCCAATCCATGATAAAAGAGTTAATCGTTGCTTCCATTAAAGGCACCATTTCTATGGAAAATCGAGCTGAATCAGAGGCTCCAAAGAGTCTACATATCATAGCACCAACATAGTAATAGGGAGATGCTAAGGAGTCCACGGAGTACATACCAGAGGATTCATGCTTATGCTTGTTTGGGAAATGTCTCCATTGCTTGATAGGGTCTGACTCTACATCGTTCTCCTTGGCGAAAGCTTCTAAAAATGCTTTGTTGTAATGTTTTTGGGGGTCCAGAAAATGATACATCTTCTTGATATCTTCTGCCTTGAATGTCCCGAACATCCTTCCATCAGCTGTATAGAATGCTATGTCGATTATGTTGATAGTCTCTATTACCCATCTCACCAGTTTATTGTATGGTAACACTTTTGCACGGGCTGCTATTTTTTGAAAGAAGGAGTTGGCTAAATCATGAATAGTATTTTATGATTTATCAATTGAATCAGCCGTTCCAACTTCTTCTTCAATTATGGTTGGTTCCTCGGCTTCAAGTAGATTATATATGCCCTCCCATGAAGTCTTGCCGAGGCCTAGACAGGTAGTATCAGCTATTAGCACCAACTTTGTTGGTTCATCTTTCACTATGATGTGGACCTTTGCTTTCCGAGATTTCTTAGACATTTTTGTTGGATTGATGCTTTCAGATTCGCTCTGCAAAATGAAATGGAAGGACATAATAGTGGAAAAAAAATTAAAAGCTAATACACTGCGCACAGGACTAACAACAATTAAGCGTAATAGATGCTATGGATCTATGATATATTAAGCCATCACAGATGAAATCCTTTAAGGATTCAAGCATAACTGCTTCTTAATGATTTCCCCGTAACTTCCAACGTGAAACTTTAATGCCGTGATGGTATGTGGCATCGCAAATTTATAATGGTCCTTTTTATAATGGGTATCGTGACTTTCCAATCGGTGATTAGCGATAATTGCATATCACAGATCGGGAGTTACAAGTGCCATGCTTAAATGGTTCCTCTGCGTGGTTGCGATTGCGATCAGTGGTGAGCTGGCATGGGGAGGCGGCATGCTTTAAAATTGATAAATCGTTTAAATTTTCTTTATAATTGACTTATAACTTCAAACCACACATGTTCGTAATATTTCATGGTTTTCCTTTATCAAACGCGTGCTATACAATAATGAAATCGCATCGGAGGTTTTCCATGGAACACTTGGGACGTTTTCTTAACGAGTAGCAATATGTGATTTCTGATAGAGTTATCGCATTGGCAGATCTCAATGGAACACTTTAAGTCCACCGTTGAGATAAAGGATGTGCGCGATGCGACAATTCACTTTTATAATTATTTCCTTTGATAAAGCTTTTTCGATAAGGTTTTATTATGACTCAAATCGGATCGGATTTTCTTAAAAGGACTTCCATGGGTCCAAAAGTTTTGCAAATTGCGATTGTGATTGCGATCTATCCTACCCTGAAAGAAAATTTTTATATGACCTATTATAAAAATTTATTTTCAAACGTTTTATTGATTTTATTTATATTCTAAAGGGGACCCATTTCTTATTAAAGTCTTATATGAAAAATTTTGAAATGGGGAGGGTTGTTGTATAGCACAACAATTGGCGATTCACTGGGAGAAACAATTATCTCTGAAAAATAATGCAATATCTATAACTTTCTTAGTTTGGAAACAATTGAGGATAAAGAAAACAATCTAAGAATAGCTAAATAAAAATTAACTCTGAATAAAATAATAATTTTTGCAATTTCTTTTACAATCCCTTAAAAATAAAAACATTTTTGGTTTCTTCAAGTTTTGATTGGTTGATAAAGATAAAGTAGGGGGCTCCTCCAACTTAGCTTTTAAATTTACTCTTTTGTCACAGGTAGTGCCTCTGCTGCCAGCAAACATCTATAGTCTCGACAGGGTTACCTTTTGACCATCAGTCATTCATTGTCCCATCCATCTAAGAGTATAACTTTTGAAAGATAAATCCATAAAAATATGTTTACATATATATTTTTTGATTTTATATTATTTTAATTTTTTAAAATAAAAGCCATTGTCGTGGTTTGGGAGCCATCTTATAACAATGCCATTCACTGGTTGTAATTAAACTGAACAAGCTGGCTCGTAATGAGACCCCTTGTCTTATGATTATAAGCCATTACCATGTTTTGATATGCAGTATTGGTAATGTCAATTTAGTTCCCTATGATCATGGTAAGCAGGCTCATAATGAGACATCTTATCTTTTATATCAGACATATTTTAGAATTACACTCTGAAAAATCATAAACTTAGTGGATGGGGTGAATTGCTTTCTCCTTAAGAGTTTATGGATGACATTTTTAGAGTTATGGATGCTAAGCTTGGAAAAGTCTTTACTTTTTATGAATAACCTTTCTCAACTTTATAAAACTTAGAATGATTTACAGTATTTTCAAGGTTTTGGAAGATTTTACAAACTTTAAAGAGGTTCTCAGAGTTTCATGTTTTATTCAACTTTCCAAAACTGTAATCATTTCCTTAAAAGTTTCCACCTATTGAAAGCAAGTATTCACAATATTCTCTCAAAGAGATTTTCAATAGTAAAAGGGCCAATGGAAGACTATTTACAACATTATTTTCTAAAATAAACAAACTTGCATAAAGAATATATACAGGTAAGAAGGGGTTACCTCCTTAAGAAAAGAATTTCTTTAAGATAAGCCCATTCACAGGAAGAGAATCTCTCCTTCCTGATAAATCTTACAGTATGAACATTGATGAGCCTATCTTTTCAATGATTTGAAATGGTCCAAGCCACATCTTTTGAAATTTGGTATGTTTACCTTTGTCTTCATGTGCTTTGTCCCATTTCAAAACGAGATCACCAATTTGTAATGTTTTTGAGCCAGTAGAACTTGCATCAAAAAGATATTTAATGACTTGTTGATGTTTAGCATGAATGATTTTGGCCTTTTCTCTTTCTTCATCTAATTTCAGGATTTGATTAAATCTTAATTGGATAGAGGAAGAAGGATTTTCCTCAATAAATTGTACTATGGCTAGAGATGGGAGTGCTAAATTTGAAGGTATTACAGCCTCTTTTCCATACACTAAGTTAAAAGGAGAAGTCCCTATTAAGGCCTTCTGAGTTATGTGATATGCCCATAATGCAAATATTAAAGATTTATGCCAATTCTTTTGATTTTGATCAACAGTTATTTTAATAATCTTAATGAGATTCTTATTAGTTGACTCTACCAAACCATTACCTTGAGGATAGTAATTTGCAGAATATTTTAATTTAAAACCTCTCTTAAGAGAAAATTCAACTATACTACTCCCAGAAAAATAAGATGCATTATCAAAAATAAGGGCATTAGGTACACCAAACCTAGTAATGATGAATTGATCAATGAATTCAATGATTGCATCAGAATTGGCTACCTTTAATGGAATTGCTTCTACCCACTTTTTGAAGTAGTCCATGGCTATAAGTATGTATCTATGCTGCTTGGAAGAATGTGGAACAATCTCTCCTATAATATCAAGCCCCCACTGTTCAAATGGTTGCTCAATGTTTACTGGTTGTAAAGGAAAGGCTGGTTTCCTTTGTCTCCCACTAGCAGTTTGGCATATCTTGCATTTCTTGACATAATCATGGGCATCTTTAAACAAAGTGGGCCAATAATATCCAGCATGTATTATTTTGTGAGCTATAGTATCTCCTCCAAAATGTCCACCTGCTAGACCATCATGTAATTCCTGCAAAACCTCTTGTGCTTTAGTTTTTTCAAGGCATATTACTAAAATTGAATCATAATTTCTTCTAAATAACACATCATCAATCATTTCGAAGTGTTTTGCTTTTAATATTAAAGCACGTTTATTTTTGTAACTGAAATTAGGGGGAGCATATCCATTTTTCAAGTAAAAGATCAGATCAGCATACTGAGATTCAAAATTTATGATACTTATCTCGTCACTTGAAGAGTCTTATATGAATCTTCATGTTCTAGGATATTTGAAGCTCCTGCTAATAACCTGCAAAATCCTTTCCCTCTCACAATTTTCGTTAGTTTAATATCAATATCATACTCCTGTAAATTTTTTACCCAATTAGCTCTCTTTTCTCCTCGGAGAATGGGACCATTACTTTTGTGTGTGTTTTTAGGAGAAATGGTCTAAAGTGTTTGATAGATTTAAACACAGCAAAAGCTTGTTTTTCTACTTCTGAATAGTTGAGTTCAACACCCTGAAAATTGGAACTAAAGAAGGATATAGGTGCTTCTACTTGTTGATCATTGATTTCAGTTAAAACAGCAACATAAGATGTTTCAGTGGCCAAAGTATACAAAATAAAATGATTAGAAAAATTGGGAGTATTCAATGCAGGAGCATTAATGATTGCCTGTTTGATTGAGTCAAAGGCTTCTTTTTCATTATGTCCCCATTTGAAAACTGAATTTTTCTTAATCATAGTTTGTAAAGGTAAGACTATATGAGAAAAATTAGGAACAAATCCTTTTACAAAATTTATCTGTCCCAAAAATGATTGCATTTATTTCTTATTATGTGGCAAAGGAATATTAGAAATCTCTTTTATCCTGTCAAGATTAATATATATGCCATATTTGGATACAATAAACCCTAAGATTTTACCTTCGTTAAGAGTAAAGAACGATTTCTTGGGATTTAGGGAAATCCCATACCTTTTACATCATTCAAAGATCTGTTTTAAATCATGTAGATGATTGGCCCTTTTCTTGGAAAAGACAGTTATGTCATCTAAGTAAACAACAACTGACCTATTGATCAAACCTTTGAAGGCTATATCCATGGCTTGTTGGAACGTAGCTCCAACATTTATCAAACCAAAAGGCATTTTCTGATAAGCATATGTTCCCCATTTAGTTCTGAATGTAGTTTTTAATCTATCATCTGGATGCACCAATATCTTATTGTATCCTGAAAAACCATCAAGAAATGACATTAACTCTAAACCAGCTACTGATTGAAGTATCTGGTCCATTGTTGGTAATGGGAAATTATCTTTTTGACATGTCTTATTGAGATTTCTAAAATCTATGCAAATCCTAATATCATCATTCTTTTTCCTTATAGGTACCAAGTTTGAAACCCATTTAGAATATCTGACCGGGAAAATTATTTTGGCTTTCAGAAGTTTATTCAACTCTGCTTTGATTTGACTTTCCAGATTTGGGTGAATTTTCCTTAACTTTTGTTGTATAGGTTTCTCATCAGAAATCATTGGAATTGTGTGTTGAATGATAGAAGTATCATAAGTTCTCATATATTCGTAATTCCAAGAAAAAACATTTTTGTATTTGTTTAATAATCTGATGAAAGAAAATATTTCTTCTGATGTGAGTTCAAGTCCTAGATTGACATTTTGTGGTTTGGCCTCACTGCCAAGATTTACTAATTCAAACCTTAAAGTAGAACTTTGAAGTTTTGCATTAGTGAACTTTTTGAATCTATCTTTGATATCACAGAGATCTTCTAGCTTGACCACAGATTTAGGAATAGGATTCTCATTTATTATTTGTTTTAGTTGAAGATCATGATCGTTTTCATTGCTAATCTAATCATCATAAGACTTTTCAGAAGTCAAGAAATTTAAGATGTTTTCATCATGATTAAATACCCGCCAATTGGTGACATTGTCTGGGACAGATGGCCGAAAAAATAATTCAATTGAAAACCTATCTGGACTATAATCCTTGGATGGAAGGAACTTAGAAGCAACATTAACTAATAAATTAGTTGCTGCATTCTGAGATCTAGGAATAGGAGATATGTTGAATGCTAGAAAATAAATAATGAGATCTTGAACAAGGGATTGATAATGTTTGAGATGTCCTAAGAGACAATGGATAGTGTTCCTTACTTGTTTGATAACAATTTCGGAATCACCAAATACTTTCAGATATTGAATATTCAGGCCTATTGCTTTATAGAGCCCTTGAATCAATGCCTCTTATTCCACAGTGTTATTGGTAACTCAAGTTCTAGTCTGCATGATAGCATAGTTTTTTCCCCTTCTGTACTAACTAAAATACACCCTGCTCCTGCACCGTCATTGGATTTTGACCCATCAAAATATAAAGACCAAAATAAAGGCTTATCTATAGATTTATTTACAAGTTCATCAGCAATACTAAAACATCTCGAGGTATCAGTATGAGAGAAATTTTCAATTTGTGATGTGATACTATTAACAGGAAAAGGCGATTGTTGAGCATTAAAATTTCCAAAGAATGACTCAACTATGTAATTTCCGAGAATGTTTTTATTGAAAGCTACAGGTTGGTTTTCTTGTTCAAACTCCTTTAATGTATGAGTCATGTGTTTTTCCTGATCTATTTTGATTTGATTTGGTTTCCTTTCATAGGAAAGCCACATGTGAGACCAATCAGTGGAAATGTAACCATGGAGTTTCTCATACCAATCCCTGCTTAGAATTAAACCATAAAACTCAAGGATGTCAGCAATCAATATATCAATTCTTTGAACTACTCTAGGATCAGCTGATAATCTAATAGTAACTGAATTAATCTCTCCTAAAACTTGCACTTTAGTCCGATCTAATTGAACAATATGAACTGCAGATTTCTGGGGCTCAATGTTTAATTTGGAGCAAACTGAGGCTGGCATTATGTTTGATGAAGCCCCTGAATCTATCAGGAAGTTATGCAGATTTCTATTATAGATCTCATAAGTCAAGATAAAAGGAGGAGTATGAGAATTAGACCTATCTCTGATCAAAACAGCATCAATAGCATCTACTTTATCCGATGGTGGCTTACCTGATCCTTTAGTTGCCTTGGATAATACATTGGTTGGAAGAGGAGAAGAAGGTACCGCATTCAATTCTTTTAGTAAAAACTTTTGTTGATGTTTGAGCTTGCTAAGTTCATGTAAATAAATATTTGCTCGAGTCTTCTTCATGTCTTCCACGATGTTATAATCCATAGAGTCGGAAACTACTAACGTTTTAGATGATGATGGAGGATTAGAGGATGATGGTTGATTTTGGGTAGGCACAACTAGAGTTTTCTTCATGGGAGCTTTGTCTTTAGCAACAGGGCTTGAATTTTTCTTCTTTGGATTTGTTTGAACAGGCTCTACTGCATTTTTACTTCTGGTATTTACTGGGAGAGCTTCTTGTTCACTTTCAGTATCAGAGTTAGGAAAGATAAAGTCCCACATTCCATGACATTTAACTGTTTCATCTTCTTTTGTTTCCTCCGATAACAAAATTGTCTTCATCTTCATCGCCATCTAGATATGATTCTGCATTGGATATAGCATTAGGTGGTTTAGGGTCATTTGAATGATTTCTTCTAAAATTTCTAAATGGTTTTTTACTAGAAGTTTCAACTACCTAATTTTTTATTTCCACCATTTCATTGGACATAGTTTTCAGAACCTTTTGTAAACCTTCCATGTCATATGGGTCTTTAACTACTTTCTTTTCTGAATCATCTTTGAAAGTAACCTTTTTGGATTTTCTTTCTTCAAGAGCATTTTTATTTTCCAAAGCAATGATATGTTTTTCAACAGCGATCGCTTCCTTCATATTTTCTGCTAATGTGGGTTTGGCATCCCTATCAACGAAGATGGCTATGTTTGAAGGCAAGGCAGAGATATACCATTCGCTTCAAACTTCTTCACTAGGCTTGGATGTTGCAGGAATTTTATTCAACAGTTTATTAAATCGAGAGTTGAAGTCTTTGATGGGTTCCTTTGATTCAGATTTTAGATTGGAGATATCATTAATCAAAGTTGCTGTGGACCTATCGTCTCCAAACTTGGTTAAAAATTGCTCCTGAAAAGCATCCCAGCTATTGATGGATCTTGGTGGTAATGAAAAATACCACGATCCATTTGCTCCTTGTAAATTGTATGGAAATAGTCTAACAATAGCGTCTTGTTCTGTTACCCCATTCAAGTTTATTGACAACATGAAATTGTTTATATGTTCTTCTGTTAATATACCAATGTCAGGATTAAATTTTGATAACCTTTTTTCAGGATGGGCTGGTAATTGACTCAAAGGTGCAAGCATTGTGACAGCTCCTGGATTGGTCCATGGCCTTGGTTGAGGTTATGCCATTGTTGTGCTAACGGTAGAAGACGGTGAGGAGGAAGTTGAAAGTGATTGGGTAGAGGATGTGGGAGCACCTGTACCCTTTTGGACTATGATTTAGAGTTGTGAGACAGATGGATGACTTTGCAATGGTTTAGATGGAATGGATGATGATGAGGAAAGAATCTCACTGTCAAACTCTAAAGGTGTCTTCCTAGCTCTTTTTCGACTTGGCAGAGGAAATTCAGTTGGTGGAATACCAAGCTTTTCACTCTGTGCTCTAGTAAGAGGCTGGGATGGAATATATTGCGAAGTCACACTGCCTTGGGATAACTCAGACTGTTCTTGGGATATCAAAAACCCTTGGAGTTTATGAATCAAGGACTGTACTTCAGGGGGTTCAAGAGAAGAATTTTAGGTGTGTTGAAGGTTTCAGCACTGAGTGTTGCATTTTTCTTTTCAACTTCTCGCTTAAAAATAGGAGATTTAGAATGCGAAGGAGAAGTTGGAGGAGATGGTGAGGGAGTTTTACTCTTAGAATGGCCTATGGATTTGGATTCGCTCGCCATTCACAGTTCATGCCCTCCTTCTAGTGCCAAAAATGTTGATGCCTCTAAAATCCTAGCACCAACATTAGGGATAACCACCCAATCCAGACCTTAGTACAGCTCCTTTTCTGTTTGGTATGGTGGCTCCAACTGGATATTATGGGACTAATTTCCCATATAATGAATGGTTTGATGGATGGTTATTTTATAATGTATAATAAAGATGATAAGTGCTTTAACCTATAACTCATAAATATACACATATACTTATCTAACCTGGGTAATGTATTAACAATGCGATTTTTTATTATTCCTAACAGACAAATAATCATATAGATGGCTTACTTATCAATAGAAAGATGCATTCATATATAATGATTACTTTGTTTAAGAAGTTAAACAAAGTAATTATAAAAGCATATCGCATTCATAACAACGTATATTGCTGATATATATCTTTAAAGTATAACAATTCTAAATCTTCAAAAATGACATGATAAAGAACTATTTGAAGAGCATACATATATCAACAATAACAACTTTTTAAAAGGAATTCTTCATCACATAAGGAAACAAGACAAAAGAATAGTGATAGAAATACTGCATGCATTTGAGTCTTTCCAATGTAAATAACACTCCGATTCCACTTTCTTATTTGAGAAAACTTCCAGGAGATATAAAAGTGCAGGTCTTGAAAAAGTTTTTTCACAAAAATGTATAACCTTGATCCACTACTGATAAAAATATATTCATAAGTAAAAAAGTGTAACTTCTCAAGCCAAATTTTATACAAATTGAGTACCCTTTCTTCAAAGACATGAAAGGGTTTAAATAATAAAATAAAAACTAACTGTCAATAAAAATCGCTTTGAGCTATTGAAACTGCAAACATGAAAATTTGGAATTTGGTTTATGAAAATAACAGTGCAATAGCCTTTGAATTGATTCATTGTATCTACTTCTCCTCTTGCACTCATAGCTGACAAATTGAGAGCATTTCTCAAATTTCTGGAGGATGACTCAGCCTTGAATGTAGTTGACATGTATATGTGGCATATGAAAGCTCGGGAACCATGTGATTGACAGCGTCGGCAAGGAATTTGGTGGCCATCTGCTGGCTGTGAGGCTTGACTAGGAAGAACCAAAATGCATCCCAAGTCAAGTTTTTCACTTTGCCGATTTGTTCTTCTCTGTTGGCCAAATCCTGTCTCCATTGATTTTCTAGCGCTTTTGCCTTCGGGAGCTTTCTTGGGGAGAAATCGGAGATCAAGTTAGCTCCATATAAGTTGTCATTTACCAACTCGATCACACTATTCATTGTAGCCCTGGCTCTAGAAGTAGCTCTTTCGGCCTTTATTAATTGTGATTCCCACTCCGAAAACAAGACTTCTTTGTGCGATTCTTGGATTTTCATTAGATTAGCAGCCATGCCTTCTTCCGAACTTTTCCAAGAGAGAATTTTGTGACCTTATCGTCTGCATTTTCAAATTCTAGCCTAGTGTCAACTGCCTTTTCAATGATTGATGCAGTGATGAAGCACAATGGGTCAACCAATGATATTTTATGGCAAAGGATATTCAATTGTCGAGATAAGGCTTTAGTCACTTCCAGGGCTTCTTTCTTGAATTCATCAATCTTCGAATAACCTTTGAATTTCTCTACATGTAATTGTAGCTGTGTGATTTGTTCTTCTTTGGCCTTCTTTTCCTGTTGAAGTGCCACTTGAAGTTTGTTGAGTTCTTGAGACAACTTTTGTTGTTTCTGGAGAGCTTGTTGATTGGTCTTTTGTTTCTCTAGATTTAACTGTTCTTTCAGTTGCTCATTCTGTTGTTTTTGCTCTGCTAGTTGTTGCTCAAGATGACCGATCTTTTGTTGTTCCACTATTGTTTTCTCTTCAAGTTGGGTGATCCTTAGATCCTTTTCCTTGATCAGTTGGCTAACTTCGGAGGCCTTGTCCATTGTAGTGGCTGCACCTGCATATTGAGATAACTTAGTTAAATCCTTAGAAGGATTGACTTCTGAGTCTTTCCATACCACATTCATAAGTTCAGCTTGAGGAGTTGAGAATGTTCCCTGGTCAATTTTCCTCCTTTTCCTCTGTCTTTTGACCACAGCCCTATGCTTTGGACTGTAAAATACATCCAGGGGTGGTATTTCCTCAACCTTCAATACAATCTCTTCGGAAGGATTCTCTGGAATTATTTCAATATCATGCTGAGTGTTAACTGTGCCGACTACCCCTTCAATTGTAATACTAGTAACAATAGGCTCCTGTGTTGCGGGCAATTTTGGTGTAATGATGTTTTGGGAGTCATTCTGGTTCTTGATCTGCTGATTGAATTGCTCCCATTCCTTGATTATGTTGGCATCAATGTGCACATTGGTATCTAGGAGCTCACTAGTCTTTTCATTTGTCTGCTCCTTTTTAGGAATCTTCTTAGTAATTTGTTCTTCATTGTGGCCTTCTTGTTGCACCATAGGGGTAGTGCTCAATAAATCTAGAGGTAGTGTTAGTAACCTCTATATCCTGAACTACATAAACTTATCTATCCCCCCTGCTCCAAATTTGATCCCTGCTAGATGTTTTACCTGTGAAAACGGCTCAGCCAAAGCAAACAAGTCATCATAGTTATCCTTCTCATGATCATATTTGGCAAGTTTCACCTGAGTGGTAAATTTGCAAGCCACTTCGTTTAGGTCATACTATCTCTTAGGGATGACTACTAACTTCAGAATTTTTATATTCTCTGCTTCTTTCTCAGCATGTTTGAAATCATGCAGTGAGTAAGTACCACAACGGAGGGAAAATGCAGGCCACATTTGTTTCTTGGACTCTTTGAGGTTCCTGGACATTCATTTCTCCGTTATCTGGTAAGCTATTTCTCTGGCCAAAAGCTTATCATAAATGTACAATGGTAGAACATGTGGATCTGTGGTGTTGCCAAAAAGTCTGACATAGGTGAACTTTTCTTCACCGAACCAATGTTAGGTCAATGTGTGGCCTCGTCGGATAACCGAGGAGCATGTCTGTTGAATATGGCCTGATGGACGGGTAAAAAAAAACCATGGCAAATTCTATATATATGATCTTTATAATGGACCTTCCACAAATACTTTTGATAAATGTGAATAGGTGTTGGGTCTTGAGGAGTCCATTTCCAACCTAGAATGGGGAAGTCAAAATTGAAACATATGGTATCCATAATGTAGGCACTCATACAGAATGGGGGTATTATCCAAGTAGTTACATACCTATTTCTTCTATAATCAAGGATGTGATTGGTAAATTTATCTGATAAAATGATTTCCCAATCCATGATAAAAGAGTTAATCATTGCTTCCATTAAAGGCACCATTTCTATGAAAAATCTAGCTAAATCAGAGGCTCCAAAGAGTGTACATATCATAGCACCAGCATAGCAATAGGGAGATGCTAAGGAGTCCACGGAGTACATACCATAGGATTCATACTTGTGCTTGTTTGGAAAATGTCTCCATTGCTTGATAGGGTCCAACTCTACATCGTTATCCTTGGCGAAAGCTTCTAAAAATTCTTTGTGGTAATGTTTCTGGTGGTCCAGCAAATGATACATCTTCTTGGTATCTTCTCCCTTGAATGTCCTGAACATCCTTCCATCGACTGTATAGAATGCTCTGTTGGTTATGTTGATATTCTCTATTACCCATCTCACCAGGTCATTGTATGGTAACACTTTCGCACGGGCTGCTATCTTTTGGAGGAAGGAACTGGCTAAATCATTAAGAGTATTTTCTTATTTATTAGTTGAACCAACCGTTCCAACTTCTTCTTCAATTACAGTTGGTTCCTCACCTTCGAGTAGATTATATATGCCCTCCCATGAAGTCTTGCCGAGGCCTAGACAGGTAGTATCAACTATTAGCACCGACTTTGTTGGTTCATCTTTCACTATGACGGGGACCTTTGCTTTCCAAGATTTCTTAGACATTTTTGCCGGACTGATGCTTTCAGATTCACTCTGCAAAATGAAACAGAAGGACGTAACAGTGGAAAAACTTGTTAAAATCTAATACATAGTGCACAAGACTAACAACAATTAAGCATAATAGATGCTACGGATCTATGATATATTAAGCCATCACAGATGAAATCCTTGAAGGACTCAACCATAATTGCTTCTTAATGATTTCCCCGTAACTTCCAACATGGAACTTTAATGCCGTGATGGTATGTCGCATCACAAATTTATAACGGTCCTTTTTAGAATGGGTATCGTGACTTTCTGATCGGCGATTAGCAATAATCGCATATCGCAGATTGATAGTTACAAGTGCCATGCTTAAATGATTCCTCTGTGTGGTTGCGATTGTGATCAGTGGTGAGCTGGCATGGGGAGGCGGCATGCTTTAAAATTGATAAATCGTTTAAATTTTCTTTATAATTGACTTATAACGTCAAACCACACATGTTCGTAATATTTCATGTTTTGCCTTTATCAAACGCGTGCTATACGATAATGAAATCGCATCGAAGGTTTTCCATGGAACACTTGGGATGTTTTCTTAATGAGTAGCGATATGTGATTTCCGATAGAGTTATCACATCGGCGGATCTCAATGGAACGCTTTAAGACCACCTTTGAGATAAAGGATGTGCGTGATGTGACAATTCACTTTTATAATTATTTCCTTTGATAAATCTTTTTCGATAAGGTTTTATTATGACTCAGATCGGATTAGATTTTCTTAAAAGGACTTCCATGGGTCCAAAAGTTTTGCAAATTGCGATTGCGATCTATCCTACCCTAAAAGAAAAAAATTTATATGACCTATTATAAAAAATTATTTTCAAATCTTTTATTGATTTTATTTATATTCAAGGGGACCCATTTCTTATTAAAGTCTTATATGAAAAATTTTGAAATGCGGAGGGTTGTTGTATAGCACAACACATAGGTAGATAAATGTTCCACCCAACCATACACTCTATTGCGCTTAATTTTTTTATACTAGGCCACCCCAATTGAGGTTATGATACCACTAAGGAAAATTAGAACATTTATATGGAAATCATTCTATCTTAGGACAAATAATTACCTCTCCCATTGTCTCACCACTAAATTTTTTTCTTGGAACAACACAACTATTTTGGTGACACATTGCTTTCCTTACATAGGAAAAGTAGAATACCTTCCTTATCTACTTAATATTCCCTCAAAAGTCTTTGATCTCTTCCTCTATGTGTTCATAGATAGTATAGACACTATCCATTAACTCCAACAACATTTACTTAGTTCTTGACCTTTTTCAAGTTTTAAAGGCTTCCTTGCTTGGTCGTTCAACCCACACTATGCTTTCCTCCTCAAATTATATCCATGGCTTCTTCATCACATAGCTTGATACCTTTCTTGGATCCCTTTCCAACCTAATTTTTGAATCTCTCTATGTTCTCCCTCTCTAGAATTCGCTTATTTTGCAAGGAATTAGTTTCTAACCATTTGATTCTCTTCCTTATCTATTTTCATAATCTATACATATTTCTACAATTCTCATCACATGAATTCAAAATGGTCTCGATCATTCCTTGATCAACCTCCTAGTATGAATCAGTACCTCTAAAACTACTTTCATGGATGTTAGCATCAACCAAGATAGAATGAATTTACCTCTCCCTCTATTTCTTTCTCTCTTATAACCTACTTCTCTTCCATATGATTTTCATTCTCTATTGTGTCTAGCCTCGTGCATCTCTCTTCAATATTCTTTGCATGAGTTCATAATGGTCACACAACATTCATGTGAATGTGAAATGGCCTCCACCATTCACCTTGGGACCAAAATTAATTATGTTATTTAGTTGATCATTGTATTGTACTATGTTTCTTTTCTTAGTCCAATAATTACCAATAATGAAACATTACTTCTTCCCTACAACTATTCACATACATGCCTCTAAGACTACATGAATCATTGCCTCTTTACAGTCAATTTCCTACATCCAATCGTGATTTTGTTCCCTCCCCATCAACCACATGTGTGGGGGGTATAATGATGAATGAATGAATCAAAAAATCACCTCGTCCCCAACACCCCATGAGACCTCATTTTCCCCCTTATTGTGGGGACATGATTTTTTTCAAAGAAAATGTGAGAAAATCTAGGTTTTACCACTCCTCTCACAATTCCCATGATGAAGGTACTTATCGCCTTGATTTTGTAATTGTGGAAGGTGTACATCTCCACAACCACCACATGCATTCCATGATTGGTAGTTAAGGTTTCTATATTTTTAGTAAGGAACATGGTGATGAAGGAAACAAAGTAAAGTTTGGAAAAATGGAAAACTAAGGATTATTCGGCATGTAGAACCCACTAGTACCCTCTCACCTTTCCCATCTCCTGCTATCATAACCCATTTTTTATGTGCTCCTATCTTAGGTAGCTCTATTATTTTATTAAATTCAAGAAAGATAATACTTACGTTATTCTATGTACCATAAAATTTCTTCCTCATGGTGTAAATAAATCATGGTAATTAAAATATACATTCCAAACAAAATTGAACATTTAATAATAATTAAGTATAGTTAATCAATGGGATTCAATGCTAGGACATTTTATCATGTTCCCCTTCAAATAACACAATCATAAATATTCTCTTCTAATTAACAACACTTATTTTCCTCATTCTTCAGTTGTATTTGCAGTGCCATCTTATTCACTATCTTGGTACACCACCAAACTTCAAATTCAAACATATGCCTACATTAGTAATCAAGTAAGCATACATATTATAGCAATTATCAAGAAACACGTATCTTATGCACAATATTTCTCAATTCCATGATGTAAGCATCTATTCAAATATATGTATGTATTTTTTATTTAATACTTATCTCTATGGATATGCATATATCCCATATAATGTCTTCCATAGGAAATAATTAATTTCATTATCCTTTCTAACTCACCCACAGTATTCTAGCCACCATCCCACGTGAACTTTTAAGTTTCCTCCTCCTTGATACACACACCCTCCAGGATTAGATGTCCCCTTCTCTACTAAACAATCCCTTAGGTGACCCATCTTGTCATGGATTTCTCATGTAAGGAGAGCACTAACTTACTACTAGACATCCACTACTAGTATATTACGTGTGGCAATCACATGGTTCCTTTATCCTAATAATGGCCTTTCTTTGATGGTTTCCATCTTAAATAGCCATCATCTACCATGTATCATACACATAAAATTACCATAGATATATTCATAATAATACAACTTATAAATTCCAAGTCAAATTCATAAAGAATATCATATTTCATAAGTATGAGATTCCTTCTCATAGTGTTTGGCTCTTGTGTGTTGCAACACCTAATCTTTCTTATATAATTACACTCATTTTCATATTTGAGACCATTCTACCTACAACATAAACTTTTCAATCAACCAAATAAAAGTGAGTATCTATGCATATAATCATTTATTTCAATATTTATTACCATCCATGAGGTGTTCTGAGAATAATATTAACAAACTAATAATTCAATCATTTTCAGTTGTTAATCATACTAAATGAAATGTAACTATGATTCAATGTACATGGGTTACTTAACATACCTACCATTACAAGATGAAACTAAATATTTATTCCAATAAACCAATGTGCCAATGCTCATGATCACATCTACTCAATCTATCTTTGTCGCTTGATATCAAAATACTACATTTCTATACAATGTATTCCACCACCATCAATTGGAAGGTCTAGCCAACACCTTAACACATCATCTAGTCACCTCCCATCTATACCTTAGGAATACTACAAGTAACTTCCCTTCTCTACTCTATATTACCTTAGGAACCCTCTCCTCTATAGGTGCTCCTCACTATTTGTAAGAAGGTTAAAGTCTACAACGCCAATATAAGCAGAGAGACAATTGGACACTTGTGTAGTATTCTATCCTTCCATATCCATCAACAATATGGTATCACACATTAGCTCTATTATAATTCACTTTCATGTGTTATACAAATTCATAACATGATTATGTTACCCATTCACTCATTGTCATGTAACTCAATCATGAGATACTAATTCATGGTTGAATCAAAAGGATTATAACAATATTGCCATACAAAAAGCTTCTTCCTTCATTATATCCCATCTAGGTATCATTATCATACATGCATTCCATCATAAACAAATAAATGAATATAAAGTATGCCTAAAGGAATTCTTTCTCCAATCATTTCAAGTCATATATGTTGGCATGATTAATTTTCACACTTGGATAGTTTTCTTCAGCATTCCTGATGTTACTTGATCAATTGATGTCTCGTGGGAACTCACATGATCCCTTAATCAACCTATTGACAATAATCCTATCATATTTATCCTTTTCACAAGATTTTCTATGATACGCCACTTCATCATCAACATTTTCAACCATTGTTGATATTTGTTTTGGAATAAACTGTGTTAATATTTGAAATGTCCAATATTCGAGTGGACACTCCACCCATCATCAAGGAAAAAGAAAGAAATGAAATATGAAGTGAGTTTAGTAATGAAAAGAGAATATAAAGGTAATGGAAAGGAGTTAACCATGAAAGAATAAAATGGGTTCCAAGGAATAGAAAATATCTTTAAATCATATAAAGAATAATGTAGTCATTACGAGAAATTTGAGCCATAAAAGATAAATTATTTTCTTTATATATTTGATTATTTAAGGAAAGTTTGTTTTTTCCCTTCATTGTGTGGTGTCACAAAAGAATCTTCTCCTTTTAGAATCTACTATGTTTATTTTATATTTTGTTTCAAATGCTTATTGTTTGTTAAGAAAGGAAAATGAGATTTGCTTAGTTAATTGAAGAGAAAAATGCTTTATGCACTAGGATCCTATGTGTTCATCATAGGAGTCCTATTATCATGAGACTGACATTCATCTAATGCAATTATACTTTGATACCAATACAAAAAAAACATCACATGTTATTAGATGAGAACAATAGACTATTTAGTGCACTACCATTCTTGAAGTGAAAAATCCCTTGATGATGATTGTTTTGTGACATATTTTTCCAAGTAATGAACATGCAGAGACTATTGTTTATATTTTTTAACTCACCAACTGTAGTCTTTTAATGAGTTTGTGTTATTACCTTCTTTCTTTTTTCATCGTGTAGGAAATTAAGTTTCAATACATATTTATCTTCCATTCATTTTCATTTTTCATTTTGTGCAATTTCAAATAATTGTTTACCAATTCAACATTATTAGAGTTGTCAATTGTAGAATAAAGTGCAACAACTACTACAATAGTTATGATCCAAAAAGTAGGTGAAAAACCTACATATGACGAGGAAGCACCATATTTTAAAGTTTTTGTTTTATTTGAACTCGAGGAATTGGAGAAGTATCTACCTTTTAGAAAAATGATGTATGAGATTAAAAAAAAAAAAAAATTTGATGTAAATATTCATGATTTTGATATAACTATTCCAATGAATTATCGATTGATCATTTTCTTGCTCATCTAATTTTTGTAGGGGAAACTGAAACCTGTCTGCCTGATGTTATAAAAATAGATAAACTAGGACTGAAGCATATTTAAAATTTCTCTCTGTAGAAAATTTCAAGAACCGCTCATGAATTGCATCTGTTAGAAACTCATTGTAATTGAAGATGGGGTGTTTTTCACCTATTGTAAAGACTGACAAAAAAACAATGATGGCCTCATCAACCCACTAACCAGATTGGTAGCCCAGTAAACATGAAACAATGGAGATAATCTGTTTAGTCATCTCAGATAACATGGAGGATGAATAGGGAGAATTTTTCTTAGGTAATTGGACATCCTGTTGTCTAGGTAAATATTCTCTGCGAACAGAGACGATCCCTCTAGCCCAATGAGTGGGTCTAGAAACCTAAGTGAGAATCTACCAGACAATTTCCTAGGTTATAATTGAAAATAGAGACGAAGAAGATGGCCTACCTCATTCTGATGCTATCAAGTCGTCCTTTGTTGAATATCTCGAATCACTTGCATCGTGGGCTCGTTCCTATTGCTCACATCGTTTATGCACCTGCACAAGAGATCAAGACACAACAAGGCATGCAAATACAAACATCATATTCAAAGGAAACCTACTTAACTGATCAAGGAATGTTAAGATAGATGATACATGAGCATACACATCATTGGAAAATGAACCAACAGTTGTATATTAATAGAAAATAAGGGGAAGCATACAACCAAGCCTTAATGTTGATAATCTCTCCTTGAAATGAATATCCAAGTCCAAGCTAAGCTGTCCAAGCACTCCTCTAACCAAATGAGTAGTATAGAGGCACAATCTTAGCATAAGGGTGCAAATATACATAGACCAACCATTTGGGAATGGGAGAGGATGAATATATAAACTGGGAAAGGGACTTAGGATCTCTCCAAAGGTAGGAGTAGTCCCTTATCTCAAGGAGGTAGCTCATAGGGATAAGACCAAGAGGCCAAGTTGGGAGAATTCAAGCTCATCTATGTTGAACAACCTCTAGCTCGCCGCTCTAGAAGCTTCTAGATCAAGAAGTTTCTCATCCTCTTTGGGAAAATTGCCTTTTTGGGATCATCGCGGGTATAGAAGTGAACAGAGTGATGCCATCACGGGTCAAGTACAATACAACATGTTAGTGTCTGTCAGTCATGTCAATCACTAGTGATAAAATATGCTCTTACAAGGTTTGTTAGGGTCTCCAGGTCAAATTTTATTGTTTCATTAGGTTTCAAAATAAAATTTGGTCATTGGCTAGGGTGTCTAGGTCTATTGTTGCTCCTTTCAAGATTTTCATGTTTCAGTCATTGCCATCACTCAATTGGATGTACCATCACTGAAAGGTCATCATCATCATCTCATTCATATCATCATGGTCCTCATTCATCTCACTGTCACTTTTAGGTCATTAGGGTCAAAGTCATAAAAAAATTTCATCTCATTCATAAATCCTGGAAATTGCTACGTTTTCATTCCAAGGCTGCAAACCTATTTGCAGTGATTTCTTCCATTATATTCAGGTTTTGTTGCAGAAAATACATATTGGTGGTATCTCATAAAGCTCAATAATCTCTTAGTTCTCTTAATTTTGATTACAATGCTTCATTTCCCTCTCCTAGGGTTTTGAAAACAATCTTCCAGATTTCATGATTTCCATGGTGAGTTGTTGTTAAAACTTGTGTCCTACTTTTTGTAAACCATCATCTATCCTAAACACCACCTCCTAAACACCCTCCATCAAATATACTCCCAAATCTCATCAATTTTACCTAAACCCACTACAGATTACACCTTCTAAACCAAAGGACTGTGTTTTTCTTGTTTGAAACCCTTCCCCTCACCCAAATACTAAATTTCCACTTTCCTTAGCTCCCTAACCTCCCTCACTATCCCTCCAAATTTTCCTATAATTTTTCCATTTCCCTATCCCCCTCATTTCACTAAATTTCCTCACAGCTATCAAAATCCCGTGTTTTCCCAAAACTAAACCCTAATTACTCCTCCTAGTGAGCTAGGGTTTTCACCTTGGAAGCAGAGACCACACACACTGAAAATAAGGAGTACAATAATAGAGTAAATGTCTCAAGAGTTGAGACATCTAACATCAAATATATCAATGTCTCACAAACTCATCAAGAGGTCATTTGCGGCACACAGGGACGATTTTGCTTCAAAGCATGTTTCTGACCAAATGGAGATGAACTTGAAAAAATTGGAAGAGGTTTTTGTCAATAATATAATAAGGGACAAACATTTCCTTCCATTTTTACACAGGTATCATATATTGCAATATATGCAACTTTCTTGGAGACCTATCTTAGAAAATCAAAACAATTCAAGTTAATTTCCTGTTTTAGTCATGATTTTGTGGCATGGATTTCGAGTAAATGAAAATGTATTTCCAGAAATTGGGAGAGGTTTCTCTTCAAAACATCCTTATATACAAAAAAAATATCTCATTATTCCAGCAATATTTGTGTTTATAGATATATCTCTCCATCTTTGAGGCCTATTTTCGTAGAAAAACCCAAAATTTTGACCCTGCGCTCTGCTTTCTCTGCAGACCTCCAAATGACAAAAACGTTGTATGCTTGGATATATAACCACATATAATTATCATATAACTAATTTTTCAAGCTTATTGAAAGATAAATTTTGAGAAAATACCAAAAAACAGGTCAAAAAGTCACTTTCTGCCACTATTCTGAAGCAGGCGTTGTGCTTATAGAGACACCTTGGGAGAATCAATTTGTGAAGTCCTTCCCATGGGTCATTTTCAAAAATTCAATATGTTCTGGAAACTAGACAGGAAATTATACTTGACCGTTCTCTCATATTTAAAATTTTACTTCAGAAAGACTTCCAAAATTCTCCTGCAAGATGGTGTTGCGCTTATGCCTCAATGCACTGTGCTTATGCCTAAATGCGTTGTGCTTTTGCCTGTAACAGTTTTTCTCAGCTTATTTTCGCCAGATCTTTGTTTGATAATGTAATTTCAATATTTTGAAGTCTTAATTATGTAATTATGGAATTATGGAATAAATTAGCATGATAGGTTGTTTTTGTGTTTAATCAAAGACTAAGAGAAGAGTTTGTTTTTTACCTTCTCACTCTCTCTTGTTGGTTGAGGGATTCTTGGAAACTATTCATCACTTACGGATTCGACCCCTGAAGGTGGGGAAATGGTTTATTTTAGTCTATATGTATCATTTCTCATTCAAAGAGAAGGGTTGGTCTTCAAAGGAGAGGACTTGTATCTTATGCTTTCATACATTTAATCAAGGAGCAGTGGCTGCTATTTTTCAGGAATACTTGTGCAGTGAGTTTGTGGTGTTGCTTTTCTTATATATCAGTTTTTTTTGATTGAATTCATCTCTCTTAACATGCTTTTCCTTCTGCAAGTGATTTTCCGTACATTTATATAGGCAGAATTCTTTAGATTCAAATCTTTATTTACGTGGAAAATCATGTTTGGGGAATATCTTCTTCTAGATTAATTAATTCATGCTAATGCATGCTCATTATGATTTCTTAAGCTTTCAGACCCTACACTACATTGACCAAAATCTTAAATCCATCACAAGACATTGTTATCTTGCTCCTCTTTATGCCTGCTACTGCAAACTTTGATACCTTGACCTAATTGCTTGCTCTCATCCCTGGTCCAGCAACCTAAAAAACCCTAAATTTTCAAACACTCAAACAAAACTTATACATCTAGCCTAAAATCCATTTCTTTTCCAATCATTGACTGAGAAATCCTTAGAGAGATCCCTCTCTGGTTTAGCAGGGCTAGCTGCTAAACTGCAAGTGGTTTGAGGTTACCTCTTTCGATCTCCTCCTCAGCCTGGGACATTGTAAGGGATAACACAACAGGTGATCATCGTTGTTTTTAGTCTCATAAGGGCAATGATTCTCAAATTAGGGTTTTAGAGATATTTCCTTCAGGGGAAGATCAAGGAATTTTCCAATCAAAGTCTTAGGAAGGATCTGAAATGCATATATGAATGAGTACACTGCATGATGGTCATGTTTCGGGAACTTCGGGGTATGTCACGGGGAAGTGTAGGAGATGTGACAAAATACTATGTAACACAACCTCAGTGAGAAATGTTTCAAAAACCTTTGCTCTGTATGGGAAGGTGAGGTTCTTGTAGAATTCCATGAGGGAATCTACTATAAAAGGTTTCATAGGTGCAGAGTTTTGAATTTGAAGCATTTGGGAGATGGATTCAGAGGTGATTGTGAAAAGGATGTCATTATTTTGGGCCACAATTTCCCTCTGATTGGGAATATAGTGGAATTGGCTCCATGAAACAAACTCAGGGAAGTGGTAGGTCTGAGGGAAAATGAATTAGGGTAGGGAGGAATCCCACAGGCCCAATTCATCGCTGAGGTCTATGAATTTCTACTTGAACCAGTTGTGGAGTTCATAAAGGTCGAACTCACAACTGGTTTCAATAATTTATACTCTTGGTCTAATAGAGGTTGATGGTCCATATCAATGATAGGGTGTAGAAGGGGGTTTTCCTCTGTAGCCTTAGTTTTTCCTTTAGGAGCCATAATGGAAGGGAAATGAACAAGAGAATTTGAATTACCTAGGAAAGGTTGGTCGAAGATTGGTTTCTGAGGTGCATAGGTAAATTAGCTTGCTGATGGGTCACAATGGTGGTCTGGTTCACTGATTGGGAATTGTAACAGTTTTTGTTCTGTTGACTGTGCACTAGAACAGGGTATGATCACTAATATATTGAAACAGCAAAGGGAGGGTGAAAAAATGGGTTTTGGCTTAATTTATAAGCGAAATAGATCACCATTGGAATTAGGTCATTAACTGAGTGGGTTCGTTATCATGGGAACAGTTACATAACAGGTGTAACGGGCGTTCCATGTGGCGGCGATGAGAGTTGACGTGGAGCGGAAGAGGATGTGAAAGCGAGGGGAGAGGAGTGGATAGGGGAGTGTCATGTGGCGGCATCTTATAGGATTTAGGTGGGGATGGTAAACGCCACTTGGTGGAAGGGGAGTGGAGTAGGAGCCTGTGGGTCAACGATCATAACAGGTGCGAGAGGGAAAGTAGATTTCAGGGGGGTGGGGGGTGGGGGGGTTCGAAATGGACCTGTAGGTAACACATTGCAAAGGCTGTGAGTTGGGAAACTGATTTTTGGACCTGGCCCCTTGGTTAACCGTCGGAGGGGCGAGGGGGGTCTGAACACATCACTCGTCGTTGATATGGGTAGGTGAGATCTCAGCCATCTAGATCTGCACCAACTTTATGACAAGTGACAAATATGTCGCATCAAATATAAACTCTATTAAACTATTGAAAATCGCGATTTTATACAATGTGATAACTTTATTTACAACTAATTAAACTTAATAAAAACTAATTTGATCGTGTTTACACTATGCAGTCAAATATTTAACTTTGTTTTTAACTATATTAACTTTATTTAACTCTAATTTAGCCACGATTACACTGTGTGGTTAAATAATTATTTATTCTGACTAAACACCCTTTATTGACCCAAGTTTAATCATGCTTAAATGGTGTGATTAAACAATTAATCGTACTTATCTAACTCTAATGTAATGTGGCATTTAAACTAGTTGCACATCTTTAAACTTTCTAAAGGTACTTCTCATGCATTATTTCCACATCATATTTTCTATTTTTATGGAATGGAATTTTACAAGTACTAGCTGAAGTGGCTAAAGCATCTGCAAAAATATTTTGGCCTCTAGGAATAAGAGACAATTGATATTCAGGAAAACATTGAAAAAAATCTAAAACTGCATTTTTGTAGGCTCTTAATCTAGGGTGTTTGGCTGAGTACTCACCTTTAATCTGGTTAATGATGAGTTCTAATCCGCGTGCACATAAATTATTTTTTCTCCTAACCTCTTTAAAAGTTGCAATCCTAAGATTAATGCTTCATATTCAACTATATTGTTTGTACATTGAAAATTTAGCTTGTATGCATGTCCTTTGGCTATATTTGTTTACGAGTTTACAATGAAAACACATGTCCCTACTCCTTCCTTGCTCACAGCCCCATCAAAATCCATATTCCACAAGGCTTCTCCCTCTTCATCTTGTTTCTCAATATCTAATTTTATTTCCTTTGTCTTGCTCAGTTTAGCTTCTAAGTGTGAAACTTCCTCCTCTACAGATTCATCATTATACAAAATAAAGGAGTCTAAATCTGAATGCATAGAGTACAAGGGGTAACTGTTTGGTTTTTCTTGGCTACTAACCATGTACTTCATTAGTGTCTCCCTGTATAATCTTCTCTGCTAACCAAAAACAGGAATGGTAGCATAGGTCATATCCATTTGCAAAGTACCCTGTAACTTGGCTCCCCATGATCGTGATAGTAACATTCCATACTTAGGAGGTATGTCTGCTACTACAATGTCCATGACTAGACTCTTTGTTGGTATTTGGACCAGTGTAACACATAAGTCTTTAATGAGGCCTAAGCATCTCACTTTGCTAGAGTCAAAAGAATATAAGTCTTTGTAAGGTCTTGTGATGTCTAATCCTAGCTTCTCCATGATGGCTCTAGGCATAAGGTTGTGTGAGGCACCAGAGTCAAGCATTTCATTGTGCAGAATTTTGTCATGATTATTTAAACTAACATAAAAAGATGGCACACTACCCTCCTGATATTTGCCTTCAACTTCAAATCCAAATAACAATTTAGGCTGGTCATCAGTCATGTTTACTATGTTTGTCCCTTCCCCTATCTTTAGAGCCTTCATGACTTGAGGTCTATATGCATTTTCATTTATTAATTATGTGAGAGGAATAAAAATTTTCACTTTGGCTAATTCATTTTCAATGTTGAAAATTGTTTGAGTTTTATCTATATCTTTGATATTTAGATCCTGTTTCTTAGAAGTCTCCTTTTGAGAATCGCCTTTTGACTAACTAGTAGAAGGAGTGTCATTCTGAATTTTCTTGGGAGGATTTTCAGCAACTTTTTACTTCTCAAATTGTACTGTATGTGTGTAACAGCCCCGAAATAAAAACATGTAATTAATTAGATTAATCATGCAATTTATAATCAACACGCAATTTATCGACTAATTAACATCAAATTTCAAAAAAATAAGTAGAGACAACTTACCTGTGGCGATGATGTTTCTCACTTGTGATTTCGGGGTTGAACGCTAGTTGAATTCTGCTAATTGCAACAAAGTCTTGGGGACAACTCTCCACCCAACCGTAGGCTCAATTGCACAAAATCTTGCTACAACTGGCCACCCCCAAGCCCTCAATCAACGTACTACTGCTAGGGAATCCTTTGTCTCACAACACTATTCTCCCAAGAGAATGGATGATGGAATCATGGAATGATGGAATGCCTCTCATCTTCCTCACCATCTATTAAATAGAGCAAACATTGGAAGGGGAACCATATGCACACACTCCATGTGTCAACATGCAACTTTACTGATTTCTTGTTTTATTTCTTTTGTTTTTACTTTTTGATAGCTTTACTGATTTTTACTGCTTTCTTATTTTATTTCTTTTATTTTTAATTTTTGATAGCTTTACTGATTTTTACTATTTTCTATTTATTTAGAGCTTTAGTATTGTTATTTATTATTTTATTATTATTTATTATTTATTTACTATTACTATTTTTTATTTATTGTTTATTATTTATTTTCTTGTATTTTAATATTATATTATATTATTTATTATTTATTATTTATTATTTATTATTAAGGGACATTACATACTCCCCCACTTTAAGGAACTTCGTCCCGAAGTTAAGTTGAATTATTTAACATTTTATTTTGTTATTTATTACTTCATGTTTGCTGACACCCTCTGTTGAACTAGTATAACCAGCAGGCATCGAAAGTTTCACAACACCCGGGAAATCCCAAGGAATCTCTGTCCTTTTTCCCACTTTTGGAACCAGGCATGAGCCTCCTCGGTCTGTATCCTAGTCCAAATCTGGCCCCAAGGCTCGCGCCTGACTCAGGCCTCATCTGCCCCAAGGCAGGCATCCGGTACGGTACTCAATGACTCTGGGCATCTCGCAAGGTTGGCCCACTCCCTCCACAACTACTAAGGCGCACAACCCTAGGCGTCGAATTGCCTACACCCCCACCAGACTTCAGCATCCCAATCCAATACTAGGCACCTAGCCTTCAATATCAGGCACTTGGCCTCCTCAAGATGGTCCCATAACCCTCAAGAGCTATACAAGACAAAGGAACCACTGGCATATGTAGTGTTGATTGAGTTTTGTCCCCAACCCATATGGTGTTACATATTCTCCCTCGCAAGTATGGGCTCCCACGAGATCATCAAATAATAACAATATGTTTAAAATCTACTTTAATTAATTTACATTATGGGAAAAAGACTAAAAGTGGTCATGGAGGTTAAGATTTACATTAGGGGAAAATCACTGAAAGTGGTCATGGAGGTTAGATTGAGGGTTCAAAATAAAGTTTAAGTAATTCATGTTGAGCTTTAATTCAACGGAGTTCCCATTTCCATATAGCCAAAATTTATCAAATTGGAGATTTAATGTATTATGGTGATTCGAACACGAGCTTCCTTCCATGACGAGATTTAGGAGGCTGCAGTATCGGTGTCAATGTCTTTTATAAAATAAAATAAAATAAAAGAAAAAACAAAAAAAGAAGAAAAAAATCAGAAAATCTGGATTTCCATGAGCATATCTATTTTCTCCACTTGTGCTTCTTGTTGAGCTCGATTTCTGCTATGCAATCAACAAAATTCATAGCGACTGGATGTTTGGGGTTTTGAAGCCTCATTTCTCTAGGTAAGAACATATCTTTTATTTTGTGTGAATGAAGAAGGAAGCCTTTGAGATTGTGAAGATTGATGCAGAAGCATGGGATTGAAGGATATGAATCTGGTTTCAATAGAGGATAGAAACTATTCTAAATTCCAAGCAAGTCTGTTGTCAACCACTTGTGCTCAACATGTCTATCGAGCCAACTGTTTACAACACTGTTGTGCACCGTCGGTGGTAAATTGGAGGTGAGGGAATTCGGGACAGAAAGCCAACCGCCATCGTGAGTAGTTTCGTTGAACCGAGCAACAATGGCACAACTTTAAAAAAAAATAAGTAGAGACAACTTACCTGTGGCGATGATGTTTCTCACTTGTGATTTCGGGGTTGAATGCTAGTTGAATTCTGCTAACTACAACAAAGTCTTGGGGACGACTCCCCACCCAACCATAGGCTCAATTACACAAAATCTTGCTACAACTAGCCACGCCTGAGCCCTCAATCAACGTAGTACTGCCAGGGAATCCTTTGTCTCACAACACTATTCTCCCAAGAGAATGGATGATGGAATCATGGAATGATGGAATGCCTCTCATCTTCCTCACCATCTATTAAATAGAGAAAACATTGGAAGGGGAACCACATGCACACACTCCATGTGTCAACATGCAACTTTACTGCTTTCTTGTTTTATTTCTTTTGTTTTTACTTTTTGATAGCTTTACTGATTTTTACTGCTTTCTTGTTTTATTTCTTTTGTTTTTACTTTTTGATAGCTTTACTTATTTTTACTATTTTCTATTTATTTAGAGCTTTAGTATTGTTATTTATTATTTTATTATTATTTATTATTTATTTACTATTACTATTTTTTATTTATTGTTTATTATTATTTTTTTTGTATTTTAATATTATATTATATTATTTTTTATTTTATTATTATTATTATTATTATTATGATTAGTATTTATTATTTATTATTAAGGGACATTACATACTCCCCCACTTTAAGGAACTTCGTCCCGAAGTTAAGTTGAATTATTTAACATTTTATTTTGTTATTTATTACTTCATGTTTGCCGACACCCTCCGCTGAACTAGTATAACCAGCAGGCATCGAAAGTTTCACAACACTCAGGAAATCCCAAGGAATCTCTGTCCTTTTTCCCACTTTCGGAACCAAGCATAAGCCTCCTCGGTATGTATCCTAGTCCAAGGCTGGCCCCAAGTTTCGCGCCTGACTCAGACCTCATCTACCCCAAGGCAGGCATCCGGTACAGTACTCAATGACTCCGTGCATCTCGCAAGGTTGGCCCACTCCCTCCATAACTACTAAGGCACACAACCCCAGGCATCAAAGTCCTTACACCCCCACCAGACTTCGGCATCCCAATCCAATACTAGGCACCTAGCCTTCAATATCAGGCACTTGGCCTCCTCAAGATGGTCCCATAGCCCTCAAGAGATATCCATCAAGAGCTATACAAGACAAAGGAACCACTGGCATATGTAGTGTTGATTGAGTTTTTTCCCCAACCCATATGGTGTTACATATTCTCCCTCGCAAGTATGGGCTCCCACGAGATCATCAAATAATAATAATATGTTTAAAATCTACTTTAATTAATTTACATTATGGGAAAAAGACTGAAAGTGGTCATGGAGGTTAAGATTTACATTAGGGGAAAATCACTGAAAGTGGTCATGGAGGTTAAGATTGAGGGTTCAAAATAAATTTTAAGTAATTCATGTTGAGCTTTAATTCAACGGAGTTCCCATTTCCATATAGCCAAAATTTATCAAATTGGATATTTAATGTATTATGGTGATTCGAACACGGGCTTCCTTCCATGATGAGATTTTGGAGGCTGCAATATCGGGGTCAATGTCTTTTATAAAATAAAATTAAAAAACACCCAAAAAAAATACAAAATCAGAAAATCCGGATTTCCATGAGCATATCTATTTTCTCCACCTCTGCTTCTTGTTGAGCTCGAATTCTGCTACGCAATCAACAAAATTCATAGCGACTGGATGTTTGGGGTTTTGAAGCCTCATTTCTCTGGGTAAGAACATATCTTTAATTATGTGTGAATGAAGAAGGAAGCCTTTGAGATTGTGAAGATTGACGCAAAAGCATGGGATTGAAGGATATGAATCTGGTTTCGACAGAGGATAGAAATTATTCTAAATTCCAGGCAAGTCTGTTGCCAACCACTTGTGCTCAACATGTCTACAGGGCCAACTGTTTACAACACTGTTGCACACCGTCGGTGGTAAATTGGAGATGAGGAAATTCGGGACAGAAAGCCAATCGCCATTGTGAGCGGTTTCGTTGAACCGAGCAGCAATGGCACAACTTAAAAAATAAATAAAAATAAAAAAGTAGAGACAGCTTATCTATGGTGATGATGTTTCTCACTTGTGATTTCGGGGTTGAACGCTAGTTGAATTCTGCTAACTGAAACAAAGTCTTGGGGACGACTCTCCACCCAACCATAGGCTCAATTGCACAAAATCTTGCTACAACTAGCCACCCCCGAGCCCTCAATCAACATACTACTGCCAGGGAATCCTTTGTCTCACAACACTATTCTCCCAAGAGAATGGATGATGGAATCATGGAATGATGGAATGCCTCTCATCTTCCTCACCATCTATTAAATAGAGCAAACATTGGAAGGGGAACCACATGCACACACTCCATGTGTCAACATGCAACTTTACTGCTTTCTTGTTTTATTTCTTTTGTTTTTACTTTTTGATAGCTTTATTGATTTTTACTATTTTTCTGTTTATTTTTATTTATATTTATTTAGAGCTTTAGTATTGTTATTTATTATTTTATTATTATTTATTATTTATTTACTATTACTATTTTTTATTTATTGTTTATTATTTATTTTCTTATATTTTAATATTATATTATATTATTTATTATGTATTATTTATTATTTTTATTATTATTATTATTTTTTATTTATTACTAAGGGACATTACAATGTGCACCTCCATGATAGCATTTTGGTATCCTTGTTTATAATCATTTGACTCTAAAGGGAGGACTTCTGGTTGGGAAAGAAAGAACAAGTCTTGTTCCTCTTTAGTTAAGAAAATGTGGTCAATTTCACTTTCCTCAAATAAGTTTATTTGATTTTCTTCATGATCCTCTGGTAGCTCAGATTCTTCATCTGCATAATTCTCTTGGAAAGGAGGTTTAATTTGTTGCTGATCAGTTTGGCCTCTTTGTTCTCTCTGTTTGATTTGAGGTGGGTTTCTCCTAAAACCAGGATTTCTAATTGGAGGGCCATCTTGATTTTCTCTTGGAGGATCCCTATCAGTTAAACTTATCCTTTCCATAATTTTCTCCATTGTTTTAACTAATGTATTGAAATTAGCATCTGATGAGGAAGAAGAAGGTTCTTCCTTAATAGTAACTCTCCTCTCAACTTTTAGTCTAGCTCTCTTTGCCAACAGATTGGCTTCTACACTGACTGCATTTCTTTACATTTCCTCAAGGGTAGCAGGGTTTCTCTCTCTAAGTTGGTAAGACATGTCTGGATCAAATCCATCTGGGAATTTGATTAGAGCTAGTCCTGGTGGGGGTTGTATTGCAGTTGGGATAGAATTTTAAATGTTATTAAATCTAGTGCAATAGCCCTGGACTGTTTCACCAAGGGCTCTTTTGATACTCTCATACTCAGTTAATATTTGAAGTGGTTTTTTCTTTACTTCCCATCTTTTGAAGAAAGTTTGGTGAAATTATGCGAGATCTGGGATAGAGGAAGTTGGAAATGCTTTAAACCATTTCTTAACTTCTCCTGTGAGACTTTGGGTAAATAGTCTCAATTTCACCTCACCATCATCAATTTCTTGCAAATCCATATAATCATTCATTTTGTCTATATGTTCTTGAACAGTGATTGGCATTGTGCTGTCAAATTGAGGTATTCTACTCTGGTAATCTTGTGGCATGGCATTGATTTGTCCAAGTAAAAACAGGGGGGCATAACACCCTGCCATGATGGGTATATGAGAGGAATATGTAACTACAATAGATGTGGATGTGGAAGGTATTAAAGGAGGTGGGATGGTGGTTTTTTGTGTTGGTATAGTGGTGGTAGGGATAGTAGATGAAATGGGTACACTGGTGACAGGGGGAATTACTAGAGGTGTAGTAGAAAAAGGATGAATCTCTAGTGGGGTTGGTGATGAAGCAATAGAGGAAGAAGGTGAAGATTTTTGTGATTCAAGAGATTTATGCACAGCCTGATCTAATTCAGATACCAACACTTCAAGCTTATTAAATTGTTTGATGACATCTTCATCAGAGTCTGGATTAACAGTTTGATGCTTAGGAATGTAAGGTTTTAAAATGTTTTCATCAAAAATAGTTTCAAGTACAAAGCTCTCAGATTTAGTATGAAAGAGACTATGTTCAAAAGATAAATCAAACTCAAGATCCTCTACAGTTGCTAAATTTTGAGGAAGAGAATTAAGTCTGGGCAGTGGACTATTACTCGCTTGGCTCTCAGTTAAACTCTTCTTTCTGAGAATTTTTTCAGGATTATCTACAATTTTTGGTGGTTTAGGATCTGGATTAGCTCTAGTATATATCTTCTTAGGAGCCATATCTACAGTAGTATATTTACAAATATAGAGTAAGTATAACTTATAAGTGTAAAACAGCCTTAATCAAATCTATTTCTCGGCCACAAACCTAGAAATAGCTTTAAGCTCTGAAATAAAAATTTTATTAGGGAAAAGTTGAATTGATATCATATTTGTTCGAAGTTCCCCAGTATGGTCACCAGGATTTTATCACTCTGTAATTTTTTAAGGCTGTGAAAGAAATGTATAGGTAACCACAGAACCACTTTTAAGATTAGAAGTTAGCGCTTCTAACTCAGAGATGGATCTCTCTAATGGATTTAGATTTTTTTTTTAATGGGATTTTAGGCTAGTTATTAGGTTCATAGTTTTGTTTTTTGAAATGTTTGGTTGAAACTACAAGGAAAGGCCATTGGGAAATGGAGTCAAGGTCTTAGGGAGATCATATACAGAACTATCAGAATAGATTGAAACAAGGCAAGTTAGGCGATCTATTGGACCTTTGAACCTTTGTGGAGTGAAAGGGAGGAAAAGATTCAGATTCAATTAAACATAGAGCATTTTAACATGAATTCTATATTTAATCTAAGTTTGAAAAAATATATATTTCTCATAATCCAAGACAAATTGTAATTAAACAATTTCAGCCCTTCATCTTCTTTTAAACAATACAGATAAGAAAGCCATATGAAAAACAGAGATATAACAAGTGTACAAGAGAAAAAACATCACCAATTTGCCTGACACATAAATCTTGGAATGATCTTTTGTATTAATGAAATGATCACTTTTAGCTCAGTGAACAACTTTACATCAAAGTATGCTTTCTTGATACAAGTCCCAACATTGGTACTTCGATTTATGAAGTACTTATACAAAAATTATTAAAAATATCTTGATTGGAAATATCAAGATTTTTACAAAATATCCTAAAACAGTTTACAAAAATAGAACAGAAATGTAGGCAACTAAATTGTTGTATTCCTCTAGCACTATCTTCGAGGATTATTGGCAATGACTCGGCCTGAAAAATGTTGCTTTGTTGTTGAAGGTGAAAATTTGTTTTACCCAAGTAGCTAGCATAATTTGTCCCATCTGTCTTCATCTGGAGTGGAGAATTTAACAAGCTTCTTATAGGTTTCATCCACCTCGGTGTACTTTTGAAAAGTAGGCTTGACAATGAATAAGTGCTTTATCTCATGTTTGATAAGAAAATCAAAATCCAAAGCTTCCATGAATGCTTTTCCTGTGATGCTTCCTTTTATAGTGGAAAACTTTGACTTATCCTTGGCTATGGTATACAAATTCTTTGGATAATCATCTAACTTGATCAACTTCTCTGCAATTCCTATCAAACATGGCAGCCCCTTTAGATTTAGCACATTGAATTTCCTATGGAACTTCTGAATGTTGGACTCTAAGTTGTGGCACTTGTTTTCCAGCTGAAGCATAAGGTTCCTTTTTTTAAGGACCCTCCTCACTTCCAAAATTGTCTCAGTCTTGTCTTCAATCTCAAACTCCACTAATTCTTCTTTGGTCTTCAAATTCAAAATCCTGATTAAACCAGTGGCTTCACCTGGCTTCTATCCTAAATCTTCTTTAACTTCTTTAATGGCCTCTTTATATCTCTATACTAAATCATCCTGCTCAAAAATGATCTCAATAGAGGGTCATATTTCAGCCATGGCTTCATTTATTTCTATCCAAATACTCTATTTTTCTTGTTCAAGTGTTTGTGCCATTGCAGACTCATTCTCCAACTGTTCAATTTTCTGAGTTAATTTATGAATCTTTTGCAACTCTGCTATGTATGCACTGTCAATTTTCAACTTCTGCTCTTGGATATTATTCAAGTGAGTTTTAAACTTCTCAATTTCTTGTCCTCTAGTTGATAGTTCATCCATTGCTTTGATTAGTTCTTCTGAAGAATTTGTTGATTGTGCCTCAAATGTAATGGTTGATGAAGTGGATGCTCTTGTTGTTGATGCAGATGCAATAGGAATTGTTGTGAGTGGAATGGCTACCAATTGTGTTGATTGTTCTATTTCCTTAAACAAATTCTCCATCTCAACCTCCATTTCTTTGATATGTCCACTTTGTTCAATAATGATTCTGAATATGTCTTCCTTTTCCTTCTCTAATTGTCCAACTTCCTTAGTCTGTGGGTCTTCTGTGGAGGGAAGCTTGAGCTGCTTCTTGAGTGCTGCAATGTCAGCATTCTTCCTTCTAATGATATCCTCTACATGTTTCACATTGCTGGAATCATATCCTAGTTTAATTACTAGATCTTCTAAAGACTTGATTTTTGTATCTTTATCTAGAGAAGAAATTTTCTCTAATTTGAGTTGGGATTAAATGTTGTTGACTGAAGCTTGCAGCCTAGAATTTGCCATTGCTGAAGTTGTCAAGGTCGAGTACAACATCTCCCCTGTTTTCTTATGCAGGTCTATTTGATCAATTGGATGAATTTGATCAGTATTGAAGGAAAATATTGATTTCTTATAATCTTCTGGAGTTTTTGGGAAAGGGACCTCAGCCTGTAGGAAGGCTATCTGCATTTTCCCTTTCTCTATGTCAAAGGTAGAGAGTAGCCTATGTTGTGAGGATGTTGTCTGCTTCCAAAACTGTGTATAGGTTGTAGCTTTTAGCATCTCATTCTTCTTTTTAATTTCTCTATACTTGGCAAATATATTTGGTTCAGCTTGGTCATGAACCAATTCCCCTAACTGAGAGGTATCTAGTGGCTCTTGGGAGGCCGAAGAGGATGGAGACCCTATAAAAATATCTTCATTTCTGCTTGTAGTATGGGGACTTGTCAGTACTATAGTGGATTGTACATTCTCCTCTTGAAAGGTTTCTTCTGTTTGATTGGTCTTTTGTCTCTTCTTGTAAATTTTGAACTCCTTTCCCTGGATTTCTATGACTGAAGGGGAAAGGTCTTCCCTTGGCCTCTTGTCCTGCTTCTCCTGTGGTGTAGGAGTTTGTGTTGTAGTTGTTGATAGAACTTGCTCTTTTTCCTCCTGCAAAGTGTTTTCTAGCCATTGATCCTGGTTCATGTATTTTTCAATCTCTGGCCTGGGAGTGTGAATGTATGGAGTAGTCTTTTGTTCTACTCTTAGCTTTGAAATCACTCCCAAGGGGTCATATGACCAGGTGAAGCTGAGTTTGAAGTTCATTTTCTTTAGGAGGATGTTTGCTTCTTTAGTTGTTGCCCTGGTATTGCAGATGAAAGGGCCCACTTGTGTTTTAATCTTAAATTGGGATTTCTTCTTTGCTACCACAAAATGTAGCTCATCCATGTTTATCATCTGTCTGATGTACTCTAATGAGAAAATTCTCATTGGGACAAACTTTGGCAACTTGTAAGGTGGCAATTCACACCCATACACCTTGATTTCTGTGTAATTCTAGTACAAGTACCAATCCTCTGTTTTGGTTTGCTCACTAAGATGAAGAAACCTTTTGATCTCAGGTCCTATCCTTGGCTCAACATTATTGTTTAATAGGCAAGAGACTGTGTATAAAAACTTATCAACATATTCACTGAAGGTAAACTCATTGGAATGCTTCCTTACCAAGGAAGTCCAATGAATTACTGATTGAGAATTTCCTTTCTCATCTAATTTTTGTAGGGGAAACTAAAACCTGTCTGCCTGATGGTATAAAAATAGATAAACTAGGACTGAAGCATATTTAAAAGTTCCCTCTGTAGAAAATTTCAAGAACTTCTCATGGATTTCATCTACTAGAAACTCATTGTAGTTGAAGATGGAGGGTTTTTCACCTATTGTAAAGACTGAAAAAAAACCAATGATGGCCTCATCAACCCACTAATCGGATTGGTAGCCCAGTAAACATGAAACAATGGAGATAATCTGTTTGGTCATCTCAGGGAACATGGAGGATGAATAGGGAGGATTTTTCTTAGGTAATTGGGCATCCTCAGGGAGAAATGTTTCAAAAATATTTGCTCTATGTGGGAAGGTGAGGTTCTTGTAGAATTCCATGAGGGAATCTACTGTAAAAGGTTTTAGAGGTGTAGAGTTTTGAATTTGGAGCATTTGGGAGATGGATTCAGAGGTGATTGTGAAAAGGATGTCATTATTTTGGGCCACAATTGCCCTCTGACTAGGAATATAGCGGAATTGGCACCATGAAACAAACTCAGGGAAGTGGTAGGTCTGAGGGAAAATGAATTGGGGTAGGGAGGAGTCCCACAAGCCCAATTCATCATTGAGGTCTATGAATTTCTTCTTTAACTAGTTGTGGAGTTCATAAAGGTTGAACTCACAACTGGTTTCAATAATTTTATACTCTTGGTCTACTAGGGGTTGATGGTCCAAATCAATGACAGGGGGTAGAAGGGGGTTTTCCTCTATAGCCTTAGTTTTTCCTTTAGGAGCCATATTGGAAGGGAAATGAACATGAGAATTTGAATTACCCAAGAAAGTTTGGTCGAAGACTGGTATTCGAGGTGCAGAGGTAAATTAGTTTGTTGACGCGTCACGGAGCAGGATTGTTATTGCGGGAACGGTTACATAACGTGTGCAACGAGGGTGCCATGTGGCAGGGGTGATTTGACGTGGAGCGAGAGAGGATGTGACAGCGAGGGGAGAGGACCAGATAAGGGAGTGTCATGTGGTGGCATCATATAGGAGTGAGGTGGGGACGGGAGGTGCCACTTGGCGGAAGAGGAGTGGAGTGGGAGCACAGGGGTCAATGGTCATAACAAGCGGGAGAGAGAAAGTGGATTTCAGAAGGGGGGTTGGTAAATGGTTTTAGGCAAGGGGGTCTGAAATGGACCTGGAGGTGAAATGTTGCAAAGGCGGTGAGTGGGGAAACTGCTTTTCGGACCCCCCCCCCCCCCTGGTTAACTGTCGGAGGGGCGGAGGGGGTCTAAACTCATCACTCGTCGTTGATCTAGGCAGGTAAGATCTCGATCGTACAGATCTATGTCAACTTTATTACAAGCGAAAAATATGTCGCATCAAATATAAACTCTATTAAACTATTACAAATTGTGATTTTATACAATGCGATAACTTTATTTAAAACTAATTAAACTTAATAAAAACTAATTTGACCGTGTTTACACTGTGCAATCAAATATTTAACTTTATTTTTAACTATATTAACTTTATTTAACTCTAATTTAACCATGATTACACTGTGTGGTTAAATAATTATTTATTCTAACTAAACGCCCTTTATTGACCCAGGTTTAATCACACTTAAATGGTGTGATTAAATAATTAATCATACTTATTTAACTCTAATGTAGTGTGGCATTTAAACTAGCTCCACATCTTTAAACTTTATAAAGGTACTTATGCATTATTTTTTATTTTTTGAAATGCAGTGGCATTTAAATTTTCTCATTTATTGGGGTATTTTCGTTTTTTCTCATATATTTTTTATTTCTTTTTGTGTCCCCTTCCTTTTCTTTTTCTTTTCTTTTCTATTTTTTGTTTTTTTCTTTTTCTTGGAAATAATTAGTAGAATGAAATATTATTTACAATGTCATATAAAAACCAATAGATAATCATCAATTGATCCTATAAAGTATAGGACCCTAACACCACCCCCCCAAAATTTGTGAGGAAACTCGCTAACTTGAAGCCCTAACCCCCAACTATCGACAAGCTTATTTTAATTCATAATTGCATGCAGAGGTAGCCAATTGGGTTCCTGACCTTGGTCATCCCAGGGGAAGACAGAGCCAATACCTGAACACCATCACCCCCCATTGGCAGATGAAAACACTTCTAAGCAGGGTCTTGAAGGATAAGCATGAAGACTACAATGATATAATCTCTTCTTTGAACGAAATCAAGTGGGCGCAACATTGTCAATGCTCCTATCTTGCTAGTTTGGATGCCCAAATATCTCACCTTGAAACTCACCTTTAGTGTGACCTAAAACATCCTACTCCACCTAGTACAATTGATTAAGACCCATCCCTAGTTACTTCTTCATACTCTTGATGTTATGATATGTTTCCTAGCAGTTGTTTTCTTTCTTTATGTAGTCCAGCATATAGTAGTTGTTGGTAGTTTCTCAATATCAGAGGTTTCTATTTTGTATTACCTAAACTCTAGTTAACAGTCAACAAATTTGGTTTCCCGAGGGGCAGATTGAGACCGGACATTGCATGAACAATGTTATGTTTGTTGGTATATGATGAATTTTTGACGTAATACAATCTTAATTCACAAAAATTATTATTATTATTATTATTATCCCCGTGATGGGGGTGAAACTCAAGGAAAGTGGGAGCATAGGTCTTCGTGCCCAGTGCCATATTCCTGATGGAAATGTCGATCATTAAATTTAGGGGGTGGCAAGCATGCCTCTACATGCGACACCTTAATTGGTATCATCTGATCAGGGAGAGTGTTATATGGACTCGGCCACAAGTTTTTTAGCTCTATCTTAACACGGGGAAACTGGTATCCCTCACCATTAGTGATAAGCATGAGCCGAAGTGGATTATTATCCGTTGTTGGACAAGGCATTTCCATATCAGCTAGATTAGGTTTCTCATGAGTGGCAACATCTTGAGGAGGGGAAACTCTAGGTGGAGAATTTATGTAGAAGCGTTGGAGAAGTGTCTCATCTCCACACTGATTTCCAGAAGGTTAGTTGATAGCCTCTGTGTGAAGAAGTTGGTGTCCCTCCATCTCAGGGTAAACCTTATCTTGCCTAGTTCTCTTTCCTCTGTTATTATTTTGTGGTTCTAATTCTAGTCTGTAGAATGGATGCATATTTCCAGAGAAGATACATTTAATTAGATTATTGCTTTGGGTTTTTGGTATTGTAGCAATGTTTGGTCGCTTCTAGTTGTTTATATTGTATTTGGAGAAGGGTCTCTGTATTTTGTTGGAAATTTTGGGGAGGAAGGGATCCCTTTCGTTCAAGGCTCCAACCTCTATTGGGAATTCTGTAAATTTGGTCAGTTCTCATCGTCAATGTCATGGTTTCTTTGTGGGGGGGAAGGGGGGTTTAATTCCTAGTGCTTTATCACTGGCCTCGTAATAGTTGGTCAAACTATGAGCTTTGTTGTGTATGTGGAGTGTCGCCTGGTTGTAGTAGATTGTGCCTTGAATTTTTGGTTTTCTGAAGTCACCGGTCTTTGTCTCATGGGAGGCCAAAAGTCTATGTATGTGCTTGTGTCTGTGATTCCCAGTGAATTGTGGAGGTGTTTGCATCAGCACCCCTCCACTTGTTTATTGTGTCTTGTTGAAATTCGAGTCAATGTCAGTTGGGCTATCGAAGTGGCAAAGGATGCAAAGTCGAAGAGGTGGGGGAGGTGATCGAGGCCCTCAGGGGCGCAACCAGGATCACTCACAACCCCAAGAGGCAACAGAAACCTTTCAGGAGACTACTCCTACGGATGTTGGAACTGAACTACAAAATTTCGAGAATTTGGATTCCAAAGATAGACATGTTATGTCAGACTCAAAGCTCCTGAGGAATTTGGGCACCTGGTTTCAGACCCTAGTCATATCATGGGTTGTAGGAAGCAGTATCTACAAGCTCTTTTCCTTTACTGGAAAATGAAGACTTTGATGGGTAGATACCTTATGAGCGGCAAGCAGACTAGTATGACATTTTTTCTAATTTCATCGATGTTAAAAGGGAGCAGCGCAACATGAGATTTCATATGGAACAAATGTACAACTAGCTAGCCCAGATCGAGCACCATATCCCATGTATTGTTATGTCTTAGCCTCTCCAGGATCCAGTGCAAGAAACCTGACCCTAGTAAACTCTTCATACTCGTAGTTGTTTGATCTATTCTACTAACTTGTTTTGGTTTGATGTATTTTTATACTCTTTAGTTATGTTGCAAATGTTGACACTATTACAGTTTTGGACTTGTTATTCAGTTAATAGATGGTCAAAATACTCGGTTTCCCACTAGGTGGGTTGAGACCATCTGATGAATAGTCTTGATGGATGAAATGGGATCAATGATGTATTATTTCTCTTTTTTTTGGTAATGAAAGGCAACACGCATTATGTTAAGTTATGGTATGTTCTATGCTTATAACAGTTTACTTCTTTTTCTTATTATATTCCACCGATTAGCATTCACATGTACATAAATTAAAGTGCAGATAGAACATTAAATGATCGACAGAAAACAAGCCAAGACAAGAGACACAAGATGTGGCGGCTAGCCAGGGACAAACCCCACAATGTGTGGGGAAACCCTTTGATCAAATCTTCTTTTATCTTCAATAATTCAGCAGAGAGAAATAGTACAATAAATCTGATTCATATCAGCAGTAGCAAACCCTAGATCAGTAGCATCAGCATTAGCGGCTTCATTATCAAACTAGGGTAGACCATATCTCACAAACCGACAGTCGGATTGACTTCATTCCACCACCAAAAGTTTCGGCTTCTAGAGGAGGTTCAGATGAACCTACAGCGCAGTTCAGATGAGGAGATCTTCTAGGCCACGCAAGTCAATCTTTACTTCTGCAGTTGCAGCTTCAGTTTCAGCAGTTTCCGGCTTCAAAATAGGGCAGTCGATATCTTGCAAACCGTTCGTCGAATTGACTTCATTCCACCACCAAAAGTTGCAGCTTTCAAAGGAGGTTCAGATGAACCTACAGTGCAGTTCCAAAGAGGAGATCTTCTAGTCCATGCAAGTCAATCTTTACTTTTGCAGTTGCAGCTTCAGTTTCAGCAGTTTCCGGCTTCAAACTAGGGCAGTCGATATCTTGCAAACCGTTCGTCGGATTGACTTCATTCCGCCACCAAAAGTTGCGGCTTTCAAAGGAGGTTCAGATGAACCTACAGCGCAGTTCCAAAGAGGAGATCTTCTAGGCCACACAATTCAATCTTTACTTCTGCAGTTGCAGCTTCAAATTCAACAGCTTCCGACTTCACATGTGTGAGAGAGAGAGACCCATTTCAGCGCAGTAGAGAAGAGACTCATATCTGCGCAGTAGAGAGAGAGAGAGAGATGTGATGAGATGAGTGAGTCCAAATGAGGAAAAGTCCTCTTATATTTATAGACAATGTTGGTGGGTGAATAGATGCCACTGTTGGGCTTCTGAGCCTACATGAGTTGTAGGTCGGCTTGATAATAATTCCATAATCAAAATAAATTCATATCTCCATGAATACTTATCGGAATTGGATGATCTTTATATCAATCCTACACCTCTCAACAAGAGGAATCTAATAAAAATATTATTAGCCATGAATAAGATGACCCACATGAAGTTTTGCCCTGGTTGCCAATTTTAACACATTAGCTTACAAAAAAATTTGTATTATTATCAAGGTTTTAATATATATATATATAGAGAGAGAGAGGGGGGGTGGTGTGGGGGGTGGGCGGGGTGGGGTGAAACTTGCATAAATATAATAGTTTTATTAAGAACCATCAAGATTCATCTTAACTCTGAATCTACATGAATCAAATTTCTTCAGGTGCAAACATGTCTTCAAGTTTTTCACTCAAAAAGAGGTTTGCATATTAAGAGATTTGATCACTCTTGAAACCTGGTAGATCCGGAGTTAAGATAGATCTATGTTGGTTAACATTTTTTTAAATATAATATGTCGACTCCTTTGAGCACGGAAAGAACTACAAAAACATTTCATCGTAATAATATATTTTTCATTTCAATTGCTTTTAATATAGAGAGGAGATATTAAAATATTTTATTTAATATCAACATTGAAATATTTTATTTATGGCCTATATTGAAATAATTTTTGGGTTATTAATATTTTTTTAAATGATGTGGAAACTCCATGTTAAGTATTGAAGAAATTACAGATTTTGCTCATATAAAGAAACAGATAATAGGTCCAAAAAAAATCAATTACTTTGTATCTTTTATATAAAAAATTGAGTTAAAACTATTTTCCTTAACATTAATATTGAAATAGTTTCTCAAGAAAAACAAGTCAAACTAGATCAAAATAAAATTATAATGAAAATGGTATGTAAATGTGTCTGTATTTTGGGGGTTTTTTGGAAAATATTTAGTTGGAAAGGGACTGAATTTTTTGTCATGGGAATTTTTTTGTCAAACCTGCAAGGAAGATTGGCATATGTAAAGGTTATGGCCTTGTAATCCAATTTTTTTAATACAAATCTCTACCTGTTTCGTTTAAAAAAAACATTAATATTGAAATATTTTTGTTTTTATTTTGTGAACTTGGCAGATCTCTATTTATTTCTATTTTCAAAAGAGCTTTACACAACCATTTGCTGCTGCAGGTGGTTTCCCTGCCTGAAGGAAACCAGGTATCCACCTGTCAACTTTAAATCTTGTCCAAAATTTAAATAAGTTCATTGCTATCCATCTAGCAGCATTGTATTGGCTATCTATTCTACTGTCTCTACTTATCAAAATAAAAATAAACATAATTATACTGTTCATAGTCAGAACCATAGTCATAACCATTTTTGAATCCAACTAGTTCACTTTGTCACTCCTCATCAGAGGATATTACTGGTGCAGGTGCCTTTGCACTGGATCCTGGTATCTCGCTTCGCTGCTCAATTCTCCATTTCAGGTCTGTCAGAGTTTGTTCAATTCTACCCAGTGCTAGGTTGTTTCTGTATGCTTGGATCTGGATTGCTGCTATCTCCCATAATAGTTCTGCACGGACTAGGTCCTTTTCTTTGTTCTGATTCTATGCCTCTGTTTCTTCTCCCACTGCATGCTCGTGCTCTTGGTGGAGGGTCATGGCCCGAGCCACCACATTCTTCATAATCCAGTATTGTTGTATGGTTTGCTTGAACAGTGAGTGCCTCCCTCGAGTGGACCCTGGGTTTGGCACCATGCTTTCCCATTCATCCATGGGGATATCTCGGTATTTGAGATTGGCTCTTAAATCTCTCTCCCAACTCGCAATCTGAGCTCTGACTTCTGGCAGATTTCCTTCCATGTAGGCGTCAATAATTTTCTTCATGTGTTCCCCATCAGGTTTCCTGCCTCTTTTTTTTTGGTTGTCCACTTGTTCCCTCCTCCTTTTTGGTTCCTCTCTTTCCTCTTTTGGGGGCCATTTTTCTCCCTATTCAGGTGTTGTTGTCTTGCATCTCGTGTGTTCTGTCTTGGTCAGAGTTCTTACTCCAGTGTATTGGATTACCTATCACAAAATCAATGCATTCATCAGCTTTATGGTTTTGACAGAGTTCAATTCCCCAATTGCCCTTTTTCTTTCCTTTGTTTGTGCCTTCTATCTTCTAGTTTCCAGCCAGGGTTTGTGTACCATCTACCTCCTTGTTTCTAGGCGATTTGGGTTTTGTGACTATTAATTTCTTTTTCAGGGTCAGGTTTCTCTTAGGTTTTCTTCCCTTAACCCCCCCTTTACAGCTTTCTAAGCCCTTCCATTCCTTTCTCCTCGGTCCTGAGTTTTCCTCCTCAGATGGGATCAAGGTAATTTTCTTTTCCCACCTTCCCCGAGGTTTCTCAGACGTATCTACAGGGTTCCTAGTGCCGCTCCTCTCTTCCCCCTTAGGACGCCTAAATTCCGGCATTCCTCTGGTCCTTAGGCTTTTCCCTTCCCAGGTTTCTTCCCTAATAGCTACTGTCACAATTCCCTCCATTCCTACGAGCCTGGCCTAGATCGAGAGCCTTCGGGGGATACTGCTGGCTGATTTTGCAGGCTGGCCCTCTCCCTTTCTGGGTGTTAGCTCTTGCCTCCCTTTTTCTCTGTTCAAGAATTTCCTATGGTCTGCAGGAATGGTGTCTACTGCTCTAGGAATTCTGGAGGCTTTTCCCTTGTTTTTGTCTATCTTAAACCAGAAGCTAAGCTGATTATCAATCTTCCTGCTACAGAGACTCATGATGCTTTCAGAGTTGGGGGGTGAAGGGGCTACATACCTGCTTACCACGCGGCTGCTTCTTCCTGCGTCTTCACTCTGCTGCCACCTCCCTTCTCGCCACCTTTCCTCATCTTCGTCTGCATGCAAAGAGTTGTTTGCGAGTTTTCTTTGGTTTTAATCTCTCTCTTGCTCTGACCCTTGACCCTTACCGACATCTAGCTATCTTGGTTACCGGCACGGATCCCTTTAGTATCATCTTAGGATGTTGCCCTCCTGTCCTTTCTCTCGATGTCCTTCATTAATTCCCACCACCTCCCGGCTGCTCTTTCCGTGTCACTTCTGACCTCATTCTTCCACTTAGTGTCCTTCCTCTGCTCGCCTGTCTATTCTCAGTGCTTCCCTCCTCTCTGTCAGTTTGGTTCTTTCTCTCCCTCGTACTCTTGGGGTGCGTACCTTCCCTGCCCTGCTTCGTCAGCTACCCGATCGCTTGTCTTCTCACTTCATTCTCTGTGTCTGTCTTTTCCTCCAGTTGTCCTCTTCCTTCTTCTCGCTCTCTCCTCCGCAGTCTCTCTATATTTCCTCTCCTGTTCGTATTTCCTTCCTTATCCTTTTCGAGTAGTTGTCTTAGGTCCGCCATTTCCTCCTTCTGGTTTAGCTCGGCCTCACTTTCATCCAGCGACCTTCCTCCATTTCTACATCCCCAATTCACCAAGCTGTCTACTGGTTCATTGCCCTTCCTTCTCACAGGGGTGGGAAGAATGTAGGCTACCTTTCGTAGCAATTCGCTTATTTCCTCCACTAACCAAGCAGTTCTCCAACTTCGACTCATTTTTTCTGTTGAAGTTCCATTCTGTAGTTGTTTCACGATGTCTATCACTAGTTTCGCATCTCCTTCCACCTGCAACTTTTGGTACTTCTCCCTTATGGTGATCTCTAGTCCTCTTCTCAGCGCATGAAGCTCAGCTTCATTGTTGGTTACGTTGCTGCAATCCATTGCGTAAATTCTAAGTGTCTTTCCCTTGTCGTCTCTAAAGACTCCTCCTATCCCTGCCTCTCCTGGGTTACCCTTCGCTGCCCCGTCGAAATTCAACTTGATGAAGCCCTGTTGGGGATTGCTATAGTAGTTGCTCTCTTCCACCTCATTATTATGGTATTTCCCTGTTGTAATTTTCGTCATGCTTGACTTTAGTTGTAGGCAAACCATTATTCTTGCCTCTGTCTGGTCGACTTTCCAATCTTCCTCGTATCATTTCTCTGTGAGAATGGTCTCCCCTATATTCTGGGTAATTTGGTTCCATATCTCGTCCTTTTCTCTACCATCTTCCTTGAAGGTCAGGCGGTTTCTCTCTTTCCAAATGTTCCACAGAACGAATCATAATGAAATTTTCCAGGCTCTTTTCAGGATTGTATTTTGGTAAGGTTTGTTTTGCCATTTTTTTATTGTTATTTTGATACTGTTTTTGTCTCTGTCACTGATTTCAAAAAGATCCTGGTGTTGTCTCCACAGGTTGTTGCTAACTTTGCAGTCGTTAGTTATGTGCTCCATAGTTTCTTCTTATACTTGGTAGAGCGCGCAACGCAAAGGGCCTTGTGTTCCTTTTTTCCTTAGCTGGTCCCAGGTTAGAGCTCGCCCGTGGCTCAGGATCTAGGTGAAAAATGCTACCTTCGGCCAAGTTTTTATTTTCCAAATGCTATCCCATTTTTTTGTTTCTGGGTTTCTGTTATATCCTTCTTTTAGATAGTATCCTTCAGCTATTGTAAACATTCCTTTAATTCTCTTTCCCCATCTAATAGTGTCTGTCCCTGCTTTGGCCAAAATTTTCCTTGTTTCCATTTCTTTTTCATATATTTCCCATTGAATTGTTTCTGGCGCATCTAGCCAGTTTTCCTTTTTTTTCCACCTTCTCCAGTATCCGTCCATTTCTGGGCTCCAATAGTTTCGTACTGCACCCCTCTCAGTCTGTGTGGTGAACTGGTGTATCTCTTGGAGTTGAGGTAGTTGGTTGAGTTTGTCTCTCTGTTGCCAAGCCTCTTCCCAGAAGTTTTCTTTGTCCCCCTCTCTTATTTCCCAAAAACTGTGCTCTCTTATCAAATCCCTGTTGGCTCTTGCCAAATTCCAGATTGTTGAGCCTTTTTTTTCCGTTTGGCTTCTCAACTTGCCTTTTGGAGACCTAGGCATCTCATATTTTCTTTCCCATAGCTTTTTCCACAGGTCTTCGCCCCCTTGTATCCATCACCACCAAAGCTTAGCTCCCATTACCTGGTTCAGGGTATATGGGTCTCTCATTCCTAGACCTCCTTCTGTTAAGGGTTTTCTTAGCCACTTCCAGGGTAGAAGCGCCCACTTTTTTTATCTTGCTCGCCCCTTGCCATAGAAATTTTTTAAACATATCTACCATTTTTTGACATATTGTTTTGGGTGTAGCTTGGCTAGTTAGTTGATATATCAGTAGGGATTGAAGTACCGATTTGAGAAAAATTATATGACTTGGAGTATTGCGGGCCTTGAAAGTCCAATTTTCCATTTTCTTTAGCAACTTCTTCATCAGGAATCCCCATTTAGCAATTTAGTTTTGCTTATCATTTAGCTGGATGCCTAAGTACTTAGTTGGGAATTTGCCAATTCTAAATCCCATGGTTCTTGCAAGGAACACTTGGGAGGCATTCTGGGTGTTGAAGAAATAAATTTCCGATTTTTCTTTGCTTACCTCTGTTCCCGAGGCCCCTATGAATTCTTTAAGAATTTCCATTATTTTTTTTGCTTCTTTAAGAGTTACCTGTCTGTATAACATAACATCGTCGACAAACTGTTGATGGGTTAGAGTTAGGTCGTCTCCCCATAGTCTTAATCCCTTCATTTGTTCGTTGTTAAATTTTTCTTTTATAAGTCTTCCCAGTCCATCCGCTGTGAGGATGAACAAGAATGGTGATAGCGGATCGCCCTGCCTAAGTCCTCTGGATGGATTGAAGGCTTCTATTGGAGATCCGTTTAATAGAATTGACATTACTGGCGTAGTGATCATTGACATTACCCAGTTAATCCATCTGTCATCAAAGTCGTAAGCCTTGAGTATACGTTGCAGGTATCTCCAACTTAATCTATCATAAGCTTTTGCGAGGTCGATTTTTATCATCATTCCTTTGGTTTTTGAATTCTTCAATGAATGAATTGCTTCTTGTGCTACTATTATACCATCTACTATTTTTCTGCCTTTTATGAATCCCATATGTTCCAAGGATATCAGCTCTGATAGTATTGGTTTGAGACGGTTCACCATGATTGTAGCTAGAATTTTGTATATCACATTGCAGAGCGCTATCGGACGGAACCCTTGGGGCTCTTCTGTTTTTTCTGTCTTTGGTATCAGAGCTAGGAAAGTAGCATTTAAAGCCGGGTGCATTCTTTTGGTGTAGCGGGACTCTTCTACTGCATTCACTATGTCCTGGCTCATGAAGCTCCACGTGGCTTGAAAGAATTCTGAGGTAAATCCATCCGGCCCAGGTGCTTTGTTCTTTGCCATTCCCTTTACTACCTCTTCCACCTCAGCTTCCTTTATGACTCTTAGGAGAGCCAAATTATGTTCTCTATTTACAATTTTGGGGATGTTTTGACTTATTTTATCAATGTCATCCTCCCTGCTGATGTTGGGTTCTGTCAGGATTTCTTTGAAGTGTTGCACTATCAGATTCTCCAATTCTGCTTTCTGGGTTAACCTGTTGCCTTGCTTATCTTTTAGGGAGAATATTCTATTTTGTTGTCGGTGTTGTATCATTGCCTTATGGAAGAATTTCGTATTTCTCTCTCCTTCTTTTAACCATTGGATTCTGGATTTTTGTTTCCATAAGATTTCCTCTTGTTTTCTTCTTTCCTCTATTTTATTTAGCACCAGTCCTTCTTCTTCAGCTAATTCTTCACTTCTTCCTTCGTCTATGATTTTTTGTTGTATTTTCTCCATTGAAATCTGCAATTGTTCCTTATCCTTGTGTATATTTCCAAATTCTTCTCTATTCCACTGTTTAATCTTTCCTTTTAGATCTTTTAATCTTAGTTGGAGAGTGTGCATTTTATTTCTTCCTTCCCTCCCGTTCTCATTTTCCTTCCACCAAGTCTTCATATTTTCTATAAATTTTGGATCTCTCAACCAGAATCCCTCAAACCTGAAGGGTCTATTCTGGTTCCGTTGATTCATAGCTATCTCTAGTTTAATGGGCCAGTGATCTGGCCCTAGATACAGAAGGATTGTAGATTCGTAGAAAATATCCTTTCCTAAGAGGTGTTCTGTTGCAAGAAATTTGTCTAACCTAGAAGCTATTTGATTGCTCCCTCCTCTCTGATTGTTCTAGGTGTATTTCCCATTTATAGTTGAGATATCTATCATTTTCAGTTCTGCCTATAGGTCCCTGAATTTCTCCATTTCTGGTTCTTCTCTTTGCAAACCACCTTTCTTTTTGTCTTTTGTTGTTGTCATGTTGAAGTCCCCTGCTATCAACCACAGTTTTCCTTTATGCAAGTTACCTAACTTTTGGAGCAAGAGGAGGAAACTTCATTTTTCCGTTGGAATATGTGGTCCATAAACTGCCGAGACTAGAAACCAGTCGTTATTTCCTATTAATTGGAACTTCCCTGTGAGAATCCTTTTCATTCCTATCCAATAGTCAGTTGTGATTTCTGTTGGGTTCCATAAAATCGCAATACCTCCCGCACTTCCATTCGCATCTATGGTCATGCATTCATATTTTGGTTTGATTTTGTTTAGGATCTCCTCCATTTTCCTCCCTGGGATTTTTGTTTCCTGTAACAACATTATTTGGGGTTTTTCTCTTCTTAGCCTTTCCGCTAAGTGTCTCTGTTTGCCTTGACTGTTCAGGCCCCTTATATTCCAGGATGTGACTATCATGAGGTGGTTGGGTTGGTTTGGTGGAATACCGCTGAGAGCAGAACTACTCTTCCAGTATTCACTAGCATTTCACCCATGAGTTGTATCGATTCCTGTATATTCCTTCTACCTCTTTTTTTCCCTCCTTTTGTTTTTCTTTGAAGGTCCTGAGTATTGTCCTGTTGGAGGCCTAGTTGTTCTACCATTCCCAGCTTTCCCTTGCCCTATTTTTCTTGGTATTGTTGGAAGGTCTCTCTATACATTTTTTTCTGCTCTTCTGGTATGAATCTTTCATCCAAGTGTTTCCATTCCTCTAGGAGTTTCCGCAATACTTCTTCTTCTAAACTTAATTCTTGTCCCCTGCTTGTATCAATTTCCATTACCACATTTTCCATTTTCTCCCCTATTTCCTTGTCCTCCTTACCTGATGGTTCGCCTTGAGCTTTCCGCTTGATGTGTGTTGTACCTTGACTTGTGCTGTTTTTTTTTTTCTTTTTCTCCTTGGTAATCCATTGTTTGAGTCTCATTTTCTTCCTTGTCTTCTTGAAGGATTTCAAAACTATTTCTATAAGTTGTCTCTAGTTCTTGTTCTTTCTTTGTTTCTTTGGGGTTTTCCTTTGTGTATCTTCTTTTATTTTTTACCTCCTGAAACCCTTCATTGTCTTCTTGATTTTTCCTCTGTGGTTTGTTTCCTCTTTCCTCTTCTTCTATGTTGAGCGGGCATTCCTTGAACAAGTGGCCATATTCATGGCATCTTCTGCATCTGAAAGGGATGTGCTCGTAATCCAGGGTTTGTTGCCATACTTCTTCATGATATTCTAGCTCGACTGTGTCTGGAATCGAGTCAGCTATGTTCATGTAGACACAGATTCTTGCGTATGAGGTGCATCGTCCCTTTTTTGTAGTTTCTGCTATTTTAACAAAGCTTCCTATAGTGTTTCCTATTCCTTCTAGTATCTCTGGATCCCATAAGTCCATTGGAAGTCCGAACAGTCTTACCCATACCGATGCTGCTAAGAATTTTTCCTTATCTGGGTTATAGCATTCTTCCCAATATCTCATAAACAATCTCGCATTATAATAGAAATATGGACCATTGTTGGGTCCCTATAATACTAGTGATTACCACATTACTATTGTAGTTATACCCCTTATTTATATTGTTGTGCCCCTATTACCCCCATGTTTTTATTTCTGTGCCCCATAGAATCCCTCTATTGTTATTTTTGTGGCTTTATATTATTATTGTTAGGTCGGCTGGATTATATTGTGACTCCTTAGACTCCTATATATAGAAAGGAGGTTTTGTCATTTGTATCATCCAAGAATTGTTCATTTATGTAATGTAAAGGAGGTTTCCCCCTCGAAGAGGCTGAATTCTAAGGCGTTGATCTATCTTTTCTATCTTTTCTTGAGCTGGTTTCATAACATTTGGTATCAGAGCTTTGGATTCTAGGGTTTCGCTGCTCCAAACAGGTCATCGTGGCATTTTCGCTATAACATTTTTTCTGTGACGTTTCAGAAGTCGCAAAAAAAAGACATTTGAGAAGAAATTGCGCTGAACCTTGGGTCCGAATTTCAGAGCTTTTCGCGCGATATTTGCGGAGATATGATCTGAGAAAGTTGGTCTTTTTGCAGACTCTTGAATTACATTCAAAACAGGTGACCTGGGGAAAATCGTCATAACTTTCTCTCTGGGGATTGGATTGAAATTTCGTAAGAAGATACAGAAAGAGGACGGACTGTAGTTTCTTGTATGCATGTTTTAGATCCAAAGGTTAAAACAGTGACTCGTGGCACGTCATACAAGTTCGCTCTACTGAACTAGTCTAAAAGCAAGTCACTGTGGGAGATTTCACATAACTCTTCCTTGGAGAATCCAATTTGGGTCAGACTTGTGGCATTGGAAAGAGGATGCAGAAGGCTACTACGGTCGCAATTTCAGAACTGGATGATCCGAAATTACAGAGATACATCAGATTCAATATCAGGCTTCTATAAAGTGAAAAAAGGTGTGTAGTTTTTTTTTTTTTTTTTGTGTAAGCTTGGTTTAACGGAATTCAAAGGGCATAGTAAAGCATTATTATCGGTAACTGATGCCCCGAGGAAAGAAAATGCAAACACCTAGTAAGGAACCTGAAAGCTCTAGCATGACTCATGAAGAAGAGAAAGAAATGCTACATGATATATCAAAATTACAAGAACAAGTGCAACAAATGTCACGCTCACAAAAGCTAACAGAAGCTAAGATAAATGGCGTGGAATCTAAGATAAATGGCGTGGAATCTAAGATAAAGGGCATGGAAGCTAAGATGGATGATTCGAAAACATATTTGAAGAGAGACATGGCAGATTTGAAGACAGACATGGCAGATTTGAAGACAAATTTGACAAATTTTCTACAAGAAATACTTACTAATGGTGAAAAGGTTGTAAAGGAAACTCATGATGTGAACAAAAGAAATGTTAATCATGATTCCATAGACTCTAATGTTGGATCGAAGACCCACCATATTCCAAAAATCGATATGAGGAAGTTTGATGGCAAGGATCCCGCCACATGGATATTACAGATGGAGCAATTCTTCGATCTCAATAATGTGCAAAACACACAAAAGGTACGTATGGCAACTGTATATTTGGAACCAAATCAGTTTGTATGGTATCAATGGCTTTGCTCTCGTAAACAATTTATCACTTGGGCAATTTTTACGGAAGAATTGATAGCACATTATGAAGATACAAAAAGCAACACTTTTTTTAGCCAATTGATAAGTCTCAAACAAAAGGGTTCAATAATGGAGCACATTGAGGAGTTCCAAAAATTGAACATAAGGGTAAAAGATATTCCAGAGGAGCATAGGATTGATGTGTTCATAGGGTCTTTAAAGGATAATATCCAACATGATGTTCGCCTTTGGGAACCTGATTCATTAGAGAAGGCATTCAGGTTAGCAAGAAAAATGGAAAGCAAAATTATGGCAACCAGGAAGCATACCACTCACAACTATAAAGATGGAAGTGTTGTTGCCCCTAGTCTTCCACAACCTATAAGGTTGACACCACAACAATTGGAAGAAAAAAGAGCAAAAGGGCTTTGTTACAGTTGTGATAGCAAATACACTAAAGGTCATAAGTGTGCTGAGAAGAAATTATTCTACATAGATTGTGAAGAGGAAGAAGAAAAGGAGCAAGAAAGGTCAAAAGAAGAAGATATACTCCAGGAACAAAGCCTAGATGAAGAACAAATAAATCCGACCATATCTTGTAATGCATTGGCGGGAATTACCACTCCTCAAACCATCAAGATAGAAGGACAAATCAAGAAGAAAAAGGTAATAGTGTTGATTGATTCAGGAAGCACCCACAATTTTATTCATTGTAGGGTAGCAAAAGAATTGAATTGCTTCCTATATCCAGCACCAGAGTGTCAAGTGATGATTGCAAATGGAGGAACAATAAATTGCTCTGGAAAGTGCCATAATATCAAGCTATCCATGGGAGAATATGTATTGACTAGCCCAATGCTTTCCATTCCAATGGGAGGTGCTGATGTTGTACTAGGAGTCCAATGGCTACAATCCTTGGGTACAATAGCTTTTAATTTTCAAGAACTTTTCATCAAATTTTCTACGGAAGGAAAGGAAGTTGAATTAAGGGGTATTGCAGGGAAACCAGGAAAGATAATCAGCTCTAATGGTATGACAAAGCTTCTAAAAAAGGAGCAAAGAGGTGTAATTGCACAATTATGTTCGCTAGATGTTTCCACATTGGAATCATCTATTTCTCCAGATCTCCAAAAAGTCCTGGACAATCATTCCAAGGTATTTGAGACTCCCAAAGGTCTCCCACCTATGCGTGATCATGATCATGCTATTCATCTGATTCCAGGAAGTGTTCCTCCAAACATCAGGCCGTACAGATATCCCTATGTCCAAAAAAGTGAAATTGAACGTATGGTTGCAGAAATGCTAGAGGCTGGTATAATTCAACCGAGTCAAAGTTCTTTCTCTGCTCCAGTAGTATTGGTGCACAAGAAGGATGGATCATGGCGCATGTGTCCGGATTATAGGGAGCTCAACAAGCTCACTATTAAAGATAAGTTCCCCATTCCTGTCATTGATGAATTACTGGATGAATTGCATGGATCAATTTACTTCACCAAGTTGGATCTTCGTTCGGGATATCATCAAATCAGAATGAAGATTGAAGACATTTCGAAAACGGCATTTAGAACTCATGAGGGTCATTATGAATTTTTGGTCATGCCTTTTGGCCTTACCAATGCACCTTCAACATTTCAAGGTTTGATGAATTCAATTTTCAAACCATTCCTTAGAAAATTTGTGTTAGTATTTTTTGATGATATACTAATCTACAGCAAGTCTTGGAAGGATCATGTTGAACATGTTGACAGGGTGCTACAACTATTGGAGGAGAAACAATTATATGCAAAAAGATCCAAATGTTTCTTTGGAGTCCAGGAGGTGGAATATTTGGGTCATATTGTATCTCATGAAGGAGTTAAGGTAGACCCTAGCAAAATTAAAGCCATTAAGGAATGGAAAATCCCCACATCCATAAAGCATCTGCGAGGATTTCTTGGGTTGACAGGGTATTATCGCAAGTTTGTTAAGAATTATGGGAGAATAGCAGCACCTCTAACAACATTATTGAAGAAAGATGCATTTTCATGGACTCCGGAAGCAACAAAGGCCTTTGAACATCTTAAAGAGGCAATGTGCCAAGCACCGGTCTTAGCTACACCGGACTTCACAAAAACCTTTATTGTGGAATGTGATGCTTCAGGAAATGGAATTGGTGCTGTTCTAATGCAAGATGAAAGACCCATTGCTTTTGAAAGTCGTCCAATCAAGGGAAAGTTTTTAAGCAAAGCTATTTATGAGAAGGAAATGTTGGCAATACTCCATGCACTTAAGAAATGGCGACCCTACCTAATGGGAAGACACTTCAAGGTAAAAACGGATCATGATAGCCTTAAATACTTTTTAGAACAAAGATTATCCTCTGAAGAGCAACAAAAGTGGGTCACAAAGATGTTGGGTTATGACTTTGAAATCATCTACAAAAAAGGGAAGCAAAATGTGGTGGCAGATGCACTCTCAAGAAAGGATGAGGATGTGGAAGCATTGTTGTGTGCCATTTCTATTATCCAACCAGATTGGATAAACGAAGCAAGGGAGGAATGGAAGAATGACGAAGAAGTGTGGGCACTTATTCGAAAGCTACAACAAGATTCCAGTACGTCTGATACATTTAGCTGGCAAAATGATTCGTTATGGTACAAAGATCGCTTATACCTCTGTAAGAATTCCCAGCTAAAACAAAAGATTCTTATGGAATTGCACACTTCTCCCTTAGGAGGGCACTCAGGATTTTTAAAAACTTACCACAGGGTTAAGAAGGAATTTTTTTGGGATGGCCTTAAATCAGATATTCAAAAGTTTGTGGCGGAATGTTTGGTTTGCCAACAAAATAAAGTTGAAACAATTAAGACACCGGGTCTATTACAACCTTTATCCATTCCAAGCCAACGTTGGGAGGAGGTTTCAATGGATTTTATCACAGGTTTACCCAAGTCTGAGGGAAAGAGTGTCATCATGGTGGTAGTTGACAGACTTACCAAGTATGCACACTTTTGTGCATTATCACATCCATTTAAAGCCAGTACAGTTTCTACTGCATTTATGGAAACAATTCAAAAGCTACATGGAAACCCAAAGATTATTGTAAGTGACAGAGATCCCATTTTCACTGGAAATTTTTGGACAGAATTATTTTCTTGTCTTGGTACTCAGTTAGCTCATAGCTCATCTTATCATCCTCAATCTGATGGGCAAACTGAGATAGTAAACAAATGTTTGGAAGGATATCTTCGTTGCTTTGTATCTGATAAACAGACACAATGGGTCAAATGGTTGCCTCTGGCTGAATGGTGGTATAACACTTCCTTCCATACAGCAACAAAAATGACCCCATTTATGGCACTTTATGGGTATCAACCACCATCCATCACATCATATTTAAGAGAAAATTCTAAGGTTCAGGCAGTGGAACATCACATCGAACATCAACAACAAGTCCTCCAACTCTTAAAGGATAACCTCGTGTTGGCACAAAATAGAATGAAACAACAGGCAGATCAACATCGCAGTGAAAGAAGTTTTGATGTAGGTGATTGGGTATTCCTACGGCTACAACCATATAAGAAAATGTCCCTAAAGCAAGCTAAGAAGGATAATAAATTATCACCAAAGTATTATGGTCCGTACAAGGTGTTGCAAAAGATTGGTACTATGGCATACAAATTGGAGCTTCCTGCAGCTTCTCGATTGCACCCAGTTTTCCATGTTTCATGTTTAAAGAAGGTTATAGGCGACAAGCTCCCAGTTCAAACAATATTGCCAGAACTTGACGAGGAAGGAAAAATTATATTGGAACCGGAAGCAGTCACAGAAACAAGAACTCGACAGCTACGAAATCGATCAATTTCAGAGTATCTTATCAAGTGGAAGAACTTATCCGCTGAAGATTCCACATGGGAGGATGAGAATTTTATGCAGAAGTATCCAGAACTACTCAAGCGTTGAGGACAACACTTTTTTGAAGGAGAGGGGCATGTTGGGTCCCTATAATACTAGTGATTACCCCATTACTATTGTAGTTATACCCCTTATTTATATTGTTGTGCCCCTATTACCCCCATGTTGTTATTTCTGTGCCCCATAGAATCCCTCTATTGTTATTTTTGTGGCTTTATATTATTATTGTTAGGTCGGCTGGATTATATTGTGACTCCTTAGACTCCTATAGATAGAAAGGAGGTTTTGTCATTTGTATCATCCAAGAATTGTTCATTTATGTAATGTAAAGGAGGTTGCCCCCTCGAAGAGGCTGAATTCTAAGGCGTTGATCTATCTTTTCTATCTTTTCTTGAGTTGGTTTCATAACAACCATTTTCAAATACTTTTTCTTTATCTTATAGGTTCGAGAAAATTACTGTAAAGAATCCTCGTGCTCCCAGCGTCAGTTCAATGTGGCCTCGGGGTTGCCACTTTTGTTGGATCCATCTGGTGAGGTCCTTTTCTACTGGCCATACTCCGATGAATTTGCATATTAGTGCATGATCCTTCATGTAGCTTCTGTAGCGCTCCAGTTTATTCATTGGATGATAAATCTTGGTTTCTCCGCAGCACAAGGTAAACACCTTCCTCTGATGCCGACTTGCCATTGTGCTCCTAGCACAGGTCCCGGTTTTCTTGTTTCTTCCGTCTAGGTGATGTGGTTTTGTCCTTCCCCTGTCACTGCATCTCGATAGGAGGGGATCTCTCCCCTCCTCCCTTCCTCTGTCATTGTTGTTGGATCTCGGTACCAGTGTCTATCGTCGACTATATCTCTTGTTGTTTTTCTGCGCCACCTAGCTCATGGCCGTGTGACCATTAGGGTTGCAGAGCGAAAATAAAAATAATAATAATAATAAAATAAAATAATTAATTAATTAAATTAAATTAAATTAAATAAATAAATAAAATTAAAATTAAATAAATGAATAAAATAAAATAAAATAAATAATAAATAATAAATAAATAAATTAAATTAAATAAAATAAATAAATAATCTTCGTAAGAGGCAATATTGAAATATTTTATTTGTGACCAACAATGATATTTATTTAGTCCACGGGGTCTTGCATAAGGCCGCGATCCAATATTGAAATATTTTATTTGTGACCAACAATGATATTTATTTAGTCCACGGGGTCTTGGATAGATGTGATCGGGTGCAATGTTAAGGAACACCTAGATGTTAAGTCACCTGTTCAATTCCCCACCATACTCAGATGTTATTCTTGGGCATGACCATGATGTGGCATCACTAATGTCAAACTTACAAAACACACATTGATATTTAATATTTTTAAAATATAATGTGTCTACTCCATGTACATATTCCCATATTGTGAAATATAAAATAAGTATCTCCAAAAGTAAGACTCTCTCTCTCTCTAAAGTTATATTTTCAAATGCCATGTGTAACGATGAAATTATAGATCTCTCTTATAAGAAATATGAATATTTACTTTGAATTGTCATAGACTCTGTTGGTTTATATTGAAATATTTTTTTATTATTAACATTTTTTAAATGTCACATGCCAATTTCATATTAAACTTTGAAGGAATACACATATCTCTCAACTCGGTAAGTAAAATACAGATGTCAATTGAATAAGAAATTTTTAATATATATATCTTACATGAGGTGAGAATTGTGTACATGTTAAATGTAGATGTTAGATTTACATGTAAATATTTTTTATTTTGTAATTTTTTTATTAATAACATAATATAGATCACATTAAAATATATAACATATAAATCGTAGGTATAAATTAAGATCTAATTTACCATATAAATAAATAAAAAAATGATTCTACACCAATATTTAAATTTAATTAATAAATACATAAAAATTTAATACTTACAATATAACAAGATTTTTAACTATGAATATTCACCCCCATTTTACCATGGGTATTATTAACTTGTAAATAGGCTTTGTTAAGATACCATGGCTTATCAATACCAAATGCCCAAAAACCATAACTCATTTCAAAATCAAAATATTTTATAAATATTATATTTTAACTTTATTTTATCACGTTTTTAAATTCAATCTAAAAACAAAAAGGTATAGGGGAGTTGTTGTAGTGGTGTAAATGTTTGTAAACATTTACATGTGGGCTCAATTAAAAAAAAATTACTTCACAGTTTTTGAATTAAAGCTTCTGTGATCCATAAATTGAATATGAAATAAATTTAAAAAATAAATAAATAAATAAAAATTAAAAAAATAAATAAATAAATAAAAAGTATTTAATAGTTTCTAAATTAAGACTTCTATGGTCCATAAATTGAATATGAAATAATTTAAGGTGAAAATCACATCATAAGACACGTGTGTTTCGAACCATCCAGTTTGGAACCATCCAATGTGGTAAAATGAACCACACTGGGCTGGTTTGAAACATGTCGACATGTCTCTTATGATGTGAATTTCACCGAAAGTTTTCTCATATTCTACTTAATAGTTGTTACATAAAATTAAAAAAAATAAAAAAAAAATAAAATAAAGTTAACATAAAATTAATAATAATATTTATAATTAATTGTAAGTAATAATAAAATCAGCTAAATCCATCTTAATTCCAAATCTACCAAATGTTGAGAGAGATCAAATCTCTTGAGATGCAAACCTCTTCTACAGTGAAAAAGATTTGATCCCTCTCGGTGTTTAGTAAATCCAGAGTAAAGATGGATCTAGGCTAGTTTACTTTCAATTACTTTATATAGAGAGAGATGTCATATGTAATATTGCAATATATAGAGAGAGAGAGAGTGCACGCTCTACATTGAAATATTTTTGATGATCTAGATTGAAGTGAGCATTAAAATACTTTATCTACTACATATATATATATATATATATATATATATGCGCCATGTGTAATGATGAAATTATACATCCCTCTTATAAGAATATTGACTTTGAATTGCTATATATAGAGAGAGAGTGTGTGTGTTTTATATTGAAATATTATTTTTATGATATGAATTGAAATATTTTTCTTATTATTAGCATTTTTTAAATGTCATTTGTCAACTCCATGTTGATTGTGAAAATAATTACACATCTTCTTCATATTACATTGTAAAAAACACTTTTGACACAATAATATTTGTCCATGATTATTTAGAAAAAATGGCTCAACTTTTTCAGAACTAGAGTTGTGCAATTACAGCAATCTAATGGCTAACCCTTGCAGAATTACACCAATCTAATGGCTAACCCTTGCGGAATTACACAATCTAGGTACAAATAAGATCATTTGGAAACTTGTGCTGAACGATGAGAACCAAGGTATTTTGTGAAAACATACGAAGGGATATAGTTGATAGGAGTTAGGGTGACACGGCAATTTCAAACAAGTGTTTGCATATCAGGCTATGGTACTTGACTCTCTTCCAAGATGCTCTTAAATATGCTAGTCACCATGAGCCATGTTAAAGAATAGGTAAGCCCGCCTTTATTTCTAGTGTTAGCCTTTGAGTCATTTGACAAGTGGCTATTTATTTTATTGGGCCCATCAACCTACTTGCAATGCACACTTATATGTTACAACGTAATGGTGATTGATTATATAAGGCCTTGGGTTGAAGATGCACCTACGCAGAGTTGCGACATTGAGAAGACCACATGTTTGATCGTTGGGAACAAAATTAGTAGGTTTGGTTGTTCAGATATTTTAGTTAATTATCCATAATCACACTTCGTACACTGTACAAACTGCTAACCTTACTAGGAAATTCATGATCTGGCACCATCGCAGTGCAAATTACCACCCTTAGTGAAGAGGAATAATGCAGAATTCTTATCAAATTTGAGAACTTTTGGGGAGTATCTATTTGTCTCTGTGGTTGGGCTAAAGTCTTCTTCTAGAATTGACCAAAGAAGTTTATCAGCTTACCATCCTTCATCAGTTTATATTAATTCGCCTTCATATGAACTAGACCCACATGAGTAATGAACAAAAATTTGAATCTATAGGAGATTATTATAGGCATTTGCACACAGTTGTATGATTCCTTGATATTTTCACCTTTTAGGGTTTTGAGAAACATTCTCCTATCTGTCAGGAACCATAGGCATAGCTCATTATTACATTTCGTAATTATGGTACCCCTCTATATTTGGCATATTCAACTTTTACTCTCCTATTTTACTTCTCTTCAACGTTCGTCAGTGTTAGTGTAGCGGCCAGTGTATGTACAGATCACCTTCCTATAGATAATAATAATAAAAACAAGATTAGAGTTGTTGCATTCCAAATGCATTGTAGCTCTTTTTGTAGGTAAGGTCTTTTGCTATGCTTCCAAAGTTATTCAAGGTTTTTATATACTTTTTTGACAGATTAAAGGGAACATCTTGCACACTTAAATGAGCAAAGGTGCAAAGCTAACTCGTTTATTTCCATTGTTGTGGTGCCACATTGTCCATATCAATTGCAACTTGCTGCTTCAGATCATTATCTTGCTAACCCCATTTGGAGATAGGTAAATTTTCTTCAATTAAAGTACCATACCTAGCAACATCACACCACTCTACATAATGATGTATCTGAGGATAAAGATGTGTCTAGATTGTGTTTGTTTTAACCTTTGATTTTAATCCTTTCAACAATTGTTGACTCGATTGCACATGTAAATGTAGCGGAACTAGGAGGGTTAGACCAATCTTGTTATTCTTCTTATTTGATAATTTATTTTATGCAATTCCATACATGATTATTAGTTTAGGAATGTATATTTATTTTTAAGCTGAAATATAATTACTTTTTTCTTTTTCTGAGGGGAAAAAAAAGGAGAAATCCATATATGGTTTTGGTTAAATAACAAATTGTCACAATGACTATAAAATGCATTTGGAGGAGGCACATAGACAATGTTATTACGGATAAATGTGCAAAAGATTGTTGATTGGAGTAGAGAAGAAAGGTTTTGTTTGCCTAGGTGCTAAGGCTAGTAGAAGAACCCAAGAGACAACCACTTGGACAGATTATTAATTTAATTGACTATTTCCTATAGTTAAACTTAAGAAAAAATAAAATTTCTAATTTAACTTATGATTTAATCTTGACCACTGATCAAGATTTACTATCAACCATTGAGAGGGAGATTAGGGTTAAGATCGAAATTATAAGAGGAGATAGAGTGAGTTAGTGGCAAGTCAATTGAGCACAAGCAAAATGTGTCAAATCAGCGAAGGAGGAGTCGAGGGTGTTAGTTTTTGTAGCATCGAATGTGTTCTAGCCACGAAATTTGGTGGAGAGGCTAGAATATATGTATTCTCCAAAACCCAAAAATTGTTTCTGGAAATTCCACCTAGAGACGACTTAATTAAAATAATTAATCAGTTTTTTAATATTTCCCAAGTCTAAACTTAAGAAATATGATTAATTAAAGGGTATTAATTAAGTCATAATGAGAATCTTCTAGAAAAAGACTTGGATCGAGTTCTAGTTAATCTTAGCCATCGATTAAGTTTTAATTGTGGTCATTGATGTCTCAACAAGAGATTATAAGAAGAAACTCGATGGGGCTTAGAGAACACACACCAGTAGTTCGATTTCACTCGCAGAGCGATTTCCTGAGTAGAAGCGTTGAGTTACCAGAGAGAGAGCTAGTCAGCTCAAAGCAGTGAGAGAGGAGCAGGGATAGTAAGGTCAGAGGAATTTTTCCGAGTTCCGGTGAGTGCACTACAGAGAGGCAATAAGTGCCACAGAGAAGCAGCGCAGTGCTTCAGAGGGGATTTTGTATTTTGCTGGGGAGAAGCAGTGATTTAGTGTCAGAAGTCGGAGAGAGAGTCTGGAGGCCAAGAGGATCCATTTTCCAGACAGTAGTTGATCAGATAGCGAGAGGGAAAGCAGTTCCGAGTTGTGAGGACACAATACTGCATAGGTTGACGCAGTGACTGCACAGAGGCAGCAAAGAGAAGCTCAACTAGATCCAAGGTCAATGTCGAATCGCCTGTGGGAGTCAGATTTTGTTCACTAGATTTATTGTCAGTCATTTCTCTGTATGGATTGCTAGATTTGAGCATCCATAGACTTGTACTCAGACTTACTACTACATAATATTAAAACCCTCAAACACTACACCAGTTTTCCTGAGTTGGGTTTTTCGGGGACTTGGTCCAAAAATAATTGTGTATTTATGTGTGTGTGCATATATTCTTCCAGTGTTTTTATTTCTTCTGCAGTATTTATTTTGTGAAGGTTGCAGTGTATTTAATTCGATATTTGTCATAGCACACAGCAAGTAAATTGTTTAATCAAATTAACAATTAGAAGAATTAACATCAGTTGTTGCAATAGGATTTGGGGTTTGCCAAATTTTCACATGGTATCAAAGCACAGATTGAAGCCGAAGAGCTCAATTGCAGGCTAGAAGAAGGAGCTTCGAAGCACTGCACAAGAAGTTGTTTGAAACCCTAGGGATTGTGCAATCCCTTTGGCCAGGAGGGTCAATTTTTGAGGAAAAGTTTATTTCTCTGAGAGAGTCGACGAAGAATAAATTTTCCAAATCAAAGATTACCAAAGGCAGAGGGAGAAGCAGTGTTTTCCTTGCAGATTAGATCTTCAGCTAGGACGCAGTTATTTTGCAGCAGTTTGCTGGTGCAAAATGGCGTCAGGAGGAAGGAAGAGCACACACTGAGGGAATTCTTTCCTCAGGGAACTTCTGGTTCAAAAGTTCAATTTTTCACTGTAGCGAAGCAGTAGTTGTGAGCAGATTTTCCCACTCCAGCAGGGAGTGCATAGAGCTAGTCAGCAACTGCGCAGAGGAGAAGAGGAGGAGTTCGACTTTTTGTAGAGATGGCATCAGCAGGGCTGAGAGATCAAGATCAATTGGATAGAGCCTCCAACTACGTGATCTGGAAGGCAATAATTTCTTGTCTTCTAGATGAATACAATCTCAAAGCCTACATTGATAACGTGGTAACTATACCCACGGATGCAAATCAGATGAAGGCCTACAAGGAGATGGTGAAAGCAAAGAGGTTGATTCTCGATGGGGTTGGAGATCACGTGGTGTCTCACATAGCTGGCAAAGATACTGCAAGACAGATGTGGAAATCTCTCATTACGCTATACCAAGGATCTTCTGAGCAACGCAAGATGTACCTTGAGGAGAAGTTGAGATGTACAAGGGTGCAGAAAGGGGAGCACATAGACCCCTTCCTCACTAGGTGCTATACCAAGGATCTTCTGAGCAACGTGAGATGTACCTTGAGGAGAAGTTGAGATGTACAAGGGTGCAGAAAGTGAAGCGCATATACCCCTTCCTCACTAGGATTCAGGGTGTCCGAGACCAGTTGTCTGCAGTAGGGTCAACGCCTCAGCCTACATAATTGGTGCGGTTAGCTCTAAACATTGTTTTCGAACACTGACATGTCTTCAGCCAGAGTATTCTGGGCAGAGACAAGTTGCTAGAGTGGGATCAAATGTGGGTTGATCTGCATGATGAGGAGATGAGACGAGATTTGGTGAAGAGCACCATAAGTGGCAACAGCAGCAGCATTAGGATGAAGCAAGTGAAGGAAGAGGAGAATGTAGCCCTCACATCAAAGGGGCAGCAGGAGCAGCGCAGGAGGAAGGACCTTTCCAAGGTCCAATGATGCAAATGTGGTGAACTTGGTCACTACCGCACTCAATGTCCTCTCAAAAACAAGGACAAAGAGGAGAAGTAGGATGAGCAAGGTGCATCTACGAAGATCGACATGTTGTCCTCCAGATTGGAGGAAGAGTTTGCCATGATCACCAATATACCTCTAGGAGTGAGGTCGGGTGATTTGGTTTTGTAGCCCTAGGGAGTTACAAGATGGGAAAGATTCTTGAGGAGGTCCACCTCATGAATCAATACCTTGTTGCGGAAGCCCATAACATGTAGTAGCAAGACGGATCAGTGGCAGATGGTATAGTCAGATGCCAGAGTGACAGATGTAGTGGCTAGTAGCGGTCAAATATTGGGTAGCGCAGTGCAGAGTTGGCAGCGGTGCAGTTGGCACAGAGCAGAGTCAACAACAACGCAGAGGCTTCAGTGACAGCGCAAAAACTAACAGCAGTCAGAGACTCGGGAGACAGATGCATCATACTTATCACAGTTAATTCAGTATTTTGGATGCATTTTAGTTGCAGCAGCAGCAGATGGAGAGGGAGTTGCAGTGTTGGCAGCAACAACACATATGCAGCATATATCAGAGTTGCAGCAACAACTAGACATCAACAGCGTGACAAGGGGTGGTGCAAAGACAAAGTGTTGCTTCAGTGGGTTGCAGCGCTAAAACACATTCCTCGCTAAGAGGGAGTGTTAGTTTTTGTAGCATCGGATGTGTTCTAGCCACGAAATTTGGTGGAGAGGCTAGAATACATGTATTCTCCAAAACCCAAAAATCATTTCTGGAAATTCCACCTAGAGACGACTTAATTAAAATAATTAATCAATTTTTTAGTATTTCCTAAGTCTAAACTTAGGAAATATGATTAATTAAAGGTATTAATTAAGTCATGGTGAGAATCTTCTAGAAAAAGACTTGGATCGAGTTCTAGTTAATCTTAGCCATCGATTAAGTTTTAATCGTGGTCGTTGATGTCTCAACGAGAGATTATAAGAAGAAACTCAATGGGGCTTGGAGAACACACACCAACAGTTCGATTTCACTGGCAGATCGATTTCCAAAGTAGTAGCGCTGAGTTGCCGGAGAGAGAGCTAGTGAGCTTGAAGTAGTGAGAGAGGGGCAGAGATAGTAAGGTCAAAGGAAGTTTTTCTAGTTCCGGTGAGTGCACTGTAGAGAGGCAATAAGTGCCACAGAGAGGTAGCGCAAAGCCACACAAAGGCAACACAGTGCTTCAGAGGGGATTATGTATTTTGCTGGGGAGAAGCAGTGATTCAATGCCAAAAGCCGGAGAGAGAGTCCGAAGGCCAGGAGGATCCATCTTCCAAACAACAGTTGATCAGATAGCGAGAGGGAAAGCAGTTCCGAGTTGTGAGGACGCAATACTGCATAGGTTGACGCAGTGACTGCACAGAGGCAGCAAAGAGCAACTCAACTTGAGCCAAGGTCAGTGTCAGATCCCCTATCCGAGTGAGATTTTTCTCACTAAATTTATTGTCAGTGATTTCTCTGTATGGATCACTAGATTTGAGCATCCACAGTCTTGTACTCAGATTTACTACTGCATAATATTAAAACCCTCAGTTGTTGAACCAGTTTTCTCGACTTGGGTTCTTCCGAAGACTTAGTCCAAAAATAACTGTGTATTTATGTGTGTGCGCATCTATTCTTCCAACATTTTTATTTCTTCCGCAGTGTTTATTTTGTGAAGGTTGCAGTGTATTTAATTCGATATTTGTCGTAGCACACAAGAAGTAAATTGTTTAATCAAATTAACAATTAGAAGAATTAACATCAGTTGTTGCAATAGGATTCGGGGTTTGCCGCATTTTCACATGGTATCAAAGCACAGATTGAAGCCGGAGAGTTCAATTGCAGGCTGGAAGGAGCTTCGAAGCACTACGTAAGCAGTTGTTCAAAACCCGAGGGGCTATACAATCCCTTTGGCCAGGAGGGTCAATTTTTGAGGAAAAGTTTATTTCTCTAAGAGAGTCGACAAAGTATAAATTTTCCAGATCAAAGATTACCAGAGGCAGAGGAAGAAGCAATATTTTCCTTGTAGAGCAAATCTTCAGCTAGGACGCAGTTATTTTGCAGCAGTTCACTGATGCAGAATAGTGTCAGGAGGAAGCAAGAGCACACACTGAGGGAATTCTTTCCTCAAGGAACTTCTAGTCTAGAAGTTCGATTTTTCACTGCAGAGCAGCAGTAGTTGTGAGCATATTTTCCCACTCCAACAGGGAGTGCGTAGAGCCAGTCAACAATTACGCAGAGGAGAAGAGGAGTTCGACTTTTTGCAGAGATGGCATCAGCAAGGCTGAGAAATTAGAATCGGTTGGACGGAGCCTCCAACTATGTGATCTGGAAGGCAAGAATTTTTTGTCTTCTAGATGAATACAATCTCAAAGCCTACATCGATAATGTGGTAGCTATACCCACAGATGCAGATCAAATGAAGACCTACAAGAAGGAGATGGTGAAAGCAAAGAGGCTGATTCTCGATGGGGTTCGAGATCACGTGGTGTCTCACATAGCTGGCAAAGATACTACCAGGTAGATGTGGGAAGCTCTCGCTACACTATACCAGGGATCTTCTGAGCAGCGGAAGATGTATCTTGAGGAGAAGCTGAGATGTACAAGGATGTAGAAAGGGGAGCGCATAGACCCCTTCCTCACTAGGATTCAGGATGTCCAAGACCAGTTGTCTGCAGTAGGGTCAGCGCCCCAGCCTACAGAATTGGTGCGGTTAGCTCTAAACAGCGTTTCCAAAGACTGGCAGGTCTTCGTCCAGAGTATTATGGGCAGAGACAAGTTGCTAGAGTGGGATCGAATGTGGGTTGATTTGCAGCTGGAGTAGATGAAACGAGATTTGGTAAAGAGCACCATCAGTGGCAGTAGCAACAGCAGTGGGACGAAGCAAGTGAAGGAAGAGGAGAATGTAGACCTCGCATCAAAGGGGCAGTAAGAGCAGCGCAGGAGAAAGGACCTTTCTAAGGTCAAATGCTTCAGATCTGGTGAACTTGGTCACTAAAGCACTCAATGTCCTCTGAGAAAGAAGGACAAAGAGGAGAAGCAGGATCAATAAGTTACATCTGCGGAGATTGACAGGTTGTCCTCCAGATTGGAGGAAGAGTTTGCCATCATCACCGATATACCTCCAGGGGTGAGGTGGGGTGATTTGGTTTTGTAGCCCCAGAGAGCTACAAGATGGGCAAGATTCTTAAGGAGGTCCACCTCATGAATTAATACCTTGCTACGGGAGCCCATAGCATACAGTGGTAGGATGGATCAGTGGCAGATGGTGCAGTCAGATGCCAGAGTAACAGATGCAATGGCTAGTAGCGGTCAGATACTGGACAGCGCAGTGCAGAGTTGGCAACAGTGCAGTTGCACAGAGCAAAGTCAGCAGTAGGGTAGAGGCTTCAGTGACAGCACAGAGACTAGCATCAGTCAAAGACTCAAGAGACAGATGCATCATACTGATCACAGTTGATTCAGTATTTTGGATGCTTTTTAGTTGAAGTTATTGCAATTGCAGCAGCAGCAGATGGAGAGGGAGTTGCAGTGCAGATGTAGTGTTGGTAGCAGCAGCACAGATGTAGCGTATATCAGAGTTGCACAGTAGTTGGTAAGCAGCATCAGCCAAACATCAACAGTGTGACAGGAGGTGGTGCAGAGACAGCGTGTTGCTTCAGTGGGTTGCAGCACTAGAACACATTTCTCGCTAAAAGGGAGTGTTAGTTTTTGTAGCATCGGATGTTTTCTAGCCACGAAATTTGGTGGAGAGGTTAGAATACATGTATTCTTCAAAACCCAAAAATTGTTTCTGGAAATTCCACCTAGAGACGAATTAATTAAAATAATTAATCAGTTTTTTAATATTTCCTAAGTCTAAACTTAGGAAATATGATTAATTAAAGGGTATTAATTAAGTCATGGTGAGAATCTTCTAGAAAAAGACTTGGATCAAGTTCTAGTTAATCTTAGCCATCGATTAAGTTTTAATCGTGGTCGTTGATGTCTCAACGAGAGATTATAAGAAGAAACTCGATGGGGCTTGGAGAACACACACCAACAGTTCAATTTCACTGGCAGATCGATTTCCTGAGTAGCAGCGCTGAGTTGCCGGAGAGAGAGCTAGTGAGCTCGAAGCAGTGAGAGAGGGGTAGGGATAGTAAGGTCAGAGGAAGTTTTCCCAGTTCCGATGAGTGCATTGCAGAGAGGCAACGTAGAGGCAGCGCAGTGCTTCAGAGGGGATTCTATATTTTGCTGGGGAGAAGCAGTGATCCAATGCCAGAAGCCGAAAAGAGAGTCTAGAGGCCAAGAGGATCCATCTTCCATACAGCAGTTGATCAAATAGCAAGAGGGAAAGTAGTTCCTATTGGGTTGTGTTATATTCTTTCCACGACTAGCCCACGTAGTTAACTGGGGGGTTGAAGGGGGAAGGAGCCCCCCCTTCATTGCGTCGATTGCATAGCGGGGGCTTCGCAGGGGGTTTGAGGGGTGCAAGTAACCCCCCTCTATGGGGTCCGGGGCAACACCCCAGAAAATTTTGTTTTTTGAACCCTATATATTAGGTTGGGCAGACCTACCTATGGTTTTGTGCATGTTTTTCACACATGGTTTTTGGACGCGATGGTTTTCGGTCCATGGTATTGGATACTTCGACATGTATAAATTTGTATTGTAACATTGAAAGAAACATCTTGAAAAATCAAGCTGGTAGTCTCGGTTTTGGGATCCAGGGGAAAATCTCTGTATATATGTGTTTTATGTGTTATGTTCTCGCATTGTTTACTTTCTGTGTTTTAAAATTCGTATGCATGTAATTTCTGTACGGGGTCAAAACCTATAGTTCTAAATTGTGAGGACGCAGTATTGCGTAGGCTGACGCAATGACTGCGCAGAGGCAGCGAAGAGCAACTCAACTTGAGCCAAGGTCAGTGTCGGATCGCTTGTAGGAGTGATATTTTTCTCACTAGATTTATTGTAAGTGATTTCTCTGTATGGATCGCTAGATTTGAGCATCCATAGTCTTGTACTCAAATTTACTACTGCATAATATTAAAACCCTCAGTTGTTGCACCAGTTTTCTCGAGTTGGGTTTTTCCAAAGACTTAGTCCAAAAATAACTGTGTATTTATGTGTGTGCATCTATTCTTCCAACATTTTTATTTCTTCCGCAATATTTATTTTGTGAAGGTTGCCGTGTATTTAATTCAATATTTGTCGTAGCACACAGCAAGTAAATTGCTTAATCGAATTAACAATTATACTGCAATAGGATTCGGGGTTTGCCGAATTTTCACAGAGGGTTTCAGCAATTCGCAGTGTTCCAGCAATCGAGAAGGAGAGATCGAGTGAGGATTAAATTTCCTCAGCTCAGACAGCCTTAGCACAGCCTCCAGTTCGCATGTGTGCCCGGAAGAAAAACATGCACACCTGTTCTATTCACACAGGACGCAAATAGCCAGATCTGCGCAGGCCATACGGTAGATAGTGCGTGAGAGGGATATTGATTCATCTCAAAGCTGATCAGTTGTTTTTCCTGAGATAAAAAGGGAAATTTCTCCCTCCTTGTACTTCTCAGAAGAAAATCCTTTGCTGAAGAAGGATAATAAAAGACACACATTGTTGCAGGTTTTCCCCAAAGTTGGGGTATCCTGGGTAAATCTTGTGTTATATGGTTGATGTGTTTGCCTTCTGATTTATTTTCCACTATGCATGTTAGAAAACTCATTGTATTTGCAATTTATGTTTCCAGTGCAGCAGTTGTTTGTATTTCTGATTTTTACACTTGGAAAATTGTAAATCAGTTGCTGGGTTTTAAGGAAATCTAACAGAGAATATATAGTTGAGTTCATTACACCTTCAAACCACTTGCCTGCTAGGTTTGTACATGAAAAAGTGTTAAAAGGGTGATATAAATGTTATTATTTGATCTCAGATTTAAAAGGTGATATAATGGACATGATTTCAATTTTAAAGTGCTCCTAGTTTTTGTTCAAACTTGTTTCTGTAAATTTGCAGTCTGATCCTGCTCATATGATTGTTTTCACCTGATGCTATATTGGGTTGTATGATAAACAATCTGTCATATATGAAATAGAACTTACACAAGTGCACTAGCCTGACCAAGCATAACTTACACCAGATGACTTAAACACCAATTTTAATTTTCAATGGCGTGCAAAACAAGGCATATATATACAGCATTCTTCCTTTTTAAAGAATGATGAATTTTAAATGTACAGCTCAACAAATGAAAGAATGCTTGACCAACATCAGAATGAGTGAAGAGATGCAGCTTCAAGCACATCTTCCTAACAATGACAGTGGGGTACATTTAAAGTAGTCAACTTTCAAAAGTGCGAGTGAAGAGGAGAGCAGAACCTGCGACACCTCGCAATATTAACATCCTTGAATCAACATATGTCCCACAGACCAACTTTGATATGTCAAACATTTCCTGGGGAACCTGTAGGCGAACTTCAAGCAGAACCTTACTTGGCAAGGAAGTACCTTTGGTAGCGTAGTCAAGATTCATTGTTACCTCTACATCTGATGGGACCAACTTCACCACAGGAAGACTTGAAGGTGTTTCTTTTGGTAGGAACTGGCTTACTTTTCTCCATTGTCCATTTCTTGAACTTTTCCGTGTCACTGGCACTTGAGAGGTTGTGAGGATGCTCTCATTGCTCTCACTGTCCTTTTCCTGAATGGCTCCTTGGTCTATAACCTGGGATTCAATTTGGTAAATTCTCTCTCCATTTGTCATCTCAACATTTGAAGTGATGTGTAGATTTCCTTCTTTGCCCCTTTTATCATGGGGCCAATGGGGATCAACCATGACTGTGAAATCAATATCAGCTGCCATAGAAAAGCTTCTTTTGCTGTCTTTGATTGGCAAAAAACTAAGATAAACATTTCCAATAAGAACTCTCGGGGAAGCCTACATGAAAAATGCAATTGTTGGAAGTTAACAGATTCATAAGGTACATGAGACACTAAAGGAAACCAAGAGATGCGTCAGAAGTTGAGTTTACCTCACGAATTGTTAGGCCTATTTGCCTCCCTGTATGATACAATAAACGCCATTTTCCAGGCAGTAATGCATGCCAGTTCTGCAAGTTCAGGAATTGGTACAGAAAGTATTTCAGAAGGGTGCAAGAAAAAACCTCAAAGTGTATAGGCTATGAAGAAAACAATAGTACCTTCCAATCTGAATTAGGATTCAACCTCTCCATAAGGTCAATGTAGTGTGCCAACCTGTTACGCTACACAAAAGGCAATATACTATCTTTAGATGTGCTAGACAAAATGTTTCAATCCATTGAAAAGCATTGGCATCATACGGTAAACATAAGAAATGTTCGGCAGAATTTAACCCTTTAAATTGTAAAACTTAATTAGCATAATGTTTGGGTTCTTCGCAACTAAATTATTCTTAACATGTGAACATTCAGGCTATCCTAATCAGGTAAAGAAAATTCGTTAAATATCTATTAGGCTACATGTTAGCAACTTATACAAATGAGGAATGCTTAGCTCTAGGAACGTATATGTTTCACTTTTCAATGCCTCTACTTTCCGAAAAAAATCAATTTGATCAAAACACATTTTCTGGTACCCATTCACCAGAGAAGAACTGAAAGAAGATTGGCGTAAGGCTATGAGCATAAGTATGTTTAAAGAAAACTGCATACCTGATGAGGACCATAAATGTACTCCTCGGCAATGCGTACAGCTGTTGAACCTAAACCCCAACGAATGATCCCAATAGAAGGCTCCACAGGCCATCTTGGTCCGCATAAAAAGGGATGTCTCAAAGCATCCAAGCAACTGTGAACAAGTTAAAGCAAATTCTAACCTAAGTCTAGAATTTATTCCCCCCCTTGGGGTATTCTAGCAAAGCATTGGTCCCAAAGATGGTAAGACAGAATAAGAATAAGAAAAATTCAACAAGAAGATTTTGAAAATGATTTAAATGGACTTTTGTATGTAGGCATAATAAATTCAAGCATCAATTCAGGCCTGGTTTTATATGTCTAGACAGAAAACTTCAATTTTTCAGCTACCTTATCCGGTCTGAAGGCTTTGTGGCAAGCATCAATGCCAAAAGATTCCAACCTGCACCCCAGTTCCTATCCATTATCTGTCAACCAAATAAATACAAATTAATCCTAAATGATAAACCTTGTGTTCATATAGATAATAGAGAAAAGGCAAATTTAAATACTTATATATCATTTTGTAGTTGTTGTTGTTTTCTCAATTACTAATTCTACCTTTTTAATATATGAGAACTATAAACTTTCCACTTTTTACCACTATGAGTTAACATTACTAATTCTACCTTTTTAATATATGAGAACTATAAAATTTCCACTTTTTACCACTATGAATTAACATAAAAATAGTTCCAACCCTTATATCCATATTATTATAACCTTACATCGAAAAAAGTTAAAATCACTTGAATACTCATCTCCTAATGAATACACCCTAGCTATATAATTTGGAACAAAAGCATGGTGGAAGAAAGTCCCTGTCTAGCAGAGGCAGGGCAGTTTCATATCAAATTGCAAAAACACTTGACAACCCTGCTAAATTTTCTAATTAATAAAGAAAAAGATCTGAAAGGCTATTAAAATGAACACATACCTGTACACCTATACTTCCAGCTGGAGACTTTTTGTAGAAAATTGGCAACAAAAACTCACGCAAGCATGAAGGATTGTTTTCCTGAATTCATACTTCCAATGTTTCAAAAAGTTCATAACAATGCAGACATGCAATACCAATTTATAAACACAAGAACTTGTCTGGAAGCTATGTTCTTCAAGAACTGATTGATGCACACCGTTGTTAAGAAGGATTTGAACTTCATGAATATGGAGGGATCCATGAGCTCCCGCAATACCATTTTAGCCATCATGAAGCCCACGCACCTGAAGTCCATACAAGAGAAATGTCGAATCCAAGTACATTGGAGAGAAAATGCAATTATTTTCATATTTATAAAAATATGACAAATCCTAGACTACCTGATATCGAATGCAATCATAAGTTGTCGCCTGTCAATATTGCTATCAAGTGCACTAGACTTTAAGCTCCTATCATGGAAATCAGCTGCATGTCCAAGTATCCCCACCTGCAGAAATAAAGAGTATCTTGAAATTTTAATTAAAATCCAAATTTGGTGTTTTTACTGTATATTCATCAAGCTCCTTGCACAGTCCCAACTCCTGTAACTATTGTCAAACACGAAATACTATTAATAAAATGCAGGAAGAGAACAGTAGTAGTTGAAAATTCAAAGTTGTCATGAATTTCAGTGTCAAACAGTTGATAGTTAATATCAAATGAATAGACCAGATGCCCATTCTTGGTCTAATCACAGCAGCATTCGATCACCAAAAACATTCTGAATTGGATCTTTCTAAGGTGGTTACGGAAACTCACCATTAAGGAAGGAAGTGAAATAGCCTGATTTCAAATGTCAAGGTTTATGCATTAATTTCAATCTAAAAGACTTGCTAAACTGACAACTAGATTGAAAAAGATTCAGAATAAGAAAAAGGGACTCTTTATCCAACATATCCTTAATTGTGGCTCCATAACTTGAAAGTCCAAGCTCACAAGACAAGTACAGATTTGAATCAAGATATTATATAAGAAAGTACAGGCCTTTTAAAGTGGACTAAACATCAAACTAAAACAGAAAATATAGGATGGAATCATTAACTGAAAATGAATGTTTCAAGTACCTTTTGTTTGGAATGAATCAGATATGCACAAATCGCTTATCAATCTCTGGGACTGTGGATTTTGTGGTCAAAATGAAGTCTGAAGCACCTCTTCTTTGAATGTATCTATGTTAACAAATTCTGGGTATATATTAGTTTGTTGCCATTTGCTAATCGGAATGAATGTTGTGAACCAACATAATTTACCTGTCTGTTTGAGATGTTTAATGTGGGCATTATGAAATGAATTGGATATAGAATATTAATGGCTTTTAGGGAAAAGGTGGAATGAAGAATATTCTAAGATTGTGCAAAGGAGGCTCACTGACTTTGACCTGGAAGTCATAATTTGCAATGTGGTTTTGCAGGTTTCATTTCAGCTTCAATTCAGGTACTTTTGTAATACAGGAGATCATCATTCTATAGTTTGTCATGCACCTGGATCTGTTAAAAGAAACACCGATAATGCTGGAACAAGGGGTAGGTTTGACCCTTACTTTATTCAAGGCAGAGGCAGACGAAGAAGGGAAGCCCATTCCCCTATGAGAAATAAATCCTATAATGATCCTGTTGGCTGGACAATGAACCTGTACAAGATCTCCCACGTGGTGATTACGGCTGGCCAATACAATATATAGTGAATCAGGTTGGGAGATTGCTGAAGAAACAGAAGTATTAACCCTAAGCAAAGATCCAGATTACATCAATCCAACTCACATCAGTGTTGAGATATATATATATATTAAAGTAGCCTTATATTTTGCTAAAAATATCACATATTTGAAAACTAAATGGGCATTATCAGCTGCAAATTGGGTAGTACCCCGACTGTTTTAATTTTGTGTAAGAACTGATTGAAATGGTTTAGTCTTAGACAGGGAGGATTCGGCCTGTCCTTTGGCTGGTCCTCTCTCACCTTTCAGTTTTGAACTAGCATAAATTCATATTAGCCCTGGATCCATTAAGTGCTGAGAGGGATCAGAAACCTCAAAGTGAACTTAACAGAACTGGGGTTAAATATATGCTAGTTTTTTTTATTTTACTGGGCCAATGCCAACATGTGTGTTTGTGTGTACATGTTAAAGAGTTACATAAAAACATGAAGTAACAGGGATCTCCCCCACCTGGGCCATGAAGCACCTAGCTTCTATCAGCACAATTATCTTTAAATATGTTGCATTTTAGTGCCCAAATGTTTTAGGCCAGGATTTCTGGTTCTCTCCCCTTGGCATTTTTCAATCTTCAAGACTCTACTGTATTCCAATCATTGTGTTTGTTCCCTTTGCACTTCCACTTCATATGATGGACTGTTTGGTCATCAATCACCTTACTTTTTGGGACCAGAGAAGCAGCTAATCAGATGATAAAGAATAATCCTAAGCGACAGGTTGAGGAAAACAATACATTTGAATAGTTGTTTATGGCTCTGATATTCTATAGTTCTAGATGATGACACACAGTGACATAATTGTGTAACTGGATCCCATTATGCTCTCTTTTCAGTCTTGGCAGTTATGCGCTCTTTCTTGCTGCTCAATTTCTGATATCAGCCACTATTTCGAGCTAGTAAATGGCATAGCTTTTACTGTAAGTCTTTTTTCCAGTTGAAAAAAGAAGAAAAAGCAAACACATTTCTGATCAAAATGACATGCCACAGAAATTCATCTATCAACTAGGCCACAGAAACAATGCCAGAAGACGTAAAATAGATGTAGCAAATGTCATGAAATGAAATGACTACTAAGGCTGAAACACATGTTAAATATATGCAGCAAATGTGCTTTTGAATGTCATGGCTGACTATGGAAAATTTATTAATTCTTCTATACATACCTCTCTCATTTGACACTCCAATCCCCACAAAATGTCATTATCAGGATTTGCTTGAACTACTGGTTGATCACATTAAGAAACAATTCTGGCTTGAAATTGAGGAGTTGGGTTATTTGCTTTGAAAAATTGTTTCTTGGAGACAGTTCAAAATGTTTGTTATTTGCATAAATAAAAATAGAAAACAAAGGAGAAAGCCCAGAAAGTATCTGATAGTAAGGTCACAAATTAAATGATTTATGTACACATGTAAATCTCAAGTTACGCATGCAATTTGAGTTTAATCAGAATTCCAGTGTGTTTTATTATTCATACATTCCCTCAACATAGTTGAAACTTGGCTGTAATAGAGAAAAGCTGTTTCATTTTGAAACTGTAGTAATTCCTTGTACATTTTTCTTCCAGTTAAGCTCTTAGGGTTCAGTCTTCAGGTTTTCAGTTTATATCAGCACTTTACATTCTGTATCTTGCTTTGTATAGGAGCCATTGTTGTGCTTCCACATTGCATCAGCACTATTGTACTCAGCACTCCAATCAACCTAGTTTTGTGGTCACTTGTACATTAATAAAATTACCTTATCTATCTTATCACATGATTTTACTGTTTGGTGTAGCAATGGTTTCAGTGGAGGTCATATTCACTTTCTTTTTGTCATAAAAAAGAAGCTCCAATAACATTACTACATTTGTCTTCCTAAAGACTAGCAATCAACAAACTTACTGATATGAGGCTTGGAAGGTGCCTTTATCCCTGTATCATGATTACATCATCCCTCTATGGCCAGCTGTTTTGGTGGAAACAGTTGCTTCCAAATTCCAAGATAACCTAATGACCATTAGATTCCAGTGGTACGGTATAGTGTCACTGTCCTTTGTTAGATTTACACCAAATGGCACCCACGCAACACTGCTGTGTTCCCATCTCAAAGTATCAACCTCGGTCAATTACTGTATATGCAGAAGAGGCTATCATAGATATCGAAAAGACTTTGCTCTGCAGCCTCCTAGATGGTTTGTTAAATTTATATGTCCATTCTAAGTTTGAATAGTGGTGAAACCGATTAAAATTTTATTCAACCTCCATAGATCATGCACTCCGGTACCTTCTTCTTAATGGATGTGACACTCATCACATTTTGATGAGAGCTCCTAAGTTAACTTGCTACTTGTCTAGGGCCTACAAGTAATTTGTGATCTTTCAACTATATAATCTCAACAGAAATTCTCAACAAGGGTCCAAAATCTTTTGTTTATCAAGTCGTAGGTGAGATAAGGCTGTAAATAGCATCTCGATGGGTTATCTTGTGAAAATCATGTAGGATGTCATTAAGGATGTTTTGGTTTAAGATGAAACAGGCCTTAGATGCAAAGGAACTAGTGGCAGAATGAATTCTATATAAAGCTTCTCTCTAAATGAAATAATAAGGAAAAGGATTCCAAATGGAGACCTGACACTTTGTTTAGTACCATATGCGATTATTGACAAATGCATTACAGCAAGGTTAAGGAAGATGAGATAAGATACTTTTTTATGTTTGTAGCACGGGCAGGTACTTCTATGCAGGCCTAAGTGTCTAGGCATGCAAAAGTCATTCACAGATCTCCTTCGGACACTTGCACTAGTGTGAGCAAGTTGCTTTTGTAACTTAGCCTAAGTTTTGACTTAGCAAAGTACATAATTAATATGTTAGCTAATTGAGCTAAAGTAAACTTAGGAAAAGTGAAATAATTACTTTAATGATTATGTTTTAATCTCAGCCCTTAATCTCAAGTGAGACGAGATCCAATCTCGGCCATCAATCACTTTGGAGATTAGGTTTAGGGATTTAGCTCAATGTAAATTTATAAAAGCAGGGCTGTGGAGAGGGAGAAAGCACATGATACAACAGCACAAGAGATGGACATCTCAGTGACAGGGAGGAGAAGGACTTCCACTCAAATGTGTTAGGTCCGAGGAAGGTGCAAGGAGTAGCAAGGGAGACAGATCCACATCAACCGAGGAGGAATGAAGGATAAATCTAGGGTTTGATTAAGTGGACTATACCAGGCTTATAGTTATTTATGTAAACTCCTCAATTGGGCCATTATCCCAAGATGCGAGCCCAAGTAGGTTAAAATTAAGTTATCAATGAAGAATTGTTGATTGGGTAGAATTTGTATGTCACTTGTGATTGAGACTGGTGTAAATATTTTGTTTCCTCTGAATATTTATGTTAAGAATCCAGCTATTCATTTATTCAGCAATTCTGTAATCTGCTAGGTCAATAAATTGTTAGGAGGTAGGTTCGCAAGAAAATTAACATGGTAACAAAGCAAGAAAATCTAAGAACCAATCTCTGAATCACACAAAAGCCAGGTTCATACAAGAATTGTTGAGGCCAAGTTCGGTCGTGATCGTACAAGGCACAATTTTTTTAGGTCGTACGTTGTATGGCGACCAAGGAAATTGATACAGTGGCCAAGCAAATTGTATGTTTGCCACTAAGTTAAAGTCAAAAAAATTGGCTGAGTACTTTAAAGCTTCAAATAAAAAATAAATTTAAAAAAATGAGTTGGCGGCTATGGTGGACGACAGGCCAACCGCCAGCCAACTTGCAACCAACCCACAGCCACCAAGAATCCATGCTCATAGACAAACTACAGACGTGTTGTGGATGGTCAGTGCATAATCTGGCAGCAGCAGCGCACATGGGAGTGGCACAAAGGAAGTCCACAACCAGAACAAGTGACCAGCGGTGGCAAGAAATTGTTGGACAGAGGGGGAAGTCACTGTGGCCGAGGGTTGCGTGAACGCAGGATAGTCAGCATTGTTGAGATGTGTAGCATCGGGAGGTATTCCCACATGCCAAATAGGCCTACCAAATTGACCAAAGAAAATTATGAAAAATAAAATTAAAATTGTAATTGTTGGGGTTCATGTAGGCTCCAAATCATCAAGTTGGTCCCACCATGAAAGGGTGTGACCCATTATCAGTCAGAAATTACCCTGTTTGTGGGGAGAAAAACTGAGGAAATATTCAAACCACTTTAGGATTGAAAGTTAGCCCTTCAATCTAGATAGGGATCTCTCTATGCCTTTGCTACTCAAGGTCACTACAGTAGCAAGTCACTAATATGCTCAATGGCTAGATTTATTTTGTAAAAATGATGGGCTTGGTTGGAAAAATGGTAACTTTAACCATTGGGCATGGAGTCATGGGATTGATCTTATGGAAATTCCCAAGAACTACGAGTAAGGCAGACAAGGATCAAAGGCATATACAATGTTTATTTAGATTTCGGGATATTCAAATGGTAAGCAAAAGGAAGAAAAAGCCCATTACACAAAGCAAATAAATGAAATTTGTGTAACTTTAGAGGATAAGATCGAACATTTGAAACTGAAAACAACAGAGCATCAAATATGAATTCCACTGTTTTACAAACTGTGTTTCAAACATGAAGAGATAACAATCATGAGATTTACTAAGAAAGAACACATCACAAACAAATTGACTGATAAACACAGCAAAGGAATCTCAGATATGCAAGTCTAAAACTTTTGCCTTGGGAATTTTCATATCGGAATAACAAATACACAATGGAGTCTTTGTTGTGCCAAAAAACAAACCCTTCTCTCTATTTTTCCATCTAATTTATACAAAAATTACATTAGTTTTGAGATCCACAATTTCTGGAAAGTTTAATTACAAAATTTGACAAAATATCAAAAAGAAATCAAGATCCAAAAGAAATGGATCTAAAAACCTCCTCATCCATCTTTAGTTTGTTGTTTGAAACAATAAAGGAGATGGTAAGATATGATCCCCAAGTCGAATTGATGAGGTGGCTCATCAACAGTTGTCTATGAGCTTTTTCTAGCGAATTTCTAAAAAATAGGGTCCAAATATGCCTTCGTATCTCCCAAACCGTGATAGTTGTGTAAAAACAGAAAGAGGTTTTTGTAAATGAGCCCGTTCTTGACAAAAGATTCTTTCAGATTTGGAAAATTCATTTTCAACTTCTCAAAACCGAGCCCAAAGTTGATAACTAAAACAGGAAATTATTTAATATTTAATCTGGAAAAATGGGCTGCAGTGATTCCTTCGAAACTTCCAAACCATTACACCTGTGTAAAAGCCGACAGACTTTTTTGTTAATGGGTCTGTTCCCGCCAAAAACCTCTTTTGGTTTTCAAAAGTTTATTTCCAACTGTTCAGAAATTGCATTTGAATACAGTAACTAAAACCAGGTTTTAAACTAAATCTGAAAATATATTCATAAGAAAACAACTAATGTGTTAACATTGAATGATGATCTATGGCGAACTGTTGTAGCAAAAAGGTGGAGTTGTAGCTGGAAAGTCTGTTGAAACTGTGGAAATTCTTTGTTTTTTTTTTGACGTGCTCATCATAACAGCTCTTCCTCAGGTCCCTGACTCGATTTAACAAAAAATGATATTTATTGTGTAAAAATGATCTCCAGAGAGCTTTATCCTAACCAATCTCTTTATCGCAGACTCAAAATATGCATACTATTCAGGCGCTGACAGATCAACTGGGCATATGCTGTGGAGATGAAAACTGCAAAAGCAGTAACAAGTAATATGTCCATGCTTGCCAAAAATAGGGCAGATTCTGGCGCTAACAGATTAACTGGCAGCGTTTTGTCAAAACAGAGCAAAAATGTCGCTGACGAAACATTTGGCAGCGTCGTCTTGAAATATTTATTTTAGTGTTTTTTGCTGCCTCTAGCAAGAGGTCCATATTGGTTGTTGGAGCTTGTTTTACCCTCTTGTTATTCTTGGTCTTGGGGCCCTAATTGAACTGTCCACCAAACTTTGAATGTGATAACATCTAGCTCCAATGGGGATGTTGTCACCTTGAGAGGCAGCAAAGGACCCCGTAGACCAGGTGCCTAGTCATTGGGCAGCTCCCAAACTCTGAAAATCAATTCATTTTCCAAATCTGAAACCTGTGACCTGACCTACAACCAACTCATTTTGCAACTGAACCAAACCCAAACTGAAAACTGAACGTTGAAAAACTTACTGAAAGAGATGCTTGCCTAGACAAGCTTATTGCATACCAGTTCCTACTCTAATCTGTTAGATGAATGCTCAATCAAGTGATACGGAATTTCCAGTGTAACCATGAAATGAGATGGCTACTCACTGGAATTATGCTCACACCTTCCTTGAGCAGACAGAAAAAGGTAGAAAGCGGCAACTCAAAACGAAAATTGAATCCAATCCCTGTACTGGTGAATAACACAAACTCCCTTGATGATTCCAATCGGCTGGCCAGATGGTCTTCAAAAACATGAAACATAACCCCATCTTGAAGATCAACAAAAAGACAAGCACTCTCTTCATTTATAGCTACTGGTTGTTCTATGTCATCCAACTCAAAATCATTTTCAAAATGCAAGGGGGCCATCTGTTCATATTTCACATCATCTATGGTAGGAAAAGGCTTTGTATACTCTTGAACACATTCAAAAGGGACAACAATCTTATGTGTTTGGGAACAACCTGAAAATGCTCCTTCACATATTTCAGCAAGAATGTCATTTTGATCTTTAAAATTTTCTGAATATGTCAATTTAAGAGACAAAGAATTATGAACAGATTTTGCAGCATCCAAAAGATCTAAAACACCTTGCTCTTCTTCACTATTTTCTTTCAACTCAAGGTAGTTATCATCATGGACGGGATTACTGCTTAAGGTTTCCATGGATACAATTTCAAAAATCTGATTTTCACCAGTTTCTTCATGAGGCAAAAATTCAGTAGATGAATGATATGAAGGACAGCTTGAAAGACTGTCTTCATCCCAATCTCAGTCACATGTAAACTGACAAACCTGCTGCAAACCTTGCTGGGAATGATCCTGAGTAACATGGCAGCTAGTATCTACTAGTTCTTCCTGACGAGAAGACATTTCAAACATGGCTTCTTCGATTTCATCAACCATAAGGTCTTCATCATCAACATCTATTCCCATGTGTTGAAAAAAGATTTTCAAAATTTGAACAGAAATTTTCAACCAGCACTATAGACGGGTATCTTTCTTTTTAGTTCATAACTTCATACAGAATCCTGAATAGAAATCTTCAAGGAAATATAGACTAGCAGATGGCAATCATTCATACCAAGATCGTGCATTTTCTTCTAAGGTTGCCATAAACATCTTCATCAAACAGTCCTCATGAAATTCAACCCCTAGCCTATGTATGTGCATGTGAAATTTAACCAAATGAAGAGCGGCATCATCCCCATTCTGATCTCTAAATCTTGGCAGATATGTTTGCCAATCTATGTGAGGAATACGATTTGGAAATCTAGGAATATGAGCATGATTCATAGGAGCATACCTTTCAGATTGTGGATTCATCTTGATCCAGTGGAGTCGCCAGTGATACTTTGATTTCTGGATCCTATTGAAAGTGGAGTCGCCAGGTGAATGATGTGCAGACTTTCTGTGTCTATCCTCTGTTTACCATCAGAGAGCAGATATGCTCATTGTCGTACTTCCAGGATGTTGCCTTGCAGCTTCGCGTCCCCGGCAACGGTGCCAAGATGTTATCATTCAGAGATTACCCTGGTTGTGGGGAGAAAAATTGAGGGAAACCTTCAAACCACTTAAGGATTGAAAAATGGCCCTTCAATCTAGAGAGGGATCTCTCTATGGATCTGCTACTCAAGGTCACTACAATAGCAGGTCACTAATATGCTCAGTGGCCAAATTTAATTTGTAAAAATGATGGGCTTGGTTGGAAAAATGGTAACTTTAACCATTGGGCATGGAGCCATGGGATTGATCTTATGGAAATTTCCAAGAACTAGGAGTAAGGCAGACAGGGATCAAAGGCATATACAATGTTTATTTAGACTTCGGGATATTCACACGGTAAGTAGAAGGAATAAACAGCCTATTACACAAAGCAAATAAATGAAATATGTGTAACTTTAAAGGATAAGATCGAACATTTGAAACTGAAAACAACAGAGCATCAAATATGAAACCACTGTTTTAAAAACTGTGTTTCAAACATGAAGAGATAACAATCATAAGGTTTACTAAGAAAGAACACATCACAAAGAAACTAACAGATAAACACAGAAAAGGAATCTCAGATATGCAAGTCTAAAACTTCTGCCTTGGGAATTTTCATAAATATCGGAATACTAGGTACACAATAGAGCCTTTTTTGTGCCAAAAAACCAACCCTTCTCTCTACTTTTCCATCTAATTTATACAAAAATTACATCAGTTTTGAGATCCACAATTTCTAGAAAGTTTAATTACAAAATTTGACAAAATATCAAAAAGAAATCAAGATCCAAAAGAAATGGATCTAAAAACCATCTTTAGTTTGTGTTTGAAACAATAAAGGAGATGGTAAGATCTGATCCCCAAGTCGAATTGATGAGGTGGCTCATTAACAGTTGTCTATGAGCTTTTTCAAGCAAATTTCTGAAAAATAGGGTCTAAATATGCCTTCATATTTCCCAAACTGTGATAGTTGTGTAAAAACTAAAAGAAGGTTTTTGTAAATGAACCCGTTCTCGACAAAAGCCTCTTTCAGATTTGGAAAATTCATTTTCAACTTCTCGAAAATCGTGCCCAAAGTTGATGACTAAAAAAGGAAATTATTTAATATTTAAATCTAGAAAAATGGGCTGCAATGATTCCTTCGAATCTTCCAAACCATTACACTTGCATAAAAACTGAGAGAGGTTTTTGTTAATAGGTTCGTTCCCGCTAAAACCTCATTTGGTTTTCAACAATTTATTTCCAACTGTTCAGAAACTGCAGTTGAATACAGTAACTAAAACAGGATTTTAAACTAAATCTGAAAATATATTCATAAGAAAACAACTGACGTGTTGACATTGAATGATGATCTATGGCAAACTATTATAGTAAAAAGGTGGAGTTGTAGATGGAAATTTTGCTGAAACTGTGGAAATTCTTTGTTTTTCTTTTGATGTGCTCATCATAACAGCTCTTCCTCGGGTCCTTGATTTGATTTAACCAAAAATGATATTTACTGTGTAAAAATGATCTCTAGAGAGCTTTATCCTAACCAATCTCTTTATCACAACCTCAAAATATGCATACTATTCAGGCGTTGACAGATCAACTGGGCATACGCTATAGAGATGAAAACTGAAAAAGCGCTGACAAATAATCTGTCAACGCTTGCCAAAAACAAGGCAGATTTTGGCGATGACAGATTAACTGGCAGCGTTTTGTCAAAACAGAGCAAAAAATGTCGTTGACAAAACATTTGGCAGCGCTGTCTTGAAATATTTAGTTTTAGTGTTTTTGTTGCCTCTAGCAAGAGGTCCATATTAGTTACTGGAGCTTGTTTTACCTCTTGTTTTTCTTGGTCTTGGGGCCCTAATTGAACTGTCCACCAAACTTTGAATGTGATAACATGACCCTTGGTCAAAACCCACTCATTTGACCAATATAAATACACAAGTCAATGTCCACATTTGAACCAATTCATCTTTTCTATTTTCTGATCCACACATGTGAAGTCAAGAAAGGATAATCTGAAGTTTGACCAATTTGCTAGAGCGGGCATTTGAACGAATTTGACCTGCCCTATTTGACCAGAGATCTCGTTGTGCTTGATTAAGAGTTTGACCAAGATTGACCACAAAGAAAGGCTGACTTTGACCGCAGAATAAGAGGAGACTTTTACTGCAAAAGAAGGCCGCAGTCAACCTCAGTTGACTGAAATTGACCACAGACTCTAACCATAGGTCCGAGTTGACCTCAGGCCGAATTTCAGAACAATTGAACAGCTTTGAACAAGATTGATTTCTCTGATTTTTGGAGGTTTGACCAGCACTGACTAGCTGGCATTTGACCATGTTTCACTAGTATCTTGGACTTGGTTTTCGGCACAGATTTCTAGAATATTCTTGGAATTGTAATTTTTGCTGAAAAACAATTTCTCCTTAGACCAAGTTTGTTGGGTTTTTCCCAAGGTTGGGTTTTCCCAAGGTAAATTTGTTGTCTCTTTGTTGCTTGGTTGTCTCTTTATGATCCTACAGTTATCATTGTATTACTGTTGAGATTTTCTATGTATAATTGCTTAATGGTACATGTGACATAAGTTAACTTGATCGAACAATAATTGAAAAGTAATTATCAGATTAGAAGATCAATTTCTCTTATAAAAAATCAACATGGTATCAGAGCCTGGTGAAAGAGCAGCCATTTGACTTCTGAGGTGGATGTTCATCCTCATTATTATCATCAACTGCTGATGCATGTTGCTTTTTTTTTCTTGCATAAGAGCTAGGGTTTCTTTATTCTATGGATTCAAAGGCTCAACAACAAGCTAGCAATGAGCATCAATGCCAAGTCATCCTTATGCCATCAAACACTCTATGTCTTACTCTAGGGTTTCATTTCACAAACCCTAGGACTTTCTCATTTAAAACTTCAATACAAGTTGTAACTTCCAAGTCTTCTAGGGTTTACAAACCCTAAGTCTTCCAACTCTTGTACCACACAACCATAAAGACTTCACAAAAAGGCACATACTTTAATCAAGTACCCCTCAATCCACTTATTCACGATTTCTAACCATCTATTTGACGATGATATCTAGTGTTAGGGGTTAATTCAATTCCCACTAGCCTGAAGAGCTCCTACGAAAATGCACCCCTAAACCTGTTGTCACGATCGTTGACTATTTCTTCGGCAATCCATGCAATCTAAAAACCTCTCTGAAAAGCAGTTTTGCTACTTGTTTGGTCGAATAGTCAACTGAGATTGCAAAGAAGTGTGCAAATTTCGCTAATTTGTCCATCACGGTATAGATACAATCTTTGCCCTGCGCTTTGGGTAGCCCAATGATGTTTTGGAATTGGTAGAGGTTGGAGAAGCCCTACAAGATGTGTGTGCTCGACCTTATTTTGTTGGCATGTCACGCATCCTTGATGTATTTGATCACATCTTCCTTGAGACCTTTCCATGAAAATCGTTCCCTAATTTATCGGTAGGTTTTGAAGAACCCCTGATGTCCAGCTGAGGGAACGTCATGCATAACCTTCAAAATCTTCTCCTTAAGGGCATATTTGGGAACCAGGTATATGCTATCTTTGTCGTAAATAATATCGTTGACTATTTTGTACTTGTCTTGGATGAGTCTATTGATTAGCGCACACGCAAACCGGTTATTGGCATATTTTGCTGAGAGATGAGCCTTCAAATCTTCTGCAAGTTCTATGAGGGAACATGCTACCGATTTCCTAGAAAGTGCATCAGCCACAACATTCCTTTTACCTTTTACATACTCAATATCAAAATCATAGGCTTGAACTTTACTTACTCACTTTTGTTGTCATTCATTCAGGTCTTCTTACTCCAAAAAAAACTTAAACTATTGTGGTTTGTCCTAACTACGAACCTATTCCCACCAAATACTGTCTAAATTTAGCCAAAGTGTGCATGATAGTGAGCATCTCTTTATCATATATAGAACAAAGTTTCTTAGTATCCTAGAGCTTCTGACTTTCGAATGCAATGGATGGCCCTTTTACATTAAGACAGCCCCAACCCCTTCTCTTGATGCATCACGTTCTAATACAAAGGGCTGACTGAAGTCAGGGAGGGCCAAAACTGGACATGAGCTCATTACTTCCTTGAGCTTGTTGAACCCAATCCCTTCTCTTGATGCATCACATTCTAATACAAAGGACTGACTAAAGTCGGGGAGGGCCAAAAATGGACATGAGCTCATTACTTCCTTGAGCTTGTTGAACGTCTTGTCTAATTCTTCCATCCACCTAAATGCTTGTTGAAGCAGAAGAATGTAACTAGTGTTGATCTTCATAATTATATTTAAGTCATGAAAAGAAAAATTATTTATAAAAGGAAATTTTATTGACTTATTAAAGCATAGTTTTCATGCTTGGGTCAATGGTCAATAGGTCAAAACACCAATTGAGTGCTCTAGGATTTTTGTTTAAGTCAAAGTCAAATTTCTTATGGAAGAAACCCTTCTTGGGTTCATGGTGTCAAAGAAAGAAATTTATTTTGTCAAACCCTCCATCCATCAAAGTCAGCATCAAATCGGTTCCAACTTCATCTTCTATAAGTCAGCCTCTACTATTATTCATGTCGGCTCAATATATCGCAGAAACAACTATAAATACCCAAGTGAACTCGTCCAAATGGAAGTGAAGTTAAGGAGTTCGGATGGATTACAGAACAGCGAATTTAGGGTAATTCAGATCATCTACAGGACTGAAGTATTGGGTGACTACAGGACTAGGTTACTGTTGCAGGTTGAAGATCTCTAATGTAGGCCGAAGTTACTACTACAGGACTAGGTTATTAATGCAGGTCGAAGATCTCTATTGCAGGCCAAAATTACTATTACAGGACGATGTCACTATTGCAGGACGAAATTGCTATTGCAGAATAAAGATTGAATTGCAGGAAAGCTGCATTCACCTTTGGTCAGCTTGATGGATGGAGGGGTAAAGTCAGTGTCAAAGGTCTTGGTTGCCTTACTTTGATATGAATCTATCAAGGAAGAGTTTGACTGGGTTTTCCCCTCCTTAGGGGTTTTGCCCTGGCTGAGTGCCTACATCTGGTGTCTCTTTGTTTTTATGGTTTTGGTAGTTGTTTGATGAACAAAGAAATAATAAATATAAGGAGAAGAAAAAGAATTTAATTAAGAAATCAAAAGCATCTATCAAAAGTAAAGAGATATCAATCTTGCCCTAGATTTCTCAACATGGTATCATAGCGTGGTTAATTTGAAAATAAGGGCAAGGAGGACTAAAAATCTGGGCGCATATACTAGTTCTCTCCACAGTGACTACACCGCAAACCTGAGCATAAATAGCAGAGGCAGAATATCTCAGTAAAGGAGAGCGAGGATCTAAGTCTAATCAAGGTCCGAAATCTGCATTAGAAAATCCGAATTTGTGGTGTTATCTCAGAGCTTTAAAATTCCAGAAGTATATGCACTTGCGGAGGAACCAAATTTATATTTTGAATATCAAATAAAGAACCAACATCAGTGCGAATTTGTTTAGAGACATTATAAGCTTATCTTGCAAAGTCACCCTGGAAAAGAGCTGAGCCTCCCTCAAAGTTCTGAAGTATAAGTATACATTAGTAAGGCTAAATATTAGTCAACGTCACCTTCAAGAAGAGCCGAAGATTTGAGCACATAATGAACTCAAGGCCAAACAAAATTGAGGCAGTCTTAAGAACATTTGAAAAGGTTGCAATTTAAAAGTTGCAGTTCTATGACAAATAATCCAAAGTCAAAAACTGCAGTCCAGTCATCAATCAAATTAAAAATTGTATAAAAGGTATTGCAAGAGACTGAACCGAATTATTTAAAAGGCATTGTAAGTTACAATCACCACAGATGTCAAGGAATAGAAAAAGGACCAAATCACTAAGGATCTGTTACCTAGCTACAGGCACTATATTTGAAGAAATCGCAATCTCTGACGTACATATTGGAAAGAGCAAGTTACATCAAAGAAAGCCAACTATTAAAGTAAGGATCACAAGACCTATTTCTGTAAGAAGGACAGTCCATCTCTCTTGGCAAAACATATATCCATTCCCTTGAAAGACAGTAAGATCTAACTCGTAAATCCTAGACTACAACAGTGATGAAGAAATTGATGTCTTGCTTCAGCATGTAAGAAAAGGTCATGAAGATTTCACCAATGGTTAGGTAAGTATTATCTTATTCTTTATGCCTCTAATCTCTAACTATATGTCTTCAGTTAAGCAAGGAGAACAATAAATTCAACAGAAAACTAAGGTATGTAATTCTTGAGATTAAAGTAACATTTGTTAAAAGGGGTTTATCATAAAATGCTTTAGGTTTTGATGATTGGCTTGAAGATTGTTAATATTTAGAATTATAAACCCTAGATAGATCATATATACTTTTGTTTCTAACTCATGATATCTAGGGCCCGTAAGTAGTGTCCCTAGAGCAAATAAAAGTTTGTACTCAAAACCCCTAGAAATCCATTCAAGGCAATCGAAACCCTAGTTAGACATTATGTTATTGTACATGTATATTTTGTTTGTGCTTGTCAATAAATATTGCAGGGATATATTGAAGAAAAGCAAAGATGGTACAAATTGACTCATATAGATCATGATGATGCTAAGAGGGAGTCCTTCAATAAGAAAACCCTACAAATTTTGTAAAAGGATCAACTCCAGGTATGACTAAAACCATAAGAACTTCGTTAAAAGACATGATCATCTTGAAATCTATTACCAACTTTCTTATGTTTAGGTTTTTGAATCATAGAGATTCTTATTAGGGTGATTAATCATAGATTGAATCTACCCTTGTTGAACTATCATTTGTTCATTTTTTTGAAACCCTAACCTTTAGGGTTCACTGTAAAACCCTAGCCTCTTGATGCTAAGGGTATGTCAATAATGTTGAAACCCTAGTCCTCTTAGGGCTAGTGATAAAGTCTAGAACCTATAATGAAAACTCTATCCTTTTGATGTTTTGGGTTTGGTATTGTTACGACAAAACCCTAGTCTTTTAGGGATTGTTGTTATTGTCCAAGTTATAAACCTAAACCCTAAATCTTTAAGATTTTGATAAGTTAGGGTTTGTTGTTAATCAATCGAAAGACTAGATTTTATGGTTTGGTGAATTAGGATTTATGAGTGAAACCCTTGTAATAACTAAAATGAGGCCTGAGGAATAAAACCCTAGACCTGTATTCTTCGGCATAATTAAAACCCTAGCTTGATTGAAATTGTGGTATATCTAACTTTGTTGTATTAGGGTTCACCTCATTAAATATTGATATGAGTTTCTAGTATATGATGATGAAACCCTAGATATGCATATGCTAATATGCTAACTTGATGTTTTAGTTGTAAGTATATATGACAAAAATCCTGGAAGAATTTGTCATTGAGTTGTAAATGCACATTGTTGAAACCCTAGATGTATATTGGATTGTTATTTGATTGAATTGTTGATATCTAAGGCTTTGTGTCTCGAAGATGGGGTTTATGGTTTATGACAAAACCCTAGCAAGAAGTTGAAGTCTAGTATGAAAAAGATGTGTCTCTTGTCAATTATGAACCTAACTAGGTATTTGATGTCTAAAGTCTAAATGCTTTGATGATTCCATTATAATGACATGATTTTGGTTGACTACATACTTATGTATATTTCTATTTGGTTGTACTTGTTATTAAGGTTTTGCAGGTACATGATCTTCAAGATGTTGAAGATGTTCATAATGATGAACATGATGAAGGAAGCTATAAGAATGATGATGACCAAGATGACCTCGATGCCATGAAGCATTCTCCGATGTTATAAATAATGAAGCTAATGATCTCCCCAAGATAAGAGGGAGCCTGGATAGAAGAAAAGGGTACATCTCCCCAGTTGAGAGGGAGTGCATATTATGACAGATATAATGAATACCTTGAAGAAAGAATGAAATCAAAAATTGAATGAAAGTACTAGATGATGAATCTGCAAAAGATTTAAAGAATTACTGAAACTATTTGGTGCTACTGAAGAAAGAGAAGAAGAAAACTTCTGACAAATTGTATAACTTGATGATGATATAAGTAGCATCAGGATGATTGAGGACCCCAAAGGTTTATGTTTACTTATATATAGTTGAAAGTTTATTATTGATTGGGGTTGTGTTTGTACAAGTAAATCTCCCCTTAAGAAGGTTGAACACTTTGGAAGCATGCTTGGACAAATGGATATAACTGGTTTAGTTTATAGGGAGAGGTGATGCATCTTGTGGTAACAAGATGCTTGGGAGGTTATCTAGTCGGCCTATGTGTTGATGTCTAGATCCCGAAGTAGGGAGGGTGGTGTTGGTCATGGAGTTCCGACCTTGGATTTGCACCTAGATCCCTAGGTTGTTGGTAGAGCTTAAAAGCCTAATGGTACCTGGAGTGGATAAAGCTGGAGTCCCCTTAGTCCCACCTGATTAGAGTACCCTGGTCAGGTATCTAATTTATAGCACTGCGTGTGCTAGAACTCTTCATAGTTCATATCATTTTGAGATCTCCCGTGTACCTCTATATGTATGTTATTATGAATACGTCCCTAGTTAAGAGGGAGTGTTGAAGAATGTAACTAGTGTCGGTCTTCATAATTGTATTTTAGTCATGAAAAGAAAAATTATTTATAAAAGGAAATTTTGTTGACTTATTAAAGCATGGGTTTCATGCTTGAGTCAATGGTCAATAGGTCAAAGCACCCATTGAGTGCTCTAGGATTTTTGTTTAAGTAAAAGTCAAATTTATTATGTAAGAAACCTTTCTTGGGTTCATGGTGTCAAAGAAAGAAATTTATTTTGTCAAACTCTCCATCCATCAAAGTCGGCCTCAAATTAGTTCCAACTTCATCTTATATAAGTCGGCCTCTACTATTATTCATGTCAGCTCAATATACAGGAAGAAACAACTATAAATACCCAAGTGAACTCATCCAAATGGAAGTAAAGTTAAGGAGTTTGGATGGATTATAGAACAACGAAGTTATCGTAATTCAAATCATCTACAAGACCGAAGTATTGGGTGACTACAGGACTACGTTACTATTACAGGTCGAAGATCCATTGCAAGCTGAAGTTACTACTACAAGACTAGGTTACTACTGCAGGTCGAAGATCTCTATTGCAGGCCGAAATTACTATTGCAGGACAATGTCACTATTGCAGGACGGAATTGCTATTGCAAAAATAAAGATTGAATTGTAGGACTGTATTCATATTTGATCATCTTGATGGATGGAGGGGTAAAGTTTGTGTCAAAGGTCTTGGTTGTCTTACTTTGATATGAATCTACTAAGGAAGAGTTTGACTGGGTTTTCCCTTCCTTGGGGGCTTTGCCCTGGCTGAGTGCCTACATCTGGTGTCTCTTTGTTTTTATGGTTTTGGTAGTTGTTTGATGAACAAAGAAATAATAAATATAAGAAGAAAAAAAAGAATTTAATGAAGAAATTACAAGCATCTATCAAAATTAAAGAGAAATCAATCTTGCCCTAGATTTCTCAACAATGCTCCTTCTTCGTCAAATCTGTTAATGGTGCACTTAATTGAGATAATCCTCTGACAAATCATCGGTAATAGTTGCAAATCCCAAAGAATCCTCATAACTTAGTTAGGCTCTTGGGTGTTGGCCAGTCCATATTGCATGGATCTTCTCTTGAAGAACCTGTACTACCCTTGCACTGATTATGTGTCCCAAGTAAAGAATCTCTATCAATCCAAACTCGCACTTTAATGCCTTGGCATAAAGTGACTGTTCCTGCATGATGCTCAAGATTTTATCCAAATGTTCCAAGTGATCATCCCATGTCTTGTCGTAAATGAGAAGGTCATCAAAAAATACTAATAAGAACTTCCTTGGCTGCTTGTTGAAGATGGTATTCATGCAAGATTGAAAGGTGGCGGGAGCCTCAAAGTGTCCATAGTGGCAACGAATGTTGTTTTTGGCACATCCTTCTTTCGAACTTGAATTTGGTGATATCCCGATCGTAAGTCAATCTTTAAAAAATATACTACACCATGAAGCTCGTCCAGTAATTCATCGATTCTGGGAATAGGATACCTGTTTTTTATGGTTTTTTTGTTGAGAGCTCGGTAATCAATACACATCCTCCACACGCCATCCTTCTTCTTCACCAAAACCACGGATAAGGCAAATGGACTTGAGCTCTATCTGATATGGCCCATTGCTACTAGTTCCTGGATAGTCTTCTCTATCTCATGCTTGAATTTCTTTGGATGTTGATATGGTGTGGTGATTACAGGCTTGGCCCCTTCTTCCAGTTCTATAGTAAGCTCAAATCCCTTTTTAAGTGGCAATCCTGGGGGAATATCACCAAATCCCTGACCATGTGTGTCCAACACTCATTGAATGTTTGCTTTGTATTATGGTTTGTCACTGTCGGGAGTCTTTTGACTCATAATCTTGTATTTTGCTGCATATGCTACCTCTTTGTGCCTAAATATGGCCTCCATCCTTCTGGCGGAAACGACTTGTGGTCCACCATTTGCCATACCCCTCAAAACTACCTTACAACCATTTGGTGCTTTAAATTCCATTTCCAATGCTTAGTAGTCCATAGTGTGCTTGCCCAACGAATACAACCATTGAACCCCCAATACCATATTAATATTTGCCAAATCAATTACATAAAATTCACTAGTGAAAGTATAATTAAGTGTTACACTCAAACCTGGGACCATCTGTGCGTAATCCAAGTTGTACCCATCCGCTACTATTACATCAAGGCCTTCGAGTTTTTCTGTGGGAAGCCCTCTCTTTTCTACTAACGTTGCATCAATGAAATTATGTGTAGCTCCCCCATCAATCAAGGTTGTGATGTGTTGTCCCTTGACGACTCCCCGACCCTAAAGGTGTAATATCTAAGTGTTCCTGAAAGAGATGTGATCCTAACTTGTGGTCGTGGTTTCTCTTCTTCGCAGGGTTTTTCCTCCTCTTTAGCTTCTTCCTGTGGTTGTTCTTCCTTGGGATTGCTAGGCTCAGCGGGTTCATCATTACTAGGTGTGGGTTTGTCTCCTTCCTCCTCCCCCTAGGAGAGTACTTCGATGTAATGAATCTTCCCTTTTCCTAAACTGCGATGCCCAAGTTCCCATGGTTCCCTAAAAGTAAATCATAGCTTTTTCCTCCTCTTTAGCTTCTTCCTACGGTTGTTCTTCCTTGGGATTGCTAGGCTCAATGGGTTCATCATTACTAGGTGTGGGTTTATCTCCTTCCTCCTCCCCCTAGGAGAGTACTTCGAAGTAATGAATCTTCCCTTTTCCTAAACTGCGATGTCCAGGTTCCCATGGTTCCCTACAAGTAAAACATAGCTTTTTCCTCCTTAGTTCGCTTCAGGTTTCCTCATCTAACCTGTCCCTTTTGGGCCAATCACGTTGAGGGGCCTTCTTCTCCTTATCTTTTGGGGGAATGAAAGGTTTGGGAGGGGCTTTAGATTTGACTACTGCATTTCCCATATCACGAGTCTTCTTGATAGCCTCTTGAAGGGTTGTGGGATTGAATGCTTTTACCCAACCTTGTAGTGGTTCGGATAAAGCCTCCGTAAAAAGCATGACTAATCTTTCTTCAGATATATTTGTTACCATGACAGTGATACATTCAAATTCTATAATGAACTCTTCATGCAATCTCGTCTACTTGAGAAGTGCTAATTCTCTGAAGTGGATGTCTGGGTTCTTCCGGTCAAATCTTTCTATCAGCCTTTGCGTAAAATATTCATAAGTAATGTTGGCATGCCCCAATGTTACTAGACCATGATACCACCATTCATGCACTTCCCCTTCTAGATGCAATGTGGCAAATTGGATTGCGTCTGCTTCTGCCATAGGGTTGAGCCTGAAGTAGGTGTCCAATTTTTGCACCCAAGCTCTTACTATACATTTAGATGACCCATCAAATGAGGGAAGGGAAAGTTTACTCACCTTGTGTGTTAGATCATAATTATGATGTCCCCTAGGTCTGTTTATGAATCTTAAATTACTATATTCATTGAAGGTCACGGTTGCTCGTGTGTTTTCTTCTAGCACTGCATATTCCCGAAAGTAATCGTCAAGTAGTCCGTTTGGTTCAACAACTTCTTGGTTTATCACGGCTTGATTATTTGTGAATTGAGGAAGCAATGGTCGGTGACTCCTATCGGTTTCCCTAGTGTTAGGAGGACCAGGGTTATGATTCCCACTCCCTTCCATGTTAGTTTTGTTGTTGCAAGCAACATTTTCATTTCCTATGAGATGAGTCACCAATTGAGCAAGTTGTTGTTAACCCTAGGCCAATGTTTGCATTAATTATTGTCCTTATTGTTGACCTTGTAATATCACATTTGATATTTTTGTCTGTCCATGTATCAGTACATGTAAGAGATCCATTATCCTTGGTATCTAGATCTCCTTGTTCCTCACCCTCCACGGTTGTCTTGCAATTAACCTTATTCTTACTGACTATAACGTTACTTGTATCTCCCTGAAACATACACAAAACTCACAAGTTGGCGGGATTTCAATGCTCTGAGACCACTGTAATATAACCATGAGGTTTTTGCCCTAGATTGTTTTTCCCTTCCTGTGACTAGAGTTTCAATAAAGTTACATGTATTCGGTACAGTCAAATAATTGCACTATATAAGTAACAATATTGTAATAATTTCCGCAATGCAATTCAACAATCCATCATCAAATAACCCAAATCCAATCCACAGGCTATGGTTAAATTTGAAGTGCAATAGTGCTCCAAAAGAGAGTAATCAGTTCAACAATTCATCACAAATGGAAACCAATACCAATTCAACATACTACAACAATTTATGAGATTTGACAATGTTCCAACAGAGAGTAGTTCTACCTCTAACCTGTTAACCCTATGCCTTCAGACAGTTCAATATTCCTTGCACTCTTCCTGAATTCAATACTCAGTAACCTCGTGTCAAGACAAAGGCTAGAACTTATTTTGTAGCTAATGAATGCTATACAATTGTAGGTCGACTTCAACACTAGATATGTCTCGGACCTGGCTATTATGAATATCGCACTATTGTATATGGTTTTCCCTCAAAGTTACTTGTCTACCACGGCATCTCCATGGAGAAACCTCAGAAAGACTCTATCTACCATTCTGAACTCATAATATGTCACAGAATTGTTTTGAGAAGATTTGATCTAAAACAACGACCCCGTTCTCACTTCGACCTAGATAAATGCAGAAACCCTACATCAGAGTTCTGCTTGCCCTTAGAATAGTCAACCTGCTTTAGGAACAGACTTTGCTTATCACAGGAGACATTCACATGCCTTCAACAACCATGTCTAACTCAGGAAGAAACCGTCGCTTCAACTTTTGTCGAGAATTACAACGAACCTCCACACATAATTTCGTTGCCTCTTCTATGACATTTCTATGCCCAGAACCAAAGATCAAACTAGTAGAAAATCTCGTTGCCCTTCCAAGAAGTATTCATGTGCCAAAACAAGAACAAATCCACGAGTTTCATTGCCTTTTAGATGACCTTCCTGTGCCAAAAAACCCTAGCCGAATTTCACAGGCCTTCTTCAAGAGTTGCCTAGAACAAGAATTCGCTTCTCCTTCAAATACAGGATACAAAAACCTTGTTGCTTCCAACAGCCTCTTGTTCATTAACCAAATCCAAACCTACAGAATTCGCTGCCCAACCAAAAACCCTTGTGCCAAAACAAAGAGAAGAAATAGGTATGTCAACTAGGGTGGAATCTTTCACCACTGAAATTAACAAGGTAGAAGGGGTCTTAAAGCCCTCAAAGCTAATGCTCAAAAACAGAATGAGATGATCCACACTTGACAATCCAAACTGACTTCATCCCTCTCATATTTTTAGATTTCCCAGAGGGATCTCTTCTTCTAAAATGATTAAGTAAACTTTACTCCAAGCCCCAACTTTGAGCTTTTTCGCCTAGCTGCACCAAAGCTTGCCCAACAGTGGGAATTTTGGGGGTTTTCCCCTTATAGAGGACCATAGCCTACGAGGATGGATGGGTTATTTCGTCCCATTCCTCCTCAATCGGTAGAGGACGTTACGAGAGCAAAATAGAGCAAGTAGATGTCACGTTGTACAGGAAGCTCATTGGGTCATTGATGTACTTAATCAACACATGGCCTGACATATGTTTTGCAGTGAACCAGTTGAGCCAGTTTATGATAGATGCTACTAGAGATCATTGGGTTGCTACCAAGCATGTCTTGAGGTATCTCAAAGGCATGACAGATTATACGTTGTGGTACGGATAGGTTGATGGAGTGAAGCTTGAGGGCTTCACAACTAAAGATTGGGCAGGGAGCTCTATGGATCGAAAGAGCACTTCAAGTTGCGTCTTCGACACTGGGTCAGCAGTTGTTTCCTGGTTCAGCAAGGAAGCAGAGATCAGTTGCACTCAGCTCAGCAGAGGCCGAGTGTATCGCTGCCATCTTGGCAGCATGCGAAGCCATCTAGATGAGGAAGTTGCTTGTGGGTCTTTTCAGGAAGGAGTTGGAGCTCACAGTGAATCTTTCAAGAAGGAGTTGGAGCCCACAGTGAATCTTTCAGGAAGGAGTTGGAGCCCATAGTGATTCAGTGTGACAACTAGAATTGCATTAAGCTCTCTGAGAATCCAATGTTTCATGATCGCTCCAAGCACTTCAAGATCAGGTACCAGCATCTTAGGGACTGTGTGCAAAAGGGATATTAAAGCTACTATACATTCTCATAGATGAGCAGGTTGCACATATCATAAAGAAGGCCTTAGTCAAAGGCAATTTCGTGTCTTTTAGAGATAAGTTGGGAGTTGTACAAAATCCCTTCCTCGATAAGAGGGAGTGTTGAAAATGTAGCGAAGTAAGGTCTTCTAGCTTGTGCCTTAGCCAATGAAGAATTTGATCTATCTTTCTCTAGCATACATGCGAGATCATGAGATAGACTTCAGTTGTGATGAGTTGATTTTCAGTTCATTGGAATGGTCATCAGTAGACTGCATGCGTAGTGTTGGAGCTTCAATTCATTAGAGTATTCTTCAGTTAAACTACAAGATGAGTGGAACAAGACAAGTTCAGTTAGGACAAGTGAAGACTTCAGAGACAAGTGAAGATGGGACAAGTTAAGTCCTCAGTTAACTTGGTTCACAACTAGAAAAAATCAAGGAGCAACTCGAGCCAATCTAGGTGTAACTAGGACTTGCTCTAGTTAACTGGCAGAGCAACTCATTGCACTAGTGTGAACAACCATTCGAACTTGGCCTCTTGCATGCATCGAAAGTCTATTAAGGCAGAGAAGGACAAAGGCACAAAGATTAGATGATTCTTTGTTGATGGTATAGTGCATTTGATTGAGGAGCAAAGATCAAGAATTCGAAGAGCAAGCCAAGACTAGGTTCAGTAGGAAACGATGTGTGAGGACCAAGATCAAGAGGTAGGGCCGAGGGCAGTGATAGGATGAGAACAATTTGTGGCACTGAGATTAGTGAGAAGAAAGTCGAGATCTTTCTTAGAGGCTATTTGTTGGTTGCAGTAGCAACGCACTGAATTGTAAAAGATTTATTTGCTCAAAGAACAATCAATAAGAAGACCACAACAACAAAAGCAGGTTTTCCCATTTGGGTTTCCTGGGTAAAACACGGGTGTCAAATTTATGTGTGCATGTGTTTTTATTTCAAGTATTTTCCGCTACATGTTGAATGTTAAGAAACTTTGTATCTTGGTGAAAGTTAAACTTGGTTTCAGTTTTTAGTTGCCTTGATTTTTCAGTAAATTCATCTAAGTAGTTGCAGAGTTTCAAGAAAATTAACAAGGAGGAGGAACCCACAAAGTCCTCCAAGTCTGTCAGGAAGGTCTCTTGGTATGAGATGACCTTACAGAATTTTCATGAGCAAGAGGCTTCTAGGAACACCAATCCAAAGGGAGTGGGACTTCAAGGATGTTCTCAGACTAGGTGGCAAGGAAGGATTCTAGTTCAAAGGGAGCAGCCAAGGCAGCGAATGCAGTTCCAGGATAGAAGCTAGTTCCAAGGGGCATAAGTACCACCTTCGCTAAGAGGGAGTGTTGATGTTTGTAGCTTGGGTAGGTACTTCTGCATAGGCCTAAGCGTCTAGGGCCTAGGCATGTAGAAGTCACCCACAGATCTCCTTAAGATAATTGTGCTAGTGTAAGCAAGTTTCTTTTGTAACTTAGCCTGAGTTTTGACTTAGGAAAACACATAATTATTATATTGGTTAATTGCACTAAAGCAAACTTAAGAAAAGTGAAATAATTACTTTAATAATTATGTTTTAGTCTCATCCCTTTATCTCAAGAGAGGCAAGATCAAATCTCAGTCATTGATCACTTTGGAAATTAGGGTTAGAGATTTAGTTCAATGTAAAGCTATAAAAGCAAGGCTAAGGAGATGGAGAAGACACCATACAATAGGACAAGACTAAGAGAGGGACATCTCAATGACATGGTGGAGGACTTCACTCAAGTGCATTAGGTCCGATGAAGGTGCAAGGCGAAGCAAGGGAGAAAAATCCACATTAGCTAAGGAAGATCGAAGGAGAGATCTAGGGCTTGATCAGGTAGATAGTTTCAGGTTTATTGTTGTATATGTGAACTCCTCAGTTGGGCTATTATCCTAGGACAAAAGACCAAGTAGGTTTAAATTAAGTTATTAATGAAGAACTATTGATTGGGTAGAATTTGTATGTGCCACTTGTGATTGAGATTGGTGTAAATATTTTTCCTCCGTTGAATGTTTATGTTAAGAATCTAGTGGTACATTTATTCAGTAGATCTGTTAATCTACTAGATTGATAAACTGTCAGGTGTTAGGTTCACAGGAAAATTAAAAATACTCTCATTAATGTCTGGAAAATGATCAAAATAATTATAATAATAGTTGTTAAATTGGCAACTACGGCCAAACTCCACGTGGGTCAGCTTATTTATGACAACTGATATTTTTATTGGATCCCTCTCGTCGAGAGGTGTAGGATTGATCTAACGATCATCCGATTCCGATAAGTATTTATGGAGATATGAATTTATTTTAATTATGGATTTATTATCTAGCCGACCAGCAACTTATGTAGGCTCAAGAAGCCCAAACGTCATGTCTATTCATCATATACGTTCTAGTATAAATATAAGAGGATTTGATGTCATTTGGACACAATTCTTGAGTGATCTCCTCCTCTCCACGTCTTGGGTTTTTGGAGAAGGAGTGAGACACCAAGAGAAACACACGTTGGTCCAAAGATGATGCCCTACCTATGCAGTCATGAAAACCTATTCATGGAGACACATAAAACGCAGCTAATGAAGGAAGTCTCAACGCTGTCCAGGACGCAGGCAATGCTATAATACGCAGGCAATAATATCCACAGCAACTATACACACAGCAAGTGCATGAAGCTGAGCCGCAGTGATGAAGAGGCATTATACACTAGGCAGTCAGGTATATACGCAATGCAGTCATGGTTGTATACGCTAAATGAAAAGATACGTTGTCATATATACGCACAGCAAATACTCTATACACTGTCATGCATATACGCAAGATCAGAAAGACTTACACGCTTACGCAACCACTATACGCACAATGAAGAGATACGCTATCATGATAAACATGATACAGCCTCAGCATAGATGGCAGCCACGCAATAGATCCGTTGACATGATACAGCCACAGGCATAGATGGCAGCCACGTAGATCCGTTGTCATATAGCCGCAGTAAGGAAAGGAATTCAAAACGCAGTCATGAATGGAGATTACACGCAAGTCTAAGAGACATGTAACTTACAGCCAAAAGAAGAACTGTTCACGCTGAAAAAGGACAGGTGTGGTAGTCGCAGTCAAAGTTATAAACTCAGGTACAAGGTCCCACATTAATGGCACGTAGCTGTAGATGATAGCGTGGTAAATCCAAGGCTGTCTATAACAGTCTTGACACCTAATCTCGGTGGTTCTTCTGTAGCAATTTAAGCATGTTGGACAGCATAATATAACAGTGATTAGAAGATGAAAATCTCGGACGAAGGGACTGTGTTATACACAGCAGTCCTGAGATATCTCGGTAAAATCTCAGTGGCAGTACAAACATCTTGTACAGCAGTGACATGGAACTATAGCCTAGCTGCTTTGCTAGGCTGTAAGCCATAGCAAGCACCTAAGGCTGATATGTATATGAACTAAAGAATGATGCACATGTTAAAGGGCAGCATGATAATGGGCAGTATGATGAATATGGACAGCATCATGAGATATGTGAGCAGCAGCATGATGAACATAGACAACATCATGAGATATATGGGCAGCATGATGAATATATGGGCAATATGATGTAGATCATGGACAGCATGATGTATGGGCAGCGTATGAGATCATGAGCAGCATAATGATGCATGATGGTGCTACACGGTAAGGTGCAGCAAATGGACGAGACGCAGAACGATGATAGGTGAAGGAGTCATCTTGGAGAATCAGTTGAAGCAGAATGTCTTCAACTGATCTCATCGTTATACGAAATGATCTATGCTAGATCTAGACAAGTCAAAGTATTGACTTCTGTTGTAAATGTACGCTCTCTCTCTCTCTCTTTCTCTGCTGAACTTTGAAGAACATAAAAGAAGAATTGGTCAAAGGTTTCCCCACACATTGTGGGGTTTGTCCCTGGCTTGCGCCACATCTTGTGTCCTCTTGTCTTGGCTTGTGTTCTGCGATTTATATTTATGTTCTATCTGCAGTTTACTTTATGCTGATGTGATTGCTATATGGAAAAGAAATCAAATAAATTGCTCTAGCATAGAACATACCTAAAATTAACAATCGTAATCTAATTTTAAGGCCACAGCCAACCCAGACATTAAATTAGTGTATGATGCCCCTTTGTTTGTGGAACAAGGGACCCCCTAGATGTAGTAATTTGACTGCTAAAGTCTACGAAAGTGTACATACTGTACCCCCCAAAGTATTTGAAACAAGTTTTTAACCATTAGCCCCACTCAAACTATATAGGTCAGTAGGACTAGGAAGTACAATTGGTGATATCAATCTGTAGGGTTTCCCTAAGCAACACTGAGAGAAAAAAAAAACAAAATACTTTAATATCAAACAAGAAAACATGAACTACATATTACATCAAAAAAGGAGAAAAAGGAGAGAGTGCAATAGATCAACTATAAGTCCATAAGAGAAAATGTGGAGCTTGAAGACAAGGAGGAAGAGGCATCCTCTGCAGAATCAAGCACTGAGAAGGATCCAATGAATTTTCTAACAAGGTTGTCTGGGGAGTGCCCATGGCTGAGAGGATCTAGCTGGATGATCCTGGGAAGCATCCAGGAAGGAACAAACTGTTTTTGTGAAAGGAAATTTCACGCTAGAAAATCTAATTACAATGTTAGAGAGAAAACCTTTCCTCAAAATAGACTCCTATAAGACCTATGAATGATAGGATTGAACTTCCTTTGTTTTGTAAGGATCAATTCAATGGGGTTGTTAAACCGTGTACGTCTTTATGGAGTTGCTGCAGATGCTCAGGGATATATGCTAAAAAGTACCTTTAGAATTTAAGGCATACTCTTGAAATGCCAACCTAGTCTGAAATTTGTAATATAGGAATTTTAAACCAATACATAATTCGACTTCTCAACAATTTGACAAGCTACTGAAATTTGTTGGCTTAATCAGAATCATTATTAGCTTTCAACTAGAATATATCCCTTAAGCAAATAATAAACATACCATTCATGTCAGGTAAACCCCACAAGTGATCACACATGCGACCCTTTCTATAATAAGGTGTTACTTGTGGTTACCCTAAAAACCAGAGGTAAGTCACATGCACACGACATGATCATCCAATATATCTAATATAAACATTACTACTCAGCCCATAGATATAATATAGATTCATAATAGAAAATGCAGCAACAAACATTGATTTCTAGAATCACGGGCAAATTCCTATTGCTAGCTATATTTGAGGGGGATTTCACTATTTCTATTTTCTACTAAAATAAAGAGATCTAGAATCTAGATGCATATGAAAAAATGGACAAGAACGTTTGAAAGTTGCCATAGCATGAAAAGTGCTAATGTTTTACAAGCAAACTTGCCACATGGAAAACAGCTTTAGAGATCTACAACATATAACTAACTGACTAAGAGCAAGAGGATGGAAATAAGAACGGGCTTATTCTATTATAAGCATCCTCTTCCAAGTCTCAGAATTTTTTATAGCTTGCATATGTCGATTTTCTAAAGATGATAGATTGTGTGGGTGGAAAATAAAAGAGAGGCTAAAAACTGTTTGGAGTGTAAAGATCACGTCCAGGGATCAAATACTCACAAAAAAATAATATCAGGAATAAAATCTGACAGATCAAGGAGAGTTTTCAGAGCCCTTTATCTACTACAATCACTATTTTGCACTGTATCCACTACTAAAAAATCTTTCATTTGGTTTAAAGCACTGTATAACTTCTATTGGCCTAAATAAAATTTATCCATTATTCTTTGGAAGCCAATCCTCTTTCTACATTCGATCCAACTCTGGAGAATGCCTTTGGTATATAGAAATCTCATAATGGTCAACATGAAAATGTCTCACTTATCGATATTTGATTTTGATCATACAGCTAACCCTTTGAAACATTTTATCCTTGTGGTATCCACACTAGTACTACTATGGGTGCATCCCATCCCCGAGAACCTCTCGTCCTTTCTTAAGTAACAGTTATATTGATCAAAATGAATGTGGCTTTACCCATACAGCCTCGGGAGTCAGTACAACCTAAAAACATCTTCTAGAAAAGAGAGGAAGGAATATGATAGAGATCTCTCACATCTCCCAAGCATTCAAAGTTGCAAAAATAAAAGAGTCTGCCTACTCCAAAACTTGCAAGTGGAAACTCATATATTATCCTAGCAAAAGGGGATACCAACAAAAAATAAATTAACTAGAGTCAAAAAGACAATCACATAGAATTGGCCACCAAGTCCAACTGAATTGTTGCCACAATCTCTCTCTGTGATTCTTCATCATCCCACGACACTCAGGTAACAGCTCCCGCAGAGGCAGATTAGCATGGCTAGCAATGCAAACAGGGGGGTCCCAAGTGGTAGAAAAGGTCACATCCAGCTCAATGAATTTCATTCTGAGAATGGAAAGTTCCCTCCAAGATTCAAGTTCCCAATCTCTCACAGCCAGAATTTGTTGCCTTCATGCCACATAGAAACAATCTTGGGCCTTATTGACCACCAGAAGCTTGGATTCAACCTAAACCCGCTAAGACTCTAACTGTTCAGAAGCCATGGACAGATTAGCCTGCATACCTGCAATTATTGCAATTTCTCACACTTCTCTAGACCTCGTGCACATTCCCTTCTATGGCAAAGGAATAGTCACAACAGTACATTGTTAGGACAAAGAGGTGGCACCAAAAATACCATCCCCTGAAAGCCGTGAACTCTACAACACTCCCCACAAGCGAAAAGAGAAGAGACAACACCAAGGTCCAAGAGAATTTCAAATCAAATGCTAAGCATGTGCATGTCTGAAGAACGTAAATGAATGCTTTTTCTGTGGAGTTAAACTTGATCCTTTTGGGGGAAATGCCAGGAGTACACACCTGCCTTGCCATGATTCCCACACATCAAACAGAGTGAAAATTGTATAGGGCATGGAATTCATTAAGTTTGAAAAATTAGTAAGACGGTTCAAGAAGATATGTCATTATCAAGTGAGGTGAACACCAATCAAAGATAACTTTTATGGAGGGGCATTAAGACTTAATTGGGTTAGAGCCCCTTTCTTCCAAACAACAACCGACCATCACGGGGCAGAATACTCGTTTTTCACTCCCTTTCCTCCATCCGAACCCACAACTGGCCTTATGCTCCAACGCATCTTTGTTTTCCATTTCTTCTGCCTTAGTGTTAAGTGCCTCTCGACCTGAAAGAAAAGATGTCTTGAAAACTAGCTATGACTGGAGAAAGGCAGTTTTTTGTGAATCCAGGTTGAATGATAATGGCCAAGTCTCCTACAATAACAATGGGTTCTTGTAATCACTCCTTGAGAAGCTTGATTCCTTAGTTTGTTGCCAATGCCTCAGCCTCATTAGTTTTCACTAGATTGATACCCCAGGCATCAATCTCCAAATGGATCCAAGAATGCCCTCTACGTCTTCATGAATCTTTTAAAAATCATGCCCAAGGTTAAAAAATCCCTTAAAAGATCAAAATTATCATAAGAGGGGCACCCTTAGCAGGGCGGAGAAACACTATCAGGAGGCCCAAAACCCGTGAAATCATGAAAAAAAACAGAGTAATTGCAAGCGGAACAAGTGATGCACAGTAGCCGTCCGATCTGGCCGATCAACGGTCCAGATCGGATCGGCAATCGCAATCGGCGGTGACCTTCGGCAGAGATCGGCGAGATCCACATAAGAGTTGCGATCACGAATAGCGATATCGGTGCTTTAATACAATATTAAATCAAAGCCGTCGAATCTGGCCGATCAACAGCCCAGATCTGATCGGCGGAGACTATCGGCTCTTTATATATATATATATATATATATATATATATATATATATATATATATATATATATATATATATATATATATATATATATATATATATATATTGCGATGAGCAAATGGCGAAGTGAATCTGGACCGTCGATCAAGCGTGCAGATCGACGGCCCATATTAAATTGGCAGATCACTGTCGGAGTATACAGAGGAGCGCTTTATAATGGCCCGAGGGTTATTGCGATGAGCGATTGCGATATATCGCATCGCATCGGAACTATGCAGTGGAGCGGGGCCGATACCCATAAGGGCAGCGATATTACGGACCCAATAATCCGATAGGCGGAATTGCATATATATTGAAGTCCGGAAAACTATGTTTTCCTTTGTAAATCACATTTTCACGAACAAACGAAAAACCAAAGGGAAAGGCGCCGATGCGATGTTGCAGACCCGAGAGGGTTCATTAACAATATTAAACAGAATTTCAAGTCCAGAATGTGGGGATTTACAGCGTTTTAGTGTATTTTCGTATTAGACGAAATACACAGAGACCGAGCCATCCCGATATGCGACCTGTGGGCGAACCCGATAGGGGATTAAACCATATTTAAAGGACTTTGAAGTCCGAAATATCATGTTTTGGCGGATTTTTCCTATTTATGCCTATTTTTTGTGTTGATGAAAAACGGCCGCGTTTGGGAATCCGATGGAGTTCAAGGGACCCAGGCATCCTTCCGTTACGGAATCGGTGGCCACCTCCCCTTCAGGCGTTATGCCATACCTGGGAAACGCTAGAAGAGGGATTCGAATGGACAGAGGCCCGGGAGACTAAAGGACAAGGAGATGAAGCGAACAGGCAGCCCAAAAATGGCTTTAAAAGCCACAGACAGAGCGCAAACAGGCAGGCAGTGTTGCAAGCAAATGCGAGACAGAGTTTAGAGCAGATTGAGAGCTGTGTGGGAGTCTGTGTACTCGGAGGAAGCTTGAGGGATTCAAGTGAAGCTCTTGTTATTGTAATCTGTTTGTGTGTGAGGCTCAAATTGAGCTCACTATTGTAAACAAAACTCTGCTTGAAGACATAATAGAGAGGCCACCACTGAAGGCTGGACCAGGAGATGTAGCCCAGGAGTATTGGGTGAACTCCTTATTAAATTTGTTGTGTCATGTGTTATCTATTATGTTTGTTTACTGCTTCATAGTCTGTGCATTTCGCAATCTTATCGATCCATTGCATATAATGACATAGACTAATCCATGCACATAAGTCTGTAATACCTTATTAATTGTCTTAGATCTCATTTTCAAATCAAGTGGTATCAGAGCTTTAGGTTGCTAAGGTTAGACAAGCTTGTGCTGGACTAATTAGTGAATGCTAACTAGATCAAAGCTTAAATTAGGAGAAGGAGGATTGGTTGAAACTAACCCAAAAATTGGTAGAGTCTATCCTAAGAGGAAAATGACAGAAGAAAATCCTTTGGAATCAGACTCTCAGTTCATGGACAGTTTCATGACCATGAGAGCCATGGTAGAGGAAATGTACCGAGAATTTAAGAAAGGTCGAAGTGAAGATTCTTCTACTTCCAAACAAGACAAAGGAACAGAAGAATCTCTCCTAAGTGACCATTCTAAAAGCTAAGGGAAATAAGAAAAGCTTCCCACACCTCCTAATAGCCCTGAAAATAAAAAGAATAAAGCATCTTTGATTAAATTAGATGTTAAATTTGATTTTCCAATATATGATGGAGAGTTAAATGTAGAGAAGCTAGATAACTAGATTAGGCAGATTGATGTGTATTGCAGGGTGCAGAGCATTGACTCAAATAGAAGTAAGATTCAGCTGGCCAGCCTACGCCTTGGAGGAACTGCCTTGGTATGGTGGGAAGGCAGAACACAAGCTGACTTGAAGAAGCATGGTAAAATTCTTTCTGTCTGGAGTGAATTTGTTTCTGCAATTAAAAAAAATTCTATCCACTAGCTTATATGCAGCAAGCTATGATGAGTTGGCAAACTCTTCGCCAATTAAAAGGGAAAAGTGTACAAAGTTACACCCAAGAGTTTAGAAAGAGAGCTTTGATTCTAGGCATTTCCTTAGACTCACCTGAAACTTTGTTGAAGTATATAGGTGGTCTACACAGTTATTTGAGACATACCATTCTCATGTTTAACCCTACTGGCATAGATGAGGTATCTGTTCAAGTTACACATCTAGAGACTAGAGGCAAGAATGTGATCCCAAAGATTGGGGGATCATCAAAACCCACTGCAAACAAGAACAAGGAAAAGAGGAAGCAGAAATGGAAAGAGAGGAAGGCCAATGTTGTACAAAATACCAAACCTTCATGCACTCACTGCAAGAAGGATGGACATGATGATGAACATTGTTGGTCTTTGCATCCGGAGTTGAAACCCAAGAAGTTCGATGGAAAGAAGAAGAAGACTGTTGCTGCCATACAAAAAGATTTGGGGTCAAACTCAGGTGATGAAACAACAATTGCAGCCACAGGTATAAAAGGTAAAAATTCTGAAGCATCTACTAGTAATTCTGCCCAAACTATTGATAGTGAAGAAAATGAGAGAAGAAGACATGAGCTTTTTCATATTAGAGTTATTTCCAAGCATCAAAAGATTGATACTTTGTTTGATAGTGGCTCACAAGTAAATTTAATTTCTGAAGCAATTGTAAAGAAATTGGGACTGCTAACCACACCTCACAAGAAGCCATATCCATTAGGTTGGGTATGTGATAAAGCAAAACTACAAGTGACTAGACAATGTAAACTTAGGTTTTCTTTTGGGTCAGCATTTGTGGATGAGGTTGAGTTAGATATTGTTCCCTTGGATATATGTGGGATTGTTTTAGGAAGTCCTTACTTGTATGATAGAAAAGCCATATTCTATAGAGCTGAAAATAAGTATCAACTCGTTAAAGATGGAATCAAATATATTGTAACAGCTCATAAACTCAAGAACAATTATACTCTCATAAACTCAGGGCAGATGAAAAGAACTGTAAATTCATGCAAGCAATTTTTACTGATGGTTGTAAAGGAAAAGAAACCTGAAAAAACCAATATATTTGAGGGCTATGATACTAAACAGCAAGCTAATTTAGAAAAGGTTGTTTCCGAATATGATATATTATTTCAAGAACCTAAAGGTTTGCCACCAAAAAGGGAAATTGTACATGATATTAATTTGCAGCAAGATGCTCTATTGCCTAACATCGGAATGTACAAGTTATCTACTTTAGAGAATGCAAAAATCAAGAAGCAGGTACAGGAGTTGCTCGAGAAAGGGTTCATAAGACCAAGCACATCACCATGCGGATCTCCAATCGTGTTGGTGAGAAAAAAGGACGGTTCATGGAGGATGTGCATTGATTACCAAGCACTGAATAAAATAACGATCAAGAATCGTTATCCCCTTCCTCACATAGATGATCTATTGGATCAGCTGAAAGAGGCTATTTACTTTTCCAAGTTGGACCTACATAGTGGTTACCATCAGGTCAGAGTAGCAAAGCAAGATGCATGGAACACTGCTTTCAAAACAAAGCAAGAGCTGTATGAATGGCTAGTCATTCCTTTTGGCTTAACTAATGCTCCTGCCACTTTCATGAGAGTAATGAATGATGTACTCAGGCCTTTTATTGATGATTTTGTAATTGTATATTTGGATGACATTCTTGTATTTAGTAAAACATGGGAAGAACATTTGCAGCATGTAAAGCAGACTCTAGATGTTTTGAAAAAGGAAAATCTCTATGTTAAATTATCAAAATGTGAATTTGGAAAAACATCTTTAAATTATTTGGGTCATATTGTAGGGAGTGGTGAACTGAAGATAGATCCCTCTAAGGTTGCAGTCATTGTAAACTGGCCTAAACCCAAATCTGCTACTGAAGTTAAAAGCTTCCTAGGGGCAGCACAATATTGGAGAAAGTTTATTGCTAACTTTTCCTTAATTTCAGCTCCTTTACATGCATTGACAGGATTGAACAAGGTGTTTCAGTGGGGAGGCAAATAGCAGAAAGCCTTCGACACCTTGAAAGAAAAAATTAGTATAGCACCAGTACTAGCATTGCCAAATCTTCAACAACCATTTGAGATCGAAACAGATGCCAGTGATTATGCCATGGGAGTAGTGTTGATGCAACATGGTAAACCCATATGCTACCATTCTAAGACTTTTAATTCTGCAGTAGTTAATTATCCTACATATAATAAAGAATTGTATGCATTAGTCCAGAGTGTGAAAAAGTGGAAACATTACTTAATGGGCAAAGAAACAGTTATACATACTGATCATCAACCACTTCAATATTTACACTCACAAACTAAGTTGCAACAATCAAGACACTATAGGTGGATGGGTTTCCTACAGCAGTTTCATTTAGTCATCAGATATAAAAAGGGCATACACAATAAAGTTGCAAATATGTTATCCAGACCAATCATAAATGCATCTACTATACTTAAGCATAATTCAGTAATGCACAAAAGCTACATTGAACAATATGCTCAAGATATAGACTTTAAAGATGTATATGCAGCTTTAAGTAATGGAAAAAAGGTAGAAGAATTGGATTACTATGTTAAAGACCGACTCTTGTATCACTTGGGAAAGCTATGCATTCCACAAACAGAGAGGATTAATATAATTAGGGAAGCACATACTTCTTTGATATCAGGTCATTTTGGTGTAAGCAAAACAATTGCACAACTACAAAGATACTGCTATTGGCCAAAAATGCATGAAACAGTTTCTAGATATGTAAGAGGGTGTACCATGTGTGCTAAAAGCAAGCCCAGCAATAGAAAACTAGGCTTGTACACTCCACTACCAGTCCCTTCCCGTCCTTGGGAAAGTGTTTCCATGGACTTTGTTGGGGGATTGCCAAAATCTAGAAAGGGGCATGACTATTTATATGTTATTGTGGACAGGTTCAGCAAAATGTGTATTTTAATACCTTGTAATAAACAGATTACAGCTGAACAAACAGCGAAAATTGTTCTTTCAGCATGTCTAGGTGCATTTTGGGTTACCCACTTCCATAGTATCTGATCGAGACTCCCAATTTGTTGGGAAGTTTTGGTCAAGTCTGTGGGAATTAATGGACACTAGACTAAAGAAAAGCACAACCTTTCATCCACAAACAGATGGCCAAATAGAGGTAGTCAACAGGACAGTGATCCAGTTGCTCAGGGGTTATTGCAGCAAGCATCCCAAGCTTTGGGATGAACATTTATGTTATGTGCAACATGCTTACAACCGTGCTAAACATTCTTCTACACAGAGATCTCCTTTTGAGACCTGTTTTGGTTTTATACCAAGGTCTCCCTTGGATTTTGTCTTTGAAAAAGATATAGCAGTTGCTGGACACAATGATGTGGATAAAGCAACCAGATTCGTTGAACAGATCCAAGAGATTCACCAGGGAGTGCAGGAACAGCTAGAAACGAGCCAAGCCCAATACAAGGCAAGGCATGATAAACACCGGGTGGAGCACAGCTTCCAAGTTGGCGATCAAGTCTGACTGTATATCAGCGAGGACAGAATGCAAGGTGAAGGAAAGAAGTTGAAACCAATAAGGTATGGGCCTTTTAAGGTACTTCAGAAAATTGGTGAGAATGCCTTCCGCCTTGATCTGCCAACATACATGCACATCTATTCAGTAGTAAATGCAGAAAATTTAAGACTGTTTGAACCTTCTTTAATTGAAGATCCTGAAGAGCAAAGTCAATTGCCTTCCATTGATGATCTGTTGCCTGAATACCTCAATGAGCTGCAAGAAGATATAGTTCTGGACAGGAAGGTGAGGACAACGCGCAGAGGAGATGTCGAGTACCTAATAGTAGGACTCAGAGGTTCAAAACCCAGCAGTGCAAAATGGATAGAGATTGGACAAGTGAGGCAGCAATATCCTCACTTGATTGATGCTTGAAACCCAACTTTTGGTGGTCCAAAAGCCTTTTTCAGTGGGAAGGTGTGATCCAAATGGATCCAAGAATGTCCTCTAAGTCTTCATGAATCTTTTAAAAATCATGCCCAAGGTTAAAAATCCCTTAAAAGATCAAAATTATCATAAGAGGGACACCCTTAGCAGGGCGGAGAAACACTATCGGGAGGCCCAAAACCCATGAAATCATGAAAAAAACAGAGTAATTGCAAGCGGAACAAGTGATGCACAGTAGTCGTCCGATCTGGCCGATCAACGGTCCAGATCGGATCGGCAATCGCAATCGGCGGTGACCTTCGGCAGAGATCGGCGAGATCCACATAAGAGTTGTGATCGCGAACAGCGATATCGGCGCTTTAATACAATATTAAATCAGAGCCGTCGGATCTGGCCGATCAACGGCCCAGATCCGATCGGCGGATCATTATTGCCAAAGACTATCGGCGGGGATCGGCGCTATATATATATATATATATATATATATTGCGATGAGCGAATGGCAAAGTGAATCTGGACCGTCGATCAAGCGTGCAAATCTACGGCCCATATTAAATCGAAGGATCGTTGTCGGAGTATACCGAGGAGCGCTTTATAATGGCCCGAGGGTTATTGTGATGAGCGATTGCGATATATCGCATCACATCGGAACTATGCAGTGGAGCGGGGCCAATACCCATAAAGGTAGCGATATTACAGACCCGATAATCCAATAGGCGGAATTGCATAGATATTGAAGTCCGGAAAACTATGTTTTCCTTTGTAAATCGCATTTTTGCGAACAAACGAAAAACTAAAGGGAAAGGCACCGATGCGATGTTGCGGACCCGAGAGGGTTCATTAACAATATTAAACAGAATTTCAAGTCTGGAATGCGGGGATTTACAGCGTTTTAGTGTATTTTCGTATTAGACAAAATACACAGAGACTGAGCCATCCCAATATGCGATATGTGACCTGTGGGTGGACCCGATAAGGGATTAAACCATATTTAAAGGACTTTGAAGTCCGACATATCATGTTTTGGCGGATTTTTCCTGTTTATGCCTATTTTTCTGTGTTGATGAAAAACGAGCCGTGTTTGGGAATCCGATGGAGTTCAAGGGACCTAGGCATCCTTCCGTTACGGAATCGGTGGCCACCTCCCCTTCAGGCGTTATGCCATACCTGGGAAACGCTGGAAGAGGGATTCGAACGGACAGAGGCCCGGGAGACTGAAGGACAAGGAGATGAAGCGAACAAGCAGCCCAAAAATGGCTTTAAAAGCCACAGACAAAGCGCAAACAGGCAGGCAGTGTTGCAAGCAAATGCGAGACAGAGTTTAGAGCAGATTGAGAGCTGTGTGGGAGTCTGTGTACTCAGAGGAAGCTTGAGGGATTCAAGTGAAGCTCTTGTTATTGTAATTTGTTTGTGTGTGAGGCTCAAATTGAGCTCACTTTTGTAAACAAAAATCTGCTTGAAGACATAATAGATAGGCCATCACTGAAGGCTGGACCAGGAAACGTAGCCCAGGAGTATTGGGTGAACTCCTTATTCATGTGTTATCTATTATGTTTGTTTACTGCTTCATAGTCTGTGCATTTCGCAATCTTATCGATCCATTGCATATAATGACATAGACTAATCCATGCACATAAGTCTGTAATACCTTATTAATTGTCTTAGATCTCATTTTCAGATCAGTTCAGAAGCCATGGACAGATTAGCCTGCATACCTGCAATTATTGCAATTTCTCACACTTCTCTAGACCTCGTGCACATTCCCTTCTATGGCAAAGGAATAGTCACAACAGTACATTGTTAGGACAAAGAGGCAGCACCAAAAATACCATCCCCTGAAAGCCGTGAACTCTGCAACACTCCCCACAAGCCAAAAGAGCAGAGACAACACCAAGGTCCAAGAGAATTTCAAATCAAATGCTAAGCATGTGCATGTATGAAGAACGTAAATGAATGCCTTTTCTGTGCAATTAAACTTGATCCTTTTGGGGGAAAATGCCAGGAGTGCACACCTGCCTTGCCATGATTCCCACACATCAAACAGAGTGAAAATTGTATAGGGCATGGAATTCATTAAGTTTGAAAAAACAGTAAGACGGTTCAAGAAGATATGTCATTATCAAGTGAGGTGAACACCAATCAAAGATAACTTTTATGGAGGGGCATTAAGACTTAATTGTGTTAAAGCCCCTTTCTTCCAAACAACAACCGACCATCATGGGACAGAATACTCGTTTTTCACTCCCTTTCCTCCATCCGAACCCACAACTGGCCTTATGCTCCAACGCATCTTTGTTTTCCATTTCTTCTGCCTTAGTGTTAAGTGCCTCTCGACCTGAAAGAAAAGATGTCTTGAAAACTAGCTATGACTGGAGAACGGTGGTTTTTTGTGAATCCAGGTTGAATGATAATGGCCAAGTCTCCTACAATAACAATGGGTTCTTGTAATCACTCCTTGAGAAGCTTGATTCCTTAGTTGTTGCCAATGCCTCGGCCTCATTAGTTTTCACTAGATTGATACCCCAGGCATAAATTTTTCACTCCTTTCCTCCATCCGAACCCACAACTGGCCCTTACGCTCCAACACATCTTTATTTTCCATTTCTTCTGCCTTAGTGTAGGGTGTCTCTTGACCTTAAATAAAAGATGTCTTGAAAACTAACTTTGACTGGAGAAAGGCATTTTTTTGTGAATCCAGGTTGAATGATAATGGCCAAGTCTCCTATAGTAGCAATGAGTCCTTGTAATCTCTCTTTGAGAAGCATGATTCTTTAGTTTGTTGCCAACGCCTCAGCTTCATAATTTTTCACTAGATTGATACCTCAGGCATAAGCTAGCTCTTGGAGTCCTTTAGGATTCCTGATGATCTCTCCTGCACCTACAACCACTGTCTAGAGAATCTCACGATTGTCACTTACAAACAGAGGCATTCCCTCTCACAGTACCATTACTTAATGTTGGACTTGTTGGTTTATATGCCTTGAATTCCTTTTTCCCAAATGGTATGCAGATAGTTAAAATCAATTTCAACAATACTCAGCATGGCTAACGCTGCCTTATCCTCTATGGGTTTTGTGTATATCCATGGAGATTAAATGTTCACGTGATCCTAACTTGTTTGACAGACTTTGCTATTGGGTTTACCTTGCTCTCTTCTTTGGTTAGGCTTTAAATAGTTAAGAGTTGCTGGCCTACTTGCAGGCCAATACAAATAGTAAACTGTAGACAGTCTGAATGGATACGATTTGCCATCTATTAATGATAGTCAATGAAAACATCATCGGTTTTTCTCATGTATTAACGATCAATAAAAACATCATCGATTTATATATCCTTGCAATAGAGTTAGACCGTCTAATGCTAAGATGTGTGCACCCCATATACAGGCCAGCAAAAGAAAAAAAAAAATTAAACCTTTTATGTCACTAAAAATATTTTTTCAATTGCCACTGAAAACTTCCCAAATAATCCACCGAAAGGACTAAATAATGATAAATTATAATGCGCAAAGAATGTTGTATGTCCCAAAATAAATGGTCTGTTTCTGCTTGATTTGGAAAAGAAAAGCACAAAGGTAGCCATAATGACTAAAACCAAACAATCAAATAGAGTCCCAATTGTCATAGGTCAAAACTTAACATTTCCGCAAACTAATAATCAAGATGAAAAGACCGTATCATCAATTTCAGTTATTTGGAGAAAATAAACATTTTAAACTAGAAATTACCTTGACATGTCTATCTACACAACTTATATGAACATTCTCCAGGCGTAACTCGGTATGTGCAAGTCCATGGCTATGCAAATAGTTCACCTGGGCATAATGGTGATATGAGCAGTCAAAGATCTCAGCTAAGTAAACTCTAGAGCAATCTACGGGCTAAACACCAAAATAGTTAAGAAATTAGTTTTACCCCAATTAAAAGGTCTCTCATCAACATTCGGATAAGCCTTGATTGCCGAGATACAGCAGGTCCACCAGTTGTGTCATCTCCCACTCTTCTTGCACAGTCTTCATCTAAAGCAAGCTTAGCTTCCAGCGCTGGAAGCCAGTCTGTGAGTAGCAGCCAATGGTGCAGCGAGTAGCTCCCATAGTACTGTCACAATATAATAAGTAAGTATCATGGAAGGCCTTAGTAGACCAACTGTTCTGGAAGAAGCCACTTTCTTAATATATAGTCTTGGAAATAAATTATGTTACCAAATATCCAACAACTCAATTAACCAGTTCCATAATCACCATTCTTTGTTGCACCCAGGTCCCAACCTACTGCTTTCCTTGCTACTACTAGATTTGAAGGGCACTGCAGTTGACTTACTCCATGCACTAAGGTGAATGAGCACTGATCCATAGCACCAGATGGAAGTATATATCCATGGACTCTTGTTGCATATGAACGATACATAAACTGGCGACGAGCAAGTTTTCTCAGAACCTGGATAACAAAACAAGCCAGGCATAATAAGCAATTGACTAAATACAATACTAAGAAAAAAACAAATAATACCAATGCTCACCTCTAAAGCACGTCTGCCCCTGCGCTGCGCATGAGACCCTGTAAGTTGCCGTAATACCACTCTAGAATTTTTCAGAGGGCTTCACATCCATTAAGATCTTTCGAGTCAGGGGTTATATAAATGTGTGTCTAGTTTGGAGTATATTTCAGATAAGATATAAGATAAAGTCACTAGAAGCAACTTACCTCTCAGAGTTTCTGACAATAGCTTCGAACACCACTTCATCTTTCTGCATGGCAACCCAAACCAGAGACCCATTTCAGGAAAATCTACAAGACTTGCATCTTAAGTATCAAATACCTTCAAGAAAAGTAAACCCAATAAAATTATGCGGACTCCATGTCTTTCTAGGTCAGTTCAAGAATACTTTTTATTCAGAATTGTAAGGGATCTATTTCGATACCAGCAAAGCTACTTACCCGGCCTGAAAGTCCTATACTAACATGGTTGCACAGCTCAAAGTCAGACATCTTGAACTGTGCCACAGGGTCTTCCTTCTCCATAGAATCAAACCAAACATTTGCCGGGTTTTCCTCTGATTCTGATGGAATTGTAATGCTTTTGCTAGCGCATTGAATTCGGCTGCCTCCTTCCTTTGAAAACATTTGCTTTGTGCTTAAAGAATAAAAAGAGGGCTTGAACGACCTCTTGCCTGATAGCACCATCCATCTTGCCCTTGTTAAGGTGGATGACAAACTATCGACAGATTGAGATTTCCGTTGTGGGTTATTTCCAAGAAAAAACAGCAAATCGCAGGTCTGTACAGCTGGAATGTAGTTGGCTCCATTTACTGTTGCCATGGAATGAGTATTCTGCCAAGACATTGATGTGTTAGTAGGTAATGAAAAATGCAATAAGCATATGTAATGAACCTCATCTACAGACAAAAAGATTGGAAATATGGCAGAAAAAGTTTATGGCCATGCTGGAAAAGCAAGCATTCATAAACATTCTCAGAAAATGCATTTTAACCACATTCCCTTCTGCTCGTTTCCTGCATCTTCTTTGTTATCTAAACTAAAACAGAAATCTGTTTCATGGCCATGAAAGATCTCTAAAACAGACAAAGGAATAAGGAAATTGTTCTCGGCAGAAGAATCTATCCACCAAGGAAAGTCTTTGCTAACAATGAAAATTTCCCCATTAGTTAGTTGTTTCAATGAAAAGTTTGAGGAAACACCCAGACTATTAGAGGTATATTTGATGGAAGAATAAAAAACATAGCTATAATGCTGAATGATCAACTAGATTGCTACCTCGCCATTCATTGAAAGAGAACAACTTTTGACAAGCTAACGAATGTTTTCAAAATATACTGCTAACACATAAGTTTTAATAAAATTGCTATAATAATAAAGGTAGTCTCCGAAATTGATAAAATTGCTATGTTCAATGGTAGCCTCTGAAAATTTTCCTGATAAACCAAATGTTATGTTAAATGGAATCTCAGTTCAGCAGACGGTTTTTTGGTTAAGTTTTACCGAGATTTAATTTATCAGATTGTTAAATAACATTGAGACCCAATTCAAGTTTGGGACTATGGACCAGCGATTGAAATACACATTTATTTATTTTAGTTTAAAAATTCATACAAAACCAGCTCTATGAACTTGGGCTCTGATAATTTATTGCCGCTGTTTGAATCAAATACAAAACTAGCTCTATGAACTTGGGCTCTGATCATTTATTGCCGCTGTTTGAATCAAATACAAAACCAGCTCTATGAACTTGGGCTCTGAGAATTTATTGCCTCTGTTTGAATCAAATTAAACACAACCAGTTCCCGGACTCCGCTGTTAGATAAAAATCGAGACACTTACTAAAATCGGACTTTTCTATGATGGATTGAAAATTAAACAGACGACGATAACAAAAGAGAGAATTCAACAGTTAGTAATTTAAAATTATTATAAATTTGAAATTGGGAAATGAAAAAGCTTACCAGTAGCAGGCAGGGATGCTGAGAGCGTGGGAATGATTGGAGGGTATGGAGGGAAGCAGGAAGTATAAGTTGGGGCATAGGGGTATGTCCAGCGTGTGGGGAAGGAAGGAGAATGCGTGTCGTGTTGGTTACATGGAAGATTGTGAGTGGTGGGATATTTGTGACGGGAGGTCACTGCATTCCACTGTAATGCCCACTCATTACTGCCACGTTCTTAACCTCATATGGCATTTTAATGGGAACATCTCTTTCAGTCTTGGAAATTACTAATCCACATCAATGCATGGATAAAAGTTTTAATTTGTTTTTTGGCTTTTCCTGAGGAGGGAAGAGTTCACAAGTTTAGTCTTAGACGGTTATGGTTGAGTAGTATTTTAGAGTTAGCGTCATTGTGCCAAAGAAATTTGGTAATTTATAAGTAGTATTTTAGAGTTAGCATCATCGTGCCAAAGAAATTTGGTAAGTTATAATAATTTGTTGATGATTTTTCAAAGTAAAGATTTTCATTTTTGTAAATAGAATTAAGCGTGGCCTAAACACTCTGCCTTGAGTTTTTGGATTATGGAGATTTTATAATTCAAATATGTGTTTCTAAGAAATTTGTTTTGGCTTTTAAACCAAGTATATTATTATTAGGAAATTATTCAAAAATATAGAACAAATAAATTATACGGTATCTTGCTTCTAAACTAAACTAAATGGATGATTTTAGTGCTTATTTATATTTGTAAGTAAACAATGTTTATGTATCATCATCATTGAAGTAATAATATTGATTTAATGTCTTACTAAAAATATCCATTATTGATCTCAGTGAAGGTTTAGATTTTATTTAAATTATTAAATGTATTTATGTTTCTATAAATGCAAAACAGGGCAGTACGCTGACAGTAAAGAAAAAACAGAGAATTCGATAATAGGGAGGAAAACAACAAGATCAGCATGGATGAAAAGGGGTGTAGGCTCAAATTTGAGTCTTATGTGCCATACTCCGTAGCAATCAAATCCTACCCAGGTCTACCTAAGTTTAGTTTGTTGGAATTGTAGAGGTTACCCTTGGAGGAGGGGACCTAGGTTAGGGCCTATTGTGGAAGGTAGAGACATAATTTGTCTCATGAAAACTCATGAACATGATGGTTGCAAAACTCATGTGTTTGACAATTATTTGAAGTTAGCAGTTTGGAACAATGTAACAGAAAATGGCAAAGGGTATGGGGGATACTAGTTTTAATGAAAGAAAAAGAAGGTCGACACATTTAGTTAATTAAAGAAGATGCAAATAAACAATATTTATGGTTCAAAATATCAGAGAATGAGAATGATATAAGAATTGCAACATGTTATTTTTCCTCGCAAGTCTCAAAAACTTACAAAAATAAGAGGCTAGACAACAAAGATCCGTATGCAACTTTAAAGCAAGATATTGTCGCGTACTCTCGGCAGGGAGAAGTTCTTTTAGTGGGAGATTTCAATGCTAGAACATCAAATCATCAAGCTAGTATTCTTTGTTGCAAAGAGGATCACAACCCTATTTGGCTCACTGAAGAGGAGAATCCCCAATCGGTGAGGAGTCAAAAGGATGACAAAGCAATCATTTTGGAGAGGAGTTGCTTACATTGTGTGGGGCTTTCAACTTAATTATTTGCAATGGTCTAGATAGATGGAAAAGGTCTGGGAACTTCACTTGCAACACATATAATGGAGCAAGTGTCGTTGACTATGCGATGTGTTCACAAAGCTTGATAGAAAAGATAAACAAAGATAAGATTGGAGAGCATATTTGGGACTTAAAATCAGACCATACCCAATCTATATAAAGTTGTCATGGTTAGAAGAAAGGCAGCATAGGAGGAAAACCCAATGCTCTCAGCAATCACTATCAAGGGGCAAGATTCTTCTAATACAACAAAATTGTACTATCTTCGGGACAATGTTAGAGAGATTAATTCAGAAGGAGAAATTGGTTTCAAAAGCTTCCACGGTCATGACTTAAAAAATATAATTCAAAGTGCACTTGAGAAGTGCAAAAGAGCAAAAAATAGGAAACCATAATCAAATTGTTTTCCTGTAAATGCTTAGTTTGATGAGGAATGCAAAATTGCAAGGAGAACCTTGAAAAAGGCAAGCAAGGAGAAGATGAATGTAAAATTATATAAGCAGATACTAAAAAGGAAAAAAGATGAGTTCATGCAAAAAAGGCAAGAAGAGTTAATATATCTAAGCAAGAATAACCCAAAGCTTTTCTGGCAGGAACTTCAACCAAGGAAGAAGCAAAGCGAAAATAATAGTACAACCAATCAATGGTTTGAATATGCAAGACAACTCTATGAAAAATAATTAGAGGCGGAGCCTCCCCCAAGGATCAACGCAACTACAAAGCTCTTCATGTTACAAGAGGTGGAGATTGGAATTAAGAGGCTAAAAGCAGGAAAGGCAAAGGACTTGGTTGAACTTCAAGAAGAGTATCTAAAATGGGGAATTAACACTCTTGCGCTACACACCATGGAAATATTCAACCGCATCATTCAGCAAGGATTCCCAAGAGACTAGACAACTAGCCTAACAATACCCCTTTTTAAAAGTGGAGACATTAATAATCCCTCCAACTATAAAACCATTATGATCAATCCTTCGCTTGCAAAGCTTTTCGGCAACATGGTATAAAATAGAATCAGTAAGTGGGCAAAAGTAAAAGAAAAGAGGGCAAGAGGACAAGCGAGTTTTAAGTCAAAGCATTCTACAATGGATCAGTGTATCACGTTGAGACACATTGTTGAAAAGGTTTGGGAGGACGAAGAAGAAGTCTTATGTTTCTTTATTGACTTCAGAAAGGCATTTGACACAGTCCCTAGAGATAAGTTGTGGCATAGAATGGAAGAACTTGAAATTCCTTTGCATTATAGAGTCACGATCCATAGACTTCGTGAAGAGGTGAAAGTCAAAATTAGAACCTCGGCAGGTATTCCATAAATCTTTAGAAGTGACAATGGAGTCAAGCAAGGTTTCCCTCTATCCCCTACTCTTTTTGGTTTATATATTGATAAATTGGAAGAGTGTCTAAATCTGCAAGGTGGAGATGGTGTTCAGTTGGGGGAGTTTGTGATAAAGCTTCTTCTATATGTTGATGATCTTGTATTGATTCCTAAATCGGCCCATGGAATGCAAATGCACCTATATTGCCTTGGGCATTTTTTTAGAGCACTGGAGATGCAAGTCAATACTAGCAAGACCAAAATAATGATTTTCTCTAATAGAAGGAAGCAGAGCCATCATATGTTCTTCTTTGAAGGCAACATTCTTGAAGAAGTAAATGAGTACAAGTACCTTGGGATTGATTTCAACAACAAACTTAATTGGGAGGATTGCAGAAAGAAGAGAATCTTAGGTTGGTGGAAAGTATTATATGCTCTTCAAAATAGATGTAGAGAGGCAAATTATGGGATTAGAAAACAATTCAAGTGATTTTTGGACTCCTAGTTTGTCCAGTGATGATATATGGGTGTGAATTGTGGGCTAGCAGCACCCCCATCTCAAAATGGAAGCAAATTTAAAAAATCCAAAAATGCTTGATCATGACCAAGTTCAAAATAAAAAGTTTGGTACCTTATGAGATAATGTTGAGTGAAACAAGAGCAACTCCCATCAAAGCAATTGCTATGGTGCAGCTCATAAGATATCTAAAAAGAATTGAGCAAATGGGAGTAGGTGGATGGCTTAATGTCATCTTCAAAGAAGGCATGAGTGAAAGAAAGAAAACATGGATGAAACAAAACTACACATGGATGCAAAAATGGAATATCTACCTCAATGCATGTCCCACAAATAGCAAGGAGCTAAATAATTTTGTTATGGAGAAGTTTTGTAAATGGGTATGGGGAAAAGAGTTGGGTAGAAAGAAGAAGTACTACATTGTGGAATTCAACCCAACATTTGATCTACAACAAAAAGAGTTCATTGGAGCTAACATTTCGTGGAGGGCAAAGGTTCTTATTGCTAAATTAAGAACCAACTCGCATCAACTTTGGTGTGAAACGGGACGATGGAACAGGCCTAAAGAAGCTTGGGAAGAACGGGTATGTACATTTTGTACGTCTGGGGTAGTGGATTCAGAAAAACATTTCATTTTGGAATGTGATGCATTCAAAGACATCATAGAAAGTTATGGGAATATGTTAGCACCGGTTTCTTGGCATTGTCTTTTCAGCGAGGGGATTGTTGGAAGGTTGGGCCAGCTCATCATCAATTTGAATAAGAAAATGATTGAATTGCAAAAGGTGAAAAGCAGGGAACTAATGGCCCCATAGACTATTTTTAGTCTCGTGGATGTTAAAATATCATTTCATTTTATTTGAAAAAATTTAAGAAACATATTTAAAAAATTTAATTTAGCTATTTATTATTGGAATCCTAAAATTTAATCATGTGAGCAAAAATTTACAATTTGAGTATTCCTTTAGATATTCAACATATTTATTCCTATATTATGGTGAAGGTTAGATATTTAATATCCAACTCTTTGTTCAAATTTAGAAGATTAATTACTCAATGTTAAATGTTGATTTTGCTACTTTAAGAATTATATATAGATATATATATATATATATATATATATATATATATATATATATATATGTTTTTTTTTTCAAACTCATTGCTAAGGATTGAGGAAACTTTTAAGGATGTAAGTGTAAATTTAAGTGAATCTTATTGCACCTAAAGACCCTCCAGAGTCTAGTATAGGAGAGATTTGTAGATGTAATGTAAGTATATAAACATTTTTAAATGTTAACTATTACAAATATAGAAAAATATAATTTATTTTTTTTTTCCAAAGGAAAAAACGAAACTTTTTATTAAGTTTATAAAAAGTTTACATTGCAGATGCGAATCATCACTGCTCATTCTGAGATCTGTCAAGTATGGATTACAAAATATTTCTGCCTTATGCCTGAAAACTGTTCCCATTAGGAGCTGTAACTATCCCTGATTTGAGTTGTCCTGAGTTTCTTTTGTGCCTAAAAACATGCACAGCAGACTTTGAAACGATCATGAAGGAAAAAAACTAACAAACCGGGTCTCCTCGTGGATGAGGAAAACAACCCGTCACTGAAAAGTTTAAGAAAGGCCGCATTATCGTTGTTGTTTGTATTGAGATTTTATATATACACAAAAATTTGTTGATAGTCAGTAAAGCAAAAAAATCCCTGCCAGAGATATCAGAACGGTTGAATATAAGGAGGCTGGTCTGATCTTCTGATTTGGCCTTGATCGTCTTCTTCTATTTGCCAGCTGCCCAAATCCTGTTGAAGACCATCTTTAGAGAGCTTATCCGCCAAGTCATTTCTTTCCCTGTAAATGTGACATATGGAAAAACTATTAAACATTGTTTTCAGTCTTTGAACCTCTCCCAGAATTTGTTTTAAAATTTGATTACTGCATGTACTTTGCCCGTTTACCCATCTGATCACATTTTGGGAATCCCCAAAGATTTGAATAGTGAGGGTGTGCCTTTGAATGAGCCAGCATAAGAGGAGTTTGAGGGCAAGTAATTCTGCATAATTATTGGAGCCAGTTCCTAGCCCCACGGAAGCTTTTAGGGAGTGAGATGGGTTTTCATGGATGACGAGTCCTGCTCCTGCTTTGTTGTTTTGGGATGCACCATCGAAGAAAGCCCAAGGGATTCCTTCTGAGATCTGAATTTCAGGGACAATTCTGAGAAAAATATAATATATATATATATAAAGAAAAAATATAACCAAACACAATTACACTCACTTGCTAATTGAAATTGTCAGTTCGTTGAATTTGTCCATTAATAGAGTAGATGGGAACACAACTAGATGATACAGATTTGTTCTAATTATTTTATTTTATTTATTTTATTTTAAGGTTTATCTTGTGAGGCCTTTAGGTATCTCTGTAAAATCTTAGGATTACCAATTCATATTTTTTTTTTATACTTATAAATATGTTTAGGATAAATCTAGTTTAGTTAACTCTCTGCTTTTAAATCTCTTATAAGCAATAACGATTACCAGTTCATATTATTTTATTATGGTTATAAATCTCTTCAAGATAATTCGAGGTTAACTCTTTGCTTTTAAACCTTTGATAAGCAACAACGACATGGCCAAATTGTTTGTATTTTCCATTATTTATGTGCAGTTGCAGCAAACATTTCTTAAACCATTACAAATATAGAGCTACTATCTCCATAAATATAAAAGGAAACATATGCATGACTCTCATATTCAATCAAACAATAAGAGAAATGATGTTAACGGTGAGCCCAGTATTATTATCACATGGCTGTCTCTTACCATTCTGGTTGGTAGAATGGTAGCTGTTATAAAATGTAACGAGGTCCAGGCTTCATAATTATCTTTGTACTTATGTCATTGTATTATTTATGTAAAAAGCAAAAAGAAGCAAAAAAAAATAAAATTCAAGCATAGGTTTCATGCTCAAAAAATTAGTATTTCATTAGTTAAACATGTTCTTCATGCTTCTAGGATTTGATGAGTCACAGAGTCAAAGTCCTACTTGGATCTATTGTAAAGAAAAAGGAAAAATAATTTTTAAATATATATTTTGGGACAAAAATCCCTCTAGATGTCAGGTCAACCCTGCTTGTCAAGTCAACCTTGCCTCAAAGGACATGTCCATTCACACCCCTTTGGATAGTATAAATAGAAGATGATTTGAGCACATTTGGACACACAATTTCACTGGATTGGTTTTAAATTTTCACAAAAGAAGGAGGATCAAAGTCTGAAATGGATGAGGGTTTGTAGAAGTTCTGCTATATATTATCTCTTGTTGAAAATTTATTGTTGGTCTCTTGTTGTTGATGGATTTGCTATGAAAAATAAGGGTTTGACTTGGCATCTAGAAGGATAGATCATGGGATTTGGATATCTCATTTTGATTTGATTCTATAAGAAGAGAATCTTTCTCGGTTTTACCCTTGGAAGGTTTTTTCCTTGGCTTGGAGCCTATATCTTGTGTTTCTTGTGTACTATGTGTTGACAAAGTTAATCCTCTTTGCGGACAAAGAAGATCCCTCTAGCCCACTGAGTGAGTCTAGCAATTGAAGTGACAATCAACTAGACACCTTCCTAGATTATAATTGAAAAGTAGAACAAGAGAGATGGCCTACCTTGCTCTGATGCTAATCCGATTTCCTTTATTGAGATCCTCGAAGCGCTTGTGTCACGGGCTTGTTCCTACTTCTTTTAACACTTATGTACCTGCACAAGTGACCAAGAGACAACAAAGCATGCCAAAACCAATAGCAAATCCAATAATAACCTACTTAGCTGATCAAGGAATGCCAAGACAATACATACATGAACATATATATTTTAGGAAGATGAACCAGAAGTTGTATTATTATTTAAAGAATAAATGGAAGGTTACAACCATAGCCTTGATGTTGAAAGGCTCTCCTTGAGTGGTAATCCAAGTCCAAGCCAAGAAACTCCCTCTAAGCACAAGCTCAGCATAAGGGTGCAAATGGACATAGATCAACCCAGCCTCTAACCTGACCAACCATTTGGGAATGGGAGAGGATGAATTTATAGACTGGGGAAGGGAGTTAGGACTTCTCCAAAGATAGGATTAGGCCCTCATCTCAAGGAGGTGGCTCATAGGGATAAGACAAAGAGGTCAAGTTGGGAGGATTCGACCTCATCTATATGAAACCACCTCCATCTCGCCGCTCTAAAAGCTTCTAGATCACGAAGCTTCCCATCCTCTTTGGGAAAATGCCTTTTTGGGATCATCACGGGTATATGAGCAAATAGAGTGATGTCATTGTGAGTTGGGTATAGTGAAACATGTGACCATTGCGGCTTTTAGCCTCATGAGAGTGATGATGCTCAAATTATGGTTAAAGAGTTATTTCCTTCAGGGGGAGTTCAAGGAATTTTCCAATCAATGTCTTAGGAAGGCTCTGAACTGTATATATGAATGAGTACATTGCATTATGGTCATATTTCGAGCACTTCGGGGTATTTCACAAGGAAGTGCAGGAGGCGTGACAAAATATTTGTGTAACAGATGCCCCCTAAAGCATGAAGGCAGAACGAGGAGTGATGGCTGAGATGCTTTACGATCTTTTGGCAAGGACGAGGACACACACTGTCAGGATACCTACAAATCAAGGATGCATATACATATACATATCTGAGATCAAGATATGAATCTACGACATGGGCATAGCCATCCAGATGATGAAGACTATATGAAAAGATCCATGGCATGGGCGCAACCATCCAATACAAAAGGATCATCTGTAATCTAAGATCCAAGGCATAGACGCAGCCATCCGATATATAAGGATCATCATCATAAATATAAAGTCCCACGGTATGGTCACAGCCATCCATATAGCAGAAACATGTGTACAATCATGAACAATATACGCAACCTGGGTCATATTAGACAAGATTCAAGGTCTTGCGCTCCATCTCGACTCGATCAAAGTATGAATTCTAACATGTGAATGAACGTGTCGCAGTCGAACATGCTAGAAAACCACCTGATTATTGGCCATTGATGTAGACCGTTAACAGGAACGAGAGGAACCACCCATAATGACAATGGCTCTCAAGGTACGACAATACAATCCGTGAATGTGATAACGAAGCTGAAGTCGAACACTCGTGGAATCATCCGATCAAAGGCCAATGACGAAAACCTATCGTCGGATGTGAAGAACTTGCCATTAAGGCAAGCAAACTCTAAGGTACTGAAAGGGATTTTCTAAGTCATTTTCTTGGATAATGAGCTGAAGTTGACAGGAAGTGACCTGTAGAAGGAGGCTCATAATGATTCCCTCATCATCGACACGAAAAAAGGAATAAAGTGGAATAAGTTTCAAGACTGTAACAATGACTCAAACAGTGTATAGGTAAATAACTATAGATTGGACTTCTCTTGAACATATTGGCGACACGACTCTGGAATGTGGCAACATTAGACTCAACATAGGACCAAGGGTCATAATGACTATGTGGAATAGTCAAATGAGAGGAAAAGTGGATCACTCAAACCCGGAAGGACAAGTGACTAGGTGAGGATATCCTAAACCCGACACGAGAAACAAATGAGTGTCATGTTCAAGAGCGACATGTTGCCTATACAAAGGATGTTTCATCTTCACTTTTCCCCACTATTTCTAGCGAGTACCTCTTTATTTTTACACAAGCTTGAAGAGGATACCATATGCTTGTCATATAAGTTCACCCTTCGGATGAATCCATCCTAGTAAGTTTTACGAGCCCTAGGAAGGAGAAGCTCGGGCTCGTCATGGTGACAAGTCTTTTGTAGTTTAAGTTTTACGAGTCTGATGGAAGAATAACTCGGTGTCTTTTTCATGTTTTGAGAGTTTGAAAAAGAGACGAAAAAGAAAACTCCATCAGGTCCCTTTTCGTAATTTTTCTCTCAAATCCGAAAAGGTAGAAAACAATATTCGAGAGAACCTCCTAGCCATGTTCGACTAAGGTGTTCCTTTTTCATACAATAGTCTATCTCAGTCCGGAAAAGGGTTAAACTTATACTGAGTATGCATCAATTCATTTACTTTAACGAGTTTGAAATGACAAGTACTCGACAATCTTTTCATATTTTTGGAGTCTGAAAAGAGTTGAAAGGGGACTCCACCTAAAGGAACGAGTGGTATAAAAGGATAACAACTGGTTCCGGTAATGATGGAACTACTCAAAACATGTAATGGTCAAGTGGCTGGCTAATAAAACCACTCATCGTAAATGTTCCTTCAGTAAAGCTAAAACAACCAAGTGAAAGCATATAATCAGCCAAAGATATGGTGACGATGGAATGAAAAAACCAAGGCTCATCTAGCAAATAGGCTAATAGAAATGACAATCACAAGATGTAAAGCAAGAATGGTTTCATGTTTACACAAGCTTGAAACATTACAAACTATTCTTGAGTATACTGGAAGATGGTTTCATTTTTCACAAGCTTGAAACATGCAAAAAATTATGCTTGGATTTGGTTTCATTTTTACACAAGCTTGAAACAAAGATAAACTATGCTTGGGTTTGGTTTTACACAAGCTTGAAACAAATATAAACTATGCTTGGGATAAGTTTTCATGCCCCTGACAAAATCACTCAATTCGAGGTACATGCCCCCCAAGCTTCATTTCATTCACCTAAGTAGACTACTGGTTACTAACAGGTGGATGGGATGAAGGTTTAATTACGAAATCAAGTGAAAGACTCGACTGGGATTTTACGAGATCTAATCAAAGACTCGAATTGAAAGGGGATTTGTTTCATTTTTTAATGAGGTTTACATAGTAAAAGAGCTATCCTCATAATCCTTTGTTTCATTTTTTAAGGAGCTTGACACAAGACAAGGAACTCTGCTCCATGATCCTTGTTTAATTTTTTAACGAGCTTGACACAAGACAAGGAACTATGCTCCATATCCTTTGTTTCATTTTTTAAGGATCTTTACACAAGACAAGGAACTCTGCTCCATGATCCTTGTTTCATTTTTTAACGAGCTTGACACAAGATAATGAACTATGCTTCATGATCCTTATTTCATTTTTTAACGAGCTTGACACAAGACAAGGAACTCTGCTCCATGGTCCTTTGATCATAGAACAAAAGAGGCCATGGCTTCCAAGAGGTTCTCATCACATGGGAGAACAATACTCTGGAAGGAATACATGTCTAGGAATCCAATTGAAAAATTGGGTTCCAATGCCCCCAGTACATAGCATACTACATCACCTACTAGATCATCAGTACATGTGGGCATGGAACAGGTGGCCACGTAATTAACCTATGGCGAGGGTGATACCGCTTGTACATAAGAACCATTTAGGGATGATGGTTGAGTGGAAGCTGATTCAAGACCAATGAATGTAAGATGATTGATGATCACAATGCTTCCTTCATGCGGGAAACACATCACTCGAAAGAGGGAAGAAACAAGAGCTCCCATGACGTAAACATAGTCACGTCCAAGGAGTAGATTAAAATCCAACGAGCCCTGGACAAACATCACGTATATATAGACAATATTTCCTCCCAAAGTAATAGGCAACTTAGGAAGGATCCCTAATGGTTGACTGGTTCCTCTGTTAAAAGCTAAGAGATTCTAGGTTCGGTCCCCAGTGGAGTTGCCATTTTGTTGACAAGATTAATCCTCTCTGCGGACAGAGATGATCCCTCTAGCCCAATGAGTAGGTCTAGCAATTGAAGTGACAATCAACTAGACATCTTCCTAGATTATAATTGAAAAGTAGAACAAGAGAGATGGCCTACCTTGCTCTGATGTTAATCTGATTTCCTTTGTTGAGATCCTTGAACCACTTGTGTCACGGACTTGTTCCTGCTTCTTTCAGCGCTTATGTACCTACACAAGTGACCAAGAGACAACAAAGCATGCCAAAACCAATAGAAAATCCAATAATAACCTGCTTAGCTAATCAAGGAATGCCAAGCCAATACGTACATGAACATACATATTTTGGGAAGATGAACTAGTAGTTGTATTATTATTTAAAGAATAAAGGGAAGCTTACAACCATAACCTTGATGTTGAAAGGCTCTCCTTTAGTGGTAATCCAATTCCAAGCCAAGAAACTCTCCAACACTCATCTAAGTCTAATGAATAGCTTCTAAGCACAAGCTCGGGAGAGGGGTGCAAATGGACATAGATCAACCCAGCCTCTAACCTAACCAACCATTTGGCAATGGGAGAGGATGAATTTATAGACTGGGGAAGGGAGCTAGGACTTCTCCAAAGATAGGATTAGGTCCTCATCTCAAGGAGGTAGCTCATAGGGATAAGACAAAGAGGTCAAGTTGGGAGGATTCGACCTCATCCATATGAAACCACCTCCAGCTCGCCGCTCTAGAAGCTTCTAGATCACGAAGCTTCCCATCCTTTTTTGGAAAATTGTCTTTTTGGGATCATCGCGGGTATATGAGCAAACATAGTGATGCCATCATGGGTCGGGTGTAGTGCAACATGCGACCATCACGGTTTTTAGCCTCATAAGAGCAATGATGCTCAAATTAGGGTTAAAGAGTTATTTCCTTCAGGGGAAGCTCAAGGAATTTTCCAATCAATGTCTTAGGAAGGCTCTGAACTACATATATGAATGAGTACACTGCATTATGGTCATATTTTGGGCACTTCAGGGTATGTCATAGGGAAGTGCAGGAGGCGTGACAAATTACTGTGTAACACTATGACCTTCATGTTTTTACATTTGATAATTGTTTGATGAAAAATAACATAATTAAATTAATAGGAAGCCAACAAATTTCACAAGTAGTTATCAGAGAAAGAGAAATCTAATTTAACTTACAAGTCTTTTAATTTCTCAACATGGTATCAGAGCTAAGGTGGTTTGAAGTTGGAGGCGAATATCACATTTGATTGGTTTTTGGATCAAGCCCTTCAATGATCTCTCTGGTTTTACAAGTTGAATTTATGTGGCTAATATTGATGAATTACTATGGATTGGGTGAAGATTCAGGGCATATAAATCGAACTACCTTTGTGATATAAACCTTGATCTCAGTTTTGATGTGAAGCACTATTTCTGTGGTTTGATTGTTCTCTTGTAATGGCTTGGCTCGTACATAGTTCGAGTTTTCCTATGTGACTAGCAAATTTGACTCGCAGTATATAATGGCTTAGAACGATGGTTCAAACCCCTCTTCTCAATAACAAAAACTCACATATATTATGACTTAACTAACTGTTATCGTGTCCAGAAGTCGTTTGGTGATTAAAAAAATAGTGGTTCGCTTAATTGTGGCTCACATCTACACAAGGACTTGCACAATACTGATATCACACAGTGGTGACATAACACGACAAACATTATCTCCGTGAAAGGCTCGCAATCTTTTTTGTGGTGGCAAACATTATGTTGAGGCTTGTATACATTCTTATTCCTTGCAATTGATGTATGGAAAAAGACACTAATATGACGCCACCTTGGATTACTTTTACAATGGCCATTGCATTAGATCTCATTTTTGTAGCTCGATCTATAATCTACAGTGGCATTGTATCTAATAACCATTGGCATTGTGATTGTATCGTAGCTCGCTTTATGGTTTACATCCGGAACTTGCATTTTGTAATTGGCTTTATATATACAATGACATCGCACAATGGTTCACACAAGGAATCATAACTTTGTATCATCATGATTTTGGCATGGTCTACTAAGAAGCATTGAGACTCTATGATGTCATACTTCTGTTAAAATTCGTCTATACATGGCTCACTATTCTTAACTGAAGCTCATGGAAGTCCACAATGGCTTGATAACAATTATAGTGGATCATATTTTTATGACTTGTATTCAGAGCTTGCATACTTTGTGGATCTCACACCTATATGTCCTCCATGATCTCGCATTTGGATCTCGCACACTTTGAAAAAGGATCACACATTATTCCTGTGATTTGATGACATAATTGATCTCTCATACAATATGACTGAAACTCACATTCTGTGGGCTAGTATTTATATCCTATGGTGGCATCACTCAAACCCTTGTGGCATGAAATCTCAATGGCACATATAATATCTCACACCTTCTTGTAGCTTTTTATGGCTCATCATACTCTTAGGAATACTCTAGGTACATAAATAATCTTTTAGGCTTACAGTTAAATTACAATGGCACGCAATCACTCTTTGTGGCAATGATAATAATCTACAGTAAACATCGTCTAGTTACGTGACTCTCATTGTGGCCTCACTACAGTGACTCTCATGCTTGTGTTAATAGGGCATCCATATCTTGATTGTTGATTTTCCAAATATTCGGTAATCAAACGGACATGGGCGTGGCCATTTATTTGACCGCGCCCATGTTCGTTTGATTGTCGAATATTCTGTGAATCAACAATCGAGATAAGCTCAGGGGCGTTAATATACGTGGATCGTATTTTGAAGTGGCACGCACTATATTCACATCTCTTAGGATCATTTTACTTCAATGATTCACATACACACATTCTTCAATGACATCACTATTCCTTGTGGCAACATTGGATTGCACTCTATATTGCGGTTGAAATGTCGCTTGATTTTGTTGTGGTTCAAATCATATCAGTAATTTCTCACACTACACAGTTTCTTGTTATTTCTATGACTCACACAACATAAAGTGTCATCACACAATGGCTTTCCCTTATGACTTGATTACATAAAACATGGTGGTTCGTAGCAGTGGTTTGGCATCGCATCTCTTTAGCATCATTACTAAGCAACATGACATTATCGACCATGAAATCTTGATTCTATACAATGGACATGACTGTGTTTAAAAGAACAATAACAATGTATGTATATGAGGTATTTTGAAGCATCTGTATCAAGAACAATCATATACATAGAAGAAGAGCTTACCCCAACAAAGAAACTGACCTAAAGTTCTTGAAAGAAGTGATATTGTATCTTTTGAATGAAGTTGATCAAGACCAAAGAAGAAGGTATAGTAAGGTCGCAAAGGTATGTACAATTTTTTTATGTGCATTTTATGGGTCAATATTTTTTATGGTTTTGCAGTTGTTCCTTTGCATCTTGAGAATCTAGGGTTTATAGGCCTTGCAAATTTGTGAAGTCTTAAAGGCTCTTGGTATTTAGGGTTTCTAAACCCTAGTTCAGATTGAATTAACCCTAGGAGAGAAAACCCTAACCCTAATTAATTGTTCCCTCTAAGGAACCCCTCGCTCTTGGGAAATGGTATCTAGGGTTTGCAGGGCTAACTGATATTTTTGAAAAGATAATCTAGGGTATAAAACCCTAGCAAAATTAATTTGAGATAAAAACTAGGGCTTGAAGTCAAAACCCTAGGATTGGGTGTCTCTGTTAAAAGTAAAAACCTCAATAAGGGTTAGATCGAGGAATTTCTAGGGTTTGTAACTAAAACCTTAGAAGTACACTTTTAAGAAATTATGGAAACCTTAGATTGACAGAATTGACATCATGCTCTTACCTTTGTATATTTTGCTTGGTTGTACTTATTGGTGAGAATTGAGGAACATATTGAAGGTTGTCAAAATTGTGGAAGCAAGATGAGAAGGATGGAAGAACAAAGTAAAGAAAGACTCGTGCTTGATGATGGGCCCTTCATAATGACGAGCATGATGGAAAGAGGGAGTTGTAGGAGGCCTGAAGCTTCCAATTGATAAGTACATTCCAACAATGCCTTAATGATTGAAAGATGAAGCAGAAACTTGTTGCAACATGAATATAGAACATTCATATGAATGATTGGCTTCAGAGAGAGCAAGTAGCGTAATTTGACATCTTTATTTGAGGCCATTATGATTTGAAAACACCAATACTGATAATTTGTTTGAGATATGATTTGGCTCCCTGGAAAATCATATTGTAACAGTATATGCAGAGGTTGGAAAGATAGCAATTGAGATATTTTTTTGGATGATATTGATGTACCTACAACTACGTGATTTGATCATGGAATACATGGATTGCATGGATAATATTATTGATGTCTTAGATAAGCATGAGAGAAAAATTGATATTGGAAATTTGATATGACTTATGAGCAGAACTTTGTTATGAAGGAAGAAGGCATGTGCTAGCAGCTGTGAGGAATCTCAACTCCTTAAAGAATATATATGAACCAGTTGATGATAAAGTTGCATGATGGTTAACGAAATCTAGAAATGTCAAAATTTGATATGATGATACTAAGAGCCAAGAAACCCTTTCATGAAGATGCAATGTGAAAGAAGGTCGAAGCTAAGATATGGTGTATTGTGATATAGGATCTGTTGCAGCTACCACAAATATCTCCACGAAAGAACAAGTATTTGATGCAGTGATGAAGTATGAGACCAACTAAGGATTGTGATGGTGTCTCTCTGATTGAGAGGGAGTAAGAAACATCCTCCATCTTTGTGGAGTACAAACCTCCTCCCTGGCATAGAGGGAGTGATGGTGGACACCATATTCTCCATATGTGTTATGCACTAGGCTATGACTAACTGTTGTATGTCTAGTGTATCACTCTAGAAGGAAGAATGGATGATTGGTAAGCATTTGGGACTAGTACTCCTTGAGGATTGGGAATCCAAGATAGGAAGTAGTGTCGTGGACCAACACTCTTTAAGGATCTAACAGGGTATCCAAGATAAGAGTGGTTGAAGAGGATCGATACTCTTTGAGGATTGAAAATCCAAGATAAGAATAGTCCTAGAAGGACGTACCTAATGAACATTCAGATAGGATATGTGCCTTAAGAGGCTAAGGTGTCCATATGTATGCCTCCCATCATTATGGTATATTCTTGTGGAGAGTTAGAGCTTGTTATTCAAAAGGCCTTACTATGTTGTTATTTGATAATGTTAGCTAAGATGTTGATGCTTAAATATGGCTTATCGATCTGACTCTTCTTATGATAATATTTCAATTTGAGAAGTATCTTTGTACCGGTTGTGAAATTATGAATAACTTCCTAGTTAAGAGGGAGTGTTAGAAAACATAAGTAGGTTCGATCTTCATAATTATCTTTGTACTTATGTCATTGTATATTTTATGTAAAAAGAAAAAATTATTTTTCAAGCATGAGTTTCATGCTCAAGAAAATATTATTTCATTAGTTAAGCATGTTCTTCATGCTTTTAGGATTTGATGAGTCAAAGAGTCAAAGTCCTACTTGGACCTATTATAAAGAAAAAGGAAAAGAAATTTAAACATATAATTTGGGTTAAAAACCCCTCTAGATGCCAAGTCGACCCTGTCTCAAAGGACATGTCTATTCACACCCCTCTGGAGAGTATAAATAGAAGATGATTCGAGCTCATTTAGACACACATACTTTCTTTGGATTGGTTCTGAATTTTCGCAAAAGGAGGGTTGACGTTTGAAATGGATGAAGGGTTTGTGGAAGTTTTTCCTTCTCTTATTTCTTGTTGAACATTTTTTGTTGGTCTCTTGTCGTTGATGGATTTTTTGTGTAGAAGTAGGGTTTGACTTGGCATCTAGAAGGATTGGCCATGGGCTTGGATATCTCATTTTGATCTAATTCTATAAGAAGATATTTTTTATGGGTTTTCCCCTTGGAGCGGGTTTGCCCTGGCTTAGAGACTATATCTTGTGTTTCTTGTGTATTGTGATCTTCATGTTTTTACATTTGATAATTGTTTGATGAATAATATCAATGGTAATTAAATTAATAAGAAGTCAACAAATTTCACAAGAAGTTATCAAAGAAAGAGAAATCTAATTTAACTTGCAAGCCTTCTGTTTTCTCAACAACAACGTCTGCATAAACCTAAACAACTCGCCTATTAATTTATGTTAACAAAAAAAAATCATTGTGATCAATTTATGTAAAAGAGAGAAAATGTTAAACCTACACCAACAACAATATGATCAGTAATAATGTTGCCATAGAATAGTCGTTTTTTTGTGAATTAGGGTTACAAGAATACCACTCCATTTGAATGTGCATGTATGCTTATTAGATCAATTGAAGTGCACTCTTGCATTCCTAAAGCATACATGTGTTATTTTCATGCTTATTTAGCAAATTTGGTGGCACCTATATAGAGATTTAGAAAGCAACAAAACATTGTAAAATGAATTGTTAAAAATGTAAATTGAAATTGATAAAATCTTTATGATTAATACAAAATAATTTACATATACATACTCATCAATTTCAAATAATTTATACTAAATTACATAGAAAATAACCCATCAAAATTTAAATCTAAAATATTTAATTTATATAATTGCCCTAAGTCCAATGGTTGAATCCATAAATGTTGCGATTTGTGCCACCACTTTCCATCATTCTATTAATTACCATCCAGCGATCCTTCAAATCAGATCACGTGTGGAGATTATTAATGTTTCTCTTGCCCCCTATTGCAAAATGAAACAAGTTTAATATGCAGCGTTGTTGCTTAGTACCTACTTCTTATGCAAAAAATAATTGATAGCAGAAGTATACAAATTCCCCTCATGCCCATGCATAAAGATCTTAAATTTTTTTAATTATTAAGACATATGATTTGCAAGGTTCCATTTTGTAAGCGACATTATAATAGTTTAGATCTTCTTCAACTTTTGAATTTAGGTTTTTACTTTAGAATATTAAAACAAATTTTCAAAATATTAAAACAAATAAAATTGTTAAATTTTTACGTAGGAAAATTTTTATAGATGAATTCACAAAGTTAAGATTCAGTAAGTGTTTAGTTAAAACAATGAAATTTCTATTTTGCATTAAAATAATTTATAACAAAAATTTACACAACAAATGACATCAATTGACTTTTGTTTGTTGTCTATATTCTTAAATAACTAATGCATCTACAAATGCTTATAAGTCTTTACCTTGCATTATTTGACAACTTGATATTTCAAGGCCTTATATGACTCCTACACAAGTTGCCCATAAAATCAATCTAGATATTAAATAAGAACATTATATAATATTAAAAAAACACACAATTAATTATGAAAATACATGTTGACTTAATGACATATCAAAGGTCTATAAATATTTATAATGGAGGGCATATTGTTTTTTCTTATCAATACATTATATTATTTTGAAATATGTTGTTAGTAAATGAATAGTTAGGTTTTAGGCATTTTATATTTATATGAAAAAACAATAGAAAAATATTTATAAGTATTGGTAGACTTTAAGTTATTAATAAATTAGATAGACAATAAATGTAAAATTGAGACTAAATATCAGTTCCAATTAAAAATTAATTTATGAAGGTAAAAAACAATTTCTATATATATATATATATATATACAATTCAACTCAATTGTTGATCATATATTTAAAGAAGTTGTATTAATGTACGAAGGGATTCAAATGCAACAAGAGTTTAAAGGATGAACTTAGATTGCATTTTCAAAATATTTTTATATTGATATAAGAAGTGATAAAAAAATCACAAATGTGTTTGTTGGATTTTTTTGTAGTTGTTGTAATAGTATCGGTCCTAGTAGTAAGACTTAAAAGAGATTTTGTTAAAAATTTTCCATTATAACTTAAGAATATTTTATTTAAGTAGTGACATAATAATTTTAGATGTTTTTTTTTTTATATTAAGTAGATTATATATACAAGTGAATCTATAGGTAATGTAATTTCATATATATATATATTAAACCACCAAAAAAGAATATCATAAAATAGAATTTGATTATTAATTTTTTTCAAAAATTCGAATAAAATTTGTAAATTATTTTCAAAAGTTATACATTAATTAAAAGTCAAACATGAGTTTGACATACTTACTTAAAAATGATTTTTTCATAAATATTGAGATTTGATGTGTGTATTATTATTGGTGGAAGACAATTTTTTTTAAATGAAATTTATTTTTAACAAATTCTATTTATAACGTCATTAAAATTAGTCATTTTATTTATATAAGTCAATAAAAAAATAAGAATTCAAATTTCAAAAAGTATTTTTTATTTTCAAAATATTCAGTTAAATAGTTAATTTTTTCAAAACTTTAATAGACTTCATAATTTTTTTTTTAAATTTTCAAAATTAATTGAAAGTCAAAGCATTTTGACTATAAAATGATTACAATATAACCTGCCATATGTAGATATAACAAGTCTAATATGGAGTGTTGCTGCTTAGTACCTGTCTTTTATGCAAAAAGTAATTAATAGCAAAAGTATAAAAATTCCCCTCATGCCCATGCATAAAAAATTTAAAGCCTTTTAATTATTAAAACTTATGATTTCCAAAGTTCCATTTTGTAAGCGACATTATAATAGTTTAGATCTTCTTCAACTTTTTAATTTAGGTTTCTATTTTAGAATATTAAAACAAAATTTTAAAATATTAAAACAAATGATATTATTAAAGTTTTCAAGTAGGAATATTTTTGTAGTTGAATTTACAAAGTTAAGATTCAATAAGTGTTTACTTAAAACAATGAAATTTCTATTTTGCATTAAAACTAGCATTTGCATCAAATGTTGCAAAGGAAACGCCGTAAGGCATAAATTGAAGAATGCAAATATTTTATTTTTTAAATAAATGAGAATCTAAATATAACCTAGATGTATTTTCCATTGGGATGGAAGAAAAGCATAGATTAAATATATATGTGATATGGTATTGTGATCTAAATATACCCCATATGTATTTTCCATTGGGAATTTTTCATGTTGGTGTTGATAGTTACATTCATTTTCTTAAATGACTGATATAAATTATAATTAAGAGACATCTATACACATTGTATATATTATTTGTCCAATATTTCTCCCAAAGCTATCTAATTATAAAGACCAAAACAGATCCCTACACAATCAAGCCTTAACAAATGAAAACCTAAAAGATTCTTTTCTGATAGGACCAAGACAGGTCCCTACAAAATCAAACCTAAACAAATGAAATCCTAGGCGATTCTTTTATATTTTATTGAAATTGGAAAACCTAACGTGAGAATATTAAGAAAACCTAATGTGAGAATATGAGGTGTAGAGCACAATAATTCAATTCCAAAACCAGGCCATCTATCTGACTCATAAAATGAAGATAAAACTTGACCTTTTATTGCTAATACTGAATATCCAAGTAAGAAAAGGAATTGCAGCTCTACTACTCACGGAACCAAGTAAACACCTAAGTCCTTCCAAATAGCGGAAATTATATTCTGAAACTGCCACTGGTAATCTGCCTCCGAACAGGGTTGATGGGACATGCTATCAATTTATTTTAAATACAATGTTTTCATGGCTTCAAATTCAAATTTTGGTTTAAAGGAAGCACTACAATTTTTAATTTATTTGATACTGATTTTATTGTGCATAAGATAGAGATTTTGATATTATATACTGAAAATGATATGTGTGGGAATATGCCTCATAAAATGAATATAAAGCTTGACCTTTTATTGCTAATACTGAATATCCAAGTAAGACAAGGAATTGCGGCTCTACTACTCACAGAACCATGTAAACACCTAAGTCCTTCCAAATAGCGAAAATTATATTCTGAAACTGCTACTGATATACTTGGGCAGCCAGTCCAACCAGAAGAAGAGCCAACAGACGTAATATCTCAGAAATAGTCTGCAAAGATACTACTCTCTTTTTACTGCTGGCAGAAGAAGTGTTAGCGTTAGGAGCTGAAGTAGATCCTGCATGCCCACAACCACAAATCACATTATATAACAGATTCAGATCCAAGTGTCTTTGCACCTAACTCTCACATCTGATTCATTCAAGCCCCTAACAACAAAATCGGAAATAAAAAATATCTATGTTTATGCCAAGAGAACAAACAAAAACTTTATTAATAAAGAGGAGAAGGAAAAAACTAAACCTGAAGAGGTGCTGTTTTCACCAACTGTCAAAACAACAAAGAAAGAAACCATAAGGTCTCACAAAAAGTAAAAAAATGGTAATTTTTGAAGAGAAAATGGGGTTTGATGCAGAATCGTACGTTTAGAGCAACCGCTGACAGAAGCATTGAGGCCGACCTCCTAGCCCACATGTATGCATCCAACTTCTCCCAAATCTCTATTGCTGCAGCTTTATCTTGATGCCGCTTATGTTTGCTAATCTGCAGGTAAATTACACGAGCTAAACAATAAGCAGACAAAATTAATGGCAAAATAAATGAGCGTACATGATACAATAAGCTCTAATAGACTGAAATTTATCCCATCATGTGGAACAAGACAAATCCATAAGCAGCGTGTTATAGAAGCAGAGCTTGGAAACTTGACAATACTCGAAACAATAACAGAAAAGTCTAAATCTCATACTGAAACTATCTTCACATTCCACTGCCTCACAGATTTAGCAGACTCCACACTGTCATCTTCAAAGCGAATGTAAAACCCCAAGACTGTAAACATCCATCCGCATGACATTACAATTGAAAAGAAAATCTGATAAATCTTGATCACCTTACAGCTTCTAAAAGAATCCCCACTTTATCAATGCTACAACATGCTTATGCTAATCTTAATTAAGTGATAACAGGATAGGAAGTTCACATAATTTGTGCATTATATAGCAGACTAAACTCTGTAAAATCAAGTAGTAAAAGATGTCTTCGGTGAGAATATTTATGCTTGTCAGATGGAAGCTGACACACCCTACAAAAGCAAAAGGAATTTGGACAAGACGTAGTCAGGCACTTTTGAATAGTATTTTTTGGAATGTACTGGATACAAGCCAAAGCAATCAAGTATAAGATAACCCTGGAAAATAGGGCATATAAAGATTTCAGCCAACATAACCATCTTATCAGAAACTCTAAATTTATAGCAAGTTCGTATGTAAATTTTTCAGCCAACAGAACCATCTTACCAAAAAAACTCTCAATTTACAACGAATTCGCATGTAAAAGTTTCAGCCAATAGAACCATCTTACCAAAAACTTTCTCACAATTTATAGCGAGATAGAGACTTAACCATCTCACCAAAAAACTCTCAATTTATAGCGATGAAGCCTCTAACTTGCCTATGACAATTGTTTCAGGACTTTAGTGCATAGAACTTCAAATTTTACATCATTCTAAACAACATTATGAGGTAAGTAAGCCCTCAAAAGCCTTTACCTGACATTTACATGCACCAAATGTAGGCCCCACCTAACAAGGGCCTTTTAGTGGATACAATTCAACAAGCAGGATGTATAGAGCAAATTCCAAATAGTGTCTAATACTATACCGTATTTTGTTGCCAGGAAAAAAGGGTATATTCTACCTTTACCTAGTGATGTAAACAGCGTTCAGTTGCATATGACCATTCCAATCTGCTTTGAGCTGAGCAGCTCAAGAGTATCTGTGAATTGGAATTTGCAACATTATAATAATAGGATAGAAAACTACCTAATCCATGTGCTTCAAAGCTAGCTCTTTGATACATAATACTAATTAATTAGATCGAGATTGACATAGAACCAGGTCTACAAGGCATTTCAAAGCTAGCTCTTTGATACATAATACTAATTAATTAGATCGCAATCCTTTTGTAGTCTCCATCTGCCAAAGTAGTTGCTTATGCTATTGTCTTACTGGGATCTCGTAAGAGAATTTTTTGTTTCCCTCACCGAACACTCACATACCAGTTGAAGCAGGGCACTCAGAGCTAGTTTATTGAGTTACAAGGTCAAAGGCAGGAGGAGGATAAGAGGTTCTTTCTTTCTTCCTTATTTTCCTCACACAAGGCGACATCTATTGTCTTACTAGGATCTGGTAAGTGTTTTCCACATCGAACACTCAGGTAGCAATTGAAGGAGGGCACTTAGAGCTAGTTGCTTTAGTTACAAAATCAAAGCCAGGAGCAGGGTAGGAGGTTTTTTCTTTCTTCCTTCATTCCCTCACACAAGGCCACATCCCCATTCTTCGTTCTTCTACTGTTACATTCATTTTCTTAAATGACTGATATAAATTATAATTAAGAGACATCTATACACACATCATAAATATTATTTGTCCAATATTTCTCCCAAAGCTATCTAATTATAAAGACCAAAACAGATCCCTACACAATCAAACCTAAACAAATGAAATCCTAAAAGATTCTTTTCTGATAGGACCAAGACAGGTCCCTACAAAATCAAACCTAAACAAATGAAATCCTAGGCGATTCTTTTATATTTTATTGAAATTGGAAAACATAACGTGAGAATGTTAGGAAAACCAGGCCATCTATAGGACAATATGAGGTGTAGAGCACAATAATTCAATTCCAAAACCAGGCCATCTATCTGACTTATAAAATGAAGATAAAACTTGACCTTTTATTGCTAACACTGAATATCCAAGTAAGACAAGGAATTGCAGCTCTACTACTCACTGAACCAAGTAAACACCTAAGTCCTTCCAAATAGCAGAAATTATATTCTGAAACTGCTACTGGTATACTTGGGCAGCCAGTCCAAGCAGAAGGAGAGCCAGCAGATGCAATATCTCATAAATAGTCTGCAAAGATACTGCTCTCTTTTTACTGCTGGCAGAAGAAGTGTTAGCGTTAGGAGCTGAAGCAGATCCTGCATGCCCACAACCACAAATCACATTATATAACAGATTCCGATCCAAGTGTCTTTGTAGCTAACTCTCACATCTGATTCATTCAAGCCCCTAACAACAAAATCGGAAATAAAAAATATCTATGTTTATGCCAAGAGAACAAACAAAAACTTTATTAGTAAAGAGGAGAAGAAAAAAACTAAACCTGAAGAGGTGCTGTTTTCACTAACTGTCAAAACAACAAAGAAGGAAACCATAAGGTCTCACAAAAAGTAAAAAAATGGTAATTTTTGAAGAGAAAATGGGGTTTGATGCAGAACCGTACGTTTAGAGCAACCGCTGGCAGAAGCATTGAGGCCGACCTCCTAGCCCGCATGTATGCATCTAGCTTCTCCCAAATCTCTATTGCTGCATCTTTATCTTGATGCCGCTTATGTTTGCTAATCTGCGGGTAAATTACACGAGCTAAACAATAAGCAAACAAAATTAATGGCAAAAGAAATGAGCGTACATGATACAATAAACTCTAATAGACTGAAATTTATCCCATCATGTGGAACAAGACAAATCCATAAGCAGCGTGTTATAGAAGCAGAGCTCGGAAACTTGACAATACTCGAAACAGTAACAGAAAAGTCTAAATCTCTTACCGAAACTATCTTCACATTCTACTGCCTCGCAGATTTAGCAGACTCCACACTGTCATCTTCAAAGCGAATGTAAAACCCCAGGACTGTAAACATCCATCCGCATGACATTACAATTGAAAAAAAATTCCGATAAATCTTGATCACCTTACCTCCTGCAACAAAGCATTAAGTTTGAGAATTCCACCCATAGTGTTTGTGGGGTCAGATGGACGCAGGAAAATTAAATAGGAAAAGGAAAACTTACTTTTATTGAATATCTCTGCATGGTCCTTGCTCTTCCTCTCGATAGTAATACACTCTGGCTTCTTGAGCATCTCCTTCACCTTGGCATCAGGGGTATGGTAAACCACAGAAATTTTGATCAGACCTTGGCTTCTTACGGCGTAATTATTGAATGATTTCTGTTTTTTTTAACGGCAAAAGGGTATACGAATAAAAAGAAGAATCAGTAACCAGCATACCTCAACGAATGAATGAGCCGCAAGAACGTACGAAACCAACCATCAAATTGCACATTCGAATTCTTCCTATCTCATCGCACGTGTCATCTAATTTCCAAATTCACTGAACCATTTAAACATAGCTAAAAAAAATTTGAAAAAGAACATGGTGTCCTTTCATTGGTCTAAGAATCAAAATGCATGCAAAGAGAATTCAATATATGAATATCTTTGTTCAATCCCTATGTAAAGACTTGCAAACTCTATCGAATGCCATGGTGCGTGACCAACATACCTTATAGCTGGGCCTCGTGCAGGTATCAGTCTTTAGACTTAAACCTAGTTAATGATATCAATTACTGTGGCAAATTCAATTTTCGAATCGTCTGGAATTTATCACTTTACTGCTGAAACATACTTTCATGTGACTACGTACCAGTGATGTTCTGCCTTGGGCGGATTCTTTTTCAACGGTCTTACCAATTTATCGTCAACTAATTGCAAGTGGGTTGCGCATAATTGTTTTCAGGTATAAAATAAAACAATTTTGTTTCTCTTTTGATAAATCCTCACAAAAAAATATCTAGACGTATAGAAATTAATCATAATATTAACAAAAGTTTTGAGTAAAACATCAATAATCTCTATCATAATATAGCATTCATAATTTTCTCAAATATTGGCTTTAAACACCAATTTCCCATTCATAAAAGAAGGAAGATTAGCTAACCATTTATACTCATTACATTTGATTCATATTTGTTTCTAATCCAACCAACTTCCTGAAATAATTACACGAGATAGATAAAACCAAAAGTCTGCAATAGATCTTAACAATGAAAGCAGCTTTGAAAGCAATCAATTTACCTGCAGAGCTCCATTCTAGAAGTAAATTAATTGTCATGGTCACTAAAAAAGAAGTCAACCAGTTTGTCAAAGTTGCAATACTACCACCAACGCCCTTTACATTAACAGGAAGGATCTGCAGTGAAGGAGCCAAAGAATTAGCTGCAAGTCGTAATAGACATTCCTAGTGCTGAGAGAGTTTCGTAACACACCACAACCTGATATTTGTGCATACACATTTAGCTTGAACTTACAGAGGAAAAATTACCTCTGACATTATAATCCATGGAATAGCTCCTATACCAAGAGAGAAGGAAATTATGTAAACCTGCAATAAACCAAGGCCTTCAGCTCTGAAGGAATTTGGACAAAGGAAATATGCCACTGGTTGCTAACATAAAACTAATTTTGACTCTTACCAAAACACCAGTTAAGGCCAAAACACTGTAGCCTGTTTCATCAGAAGCTCCTGACACATGAGTCTGAAAGGTACATTGATACAATAGAAGTCATATTAAGCTTCCAATTTCCAATGTTACTTTCACATGGTTCAGAACGATTAAATTTCAGTCTTAAGCTTCCTTCTCCTCTTTGATCTCAATATTCAAAACACGCCTTTAAATTTGTCTCCCCTGAACAAAACTCAAGGACTAGTGCATGACAAATAACTGGGACATATTACCTCCAAGAAGAATGCAAGACCGACAAGAAAAAGGCATACAGCCATTCCCCCAGATGAGATCTGTTGAATTTAAACCATCTCACTGTAAGTTTCTCCAAATGAATTCATGTTACTCATACACAAAATTTCTTGGTGGCCATAAAAGTACACATCCTTTGCAGCAGCAGGCAACTTACCATGAGGAGGAGACGTCTTCCAGCTTTGTCCATCAACCATGCAGTGAAAGCAGTCATGACAACCTATATAACAGCCATCAGGATAGAACCTAAAGGATTATCATTAAAAACTTTGATGAGAAACAGAAAAATTAATATTTGAAACCATACAAGCAACAAATTACTAAACAAGTCAAACACCTGAATAGCACCGAGTCCTAGAGTTGCAACTTTGCTTGATGAAACTCCTGTGAGATAGACAAATGTTGAAATCAATACCCATTGTAAGAGGATATTTATGTTCCATATTTCTTGTGTATAAATACAGACATCACAAAGCTACAGTCCCTACTATTATCAAGACCATCATTTTGAAAAATTCATCTCAACTTCCATACATTGGCAACGGCAATTTAAAGGTACTATATCTATGTGCAGAAATCTCAACGAATCTGTTATCTTAAAGTTCAGAGCACTGAAATTTGCTAAGATTGTTAAGAAAATTTCGAATTTTGGTATCATTATATGTTTTATGAAAAAAATTGGTTACTCCAATATATTAACTTTATATTCTATAGATTGGAGCACATCTTCTGTTTGCATTGGCAACCCCTTTAGAATTTTTTTAATTTTTTTTTAGTTATATCCAACTTGCAAATATTAGGCCCTAAAAAATTCCCTGATAATCGGACTAGAAAAGGTAAAATAAGGGTCATCTAACTGATTGGTCTATAAAAGGTTATAGGGGCATTCATCTAACTGATTGGTCAATAAAGCTCATACAGGTATCAGTGAGCACTCACCAGCAGACTTGAAAATGTATGTGCTATAGAACATAATTCCATTAATTCCACTCAACTGCTGCAATAGAAGCAAACCAATGCCAATCTGCAGAAATTATTGTCTGAAATGGTCAAAAGCAATCCCAAATTGTCGATTCACATTGTTCTTAGTAATAGACTATCAAGGTACTTATGTAGTTAAACAAAGAAAAAAGCATGTAGCATGCTTTGCTTTTATACTACCAGGGGGGAACCCAAAACTTACAGTCAAAGGGAGTGCATATCTTTTCTGAAGAAGGTCAGAGGCTTTGACACCTCTTTGCTTATAGTTTGTCTTCACTGCAATCTGTATTAAAGCATTATTTTTTTTAGTTGCAACATAGCCCCCTTATAGAGATGAATTGCCAATCCCCTATTGCAATGTAAGCTTGATATGCAGTGGTAAGTTTAAAAGAGGTAAAATGACAAACTAAAGGTATAAAACTGAAAGGCTTCTCTAGGATTGCACTGAAAAGACAAGTGTAAAATTTTTATTAGTAATATTAAAGATTGACCAAGGGCACAAAAACCCAGAAAAGTTGCTGACCAGACGAAACAAATGGCCATGGCATTAGAATATTCCCAAATGAGCATTAATACAGAATCAGATTATTATTACAAGAAAGAAACAAAAGAATGTCAAAGCTTAAGAACCAAAGGCTCTCTACCTTAATTTCAGATTCTTCAACTGAAACATCAGCATCGGGGCCACGCAGAGCACGTAATGAAGATTCAAAATTTACAAGTAGGAATATTTTTGTAGTTGAATTTACAAAGTTAAGATTCAATAAGTGTTTACTTAAGACAATGAAATTTCTATTTTGCATTAAAATAATTTATAACAAAAATTTACGCAACAAATGACATAAATTGACTTTTGTTTGTTGTCTATATTCTTAAATAACTAATGCATCTACAAATGTTTATAAGTATTTACCTTGCATTATTAGACGACTTGGTATTTCAAGGCCTAATATGACTCCTACATAAGTTGTCAATAAAATCAAGCTAGTTATTAAAGGTAGGTAAAAATGTTTGAAAGAAAATCATTATATAATATTAAAATAACACATAATTAATTATGAAAATACATGTTGACTTAGGGGCATATAAAAAAACTATAAAGATCTATAATGGAGGAGACGTTGTTTTTTCTTATCAATACATTATATTATTTTGAAATATGTTGTTAGTAAATGAATAGTTAAGTTTTAGGCATTTTATATTTTTATGAAAGAAACAATAGAAAAATATTTATAAGTATTGGGAGACTTTATGTTATTAATAAATTATATAGACAATAAATGTAAAATTGAGACTATAATATTAATGCCAATTAGAAATTAATTTATGAAGGTAAAAAGCAATTTGGATAATATATATATATATATATATATATATATATATTCTCTTCCTACGCTAATACAACTTCTTTAAATAGATTATCATCATTTAAGATAATTCAACTTAAATGTTGATCATCTATTTAAAGAAGTTGTATTAGTGTAGGAAGAGACTATATATGATTCAACTTAAATGTTGATCATCTATTCAAAGAAGTTGTATTAGCGTACGAAGAGATTCAAATGCAACAAGCATTCAAAGGATGAATTTAGATTGCATTTTAAAAAATATTTAAATCACAATTGTATTTGTTGGATTTTTTTGTAATTGTTGCAATAGTATCCTAGTAATAAGACTTAAAATAGATTTTGTTAAAAAAATTCCATTATAACTTAAGAATATTTTATTTAAGTAGTGACATAATAATTTTAGATGTTTTTCTTATATTAAGTAGATTATATATGTTAATATTATATATAAAAGTGAATCTATATATAAAGTAATTTCACATTTAAAATACCTTACACACACATATATAATGTGATTGTTAAAAAATTTCAGAAACTTAAGCAAACTTTGTAAATTATTTTCAAAAGTTACACATTAATTAAAATTCAAATATGAGTTTGACGCACTTACTTAGAAAATATTTTTTTATAAATATTGAGATTTGATGTGTGTACTATTATGACACTTGGTGGCATATAGATTTTTTTTTTTAATAAATTTTCTTTTTAACAATTTCTATTTATAGCCCCATAAAACTAGTCATTTCATCTATATGAACCAATAAAAAAATAAGAATTCAAATTTCAAAAATTATTTTTTATTTTCTAAATATTCAATTTAATAATTATTTTTTTCAAAACTTTAATAGACTTCTAAAATATTTTTAATTTTTTAAAAGTAAAAAAATTGACTATAAAATGATTACAATATAACGTGCCATAAATACAACCCTAATTTGCAATCACTACCACCGCTTTGTTTTTTAACTTTTTTTTACCCCCAACTACAAATTTTGTAGCCTCTAAAGAAGAGCAATATTTGTTCCTTAATTGGTTGGCATGGGAATTGTATATAGATGTGAATTAAATTGTATTAGCATACTAATATGAAAATCTTTGCTAGAATTTATAAATTTTTGCCCTATCTAATTACCTGACAGAGACAATATGCATGCCTTGTTGTATATTTTTTTTTCCCATTGTTGGTTTGCTCAAGGCAAGTAATAATGTAATGGATATGACGTTGAGTATGGATTAATCTTATTTTGACCAAAAATTAGATCAACGATTTGTAAAGTCTACTTTATAATATAAAAATACTTTTTTTATTTTAATGGTAAAAATAAAGTCTACGGCCAACACCATTTTAATAGATAATGTGACCATAACAGGAGGCGATTCTTATTTCATCGCCTATAGAATAGTTAATGCCGCCTGACATGCAGGCATTTAACTATCCCCTTTCAGTGAAAGCACGCTCATCGAGATAGCATCATCAAGAGAGAGGAGATAGTTAAATGCCTGCATGTCAAGAGGCATTAACTATTCTATAGACGATGAAATAGGAATCGCCATAACAGGATGGATCCAGTGCATGATGTGACAATAACATGATGGATCTAGTGCATGATGTTCAGTTCAATATAGTTGACATATCACATATATATGATGAACTTTGTACCAATGTCTAAACCTTTCATGTATTTGGGTTCATTTATTTAAAGGTAATGCTCCACGAAATATATTTTTTGCGTTGGATTTATTTGTATTTATAACTTGATTATTTTACATACAGTGTCACATGCATTTGCTGCTGATGGAGGTATGATACGTGATCACATGAATTATTTTATTTTCTTTTAGAGAATATATGCCCTTGAAAATTGTAACCATGATAAGGTCATGCACATGCATAATAATGGTTTATTATTATTATTATTTTAATAATGATAATGAGTATGCTTTCATGAAAAGAAATAAAAAAAATTAAGTAAAAAGAGTAAAAAAAAATGACTTTCCATGTAAATAAAAAGTAAATTATTTGAAATAATGTAGTTTAATGATAATAAATTTAAATTCATTTACACATGATATTTAATAATAATAATTTATTTTATTATTAATTAACAATTCAATTGTAATAAATTTTATTATTTTAAAAAATTACTTAAGTTTAATTATAACATATTTCAATTATATATATATTGAAATACGAAAGAAAAATCAATACACTTAACTATGGATGTGCAATTATTAGAGAGTTTATTTGATATGGATTCATTTATTTGGATATATATATATATATATATAGAATGTGCAGCATTTTGAAAATTATTTATTGGTCTTTTTCTTTGGAAGTGAAGGGACTATAGTGATTGATGAATAATTGACTGTCTATTCATCTAAGAGACAACCATAAATGCTATACATTCACATAACTCTCTAAACAAATCAAAGCATAAATAAATGGAATTAAAAATTAAAAATTAAATAAATAAATAAAGTATTTTTGTTTTCAAATCTTAATTTTTAGTAAAAAATGTAACAATCCAAAAGTCGACGCATATAGTTCAAATGGAAATGTTTTGTTTATTTCTTTCAATTGTGATAACTCATATCCCCACACAAATGATATAGCTATAGTTGAATTATTTCTAATTTGTCATAAATATAGCTATAGTTATGTTATTTATAGTTTGTCATTGTTGGTCATTGATATATCATAATAAAACTGTGTTTTAGTCAACTAAAATCAATTTACAAAGAGGAATGCTTTTGCGAAGAGTTTAAAGGAATAGATTATGTCACATCAATTTATCTAAAAAAAAAAAATTAGAAATCATCACAAATAAAAAGGATATTAATTTTCATATAAATAATATTTTCACTTTTCGAAGATTAAAAGGTTCAACTATAACTTCTAAAAATATAAACTCAAATCATTTTTAATATTTTAAAAAAATATTGAATTTTTTACAAAGTAGAAAATGCTCAACCATTAATCATTGCAGTTAGTTCATATTTTTCAAAATTCAATAATTAAACTAAACGACAAGAAACACTAGTTATGCGACCATGTTAACTCATAAGATTGCAATTTTATACCTAATCTCAATAATGCTATAATCCATTCACATTTTATTTTATTTTTAGTCCACGTATGTCTTCCATGCTCATAAAATATTAGTTGTTCTACTTTCGTTGTATATAATGGGTCCTCCCAAATACCCTTGGAGTTTTATGCTTCATTACCTTTTTGGACCCTACATACAAAGTGACAAGGTAGGATAAATATGAATGAAAATATTTTATGTACATTATGTGAGACTGTAAGTAATATTAGTGGGAGGTGAGACATGTTGTATTGTATTATATGATGTTAGCATGCAATTAAATTTCTACAAACTATTATTATATATTTATATTTTAATATATATTTATTATATGGGTGAATATAGGGGAGCGGGAGCGACAGAGCAAGCTGAACCAGGGTTTGTGACAGAGTATTACCACTGGTAACCATGGCAGGACGAGGAGGAGGGAGTTCCACTCCCTCCTACAGTCATGTAGCTGCGAATAGAAGCAAGGAAACTAGTTTGAATGGCTTCAAGAAACCAATGGAGGCAACAACTGAGGGTAATAGCACAGAAAAACTAGAAAACATCAATGCCCAGGAACAGGAAGAGAATCATGAGGAAGTCAGAAGGAAGAAGAGGACAGGAGGAGGCAGTCAGAAAGCTGCGCACAACAGTGTGTTAGGACTCTGTAAACCCAGGTCAACCATTACACCCTGGGTTGTTTTAAGTGATCCAGCGCTACAGGTGCACATGGCGACGTACACAGTTATATGCAAATTTATGGGAGTATGGCCAACGGAGAAAGATTTGCATGCATGGATAAGAAACCACTGGAAACCGAAGGGGGAAATAACCCTTCACCTTGGGTCCAAGGGTTTCTTCACGGTGGTGTTCACGAGCTTAGAGGACAAAGACAAAGTGTTCGAAGGAGGACCCTATTTTTACGTTGCTGCAGGCCTCTACATGCGACCATGGGTGATGAATTTTGTCCCGGAACGAGAAACATTCACTTCAGTACCGGTATGGATAAGACTTTATTCCCTACCTTTAGATTATTGGCTACCAGAATCTCTAAAAGCTATAGGCAATAAATTAGGACATTTTATAAAAATATCAGATACGACCCTGTGAGGAAAATACACCTCCTTCACCCGAATATGTGTAGAAATGGACCTATCTGGAGCACTTCCAGATGAAATCATTCTAGAAGTATACGATGAAGAATGGGTGCAGATGGTGGACTATGAACATATACCATTCAGATGCCATAAATGCCATGAACACGGGCACCTCTACAGAGACTGCCCATTAAGCAAACTGGAGGACAATATGAAAGCCAACATAGGCAAAGATCCCGAAGGCTTTACCAAGGTGGGAGGTAAAGGGAAAGGAGGAAAAAAGTATCAAAAGAAAACTCACGAGGATAAGAAACTGAGTCATAACAGTTTCAAGATTTTAGAAGAAGAAGGTGGGAACAATGGGACAAACCAGGAACCAGAAGATAATCCTGCAGAGAAGGAAAGAGATACTAGTATGGAGGATATACCTGAGAACAACAAACTAAAGGAGGATCTTCCAAGCACAAGGGAGCTTGACAGAGACCATGAGATGACCCCAAGTGAGGTTGGAATGGAGGAACAGGAACTGCAAGAGATTCTTGACAGGGAGAATCTAGATCTAGAAAAGTTCCTGGAACAGGGAACTACCAAAGGAGTTGATTCTCTACCATAAGAGGAGTTTGACAGAGTACAACAACTATACCTCTGGAGATCTCAAGCAAAGGGTTCTGGAGTCAAAAGAAACCATGATAGCCAGGAAAATAGAGGGGTAAAAACGATGGAGGAAACATCGGGACACTCTTCCAAGAACCCAAGCAGGAAAAGAGGAAGGAAAAGACATAATGAGTTGCTGACAGAGTGTGGGAAACTCATGATTAACTCAGGTAAGATGAGAGATCTTACCAGTTACTCATTTACAAATCTTTCTTAATGAAGCTCACAACCTGGAACATTAGGGGTCTGGGGAGTAAAAGGAAACAAAGAAATCTCAGCAATAGAATAAAAGAAGAAAAACCAGATATGGTGTTTATCCAGGAAACAAAATGTTCGATAGATAAAATTAGAGAGATACACAGCAAATGGCTCATCAAGTACGAGTATCTTGAAGTTAAAGAAGACAACACAGCAGGAGGGATTCTCACACTTTGGAATCCCCAGAAACTTGGAATCCTGGATGCTTCACCTTTCGTTGGTGATCCAACCTTTGGGTGATAAGGAACTCTATATGATCACAAATGTCTATGGTCCTCAAAAACTTGAAGACAAACTCAGGCTTCTCACCTCACTGGAGGAGCTAAGAGAGAGACATCCTGTTATGCCATGGATTCTGGGAGGGGACTTTAATATGATTATATCTCTCACAGAAAAAAAAGGCAGAACCAGAACTCTAGGCAGAGACTCTTTTGCCTTCCAAACGTTCCTAAACAACATGAGGCTAGTGGACACGGAAACAAATAATGGGATTTTCACCTGGAACAATAAGAGGGGAGGGGCTTCTCAAGTTGCCTCCAAACTAGACAGATTCTTAATCTAAGAGAACCTCCTTCTCACAGGCCCTAACTTGTCAGCTTCAATCCTTCCTTATGGAGGCTCGGATCACTGGCCTGTCCAACTTGAAGCATCTTTTATAGGTACTCCGAGAAACAGACCTTTCAGGTTTGAAAATGTCTGGCTCACTCACCCTGACTTTATCAGCAATATTGAAAAATGGTGGATGGAAGATATGCACGTTCAAGGCACTAATATGTTCATACTACAACAAAGACTGAAACACATCAAACTCAGGCTTAAAGATTGGAACAAAAATGAGTTTGGCAATATCTTCAAAGCCAAAAGAGAAGTTGAACAGAAACTCCAAGGAATCAATCAAATCATTATCACAGATGGCTTTACCGAGGAAAGGAAAATGCAAGCTGACTCTCTTCAGAAGGAATGGGAAGACAGATGCCAACAAGAGGAGATCTTCTGGAGACAGAAGTCGAGAGTGCAATGGATCAAAGAAGGGGAAAGAAATACAAAGTTTTTTCACAAATCAACCTTGGATCATAGGTCTCATAACAGGATTTCAAAACTCAGAAATACTCAAGGAAAAGAGCTCAGCACACACAAAGAAATGGAATCTGCTCTGGTTCAACATTTCCATAGCATAGCAGAGGAGCCTCTCTTAGACAGATCTCAATTTATCAACAACTTCACAAAGCACATTCCAAAGCTTGTAACCAGGGAAGACAATTACAATCTTAATAGGCCAGTGACTGAAGAGGAAGTCAGGGCAGTCATCAATGAGATGCAAAATGGGAAAGCTCCTGGCCCGGATGGGTTCAATGTGGAATTTTTCAAAGCTTGCTGGGAAATAGTCAAACAAGATATTCTTGATGTTGTGGAGGACTCGAGGAGATCCAAAACAGTGTTAAGGGCGCTTAATGCCTCTTTCATAGCTTTGATTCCAAAGCAGGAAAAAGCCATGACACCCGATAGATTCAGACCCATAGCTTTATGCAATGTGGTGTACAAAATCATTTCCAAAATAATTGCTAATAGACTCAAGCCCCTTCTTCCAACTCTTGTGTCTGAGGAGCAAACTGGCTATGTGGAAGGAAGGCAAATTCTAGATAACATCATTCAAGCTCACGAGGTGGTTCACTCACTGAAGAGCAATAAGCAGGCGGGTATGATCATACAACTGGACCTAGCGAAAGCCTATGATAAGCTAAGTTGGTCATACATCAAGGCAGTACTAGAAGCCTATGGCTTCGACCAAAACTGGATAAAATGGGTAATGGCCCTTGTTACCACAGCCATTTTTTCAATCCTGCTTAATGGCTCTCCCTCCAGAACCTTTAGGCCTTCGAGAGGCCTCAGACAAGGAGACCCGCTCTCTCCCTTCCTCTTTATACTCATGATGGAAGGACTAGGCAAAGCAATCAAAACAGCCAAAGAAGAAGGAAGAATCCAGGGTCTTAAACTTACCCCGAATGGGGATGCTTTGACTCACCAACAATTTGTGGATGACACTATGCTGCAGGGTACACCCACTGTCAAGGAAGCTAAAGCTTTTAAACAAATCCTGAATGACTTTGCTATGGCCACTGGTACAGAGGTAAGCCTTAACAAATCAAAGATTTTCTTTTTTAATACTGACATTGCTATTCAGAGAAACCTCACCAGAATTCTCGGCTTTCAAAGGGAGCAGCTACCTTCCAAGTATCTGGGAATACCTCTTACAGACAAACCTTTGAGTAAAGAAGTGTGGGAGCCAGTAACTAATAAACTTCAGGACAAGATACGGAAATGGACATGCAGGTCTTTGAATTTAGCAGGACGGCTTGTGCTTATAAAGGTTGTCCTGCAAACTATTCCCATCTTCATGTTTTCAGCTCTTCCTGCTCCTAAAGGAGTTATGCAACACATCAGGAATATTCAAAGAGATTTTCTTTGGGGCAAAGGGGAAGAGAAAATGAAATGGGCTTTAGTAGCTTGGGATAAGCTCTGTAAACCCAAGACCCAGGGTGGTTTGGGTCTTCTTGACCCTGAAACCCTAAGCAAAGTTTTGGGGGAAAAACTTTGGTGGAGATGGCTAAAGGAATCGGTAACCCCTTGGGAAAAGATCTGGAAACAGAAATATGCAAATAATTGGTAGGAAAGGGATCACATTTGAATGTTTGGGCACATCAAGGGCTCCCACATTTGGAATAATGCTTGGGAGAACAGAGCCATTGTTCAACAGCATAGTTTTTGGGAGATCAGAGATGGAAATCTAGCACGGTTTTGGGAGGACAACTGGCAGCAGGAACCTAACCTGTTCAAAGAAGAACTAGCCAATCTCAAAAATGACACTGACAGTAAAGGTTTAATCAAGGTAAGTGACTTCTAGGATCAGGCAAAGAACAAGGGTAAATGGAGAATATGGAAGAAACTGGTATATAGTGATGAGACCCCTCTTAAGGCCCAGGCAGAATCTCTTGCAGAGGTCTTGGAACAAAGAAATATTTTGACATCAACTTCAGATGACCAGCTGAGATGGGGTAGAAACACAGAAGGCAACTTCAACCTCAAAGAAGCCAAGAGAATTTCCCTAGGGCTTGACTTCCCAAATCCTGATAAGGTATGGAAGGACCTGTGGCAAAACCTGCACTGGATGAAAATCAAGCTGTTCATGTGGTTGGTGCAACATAAAAAAATTCTGACCTGGGAAAATCTTCGGAAAAGAGGTTTAGTAGGCCCATCTAGATGCCAGTTATGTGGTCTACAAGAAGAAATGATGGAACACCTACTCAACCTCTGCCCATTCACCTCTACCTTGTGGAATTGGGTGGCTTCAACCTTCAGGAAAACTGACAGGGACAATTTCAGCATCACTGGCACTTTGAAGAATTGGAGGAAAGACTTCTCAGAAAATGAACTAATCAACAAAGCTTGGACTCTGGTTCCAGGCTTTTTAATATGGGATGTCTGGAAAGAGTGCAACAATAGGATCTTCAAGAACAAAACTGGCTCATCCCAGAACATCATTGCACAGATCTTAAGACAACTCAAAGAAACTGTGGGTACCCTTCTAAGGAAACCTCCCGAGAACCCGCCTCTGGACCAGGATGCTCACATTCTAAATCATTTAGGTCTACTTTCGCTAATCCCCCAGGGCATAAGCAAGAGCGTAAGAAAGACAACAACCGGTAAGGACTTCTGGCAACCTCCCCCTCAAGGATTTTTGAAATTCAATATAGATGGAGCCTCTAAAGGAAACCCTGGGAGGGCAGGTTATGGCGGAGTTATAAGAGATGAGCAGGGAGACATAAAAGTCATCTTTCATAGTCATTTGGGGAATGCCACAAACAATATGGCGGAACTCATGGCCTTAGAGCAATGCCTAGAAATCTTGATCGAATCCAATTTACACAATGCCATCATTGAAGCAGACTCTGAATTGGTAATCAATTCGGTCAAGAAGATATGCAACGACACAGCTCCAGAAAAAGTGTCGAACCATTGGCGCCTATTGCAAGTCTATCAACGTATTCACTCCCACCTGAGAGCCCTGAGAATAATCAACTTTGCTCACGTACGAAGAACAGCTAACAGACTGGCGGATCGTCTGGCGAATGAAGGAGTGCTCTGCTCAAGAAGTAGCAACAGATATGATTGGGCTTCGACACCCTCAGGGAACTTGAGGGATGACTGTCATAAATAGGTGGCCGAAGATAGGGAGAACTATCAAAACATGAGAAAGAAGCAGAAAGTAGACCAATGGAAGCCGTAGATAATGGACCAATCACAGGGAAGGAACGCTTGTTAAATAGCGAGCTAGTTGGAAAGTTGCGTACCGAAGCTAACTCAAAACTCTTCATCCTATGGATTTCGGGCGGAAAAACAGCTCGAAAGTTATGTCCTCAAGCGGACCTGAAAAAGTTTAGATTGGCAGCTTACAAATCTCATCGGGTCCGAAAAAAAATAAAGAACATGCTAGTTGCCAGCCCGAAATTGCTGATAACCGTCGGATCTACGAGGGATGGATCGCACGGTTATCAAGCTGCAAATGCAACGGAAGATTAAGGCAGTATTGGGGGCCGTCGGATCTGTTGGCCTTGGTCATCTAAGGGTCATTGGGTCTAAGATGCACGAGGGATAAGAAGCCTGGTGGACCCGCTGCTTTCTAGTTTCACTTAACTTTGGTTTTCAGATACAGTTAGTCGTTTTATGATGCGCTTGTTTTCCAAAGCGGTGTTATAAGAACGGTCAGTTCTTCAATACTTTGATCGACGGTCAGATGCTTTGATGCTTTGTCTGTCGGTGTCACTGCAATGTTTTGACCAACGGGGCAGATGCATAGGGTTGTTTGATGGTGTCGATGCATTGGTGTTCTCTTTCAACCGTCCTTTTGTAGGATTACCTGAAGGTGGAGTGTAAGGATTTTCTGAGTGATAGCTTTTAACTTTAGAAAGTGAGACTAAAGGTCTATTTTTTATTGTTCTGCGTGAGACTAAAGGTCAACCCAACTGTTGCTGAGTTTTCACAGAGCTGGTGTTGCTGCTCTTTACTATGGTAAAGACGTGTACATTATGTATGTTTTTCTCGATTAATGGAAGGCTCTACTCTTACTTGATCAAATATATATATATATATATGTATGTATGTATGTATGTGTATATCTATATCTATATATAGATATATTATATAATAAATATATTAGGATGAAAAACTTAGTATAATATGAGATTTAATATTATTAATAAATTTAATATTAATATCAAAGATTTAATATTAATATTATTGATTTGAATGGGAAAGTTAGTGTTTGATGTGCTAAATTTCAATTCAGAATAGTAAACAAAGTGTTTGAGGATTATGAAGTAAATTGCAATTTTTACATGAGTGTTTTTTAATGTGTTTTAATGTAAATTTCATGAGAAAATTAACATAAGTAAACACTGAACAATAGCATAACAATAATACACTCAACAATTGATAAAGGAGTTCACTCCTCCTAGGCTACGTTTCCTTGGTCCAGCTTCCAATGGCTTGACCCAATCTCATTATGCTCGAAATTCTTCAATGATAAAGAGTACATAAGTGCATTGACAAAAAGAGTGGCTAGTTTCCCCTTCAAGGAAACATTCTTCTCAAAGAATTCTCACTCTAAACACATGACAACCTACAGTTAGTCATGAAACAATCAACAAGTTAAAGGGCTCTCAGATCAAGACCCCATACTCCATTTGACAATGAACATAATAAGTACAACAATTCACTTGAAGTACTAAAAGAGAAATTTCCTCAAAGACACAATGAGAAAAGAGAAACATGAGCTACACCATAGATGTCTTAGCCACTGCAGAAAACATATGAAGGCTGGAAAACCCCTACAAGATCCTCTCCATTCTCAAAAGCCTTCAAAAACTTATTCAACCTCCTGGTTGATCCTAACACCCATAGACTCCAACTTGCAAAAAGTCTCTTCAGAAGTGCTCAAATGGCTTTGAAACCTATTCAATTGGCTTCAGAATGCCAAAAAAATCTTAAGCAACCTCTTTCTAAGCTCCATTTGGATAAAAACTGCCTAAGTTATGGCTTCCCCAAGTTTTGGCACTAATCGAACCACAAACTCCACCAAACCTAGCACCGAACCTACAAATCCTCCCTAAATTGTGCTAACAGAGTGCCATTTTGCCCAAAATCCAGCGCATTTTGTGGGTGCCTTAATTCGACCTCGAAGGCCTTAACTCTGAAAAATGTGGTCGTGCAGGGGGGTGTGTGCCTGGGGCTAAGACCAACGACCACCCCCCGTCAGTCGGGCCCCACTCCTTCCGTGCCCACGGTCGTGTTGAGAGCATGAGCCCATGGGCTAGCCCCCATGGCTAGCCCCTCTTTCGGATGGTGCACAACATGAGGTTTAAATATATATGTGACATTCATTATATAAAAAATAATAATGTATGGGGAGTTGGTTCAACTTGGAGCTTGGAGTTTGGAGGTCGCGGGTTCAACCCCTGTCTTTGCTGCCCAGACATTAACCCAATTTTTGGTGGCCCCCATGCTGCCACATGGTGGCCTCTAGTTGGGCCATGTGGCAGCATGTGGTTGGCCACCATGCCACCAATAAAATACTGCCACATCACACCAATGACAAGGTGCCACTTGGCACCACCTGATTCGTCAGAGGAAACCTAGTCAATGCACAATCACCTTGCCACATTAGCCTGCCATGTAGGCAACCCAGTCATCCTACCATGTCAGCATATGCACTGCTGACTGTGCAGTGCTCCTCATTTTTTTTGCAAAATTTGCCAGTTTAGGAAAACGAACAAAACTCATTCTGGGAGAATATAGAGTCTATTTCGCGTGAAATGAGTTGCGCCGGATTCATGATGATGAGAACTACACGGTCATTCAAGTTCCACACCAATCTGACAACTTTGAATTTTTAGCAAATTTTGAGCTCCATATCACTCCTCCCCACTGTGATCTTTTGGACCCCAAAAGATCACTTTCAATTGTTCAACATATGAGGATACCAATTGAATTTTCTCAATGAACTTATTGGATTTGTCTATGTCGCTATGACCATCAATAGCAACATCCTTCCCAAGAATGAAATCCAATGGTGATCTTTTGCAAAATCCTTACTAAGGATAAAATCCAATAAGACTTTGGAAAATAACCCAAACAAGCTTCACATGGAAATACTTGTATAATTGAGTGCTTGACACATTTGTAACATACTGAATGTGCTACAACTACTCATCCCAAAGGTTAGGATGCTTACTAAAATTTCCACAAATGGAAATGCATCTTACGATATGGAATAAATTTGACTCCCAAATTCTCATACAAATTGACTTATCATCAAGCCAAAAATAGCATAACAATGCCAAAGAAATTATTGTTGCATATAAGTGATTTATTCACAAACATCATTTTTATAAAATTCCCAACTGTGGGGACACACAACAAGTGAAATACAAAATAAATGCAGTCTTTAATTAGACAAATAGTCCAACCATTTCTTACCCAACCATGCTAGGGAATTTTCTTTATGCACTTCACTTCCTTCTGGAACTGCTTCTGGAATGGTTATGACGTGCCTTGCACATTCCTCTACCTTCTCCTTCTCAGGTGATTCCATTACCTGTTTGTCCTTCTTTGGATGAAGATGTGGATGCAACTTCCAACACTTTTCAATCCAATGCCCACTTATGTTGCAATGAGTGAAAAAGTTTTTGTGAGCTTTTCTTAGCACAAATGTCTTTAAACTTGGATGAGAATTTCCCTTCTTGGTCTCATTTCCAATTGACATATTCATCTTCTTGACTAATGCTTTCCTTTTGTGGCACTTAGCTACACAATGGTTAGGTGCATGACAAAAAGTGCACGGAAAAACATTCCACAACATGTTATTCAAATAATCATGTTGTTTGTAATCATCAAAAGCCTTTGAACAATCGGGACGCTTATATCTCTTATGGTTGTCCTTTGGCTTATGAGCCTGGTGAGGAGAACTTGAATAGCGAGAAGAACTTGGCTTAGTCTCTTCTTCAACTTGCTCATGTCTCTTTCAAGAATTTCATGTCCTCCTTTTGCTTTAGAAACCAAGTTGGTACCAATTCCTGATGGAAATCCTAACAATTTTCCTCCTCGTGTCCTCTCTTATGACAAAAAGATCAAGATACCCAAGAGTTATCGTTGGAAGACCATTCTTCCTTTTCAACATAGCTCAAACATTCATATCAAGGTCTCTCGTTTGCATCAATTGGGATAATGCCCTGATTGTTCACTCCAAGGCCTCCTCCCTTGTAACCCATCTTGGACAAGAGTGTTGTTCCTATGCCTTTTCTATGCTTCTCAAAGGCTGCAAAAGAGCTTAAATCAACATTTTCATGTAAAGAAATTGCATGTAAATGCTTACCATTTTCCTCATCTTTCGATTGAGGGACAAAGATGCTCTTAAACTCTTTCATAATTCTTGAGGTGTCTTCTTGGACTCTTGGTATTTCTTCTTTCATCTCCTTGGACTTTGGTGCTGATAGAACCTCAACCTCAACATCATGTGGACAAAAGGTGCAGATTTGGCCATCTTCCTTCTCTGAGGGACTTTCTGCACTAGCCTCTTGTGGGTACTCATCCAACAATTCCTCCTTCTCTACCATAGTTGAAGTGGTGGAGGATGCTTCAAGGAAACATCCTTGTGTCCCTGTTACATAGGAGGTGTCCTTCTTTTGACAAGAGCCATAACTTTCATTCTTGCCCTGTCCACAATATTGCTTAGTATTGAAGAGAATCTTTGCTGCTTTGGTAGAACAACATTCATTAGTCTATTCCTCCACAACATTCTGCAACATAAGGCACGTCTTTTTCTTCTCTTCCTCAACAACTTCAACTACTCTTTTAAGCTCCATGTTCTCTTGTTGGAGAAATGCAATAATGTCCTCCGAATATTTGAGACTATCATGCTTTGAACTCATGCCCATGCTTACTGAAGCCTCAACTGCAATTTGAAGTAGAACTAGAACTGAAAGTTTTTAGCAAATTTTGAGCTCTGGATCACTTACTAAATTTTATATATTATAATATATATTAATATATTAAGAGATATATTAACCCCAAATATATATGGGAGGGAAGAACAAAGACATAGAGAGAGTGAGTGACAAGGGAGAGATGGATAGAGAGTGAGGGAAAGAGGAGAGGAGGGAAGAGATAGAGGAGAGAGGGAGGGAGAGAAGGGAAAGAGAGAGAGAGATAGAGAGGGAGACAAAGATGGAGGGGGGAGAGAGGGGGAGAGAGAGAAGGAAAGAGGGAGGGAGATAGTAAAATAGTTGGAGAGAGAGAGAGTAATGGGGGGAGAGACAAAGGGAGGTGGGAGAGGAAGGAAGAGAGAGAGGACATGGGAGAGAGAAGGAGAGAGATAGCGAGAGAGAGATATAAGATTCTAGAGGGGGAGAGATAGGGAGAGATGAAGAAAGACGTAGAGAGAGAAAGGTGGAGAGAAAGAGGGGGAGTGACAAAAGAGATATGGAGAGAGAGTGTGTATCTTTGGGGGGTGAGATAGGGAGACAAAGAAGGAGATATAGAGGGGGGGAGAAATAGAAGGAAAGAGGGAGGAAGATAGTGACAAAGTTGGAGGGTGGAGAGAGAGAGAGAGATGGGGGGGGGAGAGAGAATGGGAGGTGGGAGAGAAAGGGAGAGAGAAGGAGAGAGGGAGGAATAAAGAGAGGGAGTTGGAGGGGGAAAGAGAGGGGGGCGAGAATAAATACATAGAGAGAGAAACTTGGAGGGAGAGAGGGGGGGGAGTGATAAAGGAGAGATGGAGAGAGAGGGGGGAGAGAGAGAGAGAGTGACAAAGAGGGGGGAGAGAGAGAGAGAGTGACAAAGAGGGGGGAGAGAGAGAGAGAGAGTTTTACAAAAGGCGAATGAAATTCGGTGTAGAAAGCCATGAATATTTTGGTTTTTCACTAAAACTGATGCATTGGCAATTGTCAAAAACCTTTTGGAAAAAACTGTGTAGATATTTACCATGTTCGAGGTTTCGAGTGGACACCCCACCCATCGTTAGGGACTAGAAAGCAAACAGATGCATTGATTTTAATGTAGATGTTGATTCCTAATCCTATTGGATTGATTGCATTAGATGCAATGATTTTAGTGTAGAAGTTGATTTCTAATCCTATTTGATTACTTGCACCAAATGCATTGATTTTAGTGTAGATGTTGATTTCTAATTCTATTTGATTGCTTGCACTAGATGCATTGATTTTAGTGTAAGCACAAAAAACTTATTGAGAATGTGCATTGATTTATTTGTTATAGTAATTCAACCATATATAAAATACTTGAATTTCCATCTTAAATAAAATGTTCATTTACTTGAAATGGTTGCTTCTTAAAACTGTAAACTATTTAGTTTTACATTTTTATTATTCCCATTTTCCATCATTTAACATTATTAGTCACTTTGCATTCAAACGAGGTAATAGAAAACAACTACCGTGAAACAAACTTGGGTTTAACACTCCATAACTCACAATGACTTTGGAAAAATCTACTATAAATATTGGAGCGCAAGATAAACAAGGTACAAAATTTACAAGAATAGCTCGAGTTAAAGATTTGAATTGTCTATGATTTCAACCGCCCTTTTCATATGATTGTTATGAAAATATCTAAAACTAATTGGTGTGACAAAAAGAACAATAGAAGAGAATAATTTGAGATTAATCACAATGAAAACTATTTATAATTGACTCACATTCTTATTATTCACATTTTCTATCATTCAACACTGTTACATTGTCACTTTGCATTCAAATTGTTTATTTCATCATTTTTCATCATTCAAATTATTAACAATCTCTATCACTTCAACAAATTGAGGTAACTAAGCAAATTTAAAATTAAAATGATCAGATTAATCTTAGACACATTTAACATATTTAAAATGATTAAAATAATTAAAGGTTCAACAAATTTTGTGTGATTGTGCACGACTAAAACCAGCCTATATCCATCTTAACCCCAGATCTATAAAGTGTCAAAAGGGATCAAATCTCTCGAGGTGCAAACCTTTCCTCAAGTTTTGCACTCAAACAAGAGGTAATGTAGTTTCTGATCAAACGAGAACTTTATCGATTACCTGTTTTTTTGAGGTAGCAAAAACATCATCTAATTTTAAAAAGTGTTAATTCAGAGTACACTTTTTTTTGGGAGCATATTTTTGACACTTTAAATTTTCTAATGTATCAAGCATGAACATTTTTTTTATAAATGTTAGTAATTTTCATGTTGATTTTGAAAAATGTTGATGTAGAATCAACCCTTTTTTTTAGAGGGCTTGTTTTTTACACTTCAAATTTTCTAACTTATTAAGTGTGGATATTTTTTTCAAATGTTGGTAATTTTCATGCGGATTTTGAAAAGCATCAACATTTTTTCAAGACATATTTTTGACACTTTAAATTTTATGATGTCTTAAGTATGCACATTTTTTTTTAAACGTTGATTATTTAACCATTTGTCAAGTTGCCTTATTCTTCTTTTTGTTTTTCATCTTGAGATAGCTGTTTTTGAAGGGTTTCCAAACATGTGTTTTTTTGCAATGTTTTTTTATAATGAAAATTTTAACTTTTTTTTGCAAAGTTAAAAAAAATAATAATAATAACATCAAAATTTTGAGGTTATCATTTTTTATAAATTCATATATCATGAATTAATACTTCAATACACAAAATAATTGTCACTAAAAAATAATAATTTTAAACACTCGTAAAAAACTACACATTTTGCATATAGATATAATTAAAAAGACGAGTTATCTTTAGTGAGACTTTTTGGAAGTTTTTCCGGTGGATTTTTCCGGTCCAATTTCTATAGAATTAGGCAGGAATTTATTACAATCACAAGCCTAATGGGTAACCCCTACACAATCGAAGTGCCCTTGGGGTCTTTTAGGGTGTTGAATCCATATATACAGTCAAAAACTAGTTTAAATAACACAAATCAATATTTCACCTCAAATTTTTTCGCTAGATTTCGGCACCGAAAAGTCCAAAAAGTCGCACTAAAGACAACTCTTTAAAAAAATATGTATTTCAGGATCTTTCCGCTAAAAATGACATGTTAAATAAAAGGTTTTTATGAAAAAAATGAATAAAAAAGTTAGAAAATAGCAAATTTTATGAAATTTGTATCCAAAGATAATGATATTTGAAGTTTTTTTTTCCAAAAAAATGGTTTAGACATAATTTCAAGTAAAAATAAAAATTAAAATGTTAAAAAAAAAAACCAGATCTTCGAGAATAAAAATTAAAAACATAGAAAATTAAAAAATAAAATTAATTAAAAAAATACAACTAAAATAAATAAAAAAGGAGTTGTCTATAATACGACTTTTTGGAGATTCCGGTGACGGAATCCGGTGGAAGAAATTGAGGTTAAATCTTGATTTGTTGCAGTTAAAATGGTTTTTTAACTGCATATTTGGATTCAGCACCCTGAAAAACCCCTGGGACGCTTTCATTGTGCAGAAACTAGCTATCAAACTTGCGATTCCAATAAATTCCTGCTGGATTTCGACCTGAAAAACCCGCCGGAAAGGCTTTCAAAAAGTCGTGTTATAGACAACTGCAATAAAAAATACATTGTAAAAAAACATAAAAACATAATAATAATAATAATAAAATCTTCTTGGAAAAAAAACAAATAAATAAATTGAAGAAAAAAAAACATTTAAAAATAAATTACATTAAAAATAAATAAATTAAAAACAAAAAACAAAAAAAAAAAACTTAAAATTTGAAAAAATAATATTATAAAAAATTTAAAAAAATAAATTAAATTAAAAGGTAAATTTAAAAAAAATGGCGGCCCAGGTCCTCACTTGGCTGAGGGTCAATTCTAGGAATCGACCCTCGGCCATGTGGGGGCCTGAGGGCCATGGCAAGGCCGACGGAGTAGACTAATAGAATCGACCCCGGTCAGGTGGGGACCCGAGGGCCATCGTAGGGCCAATGGAGCAAGCCTCCAGAATTGAACCCGACGAGGAGGGAGCCTAAGGGTCGTCACAAGGCCAGTGGAGCGGGCTCGAAAGCAATTCTATCAGCCATGTTGCGACTCTCAGGCCCCCGCCTGGCCACTAATTTTTTTTAATTTATATATATATATATATATATATATATATATATATTAAATTAAATGTTTTTTTTTTAACTATTTTTTTTATTTGTTATAATTGTTTTTGTTTAAATTTCCTTTTATAAATTTTATTTTATTTTTTTTAATTTTTTTAGTTTTAAATGTTTTTTAATATATCTTTAATTTAATTTTTAGCTATATCATATATATATATATATATATATATATATATATATATATATATATATTTAATTGTTTTTATTTTTTTGTTTTGTTTATTTTTAATTTCCAATTTGCTTTTATTATTTTGTATTTTTTTCCCCTAAGGAAAAAGTCGTAATTTCTATTAATAAAAGGAAATTACATTTTGTAGATGCTGGTCGCATATTCATATGAGGCCAATGGCCTGTCTGTATACAAAAAAACCTGAAAGAGCTGGATCTCCACGCAGGGAGTCGTATAGTTGGCTGTCTATAATACCCACAGTTTTTTACAAAATACTGCTCTGCTCTAAGAGCACTGATATAGGCCGTTACAGAAACTAGAAATATACAGTATAAGTCCATGTATCAAAATTGTCAAAAATAGCTGTGACTGTTTATAGGCGGGTCAATGACCCGTTCTATTGAGGTCCACAAAAGGCCTGTGATAGTATTGATGGAAGGTTCCATCAATCTTCTCCTGGATCAGCCATTGATCTAGATGGCTGTGCGCCGCTTCTTTGGAAAGTTGGTCCGCTTCTGTATTCTGTTCCCTGTATATATGACGACAGACAAAGGATTCAAAAGATGTTGTCAGTCTTTTGGCTTCATCCAGTATGTGTCTCAAAGAATATGCATAACAATGAGATGCAGAATTTAGCCAATTGCAAACAATCTGTGAGTCTCCAAACAATTGCAGGTGTCTGCAATGTTTTTGGTGTGCAAAGTGAATGATGTGTTTTGTTGTGCTTAATTCGGCGAAATTGTTTGTGCCATTTTCAAGTTTGATCTGGATCTTGTAGCAGTGCGATTCATTGATGTATAATACGGCCCCACCACCACAGCCCGCATCTTGTGCGGATCCATCGAAGTAGGCCCAGGGCTTTGACTTATCAATAGCTATGGGATTAATAGTGCGGGGTGGGGGGTTGGAGACTGTTTCAGGAAGCAGATTGTAGTCTGCTATAGTATGATTCAGGATTGTAGGCCAGTGGGGAGCTTTATTGTTGAAGATGATATGATTTCGAGCTATCCAGATAGCCCTGCATACCAAGAGCGGCATGTTGATGGTCTTCCCTGAGTGTTCTCGAATCCAAAAGCTCCAAGCCTCCAGGATGTTCGCACCATGCCAAGCTGTAAGGGAGGTATAATATGATGTTATTCTGTGCCAGAACTCTCTAGTGACTGAACAGTGTAAGAAGAGGTGATCCGTGCTCTCCTCGTCGTTACAGCAGAGGTGACATCTGTATGGCCCGTGGAAAGATCTTTTCAAGAGATTTTTTCCGGTGGGAACCTTATCAAATATGATGTTCCACATTAATAATCGGCAGCGGGGGGCAGCTTGAAGCTTCCATAAATTTTTCCAGAGAGGGAGGATATTCGGGGGCATATGTGGTTCCATTAATTTCAGGTACCCCATTTTGGGAGAGTACAATCCATGTTTTGCAATGGCCCAAATAAGCTCGTCCGGTCCATCAGTCAGTCTGATGTGAACCTGGGTGAGAGCGTCGGTGAAGTAACCCCATTCGTCCTGCCATTGCTCAGGAATACCCAGTGTCTCGGATGAAAGCCAAGCCTGTTGTAGGAAAGTGGAGTTTTCACCGTCTCCAATTTGATTGATATGTGTGATGCCTCTGCTATGTAGATATCTGATGAGGCCTTCCGAAAGTCTGTGTATGTTACCACACCCGACCCATGGGTCCTTCCCAATTCTAACGTTTTGCCCACTCTTGATGCGCCAGGTAATGCCCTCCCTCAAAAGAGGAAGGGAGCGCAACACTGCCTTCCAAATGTTGGATATATTATGCCCAGGCTCTTGATGCTGTCGGAACCAGTCCATAAGATGAGCAGGTCTGATGTATTTTGCTTGGGCGACACGGGACCAAAGGCTGTCGGAGGTCAGTAGCTGCCATCCGAGTTTTGCTGCTAGAGCTTTTGCAAAGAGATCAAGCCTTTTGATGCCCCAGCCTCCCCAACGTTTTGGCCTAGCAATAGTGTCCCATTTCACCCATGCAAAAATCTTCCCAGGGTGCTGTCCTTTCCATAGAAATCTAGAGCATATACTCTGAATTCTGTTGAGTACGCCACGTGGTATCCAAGCAAGGGTCATCCAGTAGACTGGCGTAGCTTCAATGACTGCTTTAATGAGAATCAGCCGACCCGCTCGAGAGAGGAATTTGTGATACCATACCTGAAGTCTTTTTTCCACCTTGGCTATCAGCCAAGTCCAGTCAGCAATTTTGTAGCCAAGAGGTTTTAGTCTGTACCCCAAATATTTGATACCGTCAGCAAGGGTAGATGAGGTAAAGGGGAAGCGATGTGTAGCATAAGCAACTTCATGTCTAGAGCAACCAACCGTTGTGATAGTGGATTTACTATCGTTAACCATCATCCTCGTTGCTTGCTGAAATAGGAGAAAATTATTGTGGAGGGCAGTGACATCTCCTATGCCTCCATTTAGGAATATGAGGATATCATCCACAAACAGTAGATGCGAGAGGAAAAAATTATCCGATATATTAATTCCAGTAATCTGATTCCTATCCCTGGAGGCAATGATAAGCCTGCTTAGCCCTTCCATGACTAGAAGGAAGAGGAGAGGGGAAAGAGGGCAGCCCTGCCTGAGCCCTCTTTCCGATGTGAAGAAAGGAGTGGCTTCCCCGTTGAGGAGAACACTGTAAGGCACATCCGTAATACAGCTCATGACCCATTTAGTGAAGCGGTATGGAAAGCCGAGGTGTGTCAGAAGTAATCTGATGTAGAGCCAATTGACTCTATCAAAAGCTTTGGATAGGTCCACCTTCAAAATCATTCCTTTTTGCTTTTTAGTGTGGAGGGTATGAAGGTGTTCCCGTGCAGTAGCTATGGCTTCATGGATCTGACGGTGGTTTAGGAAAGCGAATTGTTCTGATGAAATGTGGCGAGATAATATAGGCTTCAGACGGTTGGCAATGATTTTAGCAACAATTTTGTATAGACAATTGCAGAGAGATATGGGTCTGAAGTCATTGAATGATGCTGGGTGGTCGGCTTTGGGGATGAGGGCGATGAAGGTAGATTTTAGGGCCGAGGAAACTCTACCGTCCTGCCTGCATAGTTCGATGACTTTCAGGAGATCATTTGCCAGGATGTCAAAGAAAGCGATATAGAACTCAATGGACCAACCATCCGGGCCAGGGCTCTTATCTTTCTTAAACCATTTAATGGTCGCTTCTAGTTCCTCCATGGTCACTTCCTGAGTGAGGTCGTCATGATCCTCTTGAGAGACGAATCTGGGGAATTTTTCGGCCACCCTCATGATTTCGAGGATGTTGGCCTCCCTGGGTGCCTTGAAGATGCTTTTGAAATGATCAGTCGCTAGCTTTGCCAGGTGCCTCTGAGATGTAACGATATGTTCCTGATCATCCTTTAATTCCCAGATTGTGTTAATGGCCTTCCTCCCGTTAGCAAAATTGTGGTAGAATTTGGTGTTGTCATCCCCTGCTGTGAGCCATATGGCTCTGCTTCTCAGCCTCCAACTTTCTTCTCTTTCTTTCAGGATCTGTGACCGTTTGGCAATGAGAGAAGTGTATAGATCCTTGCTTTCCTGAGAAGGGAAGATGCCTCCTTCATCTTCCTCATGTGTTGCGATGATCCTTTCAGCCTCGCTCAATGTGTGGTCATCACGGAGACGCTTCTGATGGGCCCAGAGCTTAGAAATTCTTTTGAGCTCCGATAATTTCCTGGTGAAGCCTTCAATAAGGTTTTCACCGTCTCTGATGGGGTTATTCTGCCAATACTCGGTGACCATCTGGGCGTAGGATGGGTCCTGTAACCAGGAGGAGTTAAACTTGAAAGGGCTCTTAATTTTGTTGTGGATGTCGGAGATCTCCAGATAGATTGGACGATGATCCGAGATGCCCCCTGATCCAATCCATTGTCTGATGTGAGCAATTCTATTGTGTAGGGATTCTTTAATCAGGAATCTGTCAAGTCTCCTGGCTAAGCTCTGATCACCGCATCGATTGTTTGACCAGGTGTGTTGAAGTTTTGCCATAGGAGTGTCTATCCAGTGGTGATCTTCCAGCAGAGTAGATATTGTTTCCGAAAAAGGGTCCACCCTGGCTGCATGTCCCCAGGATTCACAGAAACCCATGGTGAAGTTAAGGTCTCCTCCCAATATGATGTTATCTTCGCGTAATAGGGCTGATCCCAGAAGGGAGCTCCAGAAGGTTGCCCTATCAGAGCATGGGCCATATACATTGATGAGGCGAAGGTCTAATTCCATGGAGCGAACGTATGCATCTATACCAATATACCCTCGACCACCCCAAGTATTCTTAAGCCTCAGTGCTTTATTATTGATACCTATAGCCAATCCACCAGATCTCCCGGAGGCATCTAAAGCGAAGAAGGTCCAGTTGGGTAACCAGGTTTTTAAAATAGGCATAAGAGTGTCAGCAGGACAAAGAGTGTCTTGCAGAAAAATGATATCCAATTGCGTGAGGGAGAGTAATCTCCTGAGTGCTAGTTTTTTGGGGTTACTAGCAAACCCTCTGCAGTTATAGGATAGAATCTTCATGATGGATGGGAGGCAGGGCCTGTCTGTGCTCTAAGGGCCCTAAAGATGGTTTGTTGTCGTCCAATGGCGACTTCAGCATCTGCAGTGTGTCTAGCTTTCGATATGCGAGATGTTCTGCCTCGAGAGTGTTTGAGAGAGGCAGGCACAGAATCCAGGGCAAGTCCAATAACATCCGGACCGCTGTCTTTAGATCTGGGGCGGAGGGAGTATCTGGGGGGAGCAGGGGAAGATGGGGCCGAGAGCACATCAGAAGTAGTAGGGGGGAGAGTCGGCGAGCATGGGGAGGAGACCAGTGGAGGGGGAGGGATAGGGCAGATAAGTGAGGGAGGGAAAGGAGCGGTGGATGATATAGAGGATGAAGTAAGTGCAGTATGAGGGGGAGGATGCAAGTAATGCATATGTGCAGATGCAGAAACATGATGATCAATCAGAGGCGATAAAATGAAAGATGAAGATGGGACAGACATACCCGGCATATCGTCCCCCATCGGAGCAGTGACTGCGGGAGCTGAGGCAGACGATGTGCGGGTCCGGACCCCAGTCGAGGAACTCGGAGGATCTGGAGGAGATCCATCAACCTGCCCCTGAGTGTCCCCGGGCTCCCCTGATAGTGGATGAGCAGGTGATGGGGGGGGTCTAGCCGGTGTATCTTCATGGTCTTGTACCATTCCTTTACGGAGAAGAGGGCAATCCCGATAAAGATGCCCAACTTTGTGGCATCTGCGGCATCTGTATGGGATCCCTTCGTAATCAATGATCTGCCTCCTGGATGAGTCCCTCCACTGAATCGTGATGTATTCCTGTAGACCGCCCCTAGTGTCCAGGTTGATGAGAAGGCGCGCGTAAGCCATCATGCCCGTGTGAAGATACGACTTGTCATAGTCCATGAAGCCGCCAATGGCGTTTCCAATTCTCCTGAATATGTCTTCTGACCAGTACTGCAGGGGAAGACCGGGAAGCCTGATCCATACAGGTCCTATCCCAATCTGCTCAGTTGCCGGGTCGAATAAAGGGGTCCATCGTTTGAGAAGGACCGGGGCGTGTTCGAAGTGCCAAAACGAGGATAGGACCCAATTTGTGTGGTCGGCACGAGCGAATCTAAATGCGAACCATCCTCTCACAAAGGTTTGCACGAAGGGGATGTCAACCAGATGATGGCCCCAAACTTCAGTAGCCCAGGTCTTTAGTCGAGCTGCCGAGTAATTCCTGCCTCTGATGCGACCCACAAGGACTCTGTCTGCAAAATCCATGATCTCACCCCACTGTATGTCCTCTTCAAGCCTGAGAAAAGTATCCTCCGCCCTGGATTTGAAACATCGGTACTTCTTTTTGTGACCAGATCTCGACGGGGGGTTTGATACCGGGTCGGGGCCGAAACCCTGGGGGGGAGGAACGCTGGATGCGGGGGGCAGGGGGTTGATACCGGTGGAGGAGAGAGGTCCAGAGAGTGGCGGGATCCCGGTGAAGCTACCAGATAGAGCACCGACAGATGAGGAGGCGGTTAAGGGGGGAGCGGAAGGCGGAGTGACATTAGTTGACCAGGGTACCGAGGTATGAACTAGGGTTAGGGTTTATACAGCCCGCCACAAAACCCAGGGTGGCCGGAGAGTGAGGAGGTGTAGACAAAGCCGGCCAGGTGGGGGGGGAATCCGGGAGAATCACGGGATAGTGACGCGGCGACAACCCAGCGGAAAATGAAACCAAATTTTCCGGGAGATCTGTTTGAAGCATACCTTGTGATGTGGAGTAGGGTGTACGCCAGATGGAGACGCCCTCCAGCGGGTCCTCAGAGTAGTCGACAGCATCCTGATCCTCCATATTGACAGCGACAAACCTCGGAACAGCGGACACCTCGGTTGCAGTTAACCGCAGAGAAGTTAGGGTTAGGGCAGTATCTGCCGTAAACGGTTAATGGCGATCCGGTAACGATAGCGGAGGAGGCGGTAGGTAGACAGGGGCGCAGGGGGAAGACCGAGCCCAAATGCGACCTAGTAAGTGAACGGCGACCGGGGAACGATGAGAGTAACCGGGTGGGTATTCATTCGCGAACCGCAGCAGTGTAAACAGAAACCCTTATTTTTAACCGAAACCGCCGCGCTCCATTTCCGCAGATCTCCTCCCTTGAGAGTGCTTACGTTAGATCAATGAAGTTTTAAATTTAAAATTAAATTAGAAAAAAGTGTTTATTATTTTGTATTTTTAGTGTTAAATTTTTAATTTTTTTCCTTTAATTATATTCTTTTTGGAAATGTTTTTTGATATATATATATATATAATTTTTTTTTTGAGTTAATTTTTTTTAAACAATTTTTATGCTTGATTTTTATCTTTATTTGTGTTTTTTTATATATATTTTTATCGAGTCGTTTTAAGTGATACTTTTTGGAAGCTTTTCAGATGGATTTTTCCGGTCTAATTTCTCTAAAATCTGCAGGAATTTATTGAAATCACAAGATTGATAGGTAACCCCTTTACAATGAAAGTGCTCTAGGGGTTTTTCAGGGTGCTGAATCCATATATATAGTCAAAAAACTAGTTTAAATAGCAAAAATCAAGGTTTCACCTCAAAATTTTCCGTTGGTTTCCGGCACTGGAAAGTCCAAAAAGTCGCACTCAAGACAACTCCTATTTTTGTTTGTGTGTTTTATCTTGATGAACCATAGTAAGTGGTTCGAAATTGACCCTGAAAACTATTTTGTGATTTATCCAAGATATTTTGTATATATCTATATATATATATATATTATTTATTTATTTATTTTTTTGAGTCGTCTTTAGTGTGACTTTTTGGAAGCTTTTCAAGTTTAATTTATCTAAAATCTGACAGGAATTTTTTGAAATCACAAGTTTGATGGGTAACCCCTATACAATCGAAGTGCCCTAGGGGTTTTTCACGGTGCTGAATCCATATGTACAGTCAAAAAACCAGTTTAAATAACACAAATCAAGATTTCAGCTCAAATTTTTCTGCCAGATTCCGGCATCAGAAAGTTCAAAAATTCGCACTAAAGGCAACTGTTTTTTTTTTTTTTTTTTGCCCTAGGGTCCGTGTCGATCCTCAACTAGCAACCCAACCCCATTATGTGTCAATTTGATAGTTGATTTTAAAGTTTTCGTTATAATGGATCAAGTCTGCCCCCACAATGTGTCAATTAGATGGTTGATTTTTAAATTTTTGTTACAATATGTCAAGTTTTCTTAGGCTAATATTTTAAAATAGCTATACTCTTAACATTTAAGAGATTACTCTTGGTATAATGACTCTTTCATTCATATGTTCATGTTTAAAGTTATTTTTAGTCATATAATTTTTCCATAATGCTATGGTTGAAATATATTGAAAACTTAAGGATTTTTATAGTCGTGATATTTGGTTTTAATTCCATGGTTGAAAAATTGTCAAAATTTTAAGGTTTTTTTAAGTCACGATATTTTATCTTTAATGCTATAGTTGAAAACAATTATAATTATTTTATCTTTAACGTCATGGCTGAAAATTGTTGGAATTTTAAGGCTTTTCAGAGACATGATATTTTATCTTTAATGTCATGCCTAAAAATTGTTGGAATTTTAAGGTTTTTTAGAGTCATGATATTTTATCTTTAACGTCATTGCTAAAAAATATTGAAAATTTACCCTAAAAAAATATATGTTATTCCATCATCAACACTTTTCATTTTCTAGGTGTTTTTTGCACTAAGAAAATTGACTTTTATTAGCTTTTACTGTCATTTTTAAAAAATGTTGAAAATTTACCGTGAAAAAAAGTGGTGATGCAGAATCAACATTTTTTGTTTTCGAGTTTTTTTTTTTTTGCTAGAGTTCTCATTTTAAGGTTATAGTTTTTATTCGATAGGTTTACACCTCCACAGATTTGATCCCTCTCGACGCTTAATAGATTCGGAGTTAAGATGGATCTAGGCTAGTTAGCTCTTAAAATGTTTTTTTTTAAACAATAATGAGTACTCGATATATTAATTCCGTGACCGATAGTAGAAAAATACATGGGTGAGTTACAATTTGAATTTGCCCATGGACTTCAATTTTTTGCTTTTCTAGACTGATTAGTCGAGCCCAAATTTTCATGATCTCTAAAAAAAGATACAAGCTGGTACAATACTCTTATTTATTTTACTAGTTAGCTCCTCAAATGTTATAAAATGTTTATTGATATTTTTGCAAAATATTTAATGTTTAAGAATTTTGTATAATTTCTAACTCCTAATATATCTCCCAATTGTAATAAGAAGAGAGATATGCATGTACGACCAATGGTAGTCTTTAATTCCATACTAATAATTACAATTAAACAAGATTTTTACACTGGAGGCTCGACACTGCTAGGGTTTTTTTGTGTGCTTTCTCTTGGCTCTGATAATGGCTGCCACTGTGAGGGGATCAACCCCCTTGCCTCCTTCTTGCTCCCTGCCACCATCTCCAACAGCCATTGTTTTTAATGAGCTTGCAAAAATTGGTACTAAGTCTTTGAAAGCCAGACTTGAGAAATTTGTTAAGAAGTTGGATAGGATTTTGAAAGTGCATGTGAATCCAAGTAAATCTCAGGAAATGACTACTAGTCTAGCTAAAAGAGGTTTGGTTGGCCATTTTATGGGGGTTTGGCCTTCTCCAATATCTTTGAGGTTGTGGGTGGAAAGAAATTGGAGACCCCTAATTAAAGGTCATATTAAGTGTGTCTTTTGTGGCAAAATTTTCTTCACCTTTTTGTTTGAACTTAAAGAAGATTGTGATCTCATATTCAGGAATGGCCCTTACTTCATGGGTGCTTAGGGTATTTACTTGGATCGTTGGATATTGGATTTTGAACCGGAGATTGATGTTCCCTTAGCAGTTCTAGTATGGGTAAAATGTTATTTGGCTGGTGAAGGCCAATGGTCGCCCTTCCTGCATTAAGACTGCTCCAATACCTGTTCCCGAAGCATCAGATTCAATGACAAATGTTTTTGTGAAGTCCGGTAGTGCTAAGACCGGAGTGGAACACATGGCGGTTTTGAGAGCGGTAAATGCCTGTTGTGCTTCTTCGTTCCAGAAGAAGGAATTTTTCTTGAGAAGTTGTGTCAGGGGCTTCGCTATGCGGCCATAGTTGCGGACAAATTTACGATAGTAGCCTGTGAGGCCCAAAAATCCTCTCAAGCTTTTCAAGGTCTTAGGTTGAGGCCATTCTTGCATTGCCTGGATCTTTTTGGGATCAACCTTGACACCTTCACGGCCCACAATGTGGCCTAAATACTCCACTTCTTCCATGCCAAACGCACACTTAGACATTTTGACAAATAGTTTATGCTTGCTGAGCAGTTGCAAGAGGATATCTACATGCTTAAAATGTGCCGCCCAATTGCCACTATAGATGAGGATGTCATCGAAGAAGACCAGGACAAATTTTCTGAGATATGGTCTGAGGAGGTGATTCATAAGGCTCTGAAAAGTAGAGGGGGCATTACAGAGACCAAATGGCATGACCAAGAACTCATAATGGCCTTCATGAGTTCTGAAAGCTGTCTTGGGGATGTCAACTTCCTTCATGCGAATTTGGTGGTAGCCTGAGCGAAGATCCAATTTAGTGAAGAACTGGGCCCCATTGAGTTCGTCCAGCAAATCGTCAACCACTGGAATGGGGAATTTATCTTTGACTGTTAACTTATTGAGGGCCCTGAAGTCGGGACACATCCTCCACTCCCCATCTTTCTTGAGGACCATGACGACTGGAGATGAGTAAGGACTAATACTAGGACGAATGACACCTGCTTCCAACAATTCCTTGATGATTTTTTCTATTTCATTCTTTTGGGTGAACGGATGTCTGTATGGCTGCACATTTGGGGGTTGGGCCCCTGGGACCAATGTGATGCTATGGTCATGTTCCCCTCGCGAGGGTGGAAGTTCATGAGGTTTGTCGAAGACCGTCCGATTTTTATTCAAAATCTGTTGCATCTCCGGATGAATTGGTGAAGACATGGTATCTACCACCTGGATGGCATTAAATTGAGCTACTACTCCATGATGGCCCTTTTTTAACAATTTTTCCATACGATGCGAGCTTATGATCGAAGGGTCTCCCGCTTGTAGCCCACGGAGAGTATGTGTGTAGTCGTTCTGCTTAAAACTCATATATAACTCCTTGAAATCCATTGTGATTGGCCCAAGAGTGCGGAGCCATTCCGCACCTAGGACAATGTCGCAATCCCCCATGTGTATTGCAAACAGGTGGGTTTTCAAGTGATAATCCAACATTTGAATTTTGACATTTTCACAGCGACCTTCACATTTCATTGTGCCTCCATCTGCAATCTGGACTTGAAAGTTAGAAACTGCTCGGACATAACAATGTGCTGCTTCAGCGATCTTTTGGTGGATGAAATTATGGGTACTTCCACTATCAATCAAAACTATTAGTGGCCGATGTTTAAGATAACCCCTGATTTTGAGAGTTTGAGGTGAAGAAATTCCTGCCAGTGCATGTAGCGAAATCATTGGTTCATCAGATACCATCTCCTGTTGGTTATCTTCGTCGGTCTCCTCTGGTTCCTCAAGTGGTGGATCTTCCTCGGTTTGGCTGGAGTCAGTGGCATCTATTTGAAAAAACTTGTGCTCTTTGCATTTATGACCTGGGGAATATTTTTCATCACAGTAGTAACATAGTCCTTGCTTCCTTCTTTCGGCCATTTCTGCAGGTGACACCTTTTGAATCTTGAGTGTTTGGGTCATATTGGGGGCTTGTGGGGAACGCCCTTTAGCGGGAAAGTTGGGGCGGCTGGATTGAGCTACTAAGGATCGTTCCACTTTACGGGCTACCTGGCAAGCCTCGTTCCATGTGGGGGGGTGGTGGAGTAAAACTTGAGCTTTGATGGCTTCTTTAAGACCGCTGATAAAGCATTCCATGTAGAATTCATCTGTGAGACCCTTAGTGCGGAAGGCTAATGCTTCAAAAGCTGTAATATATTCATCCACTGAACCCGTCTGTCGGAGCTTAGTGAGACGACCCAAAAAAGAGTCTTCCTGTTCAAAGCGATTTCGAAGAGCTTTGGTAAATTGGCCCCAATTCTTAAATTGTCCATTGCAATGCTCATACCATTCCTTCCATTGCCATCGTTCACTGTCCAAGTACATGGTGCCCACCATAAGTTTAGTCCCCTCCTCTATGATATGATTCAAAAAAAAATACTGCTCCATTTGTGCTAGCCATGCGGACGTGTGAGATCCGTCAAATTTAGGCATATCCAACTTGGGAGGTCTCTGATTGGGTGGTGGATGGGTGTGCCAGAGGTGAGGAGAGTGGCTAGACTCCCCCTCATGGTATTCATGACCCTTATACGCCTCATCGTGTGCTGGCTCCTTGTCCTTCAGCATGCCTTCGAATCCTTTAAGATGAGTTTCGAGCCTTGCCACCGTAGAGTGGAGGCTGTCCAGCTTGTCTTCTAGTTTGTCTATCCTTTCACTGGCCATTGCTTGAGCGCGAGTTTCTACCATACACCCGTCTGATGAAAATTTGGGACCGCCGAAAAAATTTCACTTAGAATTGAATGGTACCACCTTGCTCAGCTCGTCGTCCTGATTCTGATGGGCTAGGTCACCAATAAGCGCCCTGGAAGATCTCAGACTCTTTTTTTTTTTTTTTTTTTTTTTTGTTGAAAACTCCGTTAACTCCTTTCTGATCAATACTGCAGTCGCCCAATCCTCAAAATGTCAATGCCACCAAAAGTCCTGCGAAAATTATATCCAGGGACAGGAACCCTTTCCCACTACGCCGATCTGGTGGATCTGAGAGATCTGAAGGGTGGAACCACTTCTGCGGCGGATCTGAAATATTGCTGCTGCTGATCTGGAATATCCGATCTGGACTAGATGATGTGTGATCCCCCGAGAGAAAGGGAACTATGGTCGTGAGGAGTGTCAGGTGCTACAGATCGCAATATACATAAGGGTCTGACAGTAGTACTCGGCCCAATGTTTCAGGGCTCTAACTAAGGAGGATCGACCATACCCTTAGCCGTACAACCCGACTACCCTATCGTACGGGCGAGTAATCTCTCCGAGTGCTGTTCTCGGTGTACTGTAGCAACAAGACGGCCGAAGGATTATCTATGGCGAGGTTTCAAGGGGGCTAGGGGGCTTCCTATATACCCAGAGGGTACGTGGAAGACAGTCCGTGCACGGTTCTGTCTAATGCGCTACTACTCGAAGGGGTACCCACAGGGGTTACAAGGGAGTCCAACAGACGTGACCACCTCTTGTATTTCCTGCGTGCATGCCTCCCCAAATCCGCAGGTTTATGCGCTTAACGACAGATCCCGTGGTTTAAAGACGCCGGAGCACGTCTCTAGCCTAAAAAAAATTTGCTAAAATTTGGCGAACCCACCGAGCCCTGGAAAGTGCTCTGATACCACTTGTTATGCTCTTAACCTGCAAAGCGAAACCCAAACAGAGAACTTGCGAAGAAAATATACCGAGAACAAGAAATATGCGAGAAAATATACCCAGAGCACAGAATAGCGATGATTGCATTATCCAGAGAGAAATGTTCACAAGCCTCTTCGAGGGGGCAACCTCCAATAGAGCAGAGCTCGATTACAAAACAAGACACACTACTCCTCGCAGGGAGTCTCTATCCTTTATATATGACTCATACATGCAATACCACGAGCCAATATCATGGATTTTATTAATACCATCTATCTAATACTACCGCCTATTTACCATCTAACTAATACTTCCGCCCATTTGCAACTAACTGTGGTCCCGTCACTAATTGCGGGTTAACCACTTACAATTATTAATATGGGCTTTATTGACTCTTGACTATGACGTGATCCCATGGCATAAATAAGGGGGTTAGGGTGGGACCCTAACATAAAACTTCCTCACTTACCTATTCATTGCTAGGATTAGGATACTTTGAGAAACAACGAAAATGCCTTGGGAAGATACATAGATAGAGCAAAACCAAGGGATTTAATGTATGCATGTGCTCATATACGTGTAGAAGTAGACATTGAGAAAGGCCTTCCTAAAACAATTCAACTCACATTAGATAACTGGTCTTTCATTTAGCGAGTGGATTATGATTAGATCCCTTTCAAGTGTAAATGTTATGACTATGGGAAATTTTCTATGAATTGCCCCAAAAATGAGGATGCCCTTAAGCAATAAGAAGATGAGGGTCAATGGAAAATCCAGAAGAGAAGAAGAGGACAAACCTGCCAAAATCCCAAAGGAGCCAAGGTACCTCGCAAACGGCTCCTCCTACTCTCAAAATGTGGGGAAATATTCGTCTCTAAGAGCTAGGAAGAAGATTTATCAGCATGCAAATCAATTTGCTTTCTTGGAAAATGAAGAGGATGAAGGAGAAGTTTAAGGGGTTGAAGAACTAGAGAAGATTCAAGGAGAGAAGGAGCTAGTGAATCCAATGATGAGAATAATGTTCTAGATCTAGAAGATGACCTTGTGTGAAATTTCTCAATGGAATATGCGGCTTTGGAAAAGGAAGAAGATTTTGAATCTCCACAAGCAAGAAAATATCACCTCGATTTCTTTGTCCCAATTGATCACAAATCATAAAATGAAATGGAAAGAGGTTTTGATCCCCCAAAATCTACAAGGAAAGTGAGAAAAAAATTCTAATTGGGAGCTCGAGCCAACTCATGTGAAAAGGGGTAAAGAAAAAGGAACTCGATCAATAATCAATGTTCATTCCGTCAGACACCCTAAAAATCAAAGGAATGGTTCTTCTTTCCCTCATCCTAGTGGGGTCTATAAAGATTCTAGCAAATAATGAATATCATCTCCTAGAATTACATGGGGATGAGTAGCGAGAAAAGGGAATATGAAATCAAAATCTTAATTAGATCAAAGAATCCCCATGTCCTCCTCTTCCTATAGATGAAATCAGGAGAGCGTGAAACTCTAGCAAAATGCAAAACAATTTGAAAAGGGAGTAAAGTAATGGCAATAAGCTCAAGGGGCACTTTGGGTAGAGTTTGCACTCTAAGAAAATCATCATTCTCTAATTTTACACAAGAAGAAAAATCTTAACATTAGATCATCACTATATTGATTCATCACCCATCTGTGAAAAATTGCAACATTGTAAACATTTACATGTCAAAAGGCAGAATGTTGGAATTCTCTGTTATGACAAAGGGAATGTAACACCTATGGGTTAGCTATGATCTCTATAAAAAAAATTGTGTAATTGAGCATCTTAGCGTAATGTTAGGATGCTTGCATATAAATTTGGCATGGTTAACATACTAAAACTATTTTTAGTAAAAGTTCATTCTTGTTTCGATAATGATACCGAAAGGTATAAAAATGTGTTTAATTTTCATTATGCATTTACATTTAATCAACACCAAAATCAAAGTAATCAATATAAACTAAGGAATTATGTTTTAAATTGATTGATAATAATTAATTATTCATAATGTTAATTAGTTAACAATGGTTTAGTAAATTTAATTAAATGTGGTTAATTAACTCTTAACGGTTTTTTTTTTGTTCTGTTTTGTTTTTTTTTTTTTGTTTTTTTTGTTTTTGTTTTTTTTTGTTTTTTGTTTTTTGTTTTTTTGTTTTTTGTTTTTTGTTTTTGTTTGCTTGTTTTTTTTTGTTTGTTTGTTTATTTGTTTGTTTGTTTGTTTTTTGTTTTTGTTTTGTTTTGTTTTGTTTTTTTTTTTGTTTTTTTGTTTTTTTTTTTTTGCCGAGTAAGACTAATTCTATTAACAAAGTAGAGAAATATAATTACATGGAGACCGAAGTCAAGACTCTGCTCTGATGAGAGGCAGAGCTGTCAAGAGAAAACAGATGAGAAGACAGAATTCAGATCCCGCGCAGGGGACCAGGATGATACTCTCTTGGTACTTCATAGTTAACAAAAACATAAAAAAAACACAGGAAATCCACAACACAGTTTACATAGCAAACTAGCCCAGTGATAGACGAAGCATAACCAAAAAACGAAGCCGAGGGAAGCTCGCTAGTCATCTTGTGGTTCTTCCACGATACGGCACCATCCATATTCTGGCATATCCTTAGCTTGAGCCTCGTGCTGATCAGAGGGACCAGGGTCAACCGGCATCATCTCCGCATCCTGAGTGCTGCAACCCGGAACATTCAAATCCTGCCGAGGCGCATTTCCAATTCCCAGCTGGATGGAAGGAGAAGGAACAGAGACTGCCCCCGAACCTCCCGGATGAGAATCAGAGTCCTCCAACTGAGTAGTCTCATGGAATGCCACTGTAATGTGAGCCGTAATCCTAGGCCGATGCAGGGAGCTATTAAAAGAGAAAATTGCTGAGCCAGACGAAGAAGGAGGCCCAGGGTGGTGTCTGGAGGCACGGAGCCGCCCTCTCCCACTGCGCGTGCTGGGGTAGCGACCGATAAACAACTCACTGGAGAGGGAAGGTGAGTCAGAGGACGAGCTAGTTGGCGCGCGCCAGGGCTGGCCTCTTCGGCACCCCATTCTTTGGCGAAGTCGAGGCATCTGAGAGGGGGCAGCAGTGAGATGCCGGACAGGCAGAGCAGCTGTGATGCAAGCGGAGCAACAGAGACACCGAGACCAGGAAGGGAGCCTGCGGATACCCCTAGCCGGCAAAACCAAATTGACCACTAATTGATTCTCTCCAGAAAACGTTCGGGCGACCTTAGGATAGACAGGGCCTATCTCCCGCCACCCTGTATCATAAACGAGGCCTGAGACCAGATACTTTAGCGTTGGGACAGAGGCTATGAAAAACCAACTTAAAACCCACCACCCGAAGCCAGAGACAAGACCTGAGACCGGATAATGAAATGTCAAGACAAAGACCACCAAACAGCAGCTCGGAACCCAGCAGAGGAATGAGAGGAGCAGCATGAACTGCTCCAGAAGGGCCAAGCCGAGCTCCAGATAGACTTTCCCCTTCAAATGCCGAGAGACCTCAGAAATAACAGAGCTGACCTCAAACAGACTAGAAATCGAAATAAGTCCAGAGGCGAGGGAATGAACCAAGTGAAACGGCCCGAATGACTTCATCGCGAACCCAAGACAGAGCCTGGCCTTAACCCATTCTGGCATGCCTCGAGATGCCTCTACCATTACTGCAGCATTCAAGAACGCCACCATCTCTTGCAGGTCTAAGCGTGCGGAGGGAGGAGCCGTCGCGGTGGACAAGAAATATGAACCGGAGCCATTGGAATGTGAGCTGTTTAACCATAAACTACGCGCATGCCAAGCGCTCACCAGCTTACAAGTTTTTAACACATTGTACTGAGTGGGCAGGTGTCAAGCTGCCTCGCACCACTCCTGTCTCTTCACCTTAAATGCTGCCTCAAGCACCCACATCGGGGGAATTAACTCTTAATGTTCTTGATTAATTAATTAAAATTTAAATGCTATACGTATAAACCTAATATGAGACATAAAACATTTAATATGTGTTATAAAACATTTAAATCACCGTTAAAAAAATAAGGAAGAGGCACATGGGTCGAGAGTTTGACTAGGGTGGCCATAAATTGATGGTGGTGCTGTCTGATTGTGTACCTGAAAGGGTAAAATGTTGAGGAGGGAAAGGGGTAAGAGGGCCCTCAGGGTCACACTCGGGGGCAACCCCAAATTGTTTCAAAAACACTCAAGTTGATTAGAATAGGAGAGAATTTCTTGGTTCTTGAGAGGACTCTTGAGTTAACTGTGCAGGGACAATTATGCAAAAAAAAATTGTATGGGAGGGTTGTTGCTCTTCTCCTAGTTTCCTTGCCTAGATAGTGCCAAGCCTGAGTAGGAACAAGTGTGATTGTACGTACAGGTGCTTGTTGGGACTAATAAACATGTGTGCTTACTACAACTGATAATCCATCGTGCTTGTCCCTAGCTGAAAAACCACCTACACAATGGGTTACATGTGTTTGTTGAGACTGATAAACCACAATTGCTTGTTATGGTTGATAAACCAACATGCTTGTCTCCAGCTGATCAACCACCTGCAAGTGACAAAACACCTATATCTCACATGGGGAATTCGCTTGAGGAATTCAAGCTCTCAGACTCTAGACCTAGCACAAGAATAGCAAGTTATGAAACAGAGTCTCATGATTGCCTACAATTGGGAGGTTAACATGTTGCCTCTTCTCCAAACACCAATAGGAAATCAATTTACCAGATAAGTAGTCCATCCCTGTACATGAATTTCGAATATTAAATTATAGTAAGCTTGTGAAGAACATGTGTATAAGATCATATCAACCGTGCCTCTGTGTTTCAATTGTGTCATGTGTGTGCCGACACACTGTTATTTATTCAATTGTGTAATTCAATTGCTTCCATAATCATATACTTTTTAGACTAAGATTGTGTTATTAATATGTCAATTATCTAATATATATACATGCCAATAGTGGAATTCGGTGCACGCATGGTCAATTCCTTTATGCGTTATTTATATGCCAATCCCATAAAATGCATATGCTAAATGTGTTGGGAATTCAACGCAAGTTTGGCCAGGCTAATTGTGTTATTTATATGCCATTACGTAATATATATATATATATATATATATATATATATATATATATATATATATATATATATATATATATATATATATATGTAGATATACATATATCTGTCAACAATGTTGGGAATTCGCCGCAAACAAGGTCAATTTATTTGTGTGTTATTTATATGTCAATCCCATAAAATACACACACACACACACACATGCCAATTGTGTAATTCAACCGATTCCATGATTATATACTTGCCAAATTGAGTCTGTGTTATTTATATGCCAATTACGTAATATATACACATGCCAACAGTGGAATTCGGTGCAAGCCTAGTCAGGTTAATTGTGTTATATATGTGCCAAAATTGTTTGCATATATACATATCAACAAAACTGTATACATTAATATCAACATCATGTTAAAATGTGTTGATAGGGCCATGATAATATATGAAGGTGTTGTCTATAAGTGAGACTTTTTGAAAAGTTTTCTGGTTTATTTTTCGATGTAGTTTGTCTAGAATCCAACAGGGATTCATTGAAATCACAAGTTTGACGGGTGAATTCTTTGCAATTGAAGTGCTCTAGGGTTTTTTGAGGGTGTTGAATCCATATATGCAGTCAAAAAACCAGTTTAAGCAACACAAATCAAGATTTGACCACAACTATTATTATTATTTTTTCCACCCATAATTCCACCAGAAACTCCAAAAAATCTCACATAAACAACTCCATACATGAATGGTGGAACCTTCCCGACACATAACATTAAATGTTAATATATACATGCCCATTCGTGTTGGGGAATTCCATACATGAATGGTGGAACCTTCCCGACACATAACATTAAATGTTAATATATACATTGCCATTCGTGTTGGGGAATTCAAAAAAGACTTGGGTTTTTTTTTATGTGCTTTATATATGTGTCCAAGTCATACCATATATATCAACCTTGTATTAATATGTGTCGATGGGGTTATGATAATACATGTATTGCACAACCTTTCTAATATGTAACATTAAACGTGATTATACATAGTGCGAAAATTGTGTTGATATATATGAAGTTGTGTTATTTTACATATAATAAAAGTTGTGTTAATACATGAAGTTGAAACATGTTATTATACAACGTTAAACCATTTTTAGGCCAATAGGCCTTCTTTTGAATTAGTTTAGTACTCTACATTTTCATTCTCTGATTGACATCTGGAATATGGTTTAGTACATTTGTGTAATATTCCTAACCCAGAATATTCCTCAAACCCCAGCAAAAACTCCAACCAAATGTGTGCAAATGATATAATGACCCAGAAGTGATAAAATAACAGTGGAACAACATATAATAATGTAAACCGGAAATATAAGCAGATACACAAGAAATGCAGCGAGAAATGCTAAGCCATTTTATTATACTGAGCAATAAATGAGTACAAGAGGTGATTAGACAGATGGCACCTCGACTTGCACAAGGAAAGTGAAGAAATACTCTTAGAATGACAAGAATGGCCTCTCCGTGTGGACGTTGTTGCTGCTAGAAAACAAATGATGATTTGGGGCTGCTCCCCTCCTCAGAAAAAGTTGAAACTCTGGATTCGGGCTCTACTCAAGAAACCCAGAAAAACCCAGAAAGCTTTCCTAGAATGGCCTCACACTGATCTGCGTCCTAGCTGCTGGAAAACTGTCGTGCTATTGTTGCTACTGGAAATCGAATGAGTATTTGGGGCTGCTCCCCTCCTCAGAAAAGGCTGAAACTCTAGAATCAGACTCTACTCAAAAAACCCAAAAAAACCCAGAAATATTTTCTGAAATAGCCGACCCCCGAAAATCACCCCCTTGGGGTTCTGCGCAGTTCCTCAAAGATGTTGATGAAACTGCTGCTGAAATGCTGATGAAACTGCTGCTAAAATGTTGATGAATCTACTGCTGGGATGCCAATGGAAATACCTTGCCCGAGTAGGCACTCGAAGTCCCCCGGGGCTAAGGGTGAGATCTCCGAATGGAGACACTCAATGCACTAAACAGTGCTGCAGACTAGCTAAACAGCCAACGTGCTCTAAGTTGAAATGAATATCACAAATGCTCATAACTAGAATGGTCCCAAATGAGGGGGTTCCTCTCTATTTTATAGCCTCTGACTCTCACAATCCCTAGGCTCACTTTCTCCTGCATGATCCCCTTCTTGCCATGTGTTCCTTCCCCCCTGCGCAGTCCCTCCATGTGTCTGCGTGGGCCCCATTTCTGCGTCCCCCTTTGGCCCCCTTGGTTCCCCCTTAAGTCACAACGTTGGGCTACCTAGGAAGTGACTTTTTATTCTAAAGTGAGTTATGTTCCCCCTTCCTCACTTTTTTTTTTTACAAATAACTATAGAAGGCAAAAATCGAACAAAATTGAATATTCCAATTAGCCATAGCTAATTAGGAATATTATAGTCTCCCTCGGAAAAATGTTGCTTGTCCTCAAGCAACTGAAGTGATGGATTCTGTAAGATCTCCTCACTCTCCCAAGTGGCATCCTCATTCGACAAATTCTTCCACCTCACCAAGAATTCCCGGACCGTCCTGCTCCGCAACCGTCTCTCCCTAGAGTCAATGATAGCCTCCGGCTGCAATACCAAATGCCCCTCATCATCCATGGGTGGTAGCTCATCCGTCACGGTCACCTGCTACCCCAATGCCTTCTTCAGGCATGATACATGAAAAATGTTATGAATCTTGTTGCCTTGGGGCAGCTCCAACTCATATGCAACTTGTCCAATCCTACATATCACCCTGTATGGCCCATAAAAGCAGGGCTTGAGCTTCTCAGCCCCCTTTTGCTTCAGTGATGACCGTCAGTATGGCTGTAATCGTAGGTAGACCATGTCCCCTACCTCGAACTGTCTCTCCACCTGACCCCTGTCGGCATACAGCTTCTGCTAGTTCTGCGCTGTAGCCATGTTATCCTTGAGAGCTCGGAGGATATCCTAACTCTCTTGGATCCAAATCTTGGCTCTAGGAGCCTTGCTATCACCAAACATCACATCAGCAAAAGATAAATGATGATACCCATATAAGGCATAGAATGGTGACATACCAATGGACATGTGATGTGAAGTATTGTAGCAGTACTCCCCCAGATGCAACCACTTCAGCCATGCTCGCTGCTACCCATTGACATATTTACGAAAGTAGTCCTCCAGCCACTTGTTAACTATCTCCGTCTGTCCATTCGTCTGTGGGTGATAGCTAGCACTTAATGTCAACTCCGTCCCCACCAATCGGAAAAGCTCCTGCCAAAACCCGCCCATGAAATGGTTGTTCTTGTCGCTGACGATGGTCTTAGGAAGACCATGTAGCCTGAAGATCTCCCTGAAGAATAGCTCGGCCACCTGTGCTGTTGTATAGTGTGCGGATATGGTAAAGAAATGTGCGTACTTCGTCAGTCGATCAACGACGACAAAGATACAATCCTTGCCCTGTACCATGGGCAACCCTGTGATGAAATCCATCGAAATACTCTCATTTCCCCTCCATAATGGGAAGATGCTGCAATAATCCTGCGGGATGGCTCATCTCTCCCTTGTTCCTCTGGCAAACATCGCATTCTCGGATGTGTTGGAGTACGTCCTCCTTGAGGCCCTTCCATGAGAACCTCTCCCTAATGGCCCTGTAGGTTTTGGTAAAACCCTGATGTCCTGCCAATGGGGAATCATGTGATGCCTGGAGTATCTTCTTCTTGCGCTGAGACCCCTCAGTCAAGAAGATCTGGTCCCTGTAGTAGATGATCTCATCGACCACCCTATACCTGTCATCTGCCACCTGTCCATCCAAAATCTCACATGCAAATTTGTCCTTGGAGTACTCTACTAAGAGTCGAGCGCTCCAATCTCTATCCAAGCTCATAAGAGACGACGTGGCTGGTCTAAGTGAAAGGGCATTTGCTACCACGTTGTTCTTACCTTTGACATACTCAATGTCAAAGTCATATGCTTGGATCTTACCGATCCACTTCTGCTGCCTCTCCTATAGCTGCTTCTGCTCCAAAAAGAACTTGAGGCTGTTGTGATCAGTCCTCACCCTGAACCTGTTGCCTACCAAACACTGTCGGTACTTAGCCAATGCATGCATGATGGCCAACATCTCCTTGTCGTGTATGGAATACAACCTCTCATGCAGAAGGAGCTCCCGGCTCTCAAATGCTATAGGGTGACCTTCCTGCATCAATACTGCGCCGATCCCTTCTCTCGACGCATCACACTCTGAAACAAATGGCTGTGTGAAATCTGGCAATGCAAGCAACTCCCGGATAGCCCGCTCAATCTCATCCCGATAGGCCTTGGGGTCCCTATAGGGGGTGGTAATCATGGCTTGTATGCCCTGCTCAAGCTCGATGGTGTGCTCAAACTCTTGATCTTGTGGCTGTCTTGGTGGAATCTCCCCAAACAATATGGCATACCGATCAAGGACAGATTGTATCTCTGGGTGTACCATCTGCCCTGTAGTCCCTACCTTTGATGCACGTAGCTCTACTGCCCACTCTATGTCTCCCTTTTGGAAGAATGCCTCCATCCGATGAGCTGAAACAGTCTGAGGCGGATACGTGTGCTGTCCCCGTATCTTCTCATGCCTCCCTGTCTTCTCATCATCCCACTCCATCTCCAGGGTCTTCCAATCTGTCGTGACCTTCCCTAGAGTGATGAGCCACTTAACACCTAGTATCATGTTGGTGTCCGGAATATCGACCAGGAAAATTGGTCAATCAATGTGTAGGTGCCCATTATCACTGATAGCTTTGGAACATAACGAGCACACATCATAGTCTGATCTCCTGGGACCAATACTGAAAACCCATTGAAGCTCTCTCTCTGTATACGTCTCTGCTCAACCATCTGGGAATCTATGAAGTTGTGGGTTGCCCCACTGTCAACCAAAACTGATACGCGCTAAAAAAATCCATGTACTGTCCCTCGTACGCGTAGCGTCAGATACTTGGGAACTCCCCGCAATGCTGCAAGGGCCCCTCCGGTGGGTGCAAAAGATGCACCACTCGCTGCTGGTGGTGGAGGTGGCAAAGGTCCCTGTATGGCATGGCTATCTCTTGCCTCCACATCCTCCTTTTCATCCTCTTCTCCACTGCTCTTGGAAAAGACCTCAATAAAATGTGCTTTACCAGCAGCAAATATATGTCCTGGTGCCCATGGCTCTTGACAAGTGAAGCACAACCGCTTCTTCTTCAGCTCCATCCTAGCATCATCGTCAAGCTGTACTCGTCCTGGATTCCCCTTTGGAGGTGGAATCCTCACATCCTTCCCCTTAGACTGGAAAGTCTGTCTCTGGGGGTAAGGTGTCCGGGTCCTGCTGATAGCGTCCTGGAGCGTAACTGGTCTAGTGGATCAGACTAGACCCCGAAGTGGCTCTGCTAACCCCTCAACATACACATAGACCCTCCGTGCCGTGGATAGGTCTGGCACCATCATAGAGACCCTCAAGAAATCTGCAATGTAGGTCTCTGGGCTTGCTGTCTGTTTGAGCCTTGTCAGCTCAAAAAAATGCTGCTCTGGATCCCTTCGATCAAATCGCTCCATCAGTGTCCTGGTAAACTCGGCATATGTCGTCACTGTGGAGTGCCCTAGTGTAACCATCCCATGAAACCACCAATCCTAGGCCTTGCCATCCAAATTTAATGTTGCCACCTTGATGGCCTTTGCCTCCGACATCTGGTTAAGCTGGAAATAAATGTCCATCGTCTCCACCCAAGACTTTGTCGAACTGTTTAATGAGCCATTAAATGTAGGCAAGTGGAATCTACTCGCTGCATGGTGGGTGTCACCATCATGGTAATGCCAGTACCCTCTATGATGGTCGCAGGGTCTACTATCACGCTGGAGCTGAACAAAATATCTGAATGAGAGGGCTTCCCTGAACTCTTGCCCATAGGCCTGGTACTCTGCAAAATAATTGCCCATATGTCCGAGCTTTGCCTCCTGCTGGGCTATGGCCCCTGCGTCTACTCCTAAGAAAGTGGGCATGGTAGAGCGTGTAGGGGCATGTGAGGCCACCTGTTGCGTAGTATCTTGCTGCTCTGGCAAGTGATAGGATGCACCTGATCCCACACCAATCTGGAAAACTCGTGGGCTCTCACGCTGTCTGGCCTCTACTGCCGTGAATCTCTGCCCCATCACCTCAATCTACCTCGATAGATCCTGCACTGATTTGAGGAGCATATCCGCAAATCTCTTCCCGTCCTCGTCTGCCATCTGCTCTACGTCCACTACTGGCTCTCTCTATTCTGCGTCTACCACAGGTTCCTCTTGTTCTGTGTCTGCCACAGGAACACAATCTCCCTCTCCGTAGGTATTCTCCAACCTACGCCTAGTGTCTCTGTATCTCTGACCTCTGTAACAGATATAGGGTTTTCCCCCCGGTGTCATAGATTGCTAGCTCCACAGGCTGAGCCAGATCTATGCTCTGATACCACTGTAATATTCCTAACCCAGAATATTCCTCAAACCCCAGAAAAAACTCCAAGCAAATATGTGCAAATGATATAATGACCCAGATGTGATAAAATAACAGTGGAACAACATATAATAATGTAAATCGGAAATATAAGTAGATGCACAAGAAATGCAGCGAGAAATGCTAAGCCATTTTATTATACTGAGCAATAAATGAGTACAAGAGGTGATTAGACAGATGGCACCTCAACTTGCACAAGGCAAGTGAAGAAATACTCTCAGAATGACAAGAATGGTCTCTATGTGTGGATGTTGTTGCTACTAGAAAACAAATGATGATTTGGGGCTGCTCCCCTCCTCGGAAAAAGCTGAAACTATGGATTCGGGCTCTACTCAAGAAACCCAGAAAGCTTTCCTGGAATGGCCTCACACTGATCTGCGTCCCAGCTGCTGGAAAATTGTCGTGCTATTGTTGCTGTTGGAAATCAAATGAGGATTTGGGGCTACTCCCCTCCTCAGAAAAGGTTGAAACTCTGGAATCAGACTCTACTAAAAAAACCCAGAAAAACCCAGAAAGATTTTCTGAAATGGCCGACCCCCGAAAATCACCCCCTTGGGGTTCTGCGCAGTTCCTCAAAGACGCTGATGAAACTGCTGCTGAAATGCTGATGAAACTGCTGCTGAAATGTTGATGAATCTACTGTTGGAATGCCAATGGAAATACCTTGCCCGAGCAGGCACTCGAAGTCCCCCGGGGCTAAGGGTGAGATCTCCAAACGAAGACACTCAATGCACTAAACAGTGCTGCAGACTAGCTAAACAGCCAGCGTGCTCTAAGTCGAAATGACTATCACAAATGCTCATAACCAGAATGATCCAAAATGAGGGGGTTCCTCTCTATTTTATAGCCTCTGCCTCTCACAATCCCCAGGCTCACTTTCTCCTGCGTGATCCCCTTCTTGCCATGTGTTCCTTCCCTCCTGCGCATTCCCTCTATGTGTCTCCGTGGGCCCCATTTCTGCGTCCCCCTTTGGCCCCCTTGGTTCCCCCTTAAGTCACAACGTTGTGCTACCTAGGAAGTGACTTTTTATTCTAAAGTGAGTTATGTTCCCCCTTCCTCACTTTTTTTTTTTTTACAAATAATTATAGAAGGCAAAAATCGAACAAAATCGAATATTCCAATTAGCCATAGCTAATTAGGAATATTACAATTTGTTTGGTCTCTTTTTTCTCTTAACTCTTAAATTGACACGTCTCTTTGCTCTTAAATTGACACGTCTCTTTTGTTACATCAAAAAGCATTTAAGTTATGAATGGAATGGTGGCCCATGAACATGATGATCAGAGAATTCGTCAGTTGCGGAATGGTGGCCATGAACATGAACATGACGATCTGAGAATTCGCCGGTTTTTTATTTTTGTGCTTCAATGCGAGAAGCCCCAATGTTACATCAAGGCTATAGTTTGGCCTACTCAAAGCCACTAAAGGCTAGAAACAACTGCTAGAAATATCCTCTGGTACCAACCTTTAGAGTACAAATTCCCCACTTCTGTATCGTACTTGCACTTGGATAGGACCGGTTTTCTGAAGCAACATGTTCTTCTTCTTCACAACAGTAGTAACAAAGAAAAAGAGTGTGCCCATTTCGCATCCATTGTACTTGCGTTGCAATGGTTATGAAATAGAAGAGTCCCATGGCCTCAATAAAGAATACTAGACTTCTCAAGCCAGTGGGGGAGCAAGAAGAAGACGAGGATGATTAGGATAGATGAGTAATTCGAGAAATGATGTTGATAACTGTTAGCTTTTGGACGATGTCGATGCACATGAAAATGTTGATTAAAATGCTGAGGCACAACAGAACAATGTTGGTGTTGATATTGTTGTTTGCATGTCTCTGCATAATGATGGATGATTCCACTCATCTTGGGGGCATCTGAGACATACCGGATGTTGAACACAAGAAACAGATTCAAGACCTGAGATGCCTTGCTATCGATGAATACAACATACAACATAATGTTAGTATTTTGTTTTCCATGGTGGTAAAAGCCCAGGAGCAAGTGGTCTCGGGCCTGCTATACTTTCTCATAATAGAGACCAAGCACGGCTCCAAAACCAAGATGTATGGAGGCAAAGTATGGGTGAAGCCATGGGTGAAATTCAAGCAGTTGCAAGAGTTCAAGCCTGTGCAAACTCAATTTTGATAACGGTTGGTTTCATCTTCATCTGTCTTTTTTTGTTTCTTTTTCTTCTCTGACATTATGGTTTGAGGGTTCGTGGAATAAGAATACAAGTCTTCGAATTAAATGGTGTATATCTCATGGTTAAGAACACAAATGTTTTGGAGGCCATCATGGCATTTTCCATGTAGGTCTAGGTCTGGTTTTTAGCTTTGAAGTGGTACGAAATCAAATGTGCATTAGTATTCATTAATTACCAGGAGAACTGTAAATGTGGTTGTAATGAAATGATGAAGGGAGAACTGTAACATGAATACTTATTGTTCAAGCCTAACTTCGGTTTGGGCCTTAAAAAAAATTGTCAGCTTTTGGAGTTGAAGGTACTTCATTATCATGAAGAGGCATGGAGGTATGTTGGTCCAACAACCATCAAAATTAGTGGTGCAACAATTCCCCTTAACATCTGGCTTAAATGATGGTTGTATTTGCTTGGCTTTCGGTAATTGATTTGTCCCCTTTGATGTCATCACTCCCACTTGATCAACTGCCTAGCTGCTTACTTGGATCCTCCTGTGGTAGTTGCACATCACATGAAGGCAATAAACTTAGACACTATGTACCTGCTTTGGGGTCTTTCAACCAATGTCTTTTCAGTCTGCATATCAAATATGTTTTAGGAATGATACCCCTCTTCAGAAATGTATTCATATCAAATAGGTAACAAAAGATTAACCCATAACTGGTAAATAAGATTCATTCTTTCTTGGTAATCATTTGTATAGTCATGCATTATAATGTTTTGCTCTCACTATCATCCAAGGACCTAAACTTCACTAACACTTGATTAAGTGATTTCCTCTTGAAAACTCCCAAAGGCTTACTTCAAGTTGCATGTGATGATGAACTTAGTGAATGACCATGACACAATTTTTAAGCTTTATTTATTTTGCTGCATAATCACTAAAGTGCAATTTGAAATTATTTGTATTCTTGTACTGTTCTATGCAGCATATCATTTTTCTCTCTTGTAACAAGTAGTCATATGAGAAAGAAAGTCAAGCCACATCCAAAAGGTGAGGTTTAGGTGCCTAAGAATTAGAGTTCAGACATGAAACTTCACACATTTTTAATGGGAATAGTTTGAATAGTATCAGGAAAAATGAAAAATTAACTTTACTTTGTAATTTACTTGTTAAAAAAAAACATATCTAAAAATTGATTTTGTATCTCATACATTACTAATTTTAAAAATAGATCTCTAGATAAAAGTATAAAGACAATTTAAAGGAAAGACTTTCATCATAGTAACAACTGAGTAGATTGGGTGACAAAAAAAGAGAGAGCGCTCAGGCAGTTGGGAAAAAGATATTTCCAAGCCACTCATATTCCTTTACAGGGATTTGTATAGTTTCTCTAGCATACAGAACATTTCCATACAACCTATTATTAGATGGATCCATATATTCCTATGGAAAAGTCGTGCAAACCTCTTGACATTCCATACAGTTTGTATAGCCTTACAACCATACAGCGAGCCATACTTGCTCAAGCAGTGATTCTACTCAACTGCAAGGTTGTTTTGGTGACTATGCAGTGTTGTTTTTGGCAGCATGCGAAGGTTTCTTTGTAAGATTTTTTAATAAGGAATGGAAAGAGAATCTTGAATCAGTAATTACTTATGTGTGAAATTGATTTTAATCTTGAATGAGCAGTTTGTGTGAAATTGTTTTTTATACTTGAGTGATTAATTTTCAGCTATTAATATTTATTTCTATATTGAATAAATTTAACAATGTGACTTCCACAATGGCCCATTCCAAACTGGTTCACAATGTGACTTTCACAACTAGTTAATATTTTTAATCTATTTTATAAAATTGAAATCTAAGTAAGTTCTATTTAATTATAGATAAAAGGCTTTTTAATAAAATTAATTTAAAAATGGAAACTTTAAAAAGATACAATTATTGGAGTATTTGAAAATATGATTTCATATTGTAATAAAGAATAATTTTGTAAGCTAGATTAAGATTAAAGAAGAAAAAAAATGAGAAATATAAATTTCGTTTATTTTCAATTTTATTTTGTAAGGAATAGTTTGTTTTATTTAATAAGAAATAGTTTATAAACGATAATGAACATTTTTTAAAGAAAGGTTGAGAATTCTTATTTATATATAAATATATATTTTTAATATGTTTTGAATTTATTTAAAAAGGAGCAGTTTGTATCAAATCTATGAGTGCTTGTCCCAAGTAAGATATAATTTTAATATTTCATTTACTTAATTATTCATAAATCTTTTTAATATTTCTACTCATTATTTGTTCACAATGACATAAAATCATTTTTCCAGTTTTTGGAGACTACAATATTTCATATTATAATTAATGTTTCAAGAGAATGATTGTGGAACACAAACTACAACTTCCTCTCAATTTGACAATCCTTACAAAATGGACAAACTTAAAGATAAACTAAATTTTCTAGTTTTTTGAGACTACAATATGTCATATTATAATTAATGTTTCAAGAGCATGATTGTGAAACACAAACTACAACTTCTTCTCAATTTGAGGATCCTAACAAGTTGGACAAACTTATAGATAAACTAAATTTAGGTGATGTGGCAAAACTTATTTGCTCCAAAATTATAATCAAAGTACAACTTTTTCAATTTCAAAATCTTATCGGCATCTCTTTGCACCTTTTGGGGCAATTACTAATAATATTATAATATAAAGATGACTATGTAGATAGCACATCATTGGCCCTTTACTAACTTGATGTGGTTGCGCCCTTGCGATTCCAACCCTCGACAGGGCGGAAGGTGGGTCCCGTAAGTGGCATTGTAGCGTCCTTAATGTTACAACTATCCTCTAAATATTATCGAGTTGTTAATTAATTGTGACACCAATAATAGATTTGTTATTAGTGGCATCAATGATGCCTTTGAGTCATTGGCCTCTGTTAATCCTCTTCAATGGTACATTGTGCAATGTATTAGGGAACAACGACCTACAACACCCTTAATCATTGGAGTGGGCTTTAAAATTATTCAATTAATTCCTTACCTACTCAAATATAATGTTGTGTACGATGGTATAAAAATAATTATAGGTTATACATCCTATAATTTACATATTACAATACTATGATTGCGTGGTTGAATCGTTGGAATAATACAAAATTTTAATGTTCTTCAAATTAGTTTACTTGAATTTTTAAAATGTTATTATCTGCGATGGTAGATATTGCATTTGGTTTTTGGGTTAAACTCAAATTTGGTTTTTGGTTAAACTCAAATTAGTTTGGGATGACAATTTTTTTGTTGCAAAAACTCTATAGTTTAACATTATAGCTTGAAATTTATTATTTTTAAAAAATATTTATTATTTATTTATTTTTAACTTGATTAGCTATGAAGTTTAACATGTTGTTGCTTTCGGCCTGGAGTATGCCGTAAAACTGCTTCTGCTTGGCTAAGAGCTCGTCTTCCTCGGACGTAAGGAAACAGGTTAACGGCCCAAGACCCAGAGGCATCTGGCAGGAGTGAAACCCTGCTCCCTTACGGACCACCAGCGGGTTATTACAGGTGGCGTGGTTTTCCTTGATAACAGTGATGAGTCAAACCGACATTCGCGGATAGTAGCCAGAGATGGCTGTCCTCACTGTTGGTTTGACACTTGAGTTTGATAGGTTTTGCCACCTTCGGGAAAACATGTTGTTGCTTCTTGCATAGATTTACTAACCAAGAGTACAAAGGTCCCATCACTCCTGACAACAGTTATGAAAGATCTAATATCTAACCTCTTGTAGATTATACAAGATTGTCATTTTCATTAAACGTCATGTCAGTAAGAAACCATTTGCAAGCAAAAAATTTTGTAACCTATACAACCTTATATCTAAATAACCATTATTAAACATCAAACTTTCAACGTCATAGAGACCATTTGCGCACATAAAAATTTGTATATTAAAACTACCCATTTTTACTGGATGAGAGAGACTTCGAAATGTATTGTACTAAGATTTTATTCCAGGATTTCTCACTATCATAGATACTGATACTCGTCATCCACGGTCACATCCATCACATGTTGTCTAACTGTGGCACGCTTTGCTACTATGTGTTTGCAGCCAATGCATTTCCAAATCGATGTCTTTGGATTCACAGGGGCAGACGAATGTTATTATGTAACTTTACACTCCACAAGACAGCTTTGCTCGGGCACTGAATGACCTTCACATGCACCTCAAGTATCATTATCAATCATTAGGAAATTGATTAAAAAAAATCCTAGATTAACTAATTTATTAGATAAGATAATGTAGATTTCCACAACTATCATTATGTAAAGGTTTTCCTTATGAAACTGTGTAGAGGATTTTAATCTCGTCTCACATTTAATATCATACCAATTTGTTTTAAGTTATTTAATATCATGCATTTTTTTAAATATTATTGTTTAATAATGACCAATTTGTTATAAATTTAAATAATATACTTTATATAGGGGTAGCAAACTTCATTCTTATTTTCAAAATGTCACACAATTCAAAACCAATGTTTTTAATGATAAGGAACTCTTTTCAGGTTTTTGAAAATATGAATAAATTTAAAATTGATTTTTTTATTATTATTATTAAAACTTCTAATATAATATTTAAATTATTAATTATTGGAGTAAGTTTCCATCTAATGAAAAAAAAATTACCAAACAAAAAATCAACATAAAAAGTCCACTTTGTCCTTTTTAAATTATTATATTTAGTTTTATCCATTTTCTCTTTTTTTTTTTTTAATATATAATACTTAAATTATTATTATCTCTTCGAGTAGATATTGCATTTGGTTTTTTGTCAAACTCATATTATTTGGGTTTGACAAAAAAATTTGCAAAATTTGTATAGTTGAACATTATATTTTAAAATTTATTATTTTTAAAAAATAATTTAATTCATTTGACCATGGATGAATCCATATTTCAACAAATGATATTAGCAACAAAGTTGTTCATACTTGCAAACAACGCATAATTACAAGTAACATAACACCTCAATTTACCAATCAATCAAAATTAAATTGACAGGCTTCTAAACCTTAACACTAACTTGAATTTACTTGTACTCGGCTCTGGCAGCCCCAAAAGTGATATCCAACAAAATCAGAAACCTTCATAGGAACTTCTTATGGAGAGGTGTAGAGGTCAAACAGAAATGGGCTCTGGTAGCATGGGAAAATTTATGCAACCCAAAAAATATGGTGGCCTCGGTCTTAGAGACATAGACCTCCTAGGAAATGCCTTGGGAGCCAAAAACTTATGGAGATGGTTTGCAAACCCCAATTCCCCTTGGGGAATCCTTTGGAAAGCAAAGTACACCCCCTCCTTAACGCAAGAGCAAATCATTAGGCTCAATGGAAACATCAAAGGTTCAGTCATCTAGAATCAAGCTTGGGAGAACAGGGACATCATTCAAAGACATAGCTTCTGGGAAATAGGCAGCGGGAACAAGGCTCTTTTCTAGAGGGATGCCTGGTAGCAAAGGCCTGAACTTGATCAAGATCACTATCACTAAATCAAGGCTGAAATGCAAAACAAAGGGAAGATCAATGTCAACCAATACTGGGGAAAAAGTGAAGAAACTAATAGATGGACAAATTGGATGAAATAAGAGGAATGGACTCGCCATATGAACTCCCAAACTTGGTCGGACCTTTCTTCAGAATTACAAAAAAGACAAATCCTCCTTGAATTCGCTAAGGATAAACTCAGATGGGGGAAAAACTCAGCAAGACACTTTATATTAAGAGAAGCTTACAGATACATTGCAAAACATGATCAACTCCAACCAGATTCGAAGTGGAATGCAATTTGGGACAGGAAGCACTGGCCGAAAATTTCTATCTTTCTTTGGTTAGTCATGCATATAAAATTTTTAACGTGGGACAATCTAAGAAGGAAAGGCTTTATTGGCCCTTTGAGATGCCCCCTCTGCCAAAAAGAAGAAGAAACCCCCAATCATCTGTTAAATGTCTGCCCTTTCGCTTCCAATTTATGGAATTGGATTTCTTTGGTCTTCAAAATATCTAATCGGGACCCCTCTTCTATTCAAAATACCATCGTGAACTGGAGAATGATCTTTTCCCCACATCCTCTGGTTAACCACGCATGGAATCTAATTCTTGGTCTGATCTGCTGGGCTCTGTGGAAGGAACGCAACGCAAGAATATTTCATGGCTTCTCCACCCAGGAGGAATTCATTATCTCGAAGATAAAAAGCACGCTCTAGGAAACTATGACCTCTCTACCCACTCAGACTGTCAAAGTCCCTCCCACCTTCCTCGAAGTGAGCATTCTCTCAATGCTGGATCTCCTTCAAATCAAGGTTCGCGATGTCACTCCCCTCCCTAGGCATGAAAATAAAAATAACACTTGGCGGCCACCAAAGCAGGGGACCTTCAAGCTCAACTACGATGGTGCAACCAAAGGGAATCTGGGCCCGACCGGTTTTGGCGGAGTCTTCAGAAACTCTAAAGGAGAGATAATCTGGATTTATGAGGGAAATATAGGTTTAGCCACAAACAATGCCGCAGAACTTCATGCCCTGGAACATGGCATCACCACTACGTACGACCTAAGCGTCAGTCCTTTGATAATTGAAGGAGACTCCACGCTGGCTAGCCAAATTGGCAAAATACTTCAACAGGGCATTGACATGGATAAAATCTTGGAAAATTGGTGCCTAAACAAAATAATACATCGGATCAAGCAAGGAATCGACAACATTGTTGGCCTCCACTTTCAAGCAATCAGAAGGAAGGGAATAAAGTCACTGACAGACTGGCGAATGAGGGTACGGCTGGCACCCTACGCCTGAAGTCCTGAGCGTGGCACGAATTGGAGGAAGGGGAACTCTGTCAGAAATGCACAACAATCAATGACGAAGATAAAAACTCTACCGAACAATAACTATTTTCGTACCTTTCATCATTACAAGGTCGATTCTCTGCTCAGTTGGAAGGACAAGTGGATGGCGTTGGAGTATGGTCTCATCCTTGGCTCACTTGATTCTAGAGCCCGCGATGCCACCTCCCCTCTCCCTTGTGTGACCACCGCCTCTCAGTCACATCCTCTCAGCTTTGTCATTCCTCCACCGCCCCTCATTAGATCTTTGCATGCTTCCCTTTCTCGCCCCCTCTCCCCCATTTAGACCTCCCTCCTTCTCCTGACTTCTATAAATTCACCCCTCCCCCTTCTCCCCCTCATTCAGCTCTCTGCCTTTTCCCCTCTTAGTTGGTCCCTTGCTCTCTGGTTCCCCCCGCTCTCCAGTTCTTCTGCTTTTATCATGGCCCCGAGGAATTTCTCCACCCCTGGTCCTAGTCGGGGAGGGGCGGCAGTCGTGCAGCCTCCCGCTGAAACTCCTTGGGCCCGCCCCCTACCACTCGCATGGAGAGATTTGCTAGGCGCACAGCTCTGTGCTATGCGACGACTGTTAATCCAAAAAATCAGCAGCAAATTTCAAACTTAGAAGCCCAAGAAAATGTTCTCCATAGAGAGGTCACCACTGAGGAGGTCGATGCCAAATTTGCCTGGATTCTGGACCCTTCTTTCACCCAGGCACGCAAAAACCTCTACGCGCGTTCTATTGAAACATGGTGGCAAATGAAGACCATAATGGGGCTTGCTATGTAGGAACAAGAGGAGTGCACCAAGGTTCTGGAAACAAAGATTGACCGGCTCATGGAGAAGTTTGTAATGTATGTCAAAGCTATCCACCACTGCAGATTCATCACTCGGGACGCTCCAAATTATATTGTCATCAAGAAAAAGTCGACAACGAAGGTCCATTCAATTGCTGAAGGATCCCTGAGCATCAAGAAAGAGGACGCTGGGGCCTCCACGAGTCATTGGATCACCACTACGCAGCAGGAGGGAAGCTCTCAGGAGACTCCCATTTGTTTGGATGAGGATCGGGTCACCACCAACCAGGAGTGATGTCGTCAGTTTCCTTCCCTGTTCTTCTTCCTTTGTGTATGTTTTTCTCCCTCCGCCAAAGGCTTTCTAGCGCAGTGGAAAACAAAATATGTATGGTCGACTGCGATAAAGATTCCTTCTCCTTTCTCAGCTTATATACTCTCAATTTTGAGAATGTTGTAAAGAGGGCTGTGCGGTTCCCAGTTTTATACTCAGAACTCGATTTTGCTATGATTAGCACTAGTATTTCGGTTGGGCCTTGGGCTGGGTTCTCTTTCCCACACAACCCAAATTTTTTAATCTGTTAGTTTGCCAGGTAATTTATTTTATCTTATTTACAAAAAAAAAAACTAACTTGAATTCAATATTTTTACTTTAATTTAACTATATTTAACCTGTAGAAATTTTGAATAATATGACACTTATTCACAGAGATTACCCTGATTATACACTATTGCGGAATGCATGCATAATACATAACCTCCTCTACCATTGATCATCAATTTGCAGTATTCAGAAACAATTGCATGCGCACATTGAAGCATCAATCACACATATCAACACAGTATATCACGGGAAAAGCATACAGCTGAAAACCCCCAACTATCTGTATATTATATTGATTGAGAACTTGTAACAATACATATTACAATACTCCTCATAAGTACTCAGTACTATCTCCACCTGTTACACACAAACTAGCTCAGATCTGAATCAATCACAGGTTCAAATCTCCTCCGCTGCTTGCCTGCCTCCACTGCGCAATCCTGCATGAGAATAGATGAGAATGGCTGATCCAAACTCGTATTTCCCTTGGCTGAACCACACAATCCTCATTGGCAATACTCAATCCATTGATTGTGCAAATCTCATGCACAACTATAGTCACAACTGATAGCTGTCTTGCCCTTTCACTCACCTCTAACACTTGTCTCCACTGAACTGTCCATGCACTGAGTTAACTGATGTATTCTTTAGTTGCTTTATGAGTTAATAATTAATGAACTAATTAATAATTAATTCACATCACTCATCACTAGTGTATTCTGCAGTTAGACTAAATACAACTAGTTCAACCAAGTCAAACTGAACACAACTCCATCAACTCCTCAATCAACTCCACCAAACTCAATCACTTGAGTTCTAACTGAAGTCCATCATGCAATAGCTCAACTGACCCATAAGAAAAGTGTATTTCCTTCTGGCAGTTGCATGTGCCACATCCGTAGCTCGAACTGAAGTGCTCTAAGAGGATAAGATAATGTTTATAGTCCAAATATTATTAAAAGCTAATAATATTCGACTGTTCTATTTTTAGCCTTGCAGTCTAAAAATAGATTCCACCCATATGTCTAAAAATAGAAGTCCATCTATTTTTACCAACATGACCAATCATCCATAAATAGCATCCTGCAACTCATAGACCATGATCCATATGTCTAAAAATAGACATAGTCTAAAAATAGACTTTGCGCCAAAAATAGCCTGCGGGCCCACTTAGTGAAGGCGACTTCTTTTCACTAAGCTCCATCATCTTGTTGCATTTTCAACACTCCCTCTCAACAAGATATGGATTATCTGCAACCCCTATCCTACAACTCTGGAATGCTCTGCATGCAACACATTTGCCCGGTCCACTTGCTCCAACAACACTTGGAACAAAAACACTCCCAACTGACCACTCTGTTGGGCTAGGAACATACTCTGATGCTGAAGCTCTACCTGCTGCTGACAAGTGCTCCCTCTCTGACATCTGCGCTACTGCAACATCTCCATGCATCTCGCACCATTGCACACTTCTCTGTGCCACCTAGCACTGTGCAAAACACTTGTGCCTCTCACATTGCTGCAGCCTGCTAGCTATGCGCTGTCCTGGGATTCCCTACACTGTTGCTCTCTCTACCACTCCATCCACATCTGTCTCTACCCAATCAGTCAGTTCCTGCTACTCCACATCGGGGCTCCTGTAGCAAGGTCTCATCCAAGAGGTTGGGTACCTCAAGGATCCTGCCCCTCCTCCTTGGGACGATCACTCTATATCGCCCCACCTCCTACCTGGAGGTATGGCTGCATGTGATCCCTCAGCCCACCTGGTTCGAAGTTCCCCCCTACTGGAGGTCTCTGCATGAGTAGATGTCTCTACTCGATCTCCTCTCAGCTTCCCTTGTTGTGGCTACTCCACAACCTCCTGAAGCTGCTGCACCAATCGTGGCTCCTCCGCAATCGTCTAAGACTTCTTCTGGCTCTGCATGTTGAGAGGTAATATACGCTCCCTCTCAACCACCAAGTCTCCATCAGTTGCCTCGCTGCTCAAGGTTTTGCATGCATCTTGAACCTCAAGAGCATGCATGTTCTTGACCCGTGAACCAATCTGCTTCACCTGTCTAGTGATGATGTGTCTAAGGAAAACCTTTCCCTTACTGAAGACTACATCATAGCCTTTGTCTTCCAGCATCGCGATTGAAACCAAGTTTCTCTCCAGTCCTGGTACATACTTGACATCGGTCAAGGTAAGGCGAGCTTCATGCTCCCTCTGAAAAATAACCATGCCTACACCTAAGACACTATACTTCTCATCATTACCCATCGCTATGAGTATCTGGAGATCTTTCTCCTCCAAAGTACTAAACAAACTCTTGTCACCGGTCATGTGGAAAGAAGCTCCACTGTCAAGAAACCAACCACTTCCCACCATGGATGAAACCATGCATGCGAAGAGTGTGAAATCCAACTCAAACTGTGAAGCAAGTGCCTCACCTTTAGATCCTTCCCCGGATCCCTTCTTGGATTTCCTCCATGGACAATTTGTGGCATAGTGGCCCACCTCATGACAAAGAAAGCATCGCACTTTCGATTTGTCAACCTTCTTCCCATCATTGGAAGAATTGGATTCGGAAAGAGAACCCTTCTCCTTCCCCTTCTTTGCTTTGGCAGCCAAAGCACAATTTTCTTCATCAGATACCTTTGATGAAGATCCATCCCTGGTATTCCACCTGATCTCCTCTTGCACAAGATCCGACCAAAATCTCTCCCATCCTAGCAATTTCTCCCGACCATTGACAGAGTCCTGATAGGAATGCCAACTCTTCGGAAGACCAAGTAGAGCCAAGCTCACCAAGTCCTCATCATCGACAGTCACCCCCACACTTCCCAACTCATCCCTGCACTGGGTGAACTTCGTGAGATACCTGGGCATACTGTCTCCATTCTCACACTTAATGTTTCTGAGTTTATCCTTGAGCGCCAACTTCCTCTGGTCGCTCTTGCTTTGGAATAGATCTGTCAATGCTTTCCACATCAAGTATGGAGAAGCCTTTCCCTGCAGGTTGGACATAATGTGATCCTTCACACCCTCCAACAGAATCCTTCGACACTTTGCTGTTTTCTTTTGCCAAACCTCAACATGAGCAGCATCAGTAGGCTTTGGGACCTCAGCCTTTATGAACTCCTTCAGCCCATTGTCATCTAACATCGCCTCCATCCTGTCTTTCCATGCAATATAATTCAAGCTTCCTTCAAGAGCATACTCCAATCGCAATCCGTTGAAAGGCATTTCAACTTTGACACCAAGAAAACACTGCTGCAAATTCGAATTCCACCAGCTCAAAACTCAACCAAAACAAAGTATTTCTCGTACAGAGATTGACTGTATGGGCTTTTACCGGATATCTCACCTTCCAAAAGAAGGATGAATCCAGAGGCTACTTGGCCCGATTATAGACTCTGCCTGAAGAAATAAAATGTAATCACTTTCTGAATAATAGATCTGATGATCAACTCCGCTCTGATACCATGTATAAATTTTGAATAATATGACACTTATTCACAGAGATTATCCTGATTATACACTATTGCGGAATGCATGCATAATACATAACCTCCTCTACCATTGATCATCAATTTGCAGTATTCAGAAACAATCGCATGCGCACATTGCAGCATCAATCACACATATCAACACAGTATATCACGGGGAAAGCATACAGCTGAAAACCCCCAACTATTTGTATATTATATTGATTGAGAACATGTAATAATACATAGTACAATACTCCTCACAAGTACTCAGTACTATCTCCACATGTTACACACAAACTAGCTCAGATCTGAATCAATCACAAGTTCAAATCTCCTCCGCTGCTTGCCTGCCTCCACTGCGCAATCCTGCATGAGAATAGATGAGAATGGCTGATCCAAACTCGTATTTCCCTCGGCTGAACCAAGCAATCCTCAATCCATTGATTGTGCAAATCTCATGCATAACTATAGTAACAACTGACAGCGGTCTTGCCCTTTCACTCACCTCTAACACTTGTCTCCACTGAATTGTCCATGCACTGAGTTAACTGATGTATTCTTTAGTTGCTTTATGAGTTAATAATTAGTGAATTAATTAATAATTAATTCACATCACTCATCACTAGTGTATTATGCAGTTAGACTAAATACAACTAGTTCAACCAAGTCAAATTGAACACAACTCCATGAACTCCTCAATCAACTCCACCAAACTCAATCACTTGAGTTCTAACTGAAGTCCATCATGCAATAGCTCAACTGACCCATAAGAAAAGCGTATTTCCTTCTGGCAGCTGCATGTGCCACATCCGTAGCTCGAACTGAAGTGCTCCAAGAGGATAAGATAATGTTTATAGTCCAAATATTATTAAGAGCTAATAATATTCGACTGTTCTATTTTTAGCTTGGCAGTCTAAAAATAGACTCCACCTATATGTCTAAAAATATAAGTCCATCTATTTTTACCTACATGACCAATCATCCATAAATAGCATCCTGCAACTCATAGACCATGATCCATATGTCTAAAAATAGACTTTGCGCCAAAAATAGCCTGCGGGCCCACTTAGTGAAGGCGACTTCTTTTCACTAAACTCCATCATCTTGTTGCATTTTCAACATAACCTAAGCGGGAGAGAATAACTACTATGTAGCACTTGTTTCATATTGGGAGGATCACTGTGTGATCTTGTTTGTTCTGTAATTCTTTCTTTCAACTTGGGTTTCTTGATAAGCTTGTGGTTTTTTTTTGTTTTTGTTTTTTTAATGTAATGTCAACAAAAAGATGTAAATGATGGCCATGGCCGACATATTCACCAGCATCGAAGTTGACCTAGAGAAAGAGTAAGTACTCAACTTGTTGCCTTTCTTTTAAGGGAATTGAAAACCTTTTGAGTTGATGATTCTCAAATCTGCTGAGGGTGCTAATGAATGAAAATATTTGGGTACACTTCTTAATGAAGTAATATAATATTTGGATGATGTTCATTTGACCACAACATGCGAGCAAACCTAGGCTTGTCACCTGTTTCATGATGGCCACAAACAAACATATCATGTGGCTTATGTAGCCAACTTTAAAAGGAGTTGTCACACACAGTGTGGGTTTATCTAATTATTGTCATGAAACTATGCTTTTAGGTGTTCTTTCCAATAATTTGTTGAATGTAATCGTTAACTATATTTCCTACTTGATAGGTAGTTTAGTTAGTAATTAGTTTTGGTAGTGTAGTGTATCCAATACACAATCAATAGATTGCAATAAAGAGTTAGACCTTATCAAATAAGGTGTTTGATTGAGTCAAGCAAGTAGTTATATATATTCTCTATGTAACTGATTTTTGGTGTGGTGTTACAAAGTGGTATCAGAGCCCAGGTTCAACACTTGGACTGAATGGGCCTTGAAAGATAAAGATTCACATGTAAACTTTAAACATATCATAGCAAATGCACCCATGATTACTATGATTTAATAGTCTGTTAGCATGCTAATAGGATATGTTAAAGTTGACTCACAATTACATGTGTATAACAATACAGAACAAGCAACATACATTCCATCTAAGAAGTAAGAGATGGACAACAAGATGGTGTAATACAGTATGAACATAGCCCTATATAAACAAGAGGAGGAGTATGTTGGGAACACAGTGTAGGAATAATTTCATGATTGGATGGACACCCTCAAATGTCTGAAGGTTGAATTAAGAAGTTGCAAAGAAGATAATGATAAAATCATCATGACTCAGGAGAAACACATAGAAGTAAACATATTGATCTTGCAGAGCTTGTTAGAATTACAAAGTTAAAAAAATATGAGCATGGTGTCAGTTACTTGGACAAACACAAATCCAAGTAAAGTCCCACTGAAATAGGGACGTGTTATCACTCAGAATTTTCCTTAGAAGTTATCAAAAGAAGGAAGAAACCGAGGTAACCACAAACCAATCTTTTAAGTATAGGCTCTAGCCAACCTATGACTCAGAGAGGGCTCTCTCTATATAATTTAGCTTTGTTTCTTATGGGATTTTAGGCTAGTTCTTAGTGTTCCTTGGGGTTTTGGTTTTGTTTTGAAGGTTGGGTGGTGGAATTCTTAGAGTAGATGGATAGAGCTAGGTCTTCAAGCCATTGGGCTATGGAGTCAACAAATGGATAGCAGGACTGGACCAATTCATTAAAGGGAATGTTCACAGGGCAGGCTAGCAGAGCAAAATGAAAATCTTTAGGCCTAATGGGTGAAGTAATTCTAACCAGGGTGAAAGGGCACTCAAGAATCCTTAGACCGGGATTAGAATGGAGAACAGAGGATAATCATGAACAAAGGGCAATTAAGAATCCTTTGCTACAGATCACAAGAAGTCACCTAAACTAAGGAGCAATCAAGAATTCCTTAACTTAGATTTGTGAAGAAAACATATAATGATGCATAACAGTCAAGATGAAGTGCATTTAAGCGATTTCTGAAATATCATTCCATGTTATAACATTAAGATTTTAGAGACACATAAATATTATGGAAAAAACTTGAAGGAAAACAACATTGAACATGAGAGAATACTTATTTTTATTTCGCTTTACACAAGAATCCTATAAAATATCTGATCTTTATTCCTTGATCCAGTAAGCCAATCTAGTCATTGATATAATAGAATTTCTGATTTGAGAGAAATAGTCTATAGAAATGTTTTGGAATCCACCCTACATACTTCAAATTGTGAAGTATTTATACAAAAACTTATTACAAAATATCTCAAACAACTTGAGATTTATTCTAGGAAATACAAATATCTTCTAGCAAGAAGATAGAGACAACTAATGAACTGTTTCTTGCTGTCCCTTTAATTATGGTTGTGCTGGCCTTTATGGTTGAGATGTAGCCCTTTATGCTAGCTGATAGTTGTGGTATTTTCATGCTGGAGTCTTCTTTACTTTGATCTTTCATCTGATACTCTTTGACCCTGTTGTGCTATCTTTACCTATTTCATCATGCTGCCTTCATATTTACTGTGTGGTAACTTTTAGCTGTTAATTTATCACAGTAAGTCAGTCATAGTTTCCCACCATTGTGCATCTGGTAATTTCACATTTATCATCCTCCTGTAAATCTCATCAGCCTCAGTATACTTTGAAAAATTGGGCTTGGTGAGGAACAAATGTTTTACCTCATGCTCAAGGAAAAACAAGTTCTCAAATGTGTCATATAATACTTTGCCCGTTGGCAAGGCTTTAATGGATGAGGAACTAGCTTGATCCTTAGCCAATTTTCTAAGTCTATCCCCATAGTCCGACTATGTCATGAGTTTGTCATTAATGACCATAGGACTGGGTAGACCTTTCTCCCTCAAAATCTGAAATTTAGCCATGAACCTATCAATGGCTACCTGCATATTGTGGCACTTTTCTTCCAAATTAAGCATAAGGTTCCTTTTGGAAAGAACCTTCCTTATTTCTAAAATGGTGGCAGTTCTGTCTTCAATGTTCAGCTCCTGTAGCTCATATCTATTTTTGCTATTGAGGAAATGGATGAGTCTATTTGCATCCTCAGGCTTATTTCCCAATTCCTCCTTCACTTTTTGGATAGCTTCAGTAGCTACCTTCACTAGCTCTATTTGCTCAAAAATAACTTGGATTGATGGCCAAATATCATTGACAGAGTCAATGATATTGGCCCACAACATTTCTTTGGTTTGTCCAAGTGGCTTCTCAAGTGTTAAATCCTTTTCTAGGATTTTGATCCTCTCACCCATTCTCTGGGCCCTTTGTGTTTCTTCTTTCTGCTTTAGTTGGGCAAGTTTGCAATCTATTTCCAAACTTAACACTTTTTCCTTTAGCTTTTTCATCTCTGTAGCCTGGATAGACATCTCTTCCATGGCTTTGACAAGTTCTGCTGCTTTCTCTCCTGATGTACCTGCTGCTGTAGTAGATTCCATTGTTGCTGGCAAGGCTATTGCAAGTGGAACTGTAGGTGCCAGTGATGCTGCCAGGGTAGAAGGAATTGTTGTGGATACTATGGGGATGACAGTTCTGGAAGTTGTGGCCAAGTCACTTTGCTTCGATTGAATTAAAGTGTCCAACTCCTTCTCTGTCTCCTTGAGTTGATCATTCAGCTTTAGGACTAAGTCCATGAGTTCTTCATGTCTTTGCTGGGCTTCTAGAACCTCTATTATTTGTGGATGAAGTAGCTGGGGTATCTTTAGTTGTTTTTTCAATGCAGCTATGTCATCATTCTTCTTTTTAATAAGTTGTTCTGCAGCTTTTATATCCTTGGGATCGTGTCCCAATTCAATTACTAAGTCCTCTAAGGACTTGATCCTGGTGTCCTTGGCCTGTGAGGAGGCCTTCTCTAACTGGAATTGAGCCGAGATATTGTTCAAAGAGTTTTATAGCTGGTGGGCAGCTATGGCCTTTCTAGTCAAAGTGGAGTATATCATCTCCCCTATTTGCTTGTGTAGCTCAATCTGGTCTATGGGATGGATATCCCTTGCCAGCACTTCAAAATCTATTTTCTTGAAATCTGAGGCTGTTCTTGGTTGTTGAGTTGTAGGCTTCACAAAGGTCATTTGCAGCTTCCCCTCCTTAATGTCAAAGGCTGACATTAACCTTGTTTGATTGGTAGGGGTGAGTTTCAAGTATTGAGCATAAGTTTGGGCTTTGAGCCTCTCATTTCTAGCCTTGATTTCTTTATATCTTTCCTTGATGTCTTGGTCTTTGTCTGCAGGAATTCTAAAGGAAGATACTTCCACACCGAGTTCCATTTCCAATACTTGTGTTTTTGAAGTGGAAGGCTCTTGTATGCCTCCAGATGGAGTGGCAGGTTTGCTTCTTTCTTATTCTGTATTGGTGATCTCAGCTGAGCCTTCAATGTATTCCTGCTCAGAGGCTGGATTTAGTCTTTGCCTCTTGTTTGATTCCTGCTGTAAATCAAAGGTGGCCATCCCTAAGGTGGAAGCTCCTTCTCTGTTTATTTTTGGGGCCTTCTCCTCATTCTGAGGAGTCTGCATGACTGGAGGAGTGCTCATGGTAGTTTCTGGTTTTTTTGGTACCTGCAAAAAAGAGTTGTCATCAAGCTGCTTTTCTAAATCAATAAGAGCATTCTCAATATCTACTCTAGTGCTATCCTGGTCTACTAGGGTACCTTCCACCCATTCAATTTGATTTGCATAAGCTTCTATCTCAGGTATGGGATGGTGAATGAAAGGTCCAAGCTTGACCTTTTGTCTTTTCTTTGTGATGAATTCCAAAGGATCATATCTCCAGACAAAACTTCTTTGGAACTTCATCCTTTGTAATATTAGGTCTGCCTCTTGGCCAACCTCTCTAGAGTTGCATATGAAGGGGCCTAGTTGGTATTTTATTTTGAAATTGGCCTTCTTCTTGGAATTTACAAAATTTATCTCATTTGCATTGATGATTTGCCTGTAATATTCTAAAGCAAACAACCTCATAGTGAGGTATCTTGGCAATTTGTATGGTGCAAGCATGCAACCATATATCCTAATCTCTGTGTGGTTCTGGTAAAGGTACCAGTCACCAACTTTGGTCTGTTTAGATAATTGGAGGACTCTTTTTATTTCTGGACTGATCCTTGGAGGAGGGCTTCCAGTCAACATTGTCATGACTGGGTGTACAAATAAATCAATAAAATCAAAGTAAGAGTATGGAGACTGGTACTGGTGGATCAATGGGGTCCAAAAAATGACTGACCTGGGCTGACCCTTGGTGTCCAGCTTTTGAAGGGTGAATGGGAATTTCTCTGATTGATAATATAAAAACATGTGGTATAGAACTGAGGAGTACTTGAAAACCCTTTCATTTCCCATTCTTGTGAACTGCTCATGCATTCGGTCAGCTATGAATGTGGCAAAGTCATAAATAGTTGTAGGAGGCTATCCTGGGGTATAGATGGACATGAAATCTAGAATGATTTCATTAATGTACTCACTTGTGGAGTAACCTGAAACACAAGATATCATGGATACAATATTTTGGCCCCAAGGAGAAAATATAGTTGCTACATATGGAGGGGGGTATTTGGGGGTGTGCTTCTCTTCTATGATGAAGGTTTGGATCAATTGGGCCAATATTGCAGAGTTGAGTTTGGGATATAAGTCTAACAGGTCTCCAATTGAGAGGGGAGTTAGGTTTGGCCCTAGTTGGAGTTGCAACATCTCATTGATAGACTCAGGACTTTCTGGTCATGAGACATGATGGTTTTGTGACTGGGGACGTAGCAAGCATAGCACATATGTACAATTTCAGGAAAAATGTGGACTTGGGGGAACTGGTACTTGGGCAAATTTGATTCCCAAAGGCCAATTTCATCAGCATGGTTTAGGAACCTGTCCCTACTTTGGCAATGTATTTTGAGCAGGAGCTCTATAACAGTGGTATCTTTTATCTGGAAATCTCTATCAGCTAAGGGAAGGTGGTCCAGGTCCAAATGGGGCGTGGAGATGGGTCTCACATCCATAGCAATAGGGGCCGCCATTCTCAGTTCTTGTGGATTTGAGTAATGGGGGAGGGTAATTTGCAGTATTTAGGGCAACGATGTTTCAGCAAGGTGTGCAATTTTTAATTAATTTTTATCTTAACTAAAACACTCAGCAACTGGTTACTTTCGAAATTGACAGGGTATTTGGTGAATTCTAGTTTAAATACCTGGAACTGGGGTGAATTGGCTCTGAGCAGGGTGGCTGGCGACTATAAGTGGTTAAATGGCTTTGTATAAGCTGCAAGGCTGACTAGGTTGTTTGCGGCGTCTTTTGAGTAAAATTGTACATAGGTTGGCGGCTTCGATGTTTGCAGGTGTCGTGCATGCGTATAGAGGCTTGCAGATGAAATGTCAGTGAAAATAAACAATTTGGGGCTTTTTGGCTTTTATACGTAAAAATTTAGTTTTGGCGGGTATGGGGTGAACAATGGTTGATTTGTCGCGTAGCGGGAGGGTGGTAAACGGTTTATATCGCACCACTTTTGGGCGCTTGGTGGTATTCGGGAGGGGTCGCCCGATTCCATTCATTGGATGACACGTAGCATTGGGGGCCAGGGGGGAAACCACTTTATCGAGTGGGTAAAGGGCAGATGTTGGGTTGGCCCGATATGGATAAGGGCTGTCAGATGAGGAGGGGGATGATCGCATGGTGATCATGCCGGAAAGCTACCTGAAGGCTAGTGTGGGGGCCTTGCGCGCACTTAATTATGGTGGTATGAGATTAATTTAGAGTTTAATCTCATCGGGGTGCTTTAATGCGGGATTAAGGGCTAAGGAGCGTTATTTATTTTTGTGGGATATGGGTAGTAATATAGTTCATAATTAAACTAAGGGGTAGGGCTAATTTATACACGGGAATTAAATATATACGGAAATTGGGTATACAATGGAGGAATAATTTCCTGACTGGATGGACACCCTCAAATGTATGAAGGTTGAATTAAGAAGTTGAAAAGAAGATAATGATAGAATCATCATGACTCAGGAGAAACACACAGAAGTAAACACAATGATCTTGCAGAGCTTGTCAAAATTACAAAGTTAAAAAAATATGAGCATGGTGTCAGTTACTTGGACAAACACAAATCCAAGTAAAGTCCCACTGAAATAGGGATGGATGGATTTGAAGTTGATAAAGTAGGAGACAATAAATAAAAAAGGCATCGAAAAGATAGCGAAGATACTATGAGAGGATAAACTCCATTGAATACCCTAGAGAGAAGAGCATATAGCCCTAATCAATCGTCAAGAATGATGGCTCAAAGGTATTACCGACATGTAAGGAGTGACAAAAGTTGAATTCTAGAGGAAATTAAGAAAGCAAAACCCCCCACCTTTAATGGAGAGAATAATAAAGTTGAAGAGGTAAAAGCCTAATTACTGGGGATGAAGAAGTATTTTAGAGTACATGACTATTTTGAAAACATGAAGGTTAGGGTAACAATATTAAACTTAGAATGAAAGGTGGATATATAGTGGGAAGACTTAAGCAATGTGAAATCCATTTGAGAGAAGGAGCTATTGTGGGGTGAGTTTGAAAAGTACTCCCGGGAGAAGTATATGTCAAGCATATTTTATGATGCTAATATCAAAGTTTCACTAACTCAAGTTGGGACAACTTACAACAAATGAGCACAAATTTTTTTCTTGAACTACTGTGGTATGTATCTTATATCAAGGACAAAAAAGTGAAAATTCAAAGATACCTCAATAGAATGCCTCAAACATTTAGAGATACGATCAAGTTCAATGAACATAAAACATTGGAAGATACTATCTAGAAAACCCATTAATGTTACAAACAATCAAAACATAAGATTGAGAACCAGATTAATTGCAAGAAAAATATCATAGCAACTTCAAGGGGAAAGGATCAAAATCCTTCGGGCATAAGAAGATGGGAAAAGGGGGAAAATTTTCCACTCATACCAAAGGTGAATTCCAATGGACACATCCCACTAACAGAGAGCAACCCTCCAAACTAGCAAGAGAAGAAGTCAAGGGGTACAAGAAACTGCAATGTTGGAATTGTGGGGGAAACCACCTACAAAGGCATTGCCCTCAACCATAAAAGTAGAATGACAAAGGTTATACAACATGGAAGAGGAAACGACAGTGAATGATGTGGCTCAGAGTGTTCCTCTGGTTTACATTACATTTTAGAATCGACAAGCAGATCATCAGACCTTAGTCATCAAGATGGAAGGTAAAATCATCAACCAATTAGTTTAAATTTTAATTGATCTTGGAAATTACCTTAGTTAGATTAACCCTAAAGTTGTAAAATATGGCATCATGCAAAATAAACAACATACCAAACTGTGGATTGTTTAGTTGGCCACAGGGCCAACAAGAAAGTAACAAAATTGGTAAAATCATGCCGCCTAGAATTGGATGACATGACTACAACAACAAATCTCAACATCCTTCCATTAGGTTCATATGATGTATTAATTGGTATGGAATGGGTGGTAGGCCGTAGGACAAAGGTTGATTTTTACAATAAATCATTGGAATGCTTTGATGATGAAGACAAGGGAAGAATGTTACAAGGAACGAAGAAGCATGTCTCTGTTAGACATATTTTGGCATTAAATGTAAAGAAGTGCAATAAAAAAGGGTGTACTTTATTTATGATTCAAGTGAATAGTGTATCAGAGGATAAAAAAATAAAACTTGAAAACCACCCCATCTTACAGTAGTACAATGATGTATTTCTATATGGAATACTAGGCTTTCCACCTAAAAGAGACATCAATTTCTCTATCGAGGCAATTCTTGGTTCGGTTCTAGTCTCTAAGACACGTTGTTGCATGAGCACCCCCAAAAATGATGGAATTGAAAATACAAATAAGGGAGTTATTGGATAAGGGTTATATCAAACTTAAAGTATCACCTTGGGGAACACCGGTTATGTTTGTGAAGAAGAAAGGGGACACATTGCAACTGTGTATCAACTATCGATAATTAAACAAACCAACAATAAAGAATAGGGCATGTCACCTTAGGGAGCACCAATTATGTTTTTGAAAAAGAAGGGTGACACGTTGCAACTGTGCATCAACCACTGATAGTTGAACAAAGCAACGATAAAGTATTAATATCCACTGTTGAGGATTGATGACTTATTTGACTAGTTAAGAGGAGCTTCCATGTTTTCAAAAATTGACTTAAGGTCTTGCCATCACCAAGTCAGTATCAAGGATGAAGACATTCGAAAGACAACATTTATAAAAAGATACATGCACTATGAGTTTGTGGTGGTGCAATTTGGACTTATAAATTCACCAACCATGTTCATGTGCTTATTGAATAATGTGCTCAACCAATACCTAGACAAGTTTGTTTTAGTATTTTTTGGATGATATTATGATCTACTCAAAAAACATAGAGGAGCATGAGGAGAATTTCAATGTTGTAGTATGGTTACTAAGGGAACACAAGTTGTATGCTATGCTCAGTAAGTGTGAGTTATTTAAGACTCAGGTTCAATATTTGGGGCACATGATCTCAGAAGAAGGTGTGGTTGTGGGCTTGAGAAAATCAAGGCCATCATGGAATGCCCACCCCTAGGAACATCAGAAAAAGTTAGATAATTTATGGGTTGGAAGGATATTATTGGAGGTTCATTTGAGACTTTTCGAAAATTGGCCATCCAATCATAGATTTGCATAGGAAAGGAGTAAAATTTTAGTGGAAACCAGAATTCAAAATCATCTTTGAACAACTCAAGTATCTTCTCATGCATGCGCCCATCTCCAAAATTGTCAATCTAGAGAAAGACTTCCTAGTTTGCACGGATGCTTGTAAAGAAGGAATTGGCAAAGTACTAATGCACGAGGGACATGTAATTAGCTATACACCAAAGAAGTTAAATAAGCACAAAAGAAATTACATCACACATGACTTAGAATAAGTAGAAATCATTCATACTTTAAAAATGTGGATAAATTACTTAATTAGGTGGAAGTTCGTGTTGATGTCAGGCCATGTGGGACTGAAATATTTGTTTGACTAGTCTAAGTTGAATACATGACAGGTGAGATGTTTATCCCTCATCAATGAATTTGAATTCAAGTTCAAGTATATCAAGGGTAAGGAGAACAGGGTGGCTAATGCGCTTAGCACAAGTTTACAAGTGAACCACTTGGAAACCCTATGTTCTTTTGATGTTAGCATCAAGGAAAATATCAAGGTAGCTTTCGCACATGGTGAACACTTCTAGTTTGTACAAGCTTGTTTACAAAAAGAGCCAGATGCACCTTTTATTAAAACTACACACTCATAGATGATGGGATGTTAAAGTTCAAAGACCAATGTTATCTAGCTAATGTAGATGACTTGAAGAAGCTCATTCTAGATGAGTTTCATAAAATATCATATTCAGGTCATCCTGGGTATCGTAAAATGATTACCGCTGTCAAGAAGATGTATTATTGGCCATATATGAAATAGGAAATTGCATATTACATTGCCAAGTGTCTGGAGTTTCAACAAGTGAAGGTGAAATATAGGCATATGACTAGACTATTACAACCAATCCCAATGTTGGAGTGGAAATGGGAAGTCATTTCCATGGACTTTATCACAAGACTACCAAAGAATCCAAAGACAACCGATGCCATCATGGTGGTAGTGGACACGTTGAGAAAAGCATCTCACTTCATACCTATTAAGTCTACCCACAAGTCCATTGATATTGTAGAAATCTTCATGAAAGAAATATTCAAGCTACATGGCATACCCAAGAAGATAATATGAGACCTATATGCCAAATTCACATCCAATTTTTGGAAATCATTATTCGTTGGATATGGGACTAAGTTGGCATTTAGTACAACATACCTTCCTTAGACGGATGGGAAATGAAGAGAGTAAGAAAGGTGTTGGAGGACATATTGAGAATGTATGTGATGCACCAATTGAAGAGTTGGGAGGAATATATTCCCTTAATTGAATTTTCATGCAACAATGGCTATTAGGATCACTGAAGATTAGCCCCTTCGAGGCTCTAATGGAAGAAGGTGTACTACACCCATTAGTTGGGATGATCTAGTAAGCATGGTAACCCTCAAACCTAATATGTTAAAGGATATGGAACATGATATTATTAGCATCATCTAGAAGTTGAAGGAAACCCAAGAAAGACAAAAGATCTACACAGATCAATAGAGAATGCATAGAGATTTTCAAGTGGGGGATCACATGTATCTTCAAGTTAAACCAATGAGAAGCTCATTGAAAGTGGGGTCCTGCTCTAAGTTGGAACCCATGTTTTGTAGACCATTTCAGATTTTGGAGCGAGTGGTACCAATGGTTTATAGACTAGCCTTGCCTCCCACCATAAAGACACACAATGTGTTATGCATATCCTTATTGAAATGTATGTGTGTGATTCTTATTATGTGATCAATTAGTTTGTGATATAGGTGGAGTCGGAGGGAAAATTCCAAGATGAACCTTTGTGTATCCTAGACCAAAAGAAGATTGTGCTATGTAACTGAGTAATGGCGCAGGTCAAGGTGCAGTGGAAGCACTTCAGACCAGATGAGGCAACCTGAGAGCATGCAGATCAGATAAAACCATTGTATCTTTTTTTGTTTAATGCATAATGGATGTAAAAGAGTTGTTCCTATAAAGCTCAAATTTTTGTTGTCTTTTCCGGTTTTCCATGAACATTGGGTATGATTTTCCTTTAAGGGGGTGGGAATTGTAACACCCCTACATTAACTACAATCTGTATAAAAAAAATATGTGATTGAGCATCTCAGGATAATGTCATATTGTTTGCATAGAAACTCGGAGTGGTTAACATAATAAAACTATTATTGGTAAAAGTTCATCTCTACCTCGATAATGATACCAAAAGGTATACATAAGTGTTTAATGTTCATTATGCATTAACGGTTAGTCAACACCAAAATCATAGTAATCATGCTAAACTAGGGAATTATGTTTTAAATTAATTAATAATAGCTAATTAGTCATAATGTTAATTAGTTAACTATGGGATAGTAAATTTAATTAAATATGATTAATTGACTTTTAATGTTATTGATTGATTAATTAAAGTTTAAATGTTATAATTATAAACCTAATATGCGATGTAAAACATTTAGTATGTGACGTAAAACATTTAATTGTCTGTTAAAAACCTGAGGAAGAGGCACACGGGTTGAGAGTTTGATATGGGCGACCATCAATGCATGTCAGTGTTGTCTAATTGCGTTCCTAAAAGGGTAATGTGCCGAGGAGGGGAAGGGGCAAGAGGGACCTTGTAGTCACACTCAAGGGAAGCCCCAAACCACTTCAAAAACACTCATGATGATAAGAACATGAGAAAATTTCTTGGTTTTGGAGAGGACTCTTGGGAAAACTACCGGCGCAAGGATAGTTACATGGAAAATTCTACACGGGAGGATTGTTGCTCTCCACCCAATTTCCTTTTTTGGATATTTCAAAGCCTGAGTGGGAACAAGTGTGATTGTATGTACAAGTGTTTGTTGGGACTAATAAACATGGGTGCTTCCTAGGAATGATAAACTGCGTGCTTATCCTTGTGTGAGAAATCACCTGCACAATGGGTCATAGGTGCTTGTTGGGACTAATAAACCATGGGTGCTTGCTACGATTGATAAAACATTTTGCTTGTCTCTAATCGGTAAACCACCTGCAAGTGACAACACTTCTATAACTAATCTGGTGAATTTGCTCAGGGAATTCAAGATCTTAGACTTTAGACCTAGCACGGGGGTGACAAGTTATGGATTAGAGTCTCGTGACTACCTATGATTTGGAGGTTAATGTGACGCCTCTTCTTTATATGCCAGTAGGAAATTGTTTTACTAGATAAGTAGTCCATCCTTGCATGTGAATTTTGAATATTAAATTATATTAAACTTGTGAAGAACCTATGTATAAGATGGTATGGGTCGTGCCCGTGTGTTTCAAATGTGTCATATATATATATTATTTGTTCAACTATGTAAGTCAACCACTTCCATAATCCTATACTTTCCAGACTAAGATTATGTTTTTTTTTTTGTAAGCTTAATAGGACCTTTCATTCATTCGTTTTCAAAGCAGGTTACATCCATAAAAGACATTCCGTGGCCTCAACCTTCCCATCAGGAAACCAGGCATGTTGGCCATTGGAACGCATTATAAGCCATCCAAAATATGAGTTTCTTAAGTTTGTCATACTCAGCCTTATAGGCATGAATGTTTACAAACTAGTTCACCCTTAACATGCTAACATAAGTACTATTAATCGACATATACATACTCAAAATCTGACAAAAAAGGAAATTACTAAAAACTATTCATCTAAAGACTCCACCACAGCTGGGTCCTTCACATTGGACCCTGGTAATTCAGATTGAGGAAGGCACAAAATGTGCTTCTCAATACGATCCAGACAGAGATTCTGCAACTAGATTTGAAATTGAACAATTGGAATTCCTTCTGAATTTCCTGAACTCCAGGATCAACTTTGATGGAACATGTTGCATTCATGATAGCTTTGGCTACTATTCTCTTCATCATCCAATAGAGATGGATTATCTTCTTGTACTGGGTGAGCCGACCACGGGTGTGGCTTGGATCAGGGACCAGCAAGCATCAATCCTCCATCTGAATTTCTTGTTCAGCCCGTTGGTTGAGGTCGGCCTCTTAACCCGCAATCATATGTCTTACCTGCTCAGGAGTACTTGTTGTATATTCTTGGGACGCGGAGGTGATATGCTGAGCATCTGGTTTTTGTCTGCTTCTCCTCGGTGGCTTCGACAAGGATGCTCCTTGTCCTCCTGTTACACTAAAAAATGTCACCTTGACTACTTACAGTTAGTATGGCTCAAATCAACAAGTCATGCTACCCTCTTAGGCAAGTCTCATGCCTCTGTTATCCATCTCAAACTCAAAGAAGAGAGAAAGTCTTGTAAAAATCATGTTTATCTCTGGGGTCGCAGGTTCTCTCTAGCCTTACCTGCGGGGACGCTGACCATGTTCACAAAATCCGCGTCCATAGACGCTCTGTATGTTAAGGGACAGGTGCGTCCCTCTGTAAAAGGCAAAATGCGCGAGTTTTATCTTGAAAAAGTTACTTGTGGTTACTTCTAGAACATTCTAGAGGTCGGTTTGATGAAATGGATGCGCCTCCAGTTGGTTCATGTATCTCTATTAAGGGGGAACTTATCCCATCAATAAGGGAGCTATCCCACCCATAGAGGGGGATGATCCCATTGATAGTGGACCTGAATAACCTCTTTACAGCACTATAAATGAAGGCATTGAGCCAGAAGGAGAAGAGGTTGGAGCTATACATTTTCTTTGGGTAAATGCTGCAGGATTTAGGTCTTCCATTAGAGCCCTTGTGAGGAGAGATTGTCTTCACTTGATTCTACTTGGGAGAGGGTGAGCTTTGTCAAAGTAGAGGAAAACCCTTGATGGACCCTGGGAGGAACTTGCACAACACCAAGGCCAGGTTGTAAGAGTTTCTTTGTTTCGTTATTAATACAAACTGGTTTATTTTTCTCAATAGCTTGTGTTAATGAGTTATTTCATGTGTTCCTTGGTCTGCATGTTGAATATATGTTTTATTATATGAAATGCAAGTGCTTGGTAATTGTTTGATTGTTTGTGGTTGCAGGAATTGACTTGAAGGAGGAGCTCATCCGGATCGTCAAGAACGGACTTCAACAACAGCGTTTTGGAATAAGGTAAGCCTAAACACTTGTAGTTTTCATGTTGTAAAAGGTGTATTTAGAGAAAGATCACTCCATTTTGTCTTGTTTGTCATTAGAATGTCTTAGACTTCTAGGAAGGTCAGTCGTGTCCGCACCCTTGACAGATTCCGTGTGACAAATTGGCGACTCCACTGGGGAATCCATTAATGAGAGAGTCTTTTCCTTTATATGAACTTTGCTTTGAGAAAATCATTTTTATTTTCTGGTTTTTGACTGTGAGAATTAGTATTTGGGTGGCTTAGCTGTAGCTTTAGTTGGCTTTAGTTTTTCTTCTTTTTTCCAGAAAGACGCAGTCTCTGTGTGCTGCACAGTGCGTCCTTGGACGCGCTGTTGTCGACTGCACAGTGCGGGGCCGCACCTGTGACAACGGCTGGCCTGCGTCTTCCTGTAAAAGTTAAGAAAATTCCATTTTTGCCTTAAATTACTTTTAGATTTTGTTTTTTCTTAGTGTTTTCTGCCCAGATCCTTTAGTACCCTGTCAAGAATTCTCACCTGAACTCGTTTTGTGAGCTTTGAGTGTTTTAGTGGTTTTCAACGAAGTTTAGACCTAGGGTTTGATTTTTGGTAAGGCTTTGTAGTGACTTTGAGCTTAGAAAGTTGTCCAGCCTTAGATATCTCTGGTTAGTCAACCTTCTTAGAAGTTGAGCCTGCCGTAAAGTCTCCTTGTTTGAGCAACTTGTCATTTGAGTTGTTTTGGGTCAAATTTCGAATTGCTTGTTTTTAAAGTATTGATTTCCATTTTCAAAAAGGACAAAAAGATTAGAATTTTGTTTTGACTAGTTTTTGGTTCTGCAATAAGCTAGTCCTTGATTTGATTGTGATCAAGTAAAACACCTTAGAAATAATCATTGTTAGTTTTGGCCTCGTTAAGATTGCTTAGAGTAAATTTGCCTTTAGTTTGCTTATGAGTGCATTTTCATAGATTTTAAGAGTTTTTAAGATTGTTTTTTGGTTATATTAGATTTATTTGCTTTATTAAAAGAAAAATACAAAAACATCTTCTTAAAAAGTCTTGTTTCAAGTAGCTTTTTGTTTTCAAAAGAAGAAAAGAGTTTTTTCGTGCATGTAAAGAGAAGTTATGTTTTTATGCTTGGAAAAGAAAAACGAATTGTTTCTTTGATTGTCTTCAATTAAGAAGTTGCTTTTATAAGGATTGCATTCTCTCAACTTTTTAGTTAAGCAATTCATCGAAAAAGTAAAGTAGTGGATAAATCATTTTAGGTGCATTTTGTAGTGGTTTCGAGTCGAGTCAACATACCACTAGTTTCACTTCCATCACCTTTTGACTTAAGAAACAACCTTAAAAGTAACGCTTAAATTAAAATCAATCTAGTAATCTTTATTTTTCTAGGGCTCTGAAGCACCAACATAGCTTAGGCTAGGGTCTTGGAGTAGGTGAGTACTTAACTCTCCAAGACTACAAAACCAAACAGATAGTCTATCTTGAGTAGAACAAATCCAATTGTTTCAGTTACATTCTGGAAAGCTCCTCTTAAAGGAGAAACACGAGCTCGTGTCCGAACCAGTGAGGGGATCATTCCTCCCTCGTTGGGAACGACGCCAGGCAGTACGTATTACAAACGGTAAACCTCGGATTAACCATTGTCGAGGAGCCAGGGGTCACTTATCGGTAAACCTTGGATTGTTGTCAAGGAGCCGGTAAGGGGATTGGAGCTTGCTACTCTGCCCTTGCGTGCTGTCGGAGTTTAGACTGTTCCCCCAGGTGTAATTGTTGTGATTGGTAACCTTAGTGGCCATAATATCTAGGATTCTACCCAAGGTGACGGTGGAGGGAAGGTCCCACTGTACCTGGAGCAGACGTCGGTTATACTCACTTGGATTTTCTGGGGGGTTCGCTTCACTTCGAGACGGTTAAAGTGGAGGAACTTGGTCCAGTCTATTCATTAAGCAGGTTGCCGGGGTAACTGTTCCACCCACTATTTCTGTACTGAATCCTGCGAGGTTGGGCCTAATCACCAACTAGCGCTTTTGGTCCGGAAGACTACTGTTTGTGTGTGGTTTGACGCTCTAGATTATTTAGGCGTGTGCTTCAAATTTGATTGGTTCTTTAGAAGACTTTAGGTGGTTTGATTTGAAATTTTTTACTTTGATTTCGTGTGTTGTAGTTAAAATCTTTAATTGTGGCGGAATTACCGAGACAGTCCCGTAGACTTCGGGGCAAGTCTCCTGAGATTGTTACCGGGATAGATTTGTTAAGAAAACTCCGTAAATCGCGGGGTGAATCTCCTGAAAACATTCCGGGTCATTTAGAAGGGTTAAAGGTCCTTGTAACTCCTCCTAGTGGCAGTAGAGTAGGTTCACCTGAAGAAGGAGAATCTTCTTTGGTAGTCCATCCAGATTACCAAAGATTAGAAACAGGTTACAATCCCGAAGCTGTTACAGTTTCCGAGCTTGCTGGTAGTTTTTCATCTGCCAGTGAAACAGGCGAAGAACCTGAAATTTCAGAACCTGTTACTCCAACTCCTAGTGTTCCTGATTCACCAAGAATAGAAAGAATTATCACCGAAAATCTTCCTGTTGGATTAATTGCTATAGAAGAACTTGTTCCAGAGGAAGAAATAGGCGTTTCTGATTCTGAAGATCTAATTACCCTTGATCTAAGGGAGCGTGAATCCATCTTTTACAGTCCTCCTAGAAGTGAATCTTGGTACCTTGCATTAACCAATTTTTTAGACAACTCAGTAGGTTTTTCTACACCTCGTACTCCGGTTCCACCTAGAGGAATTCATTCTCCTGTAAATATGTCTGGTCAGTCGTCTGTGTTTTCACAAAGTCCTGAATCATTTTTACATGGCGGTCCTTCTGTTCCTACTGGGTATCAGTCACTTTCTGGTACCTTTGCGGGAGCATCTCCTCAACCTGTTGATCATGGGTTATTAGTTGGAAACAGTGGTAATGTACCATTGAGTATAGGTGAAGTTTATATGATGTCAGGTTCAACTCCCATTAACCAACCTCAAGGTGGCCAATTACCGCCTGGGGGGCAACCTTCGTTAATGCCTGGGGGGCAACCTCAAGGTACTTCATTTGTGACTGGGGGGCAACCTCAAGGGTATCAACCCCAAGGGTATCAACCCCAGCCTCAATATGTACCCCAAAGTCAACCTCAGTATCAGTATCAACCTCAAGGATGGCAACCTCAAGGATGGCAACCCCAAGGGTATCAACCCCAAGGGTATCAACCTCAAGGATACCAACCTCAAGGTCAAGGTCAACCCCAGTATTCGTATTTACCTCAAGGTTATCAACCTACGGGTCAATACCCTGGTCAAGGTTATCAACCACCTCAAGGGCAATCATATGGGACTACACCTTACAGTTATCAACCCTATCCTCAATACGGCTATGGATCTCAGTATCCTCAACCTGTTACGAGTCAATACCCTGGAATGTTAACATGGGATCCGTCACAGGGTCAACAGATGTCGCAACCAAGTATACAGTCGGTACCTCAAGCAGGACAACCTGCAGTTCCTGGTCCACCCCAGCAACCGCAACCTGTCCAGTCAAGTGTTCAGACCCCTGTAACTTCTGTAGTTACTCAGCCGCCAATTGCACCGAGTACTCCACCTCACACGGCTGCAGCAACTACCGCTTCATCTACCATGCTTACATCTGGAGTATCGGCAGCTCCGGTTTCTACTGTCCCTGTAACCGCTCCTCAGACATCTGTACCGTTGTCTGGACCCACGGTTCAAACCACAGTCCAGATGCCTGCAGGTCAACCTGGTACAAGTACGGTTGTTACTACTCAACCTCAATTTGTTCAACCTCCGTACCAGGGACAGTATCAACCTGGGCAAGCTGCCCAACAACCGGTTTACCAGTATCAACCGTATCCTGGGTACAATTATCAACCACCTCAACAACCCCAGTACGGTCCGGTTAATCCTGGTTTTCCAGGAGGATATAATATCCCCAATGCGAATCCTGTTCCTAGTTATCCTGGATATCCTCCTCCTGGGGCTGGTATTGTGACTCAGAGTTTCAGAGATCCTAACCGGCAGTTACCATTTATTGCGACTTTAGATTTACCCGACTTGACGCGCCTAACGAACGATCCAATTCAATATCTTCCGTTCTGGCCGCCAATGCCAAATAAGTTGCCCAGCGATATACCCAAGTTCGAAGGTAAGTCTGGAGAGGATCCGTCTAATCACGTGATGACTTACCACCTCTGGTGTGCATCAAATTCCATCTCAGATGATTCTATCCGCTTACGTCTTTTCCAGCGTACACTCATTGGTCTCGCAGCCAAGTGGTACATTGAGTTGCCACGGGCTTCTTTTTACAACTTTAGCCAGTTAGCTACTTCATTCTTAACTCATTTTCAGTTACCAGTCAGATACGATAATGGTACGGAATTATTAACTTCGCTAAAACAATCGACATCCACGTACATTTCTGATCACATCCATGAGTGGAGACGTCGAAGGAGATTAGTGAAAGTTTTTATCCCGGACCAAATTTTAGCTGAATGGTTTGTAAAATCATTATTACCAAGAATTACTGAAGATGTAGCTAAGGCCGGCGTAGTTACTGAGGAGCAAGTCATTGCTCAGGCACAATACCTTGACTTAGTTTACACTCAGTCGGGTACGTTACACGAGAAAATTCCGGATCTTCCAAAGTCAAACCAAATCGCTGCTGCTCCTTCGGGATCTCATGCCGCTGATGGTATGATCGGTATCGTGACTACGAAGAGTAAGAAGAAGTCTTCCAAGACCTCCAATACTCCAATTATCACTTTGCCTGATTCTCCGACAGGAGAGTCTTCTCCTCCTGAACTTACCGCCGACATTCACGCTGTAGAGTCATCTACGGCCAAATCCAAAAACGGTGGAAAGAAGAAAGGAAAGAAGAAGGCTAAAGCAGACAAGGCTCCAAAGGAGAAAACGGAAAAGTCGGAAACTAATGACGAAAAGCGCAAACCTCGTTATCCTTGTCTCATTTGTGAAGAAGATCATTTTACGAGAGACTGCCCTCATCGGGCCGAGGTAGTGAAAATAGTTAAAGGTTCTCCGACTCCTGCTGTGTTAAAGAATCCATTCCCGAGCAGGAAAATAAGATGATAGGTTCTTCTTCGAATGCCAGTGAAGAACCCATTTTGATGATGTCTCATGTCAGGATTGCGACTCGATCGCAAGATTATGGTAGTAAGGCTCCTGTTGATGGTAAAGAAGCAGAATCTTCTAACTCTAACCCATCAACCTCAGCTCCTGGTTCCGATCCACTACAGATCGAAAAACCTAACCCAGACTTAGTGATTAAGCCGCCCGCCAAGGGTGTACTTCGAAGGTCTGCTTTCAATCCACATGCGAGAGCAGCCCAGAATTACAACATTGTTGAAGACTTAGCTGTTTCACCTTCAGCAATGTCGGCACTCGAAGTGCTGCAATCATGTCCAGCGCAACGAAAATTGCTTTTGTCGGCTATTGGAGCTGTCGATGTTCAGGACCCGAACCTAATGATCTTTGATCTAGAAAGTAGTACACCGCGTCTCCCCCATCAAATGGCTTTCCAAATTCCAGTGATAGTCAAAAACAGGCCTATTCATCGGACTGTGATTGATGAGGGAGCTTCTACGTGTATTATGTCGATTCAATGTTGGAGATCGCTTGGTTCTCCTTCGTTGAACCAATCCCCCACCATCCTTAAGGCCTTTGATGGCCGTGGGTTCCGTCCGTTTGGTATTCTACAAGAATTGCCTATAGGGGTCGAAGGTAAAACCGTTAGTCTGGATGTGGAAGTGGTTGATGCCCCTCTAGACTACAACCTTCTTTTGGGTCGAAGTTGGTCATATGCTATGACAGCGGTCGTTTCATCGGTCTTCAGAGTCATTAAGTTTCCACATAACGGTAAGATCGTGACTATTGATCAGCTGACATACTTTTCATCCGACCCAACCTCTTTAGAAACTATCCAGCATGTTGGTAAAACGACAATCCCTTATAGGGACATTGGTGTAGGTTTAGTTAAGGATTCCGGTTTACTGGGAACTTTTCCTCTCCCTCCACTCAATGCAGACCCTTCGTTCGCAACAATTCATATGATCACGTCAGAAAACATTATTTATGATGATCCTTGGTATGTTCCCTCTGACTCTGAGCTAGACTCACTCGGTGATGTTATGCCGTTGAGTCCGTATGAGATTGCTTATGAAGCTCTTATGTCTTTTACCGACTTTCATTCAACCGACCAAATGAATGTGGTCAGTGAAGAGTCACTTTTCACCTCACCCTTAGAACGGATAACGTTTCCCGAAGAAGTGTCATCTGACGAACAACTTCGCGAAATCCTAAGTGTAGATGATCTACCATGGGACGATCTCCATCACAGATCTTCGTTTTTACCTAAGGATGATGCTTTGAAAATGATTTTTCATCTATCTTTACCGCTGAATATGTCAAAGACGCTCAGGATCCAACGAAACATTCTGATTCAGAGCTGAATTTAGGGAATATTTCTCGTACTATTCCCATTGATATTTCAGTGAAGCCCGGAATCAAGGAGAACATTCATATAGGTGCCGCATGTACTGACGAAGAAATTGAAACTTACAAGGCCCTATTCCAAGAATTCCGCGACGTGTTTGCCTGGTCCTACGAAGAAATGCCAGGAATCGATCCTGCCATTGTTGTTCATGAAATCAAAACCTACCCGGATGCTAAACCCATTCGGCAACGGTTGCGTCAGATTCACCCTCGAAAAGCAGCTGCAATCAAAGCCGAAGTCGAAAAGCTGTTGAAAGCAGGTTTCATTTATCCGATCCCGTTAACGGATTGGGTATCGAATATTGTTCCCGTCAATAAAAAACAAGGAACAATAAGAATCTGTATCGATTATAGGGATATCAATCGAGCTTGTCCAAAAGACAACTATCCTACGCCTTATATCGATCAAATTATTGATGATTGTGCCGGAAGTGAGATGTTTTCCTTCATGGATGGTTTCTCGGGTATAATCAAATCAATATTCTACCTGCCGATCAACCAAAAACGGCATTCATTTGTCCATGGGGGACATTTGCTTATTGCAAATTACCTTTTGGCCTTAAGAATGCCGGTGCTACTTTTCAACGGGCCATGTCTTATGCATTTCATGACATCAAGCACATTGTGCAACCCTATCTCGATGATTTGCCTGCTCATTCTTTACACCGAGCTGATCACCTTGTCCATTTACGAGCAATCTTTATGAGGTGTAGGCATTATCGAATTCGGTTGAATCCCCACAAGTGTGTTTTCTGTATAGAAACAGGTCGATTGCTGGGATTTGTTGTTTCCAAAACCGGCATTCGCGTCGATCCCTCGAAAGTCGAGGCTATCATCCAATTGCCTCCTCCTTCGAGTTTGCGCCAACTCCAAAGTTTGCAAGGGAAAGCAAACTTTTTACGCCGATTCATCCCTAACTACGCCGAGGTCACTAAAGGTTTTACACGGTTGTTGAAACAGAACGTACAATTCTTTTGGGACGAGATTGCTCAACAATCTTTTGATGCACTGAAACACGCGTTGACCCATGCACCGTTATTGCATCCTCCCAACTACAACCAGGACTACTTCTTATACCTCGCAGCTTCGCATTCCACCATTGGAATGGTGTTAGTTCAAGAAGATGAATTCAAGGCAGAGCATGTGATATATTACCTTAGCAGAACCTTAAATCCAACTGAGTTAAAATATTCGCATGTGGAGAAATTGGCCCTGGCAGCCGTTCAAGCTGTCCAGCGTTTTCGTCACTACATTCTTCTCCGCAAAACTACTGTTATTTCGGATTGCAACCCTATGATTTATATCTTGACAAAACAACTGCTAGGGGGCAAGTACTCTAAATGGATCGTCATCCTGCAAGAGTTCGACTTGGAGTTTGAGAAGTCCAAGTCTAAGAAATCTTTAGTCTTCGCGGAATTGATGTGTGATTTCCCGAGTGCTGACACAGAGACTGTGGCAGAGGAGTCCATTGCGGACGAATCTTTGTTTCTTATTAGCACTGTAGATCCGTGGTATGGGGATATAATCATCTATCTCCAAACCCAAACCTTTCGGCCTGAAGCTTCCAAGGAAAACCGTCGAAAAATTCGGTTTCAATCCCAGCAATACAGAATTATTGGAGATACACTTTATCGCCTGGGGGCAGACTTAGTTTTTCGACGTTGTTTAACTCACGATGAGGCTGAGAGAGTTTTGAATGATTGTCACTCTGGAGCATGTGGCGGTCATATGTCTGGGTATGCCACAGCTCAGAAGGTGTTGCGCGCTGGCTATTTCTGGCCGTCTATGTTTAAAGATTGTATCCTTGCCGTCAGAAAATGCCACAACTGTCAAGTGTTTGATCGCAAGATGCGCGCTCCACCTGCTCCTCTCCACCCTATAATTGCCGCTGGTCCATTCGCCAAATGGGGCATTGACTTTATTACTTGTAACCCTCACTCGGCCGGGGGGCATGCGTATATCATCCTTGCGGTTGATTATTTTACTAAGTGGGCCGAGGCGATGCCTACATTCGACGCAAGCGGCAAGACAGCTGCACTTTTCGTATTCAATCATATCATAACTAGGTTTGGTGTCCCACAAGCAATCATTACGGACCATGGAAGCCATTTTCGAAATGTCATGATGACTGAACTTACAAGCCAGCTTGGTTTGCGCCACGATAGCTCTACACCTTATTATCCGCAAGCCAACGGTTTGGTTGAGTCAATCAACAAAGTTCTAGTCGTCATGATTCGACGGATCATTGGTATCCATCGAACGAATTGGCATAACATGTTATTTTCGGCGCTATGGGCATATCGAACTTCAGTGAAAAATTCAACAGGTTTCACCCCTTTTCAGCTAGTTTATGGCTTAGAAGCTGTGTTACCTATTGAGTGCGAAATCCCATCACTTCAAATGGCTGTCGAATTACTTCCAGCTACTTCCGAAGAGGAGAAACGGTTGTTATACTTAGCTAAATTAGATGAGACTCGACGTGACGCTACTTTAGCTATCGAGACTCACGCGAAACGAATGAAAGCTCAGTACGATAAAAATGTAACCCCTCGAAGTTTTTCGGAAGGAGACCTAGTACTATTATATGATCAAGCTAACGATAAGCTAGGTGCTGGAAAATTCGTTCCCATGTGGCATGGGCCCTACATTGTAAAGCGAAAGCTAGCAAAAGGGGCTTATGAGTTAGTTGATTTTGATGGGGACTCTTTGGGCAAACCCAGAAATGGACTTTACCTAAAGAGGTATTATGCTTAAAATGATGGATGGAGAAATTTTTAGATAGGTTAGATTTCCTTTCTAGCTAGCAAGTGTGTTAGTTTAGTCAGTGTGCTTAGCTTAGCAAGTGTGGTTTTTCGTCATTATTTTGGCTCATCTTGGTTTTACTCTTGATATTGTAGATGTCGACGCCTCTCCAAACATACATTGGATTTGCTGATGGTGCTTGTCGTAGTACACGGAATATCTCTTCCGCAGCTTGGGTTATCTATTCGCCCTCTGACGAGTTAGTTTCTATGCATGGGGTAAGCCTCGGTCAAACAACGAATAACATTGCAGAATACAGTGCAGTGGTTGAATTATTATCCGAATCTATTTCATTTGGAATTCGACGTTTGATAGTGAGGTTAGATTCTGAACTTGTTGTATTACAGCTTAATAGAGTTTATGCCATTAGAAATCCTGTGTTATTAAGGTTGTTTTTGAGAGTGCGTCTCTTGGAACGTGAATTTGATTACATTGAATATCAACATATTCCAAGGTCTTTGAATACATTAGCAGATGCAATTGCTTCTCAAGTGTTGGACAGACATTTATAATAATCATGCAAGTAAATTTAAAGACATTTCATCATACATGTTAAACAAGATAAGCCGATAATAGTGATATATAGATATAGATAGAAGTGTGTCCAAAAATATATACATCGTCTTCGATCATAGGTTTAACACACCTTATGATCGGCAAAATGATAGTGCAAAAAGTCAAAAATGTCACATGTGACTACAAAAGTGACTAGTCAATCACTGGTGGTGCTCTCTGTACGACACCACTGCGCGGGCTATCTTGCGCAGAAATCTCCTAAACGGTCCAGGGACTGCGACCACGAAGCGCTGAAGCCTCATTGGAATATCATCCATAGTAGTCTCAGGTATATCTGCCGTGAGACGCTCTAGATCATGCTCCAAATCGGCTAGTACTTCTGCTGTCGCATCCTGTAAGGCCGGTGCCGGTGCAGCTGGATGTCGTCTGTCGTAAGGCCGGAGATTGGCTGGACGCTGTGGTCCAACATCTGCATTTTTAAAATTTTACTGTTACTTTGAGACGATATATATGAAAAATAAAAAATACATAATTAGAAAACTTGTGAAAATGAAAGTACCTCTGTCATCCCATTGTTCTCCCTGTGGAAGAACCATGTCCGGATCACCTCTGAAATCCATTCCGGCATATGGAAAGTCTTGTATCACAAAAAGCTGGCCCTCTAGCCAGTCGAAGTAACTGTCTGAGAATCGAACCACTGCAGCACCCTCGTCAGGATGCCGGGCCATCACCGCAACCCATCGAACAAGCTTTGGCTCCCGAGGACCCAAGTCATCAACAGTGAGTTGCTGAGGGATCAGCATAGGAACTCTCTCCAAGGCAAAGCTCACGACTAGAGGCCCATATCCAAAAGTCTTTAGTCGTCCGTTCTTTGCCTTGGTTAGTTGGCTCTTCATATGAGCCGACACAGCTTCGCACCAGTTGAAGATGGTGCCTTGGTAACAGTCAACTGCCATCCGCATTTGGGATCCGGAAGCAATGTGCAAGGCGGCCGCGCCACAAATCCTAGTGACCGTAAATGCAATAACTCTAAGTTCCGCCAGAGCGATGTGCTTTATCTCCACGCCTTTTTTATGGCGAGTCCCTGGTCTGCACCACTCCTCGCGGAGATCATCAAGGGATTGGCCACCCGGCCTGGTCCCCGCAAGGTTGAGTTGCTCACCTCTGTTTGGCAAGCCAGTGAGAAAGTATACATCCGAGGGCTCTATCTCGAGCTGGTGCCCTCCAATGTAAAAGCATTGATCTTGAACGTTCCATCGCTCAACTAGCCATTCCAAAAATCTTACCTGGCCCCTCATGCCCGGTATGGTCCAATATTTGTACAATCCACATGTTCTTAAGGCATCCAGAGAGGGTTGGTGGTTAATCGCAGCTTCATCGTCTTCTACGTGCTCTCTCTCTCTCCAGTCTAACATGTTTTGGGCCCTGCACATCAAAAGAGTCAATTAGAAATTAATTTGAGAAAATTTGGTGGTTTTTTGAGAGAGTTAGGGTTTTGAAATGCGCCCTTTGCGGAAGACGCACCCCGGCTTTTTAGCACAGGGCGTCCGGACGCAGCTCGCCTGAAGGCGGACTGCGTCCCCAGACCTTTTTCCCGTGTGAGAAAAAGTCGGGGGACGCGGGTCACCCGAAGGGCACCTGCGTCCGCCGAGGGGCGCATTTTGAACCCAAAACCCCCCCAAAAAATGAAACAGAGACCAAAAACAAAAAACTAAACGGATAAAAATGAAGAGTGGGATGTGTAAAATACCTCGGTGAAGCGGCGTTCGATTCCGACGGTCAGATTTTCCGCAGCAACCACGGGAAGTTTCTTGTCAAAAGCTCCTTTTTCAACCTCAACAGTGAAACGGTAAAAATGACATGGTAAAAGGTCTTTTTATAGGTTTTTTGGATGAATTAGTTCATTTTTTACCATGAAAAGATGTTTTCAAATGTATTTTTGCCTATTTTAAACAGGTATGAGTAATGTGTCGCTTTTGTGCAGGACGAAGGGATTTCAAGGGAAATTGTAATTTTTCACAAACAAAATTTCAGAGTCATCTTTTAAGCCCTTTTCTGACTCCTAAAACATGAAAAGATCGCCGAGTGTTTCTTTTTCACTCGTTAAAACGGAATTAAAAGACGGTCCCCTTTTAGCTCTTTTCTGACCGCAAAATCAGGAAAAGATTGCCGGGTTTTTGTCGTTTCAAACTCGATAAGGAAATAAAACGACGTGTCTTTGATCGCTTTTTACTTTTCAGGTCAACGATACTATTATGAAAGTACTCCTTGGTCGCAAGATCAAGCGGTTCCCCCAGGTATTATTTTATACTTTTTCGGGCTTGAGGGACACAAATATACGAAAAAGTTCAACGTGGAGTTTCCTTAAGTTTTTCAGACTCTCTAAAATTGAAAAACGCCGAGTTTCTCCTATACTGGGCTCGTTAAACTTTTACAGTAAAGGACCTGTTCAATTACAAACAGGAACGAACCACTCCTTCCTAGGGTTCGCATTTAAACTAGGTTGGACTCGTCCGAAGGATGAGCTTATAATCAAGCATATGTTATCCTCCTCAAGCTTGTTAAAAATAAAGAGGTACTTGCCAGAAATGGTGGGGGAAAAAAGAGAAGAATGAACCTATTTGTCACCTTTTGCCTCAGAAGAAACTTTATTACCGCTCTTGAACACGACACTTTTCATTCACCTGGGTTGGGAAATCTTTTACCTCACAGTTGACTAAATCACTTTGAAAATCTTTAACCGGGTTCAGGGATCAACTTTGAGTTATTCGTCACCAAACCATCTGTTGTGTCGTTATGTGTTCAAGAGGTCTGCAAGCAAAACTTTCATCTGCAAAATACTTGTCATCCATTGACCATCCCTGAGTCAGTCCTTACAGCAACATTTCTTCAACTTGAACAATGATTTCGTGTTGCGGGCTTGCCTGCAACGGGTCGCTTTCTATCGACATCGACACATTATCTAGAAAGATGACTTAGGAATCGACAGTACCTTGAAGTCTGCATGCATCAATGGCAGGTTTCTCGCCTTTGACGTCAGTTTACATCATTGACTTTCGATCAGAGGATTCCGTGAAGTGTTCGACATCAAAACATCTATTCACATTTCACGGGTTGTGCTTGGTACTTTGAGAACCATTGACATTACTGGTGGTTTCTCTCACGCTTGTTAACAGTTTACATCATTGACTGGTAATCAAGTGGTTTCTACCATGTTCGACATCGAATCATTTAATCACATGGCTAGAATCGTACCAATTCGGGAAGTAGAAGTGAAGACCCTGGATCTAGTTTCTACCATCCAGGCTGCGAGGAGTTTTGTATTCATTATCTATGTAGACTAATCATAAACAGATGGCTGCGTCCATACTGTGTCTACAAAAGTCTATAAAAATGATGTACTGCAAGATCATTCCTGTATCAGATAGTTAGTCCATTAGTTAAAGTTTTGAATCTGAGTATGGGAATGCCTACCTCAGTGATGATATAATCTTATCCATGTATTTTGTGTTGAAAATTGCAGGTTCCAACCAGGCCATCCACAAGGCAATCCTTGAAATGATAAAGCGCTTCACCCTTCCTAGAATTACAAAACCCTATTCTATTCCAGGCTTCGCACTTTAGGGGGCAATCTGTTACACTAAAAAATGTCACCTTGACTACTTACAGTTAGTATGGCTCAAATCAACAGTCATGCTACCCTCTTAGGCAAGTCTCATGCCTCTGTTATCCATCTCAAACTCAAAGAAGAGAGAAAGTCTTGTAAAAATCATGTTTATCTCTGGGGTCGCAGGTTCTCTCTAGCCTTACCTGCGGGGACGCTGACCATGTTCACAAAATCTGCGTCCATGGACGCTCTGTATGTTAAGGGACAGGTGCGTCCCTCTGTAAAAGGCAAAATGCGCGAGTTTTATCTTGAAAAAGTTACTTGTGGTTACTTCTAGAACATTCTAGAGGTCGGTTTGATGAAATGGATGCGCCTCCAGTTGGTTCATGTATCTCTATTAAGGGGGAACTTATCCCATCAATAAGGGAGCTATCCCACCCATAGAGGGGGATGATCCCATTGATAGTGGACCTGAATAACCTCTTTACAGCACTATAAATAAAGGCATTGAGCCAGAAGGAGAAGAGGTTGGAGCTATACATTTTCTTTGGGTAAATGCTGCAGGATTTAGGTCTTCCATTAGAGCCTTTGTGAGGAGAGATTGTCTTCACTTGATTCTACTTGGGAGAGGGTGAGCTTTGTCAAAGTAGAGGAAAACCCTTGATGGACCCTGGGAGGAACTTGCACAACACCAAGGCCAGGTTGTAAGAGTTTCTTTGTTTCGTTATTAATACAAACTGGTTTATTTTTCTCAATAGCTTGTGTTAATGAGTTATTTCATGTGTTCCTTGGTCTGCATGTTGAATATATGTTTTATTATATGAAATGCAAGTGCTTGGTAATTGTTTGATTGTTTGTGGTTGCAGGAATTGACTTGAAGGAGGAGCTCATCCGGATCGTCAAGAACGGACTTCAACAACAGCGTTTTGGAATAAGGTAAGCCTAAACACTTGTAGTTTTCATGTTGTAAAAGGTGTATTTAGAGAAAGATCACTCCATTTTGTCTTGTTTGTCATTAGAATGTCTTAGACTTCTAGGAAGGTCAGTCGTGTCCGCACCCTTGACAGATTCCGTGTGACAAATTGGCGACTCCACTGGGGAATCCATTAATGAGAGAGTCTTTTCCTTTATATGAACTTTGCTTTGAGAAAATCATTTTTATTTTCTGGTTTTTGACTGTGAGAATTAGTATTTGGGTGGCTTAGCTATAGCTTTAGTTGGCTTTAGTTTTTCTTCTTTTTTCCAGAAAGACGCAGTCTCTGTGTGCTGCACAGTGCGTCCTTGGACGCGCTGTTGTCGACTGCACAGTGCGGGGCCGCACCTGTGACAACGGCTGGCCTGCGTCTTCCTGTAAAAGTTAAGAAAATTCCATTTTTGCCTTAAATTACTTTTAGATTTTGTTTTTTCTTAGTGTTTTCTGCCCAGATCCTTTAGTACCCTGTCAAGAATTCTCACCTGAACTCGTTTTGTGAGCTTTGAGTGTTTTAGTGGTTTTCAACGAAGTTTAGACCTAGGGTTTGATTTTTGGTAAGGCTTTGTAGTGACTTTGAGCTTAGAAAGTTGTCCAGCCTTAGATATCTCTGGTTAGTCAACCTTCTTAGAAGTTGAGCCTGCCGTAAAGTCTCCTTGTTTGAGCAACTTGTCATTTGAGTTGTTTTGGGTCAAATTTCGAATTGCTTGTTTTTAAAGTATTGATTTCCATTTTCAAAAAGGACAAAAAGATTAGAATTTTGTTTTGACTAGTTTTTGGTTCTGCAATAAGCTAGTCCTTGATTTGATTGTGATCAAGTAAAACACCTTAGAAATAATCATTGTTAGTTTTGGCCTCGTTAAGATTGCTTAGAGTAAATTTGCCTTTAGTTTGCTTATGAGTGCATTTTCATAGATTTTAAGAGTTTTTAAGATTGTTTTTTTGGTTATATTAGATTTATTTGCTTTATTAAAAGAAAAATACAAAAACATCTTCTTAAAAAGTCTTGTTTCAAGTAGCTTTTTGTTTTCAAAAGAAGAAAAGAGTTTTTTCGTGCATGTAAAGAGAAGTTATGTTTTTATGCTTGGAAAAGAAAAACGAATTGTTTCTTTGATTGTCTTCAATTAAGAAGTTGCTTTTATAAGGATTGCATTCTCTCAACTTTTTAGTTAAGCAATTCATCGAAAAAGTAAAGTAGTGGATAAATCATTTTAGGTGCATTTTGTAGTGGTTTCGAGTCGAGTCAACATACCACTAGTTTCACTTCCATCACCTTTTGACTTAAGAAACAACCTTAAAAGTAACGCTTAAATTAAAATCAATCTAGTAATCTTTATTTTTCTAGGGCTCTGAAGCACCAACATAGCTTAGGCTAGGGTCTTGGAGTAGGTGAGTACTTAACTCTCCAAGACTACAAAACCAAACAGATAGTCTATCTTGAGTAGAACAAATCCAATTGTTTCAGTTACATTCTGGAAAGCTCCTCTTAAAGGAGAAACACGAGCTCGTGTCCGAACCAGTGAGGGGATCATTCCTCCCTCGTTGGGAACGACGCCAGGCAGTACGTATTACAAACGGTAAACCTCGGATTAACCATTGTCGAGGAGCCAGGGGTCACTTATCGGTAAACCTTGGATTGTTGTCAAGGAGCCGGTAAGGGGATTGGAGCTTGCTACTCTGCCCTTGCGTGCTGTCGGAGTTTAGACTGTTCCCCCAGGTGTAATTGTTGTGATTGGTAACCTTAGTGGCCATAATATCTAGGATTCTACCCAAGGTGACGGTGGAGGGAAGGTCCCACTGTACCTGGAGCAGACGTCGGTTATACTCACTTGGATTTTCTGGGGGGTTCGCTTCACTTCGAGACGGTTAAAGTGGAGGAACTTGGTCCAGTCTATTCATTAAGCAGGTTGCCGGGGTAACTGTTCCACCCACTATTTCTGTACTGAATCCTGCGAGGTTGGGCCTAATCACCAACTAGCGCTTTTGGTCCGGAAGACTACTGTTTGTGTGTGGTTTGACGCTCTAGATTATTTAGGCGTGTGCTTCAAATTTGATTGGTTCTTTAGAAGACTTTAGGTGGTTTGATTTGAAATTTTTTACTTTGATTTCGTGTGTTGTAGTTAAAATCTTTAATTGTGGCGGAATTACCGAGACAGTCCCGTAGACTTCGGGGCAAGTCTCCTGAGATTGTTACCGGGATAGATTTGTTAAGAAAACTCCGTAAATCGCGGGGTGAATCTCCTGAAAACATTCCGGGTCATTTAGAAGGGTTAAAGGTCCTTGTAACTCCTCCTAGTGGCAGTAGAGTAGGTTCACCTGAAGAAGGAGAATCTTCTTTGGTAGTCCATCCAGATTACCAAAGATTAGAAACAGGTTACAATCCCGAAGCTGTTACAGTTTCCGAGCTTGCTGGTAGTTTTTCATCTGCCAGTGAAACAGGCGAAGAACCTGAAATTTCAGAACCTGTTACTCCAACTCCTAGTGTTCCTGATTCACCAAGAATAGAAAGAATTATCACCGAAAATCTTCCTGTTGGATTAATTGCTATAGAAGAACTTGTTCCAGAGGAAGAAATAGGCGTTTCTGATTCTGAAGATCTAATTACCCTTGATCTAAGGGAGCGTGAATCCATCTTTTACAGTCCTCCTAGAAGTGAGTCTTGGTACCTTGCATTAACCAATTTTTTAGACAACTCAGTAGGTTTTTCTACACCTCGTACTCCGGTTCCACCTAGAGGAATTCATTCTCCTGTAAATATGTCTGGTCAGTCGTCTGTGTTTTCACAAAGTCCTGAATCATTTTTACATGGCGGTCCTTCTGTTCCTACTGGGTATCAGTCACTTTCTGGTACCTTTGCGGGAGCATCTCCTCAACCTGTTGATCATGGGTTATTAGTTGGAAACAGTGGTAATGTACCATTGAGTATAGGTGAAGTTTATATGATGTCAGGTTCAACTCCCATTAACCAACCTCAAGGTGGCCAATTACCGCCTGGGGGGCAACCTTCGTTAATGCCTGGGGGGCAACCTCAAGGTACTTCATTTGTGACTGGGGGGCAACCTCAAGGGTATCAACCCCAGCCTCAATACGTACCCCAAAGTCAACCTCAGTATCAGTATCAACCTCAAGGATGGCAACCTCAAGGATGGCAACCCCAAGGGTATCAACCCCAAGGGTATCAACCTCAAGGATACCAACCTCAAGGTCAAGGTCAACCCCAGTATTCGTATTTACCTCAAGGTTATCAACCTACGGGTCAATACCCTGGTCAAGGTTATCAACCACCTCAAGGGCAATCATATGGGACTACACCTTACAGTTATCAACCCTATCCTCAATACGGCTATGGATCTCAGTATCCTCAACCTGTTACGAGTCAATACCCTGGAATGTTAACATGGGATCCGTCACAGGGTCAACAGATGTCGCAACCAAGTATACAGTCGGTACCTCAAGCAGGACAACCTGCAGTTCCTGGTCCACCCCAGCAACCGCAACCTGTCCAGTCAAGTGTTCAGACCCCTGTAACTTCTGTAGTTACTCAGCCGCCAATTGCACCGAGTACTCCACCTCACACGGCTGCAGCAGCTACCGCTTCATCTACCATGCTTACATCTGGAGTATCGGCAGCTCCGGTTTCTACTGTCCCTGTAACCGCTCCTCAGACATCTGTACCGTTGTCTGGACCCACGGTTCAAACCACAGTCCAGATGCCTGCAGGTCAACCTGGTACAAGTACGGTTGTTACTACTCAACCTCAATTTGTTCAACCTCCGTACCAGGGACAGTATCAACCTGGTCAAGCTGCCCAACAACCGGTTTACCAGTATCAACCGTATCCTGGGTACAATTATCAACCACCTCAACAACCCCAGTACGGTCCGGTTAATCCTGGTTTTCCAGGAGGATATAATATCCCCAATGCGAATCCTGTTCCTAGTTATCCTGGATATCCTCCTCCTGGGGCTGGTATTGTGACTCAGAGTTTCAGAGATCCTAACCGGCAGTTACCATTTATTGCGACTTTAGATTTACCCGACTTGACGCGCCTAACGAACGATCCAATTCAATATCTTCCGTTCTGGCCGCCAATGCCAAATAAGTTGCCCAGCGATATACCCAAGTTCGAAGGTAAGTCTGGAGAGGATCCGTCTAATCACGTGATGACTTACCACCTCTGGTGTGCATCAAATTCCATCTCAGATGATTCTATCCGCTTACGTCTTTTCCAGCGTACACTCATTGGTCTCGCAGCCAAGTGGTACATTGAGTTGCCACGGGCTTCTTTTTACAACTTTAGCCAGTTAGCTACTTCATTCTTAACTCATTTTCAGTTACCAGTCAGATACGATAATGGTACGGAATTATTAACTTCGCTAAAACAATCGACATCCACGTACATTTCTGATCACATCCATGAGTGGAGACGTCGAAGGAGATTAGTGAAAGTTTTTATCCCGGACCAAATTTTAGCTGAATGGTTTGTAAAATCATTATTACCAAGAATTACTGAAGATGTAGCTAAGGCCGGCGTAGTTACTGAGGAGCAAGTCATTGCTCAGGCACAATACCTTGACTTAGTTTACACTCAGTCGGGTACGTTACACGAGAAAATTCCGGATCTTCCAAAGTCAAACCAAATCGCTGCTGCTCCTTCGGGATCTCATGCCGCTGATGGTATGATCGGTATCGTGACTACGAAGAGTAAGAAGAAGTCTTCCAAGACCTCCAATACTCCAATTATCACTTTGCCTGATTCTCCGACAGGAGAGTCTTCTCCTCCTGAACTTACCGCCGACATTCACACTGTAGAGTCATCTACGGCCAAATCCAAAAACGGTGGAAAGAAGAAAGGAAAGAAGAAGGCTAAAGCAGACAAGGCTCCAAAGGAGAAAACGGAAAAGTCGGAAACTAATGACGAAAAGCGCAAACCTCGTTATCCTTGTCTCATTTGTGAAGAAGATCATTTTACGAGAGACTGCCCTCATCGGGCCGAGGTAGTGAAAATAGTTAAAGGTTCTCCGACTCCTGCTGTGTTAAAGAATCCATTCCCCGAGCAGGAAAATAAGATGATAGGTTCTTCTTCGAATGCCAGTGAAGAACCCATTTTGATGATGTCTCATGTCAGGATTGCGACTCGATCGCAAGATTATGGTAGTAAGGCTCCTGTTGATGGTAAAGAAGCAGAATCTTCTAACTCTAACCCATCAACCTCAGCTCCTGGTTCCGATCCACTACAGATCGAAAAACCTAACCCAGACTTAGTGATTAAGCCGCCCGCCAAGGGTGTACTTCGAAGGTCTGCTTTCAATCCACATGCGAGAGCAGCCCAGAATTACAACATTGTTGAAGATTTAGCTGTTTCACCTTCAGCAATGTCGGCACTCGAAGTGCTGCAGTCATGTCCAGCGCAACGAAAATTGCTTTTGTCGGCTATTGGAGCTGTCGATGTTCAGGACCCGAACCTAATGATCTTTGATCTAGAAAATAGTACACCGCGTCTCCCCCATCAAATGGCTTTCCAAATTCCAGTGATAGTCAAAAACAGGCCTATTCATCGGACTGTGATTGATGAGGGAGCTTCTACGTGTATTATGTCGATTCAATGTTGGAGATCGCTTGGTTCTCCTTCGTTGAACCAATCCCCCACCATCCTTAAGGCCTTTGATGGCCGTGGGTTCCGTCCGTTTGGTATTCTACAAGAATTGCCTATAAGGGTCGAAGGTAAAACCGTTAGTCTGGATGTGGAAGTGGTTGATGCCCCTCTAGACTACAACCTTCTTTTGGGTCGAAGTTGGTCATATGCTATGACAGCGGTCGTTTCATCGGTCTTCAGAGTTATTAAATTTCCACATAACGGTAAGATCGTGACTATTGATCAGCTGACATACTTTTCATCCGACCCAACCTCTTTAGAAACTATCCAGCATGTTGGTAAAACTAATAGGGTTTATAATATTAATATTAGGGTTTAAAACTAATCCCTTAAGTTTATAATATTCCTAGGGTTTAATATTAATCCATTGGGTTTATAATATCAATAAATTGGGTTTATTAATCTAAGGGTTTATATTCCCGGGGTATAATATTATTCAAATGGTTTATTTGATTAATCCTAAGGTTTAATATAAATCCTTTGAGTTTATAATATTAACAATCGCTTACGTTTATAATATTAATCATAAGGTTTATATTCTTAGGGTTTAATATTTTTCCTAGGGTTTATAATATTAATCTTAGGTTTTAATATTAATCCCTCTAGTTTATAATCCCTAGGGTTGATAATATTAAGCTCTTGTGTTTATTAATCCTAGGGTTTATATTCCTAGGGTTTGATGTTATTCCCTTGGGTTTATAATATTAATCCTAAGGTTTATAATATTAATCTTAGGGCTTAATGTTTATTTTAGGGTTTATATCTGTTGGGTTTATAATATTAATCCATTGAATTTGATATTATTCCCTTGGGTTTTTAGTATTAAACCCTTGGGTTTATTAGTCACTCAGGTTTATAATATCAATCCCCTTGGTAAATTAATAAGGGTTCATATTACTCGGGTATCATATATTATTCAACAAGTTTAGGGTTTAATATAGATTCCTTAAGGATTATAATATTGATAATTGCTTACATTTATAATATCAATCCCAAGTGTTTATGATGCTAATATCTTGGGTTTTCAATATTAAACATAGATACCGATCAAACAAGAAAATTACCTAGTATCCATTTTTTTTAGGTAGCAAAAAATCACTCGATTTTGAAAAATGGTGATTCAGAATACACATTTTTTTGGAGCATATTTTTGCCACTTAATTTTTTTTTTTTATGTATCTGGTATGAACAGTTTTTTTAAATGTTAGTGATTTTCATGCTGATTTTGAAAAGTGTTGATGCAACATCAACACATTTTTTTAGAGGGCTTATTTTTACACTTTAAATTTTCTTATGTATCAAGTGTGAACATTTTTTTTGTTAGTAATTTTCATCTTGATTTTGAACAATGTGTTCATCAACACTTTTTGTTTAGAGGGCTTAGTTTTTACACTTTAAGTTTTCTAATGAATTAAGTGTGGATAATTTTTTTTAAATGTTGGTGATTTTCATGTTAGCAATAAAAATAAAAAAACATGACAAAAAAATTTTATAAAAAAAAACCAAAATTAACTTGTAAAAATAAAAAAAAGTTGAATAAAATATTAATGGAAAAGAAAAGAAAAGAATAAATAAATGATTTTTTTTCAATATATATATATAATTTAAAGAAAAACAAATTAAACCAAAAAAAAACCTAAAAACATTTTTTTTAAAGTTAAAAAAAAACAAATAAAAAATAACAACCTCATTAGAAAAAAAATTTAAAATAATTACCAAAAAAAAATTAAAATTAAAAAAAATTATGAAAAAAAATTAAAAAAAAAATCAATTAAAATAAAATTTAAGAACTATTTTTTTAGATTAAAATTTTAAAAATAAAGAAATAACATAAAATTAAATTAAAAGAAAATAACAAAAATAAATTAAAAAAATTAAATTACACAAAAAATATTAATTATTAATTATTATTATTATTTTTAAATTAAAAAAATTAAAAAAATCCAAAACAATTAAAAAATATTATTTAAATTTAATATATATATATATATATATATATAAATTAAAAAAACCCTGCCCTCTATATATATATATATTAAAAACCCCACCCCGCTCCCTCCTCCCCGCCTCACCCCACAACCTCCCTCTCCCTTTCCACCCGTTCCCCTTTCCCCTCCTGCCCCCCCCGGGCCCCAGCCAACGATTAAGGGGTCGCAGGCTGGGGGCCCGGGCAGGGGGGGAGGGCTGGGTGGGGAGGGGAGCGAGGTAAGGGATGGGAAAGGCTGTGATGAGGGGCGGGGGGGGGGGGGGGGTGCTTGGATGGGGAGGGTAAAGGGGAGGACCAAGGTGGGAGGCAAGTGGAGGGGGAAGGGGAAGGGGAGCGAGGGGGTGAGGAGGGAGAGTGAGGCAGTGGGGTGGAGCAGAGGGAGGTGTGATTTTTTTATTAATATTTTTTATTAATTGTTTTTCTTTTTTTGGTAATTATTTAACCACTTTTTTTTAAATGATGTTTTTATTTTTGACTTTAAAAAATGGTTTTTTTTGTTTTGTTGTTGTTGTTGTTTTTTTTTGTTTTTCTTAATATATATATATATATATATAATTTTTTTTTTACAAGTTAGTTTTGTTTTTGATGATATTTAATTTATTTTTTGTCATGAATCATCCCCTTGCCACCCCTGGCCAGTTGGGCCTTGGGGTAGCCGAAAAAAAATAATTTATTTTTTTAATGTTGTATTTTATTTTTCTTATTTTTGTAATTTTTTGATTTATTTGGTTTTTATTTTATTTAAATCTTTTTATTTTTTTAATTTTTAATTTTTTACTTGGTATGGTTAATTTCTTCTACATTTTATAATTTTTTTTTTATGTCAGTATTATATATTTTTTATATTTGATTTTTTGTGTCATGTTTTATTACTTGTTATTATTTTTTTATTTTTATGTTTTTTCAATATTTGAATTTTTGTTTTTGTTTTTTTTTTGGTTGTATTTTTGTGTTTTTTTGTTTTTTGTTTTTCTAATATTTGAATTTTTGCATTTCTATATATTTTTTATATTTAATTTTTTTTGTCATGTTTTTTTATGTTTTATTACTTCTTATTATTTTTTAATTTTTTTTTTTCGATATTTGAATTTTTGTTTTCTTATATATATATATTTAATTTGTATTCATTTTTCTTAAATTATATATATATATATATATATATATATTTTACAAGTTAGTTTTGTTTTTTGTTTTTTATGATATTTAATTTATTTTTTTGTCATGAATCGTGCCCTTGCTACCCCTGGCCAGTTGGGCCTCGGGGTGGCTGAGAAAATTTAATTTATTTTTTTAATGTTGTATTTTATTTTTGTAATTCTTTTTTTATTTGGTTTTTATTTTATTTAACTCTTTTTTTTTTACATGGTATGATTAATTTATATTTTTTATATTTGATTTTTTTGTCATTTTTTTTTTTTTTTTTTTTTTTTTTTTTTTTTTTTTTTTTTCTCGGTAAATCTATTCTATTCTATTATATTATATACATGAAAACATTACAGTCATAGAGTCAGGTTGCCCAAGGCCGACTGTGGCTCTTTGGGTTAGCATTTCGCAGCTCAGTACCAGCCCTCGCAGGGGCAGCACATCCATACAGAACCGTTTCCACATCGCGACATAACACAACAATGTTTCCAGACCATACAAAATCATCCCGCACAGGGGCACCGGAGCAAAAAATTCATCCCTCGCAGGGGCATCAAAAGACTTATGACAACATCCCTTACGGGTCCTACGAACAAAACCAAAGCAGACATAGACATATATATAAACCAGAGAGACATAGACAAAGACGTATGACCTATACCAGACCTGAACAATTACGGAGGACGACAGAGTGTGCCAATGGAGGCTATTCCTCCGGCTTCTCCTCGAGAATTCTGCACCACCCGTAATGTTCTGGGAGGCCGTCCCAATCTTCCGCCGTGTTCTTCTTGGAGGTCGACGCCTCCTGCTCCTGAGGGCGGTTAGGAGTCTGCTCAGGTACCCCGGCTGGCTCTTCCTCGACATTTTCCAGGCGTTCACCTGGGAGCTCCCCCTTGCTGCCCGAACCGCCTTCACCTTCCTGAGAATCCTCAATGAATAAAACCGAGATGTGTGCATTGATGCGGGAATTGTCCCTCGAGCTGCCGAGAGTGAAGATGGCGGAGCCGAACGCTGGAAGAGGGTTCGGTCCAGAGTTGGGATTGCCCGCGTCCATGAATTGGCTCGCCTGGATAGGAGTGGCCCCTGCCCTTCTGTGGCAGTAACAGCAACAACAGTGGTGGTGGGACTCTGCAGCTGGATGGCGAGAAGAACCTCCTCGAGCAGAACCCCGTCGACTGAGCAACCTTTGCCTGGGTCTAACCATCTTTGCAGGGATGCCGGTGGCTTGAAGCAGAGCGGCAATTGAAGGCTTTCCCGGCTTGAGACGCCCCCCAACAGAATTAAATCCTCTCCCAGCAGTTCTGGGACGAAGCTCAACAGAACAGAGACAACAATCAACAGAATTTCCGAGCTTGAGACTTCCCTCAGCTTCTTGAATGCCGACCTTAACAGCAAGAGCTGTAGCCTGGATGATAAAATTGCCAACAAAAACTTGAACTGCGTGATCCCAGCTCTGAGCATAAGCCTGCGACATTCCCTCATCCTTCTTAAACTTCTCAACATTCCCTCGAGACCTGTTCTCCATAACTGCACTCTGCAGCCTCCCCATTTCACCTGACTCTGCATTGAATACCCTGCGATCTCACCTTAGCCCTTAACTCCTCGGCGGCGAGAGGCATTGAATACCCCGTTTAATCTCGAGGCAGCACATGTCTGGCATGTGGCTCCTCACTGCCACTCGTACTATCACCCGCATCCGGGTTTTTTGTCATGTTTTATTACTTGTTATTATTTTTAATTTTTTTTTCAATATTTTAATTTTTGTTTTCTTATATATATATATTGATATATTGTGGGGTCCGTGTCAATGCTTGCCTAGCAACCTGATCCTATTATGTGCAATTTGATGGTTGATTTTAAAATTTTTGTTATAATGAATTGAGCCTGCCCACATTGTGTTAATTTCATGGTTGATCTTTAAGTTTTCATTATAATGGGTTGAGGTCACCTACACTGCGTGTCAATTTGATAGTTGATTTTTTTTTTTTTTGCAATGTATCAAGTTGTCTTAGCTAAGATTTTAAAATCGCTATACATTTACCATTAAAAGAAAATATTCTTGGTATAATAACTCTTTCATTCAGGTGTTCATTTTTAAAGTTTTTTAGTCATAAATTTTTTTCATAATGTCATGCTTGAAATATTTGAAAACTTAAGATTGTTTTGTAGTCATAATCTTTGGTTTTAATTCCATGGTTGAAAATTTGTCAAGATTTTATTGTTTTTCTAAGTCATGATATTTTATTTTTAAGGTTATGGTTGAAAACAATTATAAATATTTTTTCTTAGTACCATGCTTGAAAATTGTTGGAATTTTAAGGTTTTTCAAAGAAGTGATATTTTAAATTTACTGTCATGCTTAAAAATCGTTGGAATTTTAAGGCTTTTCAAAGGCGTGATATTTTATTGTTAATGTCATGTTTGAAAATCATTGGAAATTTAAAGTTTTTCAGAGTCCTGATATTTTATTTTTAACGTCATTATTAAAAAATGTTGAAAATGTACCCTGAAAAAAAGACGTTATTCCGGCATCAACACTTTTTGATTTCAAGGTGTTTTTTGCACCAAACAAAATGGATTTTATTGTTTTTTACTGTTATTTTTAAAAAATATTGAAAATTTATTCTAAAAAAATAAATGGTGATGCAGAATCAACACTTTTTATTTTTGGGTTGTTTTTTCATGTATTTTTGGGATTTTTGGGCTCGAGTACCCATTTTGAGTTAATAGTTCCCATTTGATCGATAACTATGTTATTAATTGAACTTCACATTGTGACAAATATTGTCATATGCCTCAGGTTTTCAGTATTAATTCAATGGGTTTATAATATTGATCCTAGGGTTTCTAATATTAATCATAGGGTTTCTAATATTAATTTTAGGGTTTGATATTAATCCCTCCAATTTATAATCCCTTGAGTTTATAATATTAATCCATTAGGTTTATTAATCTTAGGGTTTAATATTAATCCTAGGGTTTGATGTTATTACCTTGGATTTATAATATTAACCCTAAGGTTTATGATATTAATATGAGGGTTTAATGTTTATTTTAGGGTTTATAATATTTATCTTAGAGTTTTTTTTTTTTTTGGTCAAATAAGAGTGGAGCCTTCTATTAACTGCCTGAAAAAATACATATGCTGTGCCATGGATTTACAAAGTAAGGACCAACCAGGGCTATCCCTATGAAGGGTAGCCAACTACACAACCCCTCAACCCTCAACCTGAAGTTTACAAAATAAGTCTCCATCCATGATCCTGTGAGATCCGAGGGTCACGATACTATCGTCTTGGCAACATACACTCCTTTTACCCGATTCACGGACCCCATAAGGAATGTGAGCCATTTTTTTATGAATGTTTGGGTCTGGTTTGAAACTTAAGCTTTGATCACTTTTAGAACCCGAAAACCATGCGAAAACGCCTCTGTTGATCTGACGGTCCTTCGAGATATCGGAGCAGAAACCTGCACAATCTTTACTCTCCTTTTTGGACCCGATGAGCATTTTAAACTGCTTATCTAAAAAGCATCGGGTCCGCTTTGGTGGTTAACCTTCGATTACTTTTCCACTCGATGGCCATTCGATTACACAGGCTGTCAGGATCCATGGCCGATGACCTACTAAGAGGCCTGCTGTTTACCAAGTGCCTCTCCCTTGTGGAAAGCTTTGTTTTAAGCATTTTTCTTCTCCCTTTTTTTCCTTTTTTTTTTAATTAATTTTTTGAAAATCAATGGTTAAGAATGGCTTACACTTCCACTTTCTCCTGCTTCCACTAATCTTCCTTGTTCAGTCCTGAAAGTATGAAAGTTTTCCATGTCTTTGTCCGCCTGTCTTTGAAAATCCTCACGCAATTTCCCTGACGGTGTTGAACCCCATGCATGCCTGCTGTAACTTTCTTTGCAAAACACTCCTTCATTTGCTAGACGATCAACTAGCATATTGGCTTTTCTTCGCACATGAACAAAGCTGTCCGTTCTCAGGGTTTGTAGGTGGGATTGAATGCATTGAAAGACCTGCAAAAGTCGGCAATATTTTGATACTTTTCCAGGTGCTTTTCCATTGCAGATCTGCTTGGTCGCATTAATAACCAATTTCGAGTTAGCTTCAATGATGGCATTATGAGAATTTGACTCGAGTAGTATTTCCAGGCATTGCTCTAAGGCCATGAGCTCTGCCATGTTATTTGTAGCAATTCCCAGATGAGTATGAAAGATGTTCTTTATGCACCCCTGCTCATCTCTAATGACCCCGCCAAAACCAACCATCCCTGGGTTACCTTTAGAGGCTCCATCTATGTTAACTTTCAAGAAACCATGAGGAGGAGGTTGCCAAAAGTCTTTACCAACATTTATCTAGCTCACATCCTTGTGTATGCTCTAGGGAACTAGCGAATGGAGACCCAACTGCAGCAGTATACGAGTATCCTGGGGCAGAGTCAGGTTCTTAGGAGGTCTCCCTAACATGACACCAACAGTATCTTTGAGTTGTCTTAATATCTATGCAATAGTGTTATGGGTTGAGCCAGTTTTTCTCTTGAAAATCTTGCGATTGCGTTCTTTCCAGACATTCCAGATTAAGAAGCCTGGAACTAGAGTCCAAGCGTTGTTGATGAGCTCATTGCCTGAGAAGTTTCTTCTCCAATTCCTCATAGTGTTGGTAATACTGAGGCCATCCCTGTCAGTTTTCCTGAAGATTGAGGCCACCCAATCCCACAAGGTTGAGGTGAAAGGGAAAAGGTTGAGTAAGTGTTCCATTGTCTCCTCTTTTGTACCACATATATAACATTTGGATGGGCCAACAAATCACTTCTTCAGAAGATTTTCCCAAGTTAGTATTTTCTTTTGTTGAACCAACCACATGAATAGCTTTATTTTCATCCAGTGCGGGTTTTGCCAAAGGTCCTTCCAAGCCTTATCAGGATTTTGATAATCACACCCTATGGCTATTTGCTTGGCTTCTTTGAGGTTAAAGTTACCTTATGTGTTTCTTCCCCATCTTAGTTGGTCAAACGAGGATGAAACCAAAATATTCCTTTGTTCCAAGTCCATAGCAAGAGAGTTTTCCTGAGCTTTCAAAGGGCTCTCTTCCCTGTAACCTAGATCCTTAAAAGTTCTCCATTTGCTATTGTTCCTTACCTGATCCCAGAAGTCACTTACCATGCATAAACCTTTGTTGTTAGTGTCATTATTGAGATCGGTTAATTCTTCCCTAAATAGGTTTGGTTCTTGCTGCCAGTTATCCTCCCAGAATCTTGCCAGGTTCCCATCTCGAATCTCCCAGAAGCTGTGCTATTGGACAATGCCTCTATTTTCCCAAGCAAGATTCCAAATATGGGAGCCCTTGATAAGCCCAGACATTCGAATATGATCCCTCCCATACCAATTATTTTCATATTTCTGTTTCCAAAGCTTGGCCCATGGGGTTGCCGATTCCTTGAGCCACCTCCACCAAAGCTTTACACCCGAAACTCTGCTGAGGGCCTCAAGGTCATGAAGCCCCAAACCTCCATGGGCCTTAGGTTTGCAGAGCTTATCCCAGCTACCAAAGCCCATTTCTTTTTCTCTTCCCCTTTGCCCCAAAGAAAATCTCTTTGAATGTTCCTGATTTGTTGCAAAACTCCTTTAGGAACAGGAAGAGCTGACATCATGAAAATGGGTATGGCCTGTAGGACAACTTTTGTGAGCACAAGCCGCCCTGCTAAATTTAAATATCTGCATGTCCATTTCTGGATCCTATCATGACGTTTGTTAATGACTGGCTCCCACACTCCCCTGCTTAGAGGTTTGTCTGTAAGGGGCATTCCAAGGTACTTAGAGGGTAATTGATCCCTTTGGAACCCTAGAATTCTGGTAAGGTTTCTCTGAATAGCAATGTCAGTGTTAAAAAATAAAACTTTTGATTTGTCAAGGCTTACCTCTGTACCAACAACCATAGCAAAGTCATTCAGGATTTGTTTAAAAGCTTTGGCTTCCTTTACCGTGGGAATGCCCTACAACATAGTGTCATCCACAAATTGTTGGTGAGTTGAAGCCACTCCATCTGTGGTGAGTTTCAAACCCTGGATTCTTCCCTTAGCACTTGCCATTTTTATTGTTCTGCCTAGCCCTTCCATCATGAGCACAAATAGGAAGGGGGAGAGTGGATCTCCTTGTCTTAGTCCCCTAGAAGGCATGAAGGTTCTTGAGGGTGAACCATTAAGCAGGATTGAAAAATTGGCCGTGGATGCAAGGGCCATGACCCATCTGATCCAATTGTGGTCAAAACCATAAGCTTTCAACACTGCCTTGATGTAAGACCAACTTAACTTATCATAAGCTTTCACTAGGTCAATCTGTATGATCATACCAGTTTGCTTGTTGCTCTTCAGAGAGTGTACCATCTCATGAGCTTGTATGATATTGTTGAGGATCTATCTTCCTTCCACATAACCAGTTTGCTCCTTTGAGATAAGAGCTGGAAGAAGGGGCTTGAGTCTGTTAGCGATCACTTTGGAAATAATTTTGTACACCACATTACATAAAGCTATGGGTCTAAATTTGTCCAGTGTGATGGCTTTTTCCTGCTTTGGAATCAAAGCTATGAAAGAGGCATTGAGAGCCTTCAAGACCGATCTGGATCTTCTTGAGTCTTCCACTGCATCAAGGATGTCTTGTTTGACTGTTTTCTAGCATGCTTTGAAAAAGTCCACATTGAAACCATCTGGGCCAGGAGCTTTCCCATTTTGCATCTCGTTGATAACTTCCCTGACCTCATCTTCAGAAACTGGCCTATTGAGATTATGATTGTCTTCCCTTCTTACAAGCTTGGGAATGTACCTTATGAATTTTTTAATAAACTGTGACCTGTCTAAGAGAGGCTCCTTTGCAATGCTAAGGAAGTGTTGTACTAGGATAGATTCCATTTCTTTGTGGGTTACGAGCTCTTTCCCTTGAGAATCTTTGAGTTTTAAAATTTTGTTATGTGACCTGTGACTCAAAGTTGACTTATGAAAAAACTTTGTGTTTCTTTCCCCTTCTCTAATCCACTGTACTCTCGATATTTGTCTCCAGAAAATCTCCTCTTTCCTACACCTATCATCCCATTCCTTCTGAAGAGCATCAACTTGAGTTTTCCTGTCCTTAGTAAATCCATCTGTGATCATAAGCTGATTAATCCCCAAAAGTTTTTGTTCAATTTCTTTTTTGGCTTTGAAAATGTTACCAAACTGTTTTTTATTCCAATATTTGAGTTTGACTTTGATGTATTTAAGTCTTTGTTGTAGCATGTGCATTTTGGTGCCTTGAAAGGGAAACTCTTCCATCCACCATTTATCAATATTGCTAGTGAAGTCAAGGAGAGAGAGCTAGACAATTTCAAACCTGAAAGGTCTGTTCCTCGGTGTACCCATAAAAGTGCCTTCAAGCTGGACAAGCCAGTGGTATGAGCCTCTAAATGGAAGGATTAACGCTGACATGTTAGGGCCTGTGAGAAATAGGTCCTCAGAGATCATGAATCTATCCAGTTTAGAGGCAACTTGAGAAGCCCCTCCTCTCTTGTTGTTCCAGGTGAAAGTGCCATTTATTGTTTCAACATCCACTAATCTCATGTTATTTATGAAGTTTTGGAAGGCAATGGAGTCTCTGCCTAGTGTTTTGGTACCACCTTTTTTCTCTGTAAGAGATTTGATCATATTGAAATTCCCTGCTAGAATCCAGGGTATATCAGGGTATCTCTCTCTTAGCTCCTCAAGGGAAGTGAGAAGCTTGAGTTTGTCTTCTAGTTTTTGAGGACCGTAGACATTTGTAATCATGTAACTCTCCTTATCACCCACAGGTTGTATTACCAACGAAAGATAGTTCCTGGATGCTTCCGCGTCTAGGATGCCAAGTTTTTGGGGATCCCAAAGCATAAGAATCCCTCCTGCCAAGCTATTTGCCTTAACCTCTAGATACTCATACCTGCTTAACCATTTTCTATGGATTTCTCTGATTTTATCCATCGAGCACTTTGTTTCCTGAATGAAAACCATGTCTGGTTTTTCTTCTTTTATTATACTGCTAAGATTTATTTGTTTCCTTTTACTTCCTAGGCCCTTAATATTCCAAGTTATAAACTTCATTAAGAAAGGTTTGTAAAAGAGTAACTGGTGAGATCTTTCATCTTACCTGAGTTGATCATGAGTTTTCCACATTCTGTCAGTAGCTCATTCTATCTTTTCCTTCCTCTTTTCCTACCCGGGTTCTTGGAAGAGTGCCCCGGTGTTTCCTCCATTGTATTCATCCCTCTATTTTCCTGGTTGTCATGGTTTCTTTTGACTCCAGAACTCTTCGATTGTGATCTCCATAGGAAGAGTTGTTGAACCCTGTCAAACTCCTCTTTTGGCAGGGAGTCAACTCCTTTGGTAATAACCTGCTGCAGAAACTTTTCTAGATCCAAGTTTTCCTTCTCAAGGATCTCTTGTAGTTCATGATCCTCCGTTCCTGCCTCACTTGGGGTCATCTCATGGTCCCTACTGAGCTCCACGTATTTATCTTAGAGTTTATATCCCTTGGGTTTTTAGTATTAAACCCTTGGGTTTTTAGTCCCTTAGGTTGATAATATCAATCCCTTAGGTTGATAATATCAATCCCTTAGGTTTATTAATCTAAAGGTTCATTTACTAGGATATAATATTATTCAAAGAGTTTATAATATTAATCTTAGGGTTTAATATAAATCCCTTGGGTTTATAATATTAATAATTGCCTATGATTGTAATATAAATCCCAATGGTTTATAATGTTAATCTCTTGGATTTTAAATATTAATCCCTTGGGTTTATACTAATAATCCGTTGGGTTTATTAACCTCTTGGGATTATAATTTTAATCCCTTGGGATTATAATGTTAATCCCTTGGGTTTATCAATCTCTTCGGTTCATAATATTAATCCTAGGGTCTAATATTAGTCGCTTCGGTGTATTGATGGCTTGAGTTTGTAATATTAGCGATCTCTTGGGTTTATTAATCCCTTGGGTTTATAATATTAATAATCCCATAGATTTATAAAATTAATCCCTTGGGTTTTTAATATTTATCCCTTTGGTTTATCAATCTCTTGCATTTTTAATATTAATCCCTTTGGTAAATATCTATCCCCTGGGTTTATAATATTAATCCATTGGGTTTAAGATTGTTCCTTTGGGTTTATAATCCATTAGGTTTATAATATAAATTCCTTTGATTAATTGTATCAATCCCTTGGGTTTAAAATATTAATATTAAGGTTTATAATATTAATTTTAGGGTTCAATATTATTCTTAGGGTTTGCAATACTAATCCCAGGGTTTAATATCAATCCCTTGGGGTTTATTAATGGCTTGAGTTTATAATATTAACAATCCCTTGGGATTTTAAAGTAATCCCTTGGGTATATAACATCTCAATGACAATCAATTGTTTTCTCATTGTTACATACATTGCAATTTATTCAACATTGCATTGTTGAAATATGGCAACAAGAATATTCCAATTTAATTTGTCCTTGAATTAAATTGTGAATTAAAATCGAATTTAGTCTTAGTAGCTACTTCGAAATAATTAATTAATTTGTTTAAAATTAATTAGTTGGAAAAATTCAAGTTAGAAGCATTTTTGAAGTCATGCAAGAGTTATCCCTTTAATTAAGGAGATAAGATTGAGTTATATTTGAGTTGTAATTAGTTAACTCAGTTTACTGAGTTAAGTCCAGTTAAATTAGTTCCAAATTGTTTGATGAATTAATAGAGAGTTAACAGTCAGTTGATGCATGCGCGCACTCAACTAGTGCTACTCCAGTTAACTGAAGATTCCCTCATCAGAAACTCATGCATGTCTATTCTGAGAAAGACTCAATTGAGATTAAAGTCAAGGACAGTGTACTATCAGTTGCATGTGTTTTCTCAAATAGAAAACTCATGCATGTAGTCAAGGATTTATTCCTTGAGGATTGCGCAGTTCTGACAGTGTGTGAGAGAGGTTTTCCACTTGGTGAGGTGAAGATCATCCACAAGGAACAACGCAAGGAAATAGGAGCTTGGAGGGCAGAGAGGAAGGTTGGAGAGAAGCCAAGATTGCCTATGAGCATTTGTGAGGATTGTACTGAGAGCTGGCTAGCTATGAGAGCTAAGGCTTTGTATAATTCCTATGTATTTCCACCTGTATGGTAATACGATAGTGTGGGGTTTTTAGTTGAGGCTTTCCCCAAAGTATTTTCATGTGTATTGTGCGATTGATTCTTCTTCTTCTGGTTATATTATTCAGCTCAATCTTTAAGCTTCCACAAATTGATAGTAGAAGTAGGTTATAGTATTTTGCTTTGATTTATATTACATTATCGGGTTAACCTACACCATATTTTCTACATGGTATCAGAGCGATATTTGTAGAGAATTTCTACATGGTATCAGAGTTGTGAACAATACACTGAGAAGATAATTCGAAGTTTGAAGTTTGGGGTTGCAGGTGCAAATCGAATTCATATCATACTTCAAGGGTGGCCAATGGCATTCTATGGCTTGAGACTCGAGTATGCCTTGGAAGGTAGCTCGAACTACATAGCATGGAAAGATAGAATGGAGGTTGTATTAGAAGACAATGGCTTGAAGGAATTCATTAATCAAGAAATCCCAAAGCCAGCTTCAACTAATGCACAAGAGTTGGTTGAGTGGAACAAGTGTGTGGCGAAGGCGAGACAGATCATCCTTGAGGGAGTTCGAGACCATATTGTCTCGAGTCTCCATAGGAAGGATACTCCATTTTCAATGTGGAAGACATTTAAGGACCTCTACCAGAACAATAGCGACCAGAGGAAATTGGCGCTCAAGGATAAGCTTCGAAGAATCAAGATGGAGAAGGGCGATACTATTTCCATATATCTGAACAAGCTCTCCACCTACAAAGATGAGCTTGGTAGTGTGGGAATAACTACTGCTGATGATGATATGGTGAGCCTCACTCTCCTTGGCCTTCCAAAGAGTTGGAATAGCTACTAGGACTCTGTGAATGGAAGCGAGAAACTGCCGGATTGGGAATGACTGTGGTCTGATCTTATGCAGGAGGAGATCAGGAGGAGCACACGAGATGGTTCTTCATCCAAGAATGATTATGAAGAAAATCTGGCCTTAGCAAGTAAGGCAAGGAAAGGGAAGGGGAAGACTTCCCATTTCAAATCGAATTCTTCTCATGGAGGGAAGAAGGGTGACATGTCTAAAGGAAGATGCTTTAATTGTCATGAGATGGAACATTATGTGACCTAATGCCCATTGAAGAAGTCCAAGAAGGGATCCTCGGAAGGATCGGAAGGTGAGGCATTAGCCTCTTAGTTCGAAATGGACTTTACCCTCATCGTATGCTTGGTGTCATCGATGATGGGTTGTGATTGGTATCTTGATAGTGGAGCCTCATTCCACATGACCGATGATAAAAAGTTATTTAGTGCCTTGGAGGAGAAAGACCTCAAGATGTGCATAGAGATGGGTGACGATGGAAGGTATAGTGTTTCAGGAGTGGGCACTGTTGCTTTTCAGAGGGAGCATGGAGCGCCTCTCACCTTGACAGGTGTGAAATATGTGCCTAGATTGAAGAAGAACTTGGTATCGATCGCGATGTTGGAGGAAAAAGGCTACGATGTTGTCTTTAGTAAAGGAAAGGCATTCCTAAGACACATAGCCACGGGTCAGACCAAGAGGATAGGGATTCGGGTGAAGAATCTCTATAAACTAGAGGTAGATGATTGTGCAGCATTGAGTACGAAAGTAGAATTGGTGCAAAGCCAAGACATTGGCGAGTTGTGGCACAGACGGTTGGGCCATTTGCATCATGGGGATTTGAAGATAATGTAGCAGATATCTACAGGACTTCCCAAAGGTAAACTTGAGCAAGTTGACACATGCAAAGGTTGTACCTTGGGAAAGTACACAAAGTCTTCCTTTCATGATCGAGACAGTCGAGCGGAGGCTATCTTAGAGCAAGTTCATACTGATTTGTGTGGACCATTCTCGACGACATCCACAATGGAGCAAAGGTATTATGTGATTTTCATTGATGATTATTCTCGTAAATGCTGGATTTATTTCATGTAGAAGAAGGACCAAACCTTCACAAAGTTTTGTGAGTCCAAAGATTTGGTCGAGAAAGAGCCAGGGAAGAAGATAAAGGCCTGGAGAAGAAATAATGGTGGATAATATGTCTCTAAAGAGTTTAAGGACTTTTGTGCAGTGGAAGGAATTAAATGAGAGTTGATGGCACCTCATAACCCACAGCAGAATGGGGTGGACGAGAGGAAGAACATAACTATTGTAGGGGCAGCACGGGCAATGCTGCATGACCAAGGCCTACCACTTCACTTGTGGGTTGAGGCATGAAACACAGCGGTCTATTTGCAGAATAGAAGCCCGCATCGCATACTTGGGATGAAGACACCAGAGGAAGCTTTCTCCGATAAGAGACCAGATGTGGGTCACTTTAGGATCTTTGGCTCATCGGTATATTTCCATGTGACAAAGGATGCATGGAAGAAGCTTGAGCCGACAACAGAGTTGGGGATACTTGTGGGGTACACTAATACACCTCATAACTATCAGGTGTACTTGCCTACCAGTCGGAGGACAGTGGTTCGTAGAGATCTCAAGTTTGATGAGCAGAAGGCCATGCGAGTTTCCCTTGAGAGGGAGCTCCAACTACAGGCTGTGGAGGAATTGTTGGTTCCTAAGGAGGAGGAGCCTCAGACTGATGTGGAGCAGCCACATGCAGAGGTTCCAAGAGTGGAGACATCCACTCAAGCAAAGTCTTCCAGAGATGGATGAAAATGCACAAGAGAAGTTGACAGATTGTTGGAGGATGTGAGAGAGAATGTGGGAGCACCATTTTCTCAGCACAGACAGAGGAGGTCACCTGAGAGGTACACTGGATACATGGCCCTTACTAGGGAATGTGTTGAGACCGAGCCATCTTCCTTTGAGGAAGCAGTGCAACAACCGATTTGGGTTGATTCTATGGTAGAGGAGTATGACTCCATAGTTCGTAACAGTTTTTGGGACGTGGTTTCGAGACCCAAAAACAAGTCAGTTGTGAGTTCCCGGGTTTACAAGGTAAAACATGTTTCTAATGGTAGTGTGGAGAAGCATAAGGCAAGATTTGTTGCCAGTGGCTTTTCATAGGTCGAGGGGATTGAATATAATGAGACTTTTTCTCCTGTCGCAAAGTACTCATTTATCAGATCTATGTTGGCACTATCAGCACAGATGGGTTGGAAGATCCTTCAAATGGATGTGAGGACTGCATTCCTCAATGGCCATATTGAGGAAGAGGTGTACATAGAGCAACTGGAAGGTTTTGAGACCTTCGATAGTGAGTCGCATGTGTGCCGACTCAAGAGAGCGTTGTACGGGCTGAAGCAAACACCTTGTGCTTGGTACACCAGCATAGACAACTACTTCATCGGGTTGGGCCTCATAAAGAGTGAAGCGGATGTGAACTTGTACCACATCGTGGTGAAAGGTAAGCTGTTGATCATAGTACTTTGTGTTGATGATCTCATATTGAATGGTGATGATCAGTTGATCGTGTCTTGTAAGGAGGACCTTGCAAGAGAATTCGAGATGAAAGACATGGGTCTCATGCATTACTTCCTTGGCATGGAAGTGTGGCAGAAGGATGGGGAGTTGTTTGTGTCTCAGGGCAAGTATGCCAATGAGATACTCAGGAGATTCCACATGGAGAAGTGCAAGCCCATGTAGACTCCTCTAGCAGGAAACTGAAGGACGGAGGATGCTACTTCAAGAGAAGTGGTAGAGGCTACTCTGTACACACAGCTTGTGGGTTCACTGATGTACTTAGTGAACACATGACCAAATTTGTGCTATGTGGTGAACTAGCTGAGTCAAGCGATGGTTCAACCTACCAAGATGTTTTGGAAGGTGGAAAAGCATGTATTGAGATACCTCAGAGACACATCTCAGTATGGATTATGGTACAAACAGACAGAGGGAGTGAAGCTACAGGGCTTCACTGATGCAGATTGGGTAAGGAGTCCATTAGATCGGAAGAGCACATTAGGAGGGATTTTCAACCTTGGTTCAACGACAATTTCTTAGTACAACAGGAAATAGAGGTTGGTTTCACTCATCTCGGCAGAGGTAAAATACATGGCTGCAAGTCAGGCAATATGTGAGGCCATCTGGATGCGAAAAATCCTAGTTGGTTTGTTTGATCAGAGGACAGATCCAACTGTGATCTATTGTGATAATCAGAGTTGTATCAAACTCTCCGAGAATCCAGTATTTCATGATAGGTCCAAGCACATCGACATCCGATATCATCATCTTAGAGACTATGTAGCGACGAGGATCATGTTGTTGCAGCATATTTCGACGGAGGAGCAAGATGCTGACATTTTGACAAAGGCATTGCCAAAGTGTAAATTCAAGTTCCATAGAGACAGGATCGAGGTGGCAGATAATCCCTTTCTTGTTGAGAGGGAGTGTTGAAATATGGCAACAAGAATATTCCAATTTAATTTGTCCTTGAATTAAATTGTGAATTAAAATCGAATTTAGTCTTAACAACTACTTAGAAATAATTAATTAATTTGTTTCAAATTAATTAGTTGGAGAAATTCAAGTTAGAAGTCTTTTGAAGTCAAGCAAGAGTTATCCCTTAAATTAAGGAGATAAGATTGAGTTACATTGAATTGTAATTAGTTAACTCAATTTACTAAGTTAAGTCTAGTTAAATTAGTTCCAAACTGTTTGAGGAACTAATAGAGAGTTAACAGTTAGTTGATGCATGCATGCACTCAACTAGTGCTACTCTAGTTAACTGAAGGTTCCCTCATCAGAAACTCATGTATGTATATTATGAGAAAGACCGAGTTGAGATTAAATTCAAGGACAATGTACTATTAGTTGCATGTGTTTTCTCAAAGAGAAAACTCATGCATGCAATCAAGGATTTATTCCTTGAGGATTGCACAGTTTTGATAATGTGTGAGAGAGGTTTTCCACTTGGTGAGGTGAAAATCATCCACAAGGAACAACACAAGGAAATATGATCTTGGAGGGCAGAGAGGAAGGCTGGAGAGAAGCCAAGATTGCCTATGAGCATCTGTGAGGATTGTATTGAGAGCTAGCTAGCTGTGAGAGCTAAGGCTTTGTATAATTCCTATGTATTTCCACCTATATGATAATACAATAGTGTAGGGTTTTTAGTTGAGTCTTTCCCCAAAGTACTTTCATGTGTATTGTGCGATTGATTATTCTTCTTCTGGTTATATTGTCGAGCTCGATCTTTAAGCTTCTGCAAATTGATAGTAGAAGTAGGTTATAGTATTTTGCTTTGATATATATTTCAGTATCGGTTTAACCTACACCATATTTTCTACGTGCATTGTGACATTACAAAATTAGGGTTTATAATATTGTGTTTATAATTATTGAAAAAATAATGTTAGGGTTTTTAACATTGAGTTTATATTATTACAAAAATGTGTCAAACATTGCACTGCGACAAACATTTTCTCAATGTGGCAGTGAATCATTATCGTAGTGTTACATTGCATCACAATTCATTGAACATCACAATGACATAAAAAAAATGGGGTTTAAAATTATGGTTTACAACATTAGAATTTCTAATATTGGGTTTATAATATTAGGGTTTAATACTGGGTTTATAATTTATAATAATGTGGTTTAATATTAGTGTTTATAATATTAATCTTAGGGTTTTGTATCAGGGTTTTATGTTTTGACATTGGAATGGCACAAAAATGTATCGAACATTGCATTGTGACAAACTTTACATCTTAATGCGACAATCAATCATTGTCACAATGTTACATTACATTGCAATTTATTGAACATCCCATTGAGACATAAACAAATTGAGGTTTAATATTAGGGTTTATAATACAAGTTTAATATTGAGTTTATAATTTATAGCAGTGTGGTTTAATATCACAGTTTATAATATTAATCTTAGGATATTTTATGTTGGCTTTTATAATATTAGGGTTTAATACTATGACGTTTCAATGGTAGAAAAATGTATCAAACATCACATTGTGACAAACGTGTCTCAATATGAAAAACAATCTAACAATCATTGTTTTCATGTTACATTATGTTGCAATTTATTCAATTTTGAAATACTACAATACAAAACTTGGGTTTAGTACTAGGTTTATAATATTAGGGCCTTTTGATATTCGGTTTATAATATTAAAGTTTAATATTGGATTTATAATTTATAATATCTTAGAGTTTAATATTAATCCCTTGGGTTTAATAATCTTAGAGTTCATATTCCTAGGGCTTAATATTATTCATCAGGTTTATAATATTAATCCTAGGGTTTAATGTTAATCCATTGGGTTTATTAATAACTTAATTGTATAGTATTAAAAATACCTTGGGTTTATTAATCTCTTGCATTTTTAATATTATTCACTTGAGTTTATTAATCCCTTGGATTTATAATAATAATCCCTTGGGTTTTTAATATTAATCTCTTTGGTTGATCAATCCCTTGGGTTTATAATATTATCCCTTGGGTTTAACATTATTCCTATGGGGTTATAATCCATTGATTTATAATATTAATCCCTTGGATTTATAGTATTAATCCATGGGGTTTAAAATATTAGTCCTAAGGTTTATAATATTAATCATATGGGTTTATATTGTTAGGGTTTAATATTAATCCTAGGGTTTAATGTTATTCCCTTGGGTTTATAATCCCTCAAATTTTTAATATTAATTCATTGGGTTTATAATATTGATCCTAGGGTTTCTAATATTAATTATATATTGGTTTATATTCTTAGGGTTTATAATATCGATCTTAAGGTTTAATATTAATCCCTTGGGTTTATTAATCTTAGGGTTTATATCCCTAAGGTTTAATATTAATCCTAGGGTTTAATGTTATTCCCTTGGGTTTATAATCCCTTGGATTTTTAATATTAATCCCTTAGATTTTGTTAATCCTTTGGGTTTATAATATTAATATTAATATTTATAATATTGATTTCAGGGTTTAATGTTTAGTTTAGGGTTTATAATATTTATCTTAAGGTTTATATCACTTGAGTTTATAATATTAATACCTTGGGTTTAATATTATTCCCTTAGATTTATAATCCCTTAAGTTTTTAGTATTAAACCTTGGGTTTATAATATCAATCCCTTGGGTTTATTAATCTAAGTGTTCACATTGCTAGGGTATAATATTATTCATATGGTTTATAACATTAATTATAGGGTTTAATATTTAATGTGGATTTATAATATTTGTCCCTTGGCTTTTTAATATTAATAAGCCCTTGGATTTATAATATTAATCCCTTGGGTTTTTAATATTATTCATTTGGGTTCCCCTGATCAGAGTGTGAGCCAGCTAAGGATCCGTCTAAGGATCGTTGACATGTTTAATCACATTTATGAAGGGGCTGGTGGGTGGCCTCACCCATGCCCTCGCACGATTTGTCACCTTAAGGGAAGGGAAAGTTGCAGTCTTCAACATAATTATAAAGTGAGGTCTGGTAGAGATTTAACAATCCAGGTGGTGGGAGTTGGGGTATTCATGAACCCATTTGTTTGGTATTTAGTCTGGCTTCAAAGTGGTCTCAGTGGTATCATATAAGTTTTCTCTGGTTCGAGGAGTCTTGAGTGCGGGGAGGAACCTTAGCTGCGACTGGTCTCTACAAGCGGATGGAAAACTCGGCCTGGTATGTCCTTATCCTTATCCTTTTCCCTGGGTTGGGGACCGCCATTTTCTATGTGCCTTGCATAAGGAGGGGAAAAGGCTTACTGGTGGACTGGAAAGTTTCTGTGACTATCTATAATGGAACTTTCATTCACATTACGTCGGTTTCAGTTTCTGTGACTATTATATTCCTAGTGTAGATGACTTGAAGAAGCTCATTCTAGACAAGTTTCATAAATTATCATATTCAGGTTATCCTGGGTATCACAAAATGATTACTGCTGTCAAGAAGGTGTATTATTGGCCATATATGAAAAAGGAAGTTGCAGATTACATTGCCAAGTGTCTGGAGTGTCAGCAAGTGAAGGTGCAATGTAGGCATATGACTATACTATTACAACCAATCCCAATGTCAGAGTGGAACTGGGAAGTCGTTTACATGGACTTCATCACAAGACTACCAAATAATCCAAAGAAAACATGATGCCATCATGGTGGCGGTGGACAAGTTGAGCAAAGCAACTCACTTCATACCTATTAAGTCCACCCATAAGTCCATTGACATTGTAGAAATATTCATGAAAGAAATATTCAAGCTACATGACATACCCAAGAAGATAATATGGGACTGGGATGCAAAATTCACATCCAACTTTTGGAAAGCATTATTCGTTGGATATGGGACTAAATTGGCATTTAGTACAATATACCTTCCTTAGATGGATGGGCAACAAAGAGAGTAAGAAAGGTGTTAGAGGACATTTTGAGAATGTATGTGATGCACCAATTGAAGAGGTGGGAGGAATATCTTCCCTTAATTGAATTTGCAATACAACAATGGCCATTAGGAATCACTGAAGATTAGCCCCTTCGAGGCTCTAATGGAAGAAGGTGTAATACACCCATTAGTTGGGATGATCCAGTAAACATGGCAACCCTCAGACCTAATATGTTAAAGGAGACGGAACATGAGATTATTAACATCATCCAGAAGTTGAAGGAAACCCAGGAAAAATAAAAGAGCTACACAGATCAATAGAGATTGCATAGATATTTTCAAGTGGGGGATCACGTGTATCTTCGAGTTAAACCAATGAGAAGCTCACTGAAAGTGGGGTCCTATTGTAACTTGGCACCCATGTTTTGTAGACCATTTTAGATTTTGGAGCGAGTGGTACCAATGGTTTATAGACTAGCCTTGCCTCCCACCATAAAGACACACAATGTGTTATTCATATCCTTATTGGAATGTACGTGTGTGATTCTTATCATGTGATCAATTAGTCTGTGATATAGGTGGAACCAGAGGGAGAATTCCAATCTGAACCTTCGTGTGTCCTAGACCAAAGGAAGATCATGTTATGTAACTAAGTACTTTGACTAGATGAGGCAACCTGAGAGCATGCAGATAAGATAAAACCATTGCATCACTTTTTATTTAATACATAATGGATGTAAAAGAGTTGTTTCTATAAAGCTCAAATTTTTGTTGTCTTTTCCGGTTTTCCATGAACATTGGGGATGCTGTTCCTTTAAGGGGGCGGGGATTGTAACACCCATACATTAACTACAATATCTATAAACATTTTTGTGTGATTGAGCATCACAGCATAATGTCATACTGTTTGCATCGAAACTTAGTGTGGTTAACATAATAAAACTATTACTGGTAAAAGTTCATTCCTACCCTTATAATGATACCGAAAGGTATAAATAAGTGTTTAATGTTCATTATGCATTTTTTGTTAGTCAACACCAAAATCATAGTAATCATGCTAAACTAGGGAATTATGTTTTAAATTAATTAATAATAGCTAATTAGTCATAATGTTAATTAGTTAACTATGGGATAGTAAATTTAATTAAATATGATTAATTGAATTTTAATGTTATTGATTAATTAAGTAAAGTTTAAATGTTATAATTATAAACCTAATACGTGATGTAAAACATTTAGTATTTGATGTAAAGCATTTAAGTGTCTGTTAAAAACACGAGGAAGAGGGAGAGTCAAGAGTCTGATATGGGTGGCCATCAATGCATGGTAGTTTTGTCAAATTGCATTCCTAAAAGGGTAATGTGTTGAGGAGGGGAAGGGTCGAGAAGGCCCTTGCAGTCACACTCAAGGGAAGCCCCAAACTATTTCAAAAACACTCAATTTGATAAGAACATGAGAAAATTTCTTGGTTTTGGGGAGAACTCTTGGGAAAACTAGTTGTGGAGGGATAACTACATGGAAAGTTACGCACGTGAGGATTTTTGCTCTCCTCCCAATTTCCTTTCTTGGATATTTCCAAGCCTTAGTGGGAACAAGTGTGATTTTATGTATAGGTGTTTGTTGGGACTGATAAACATGGGTGCTTTCTAGGACTGATAAACTGCTGTTCTTATCCCTAGGTGAGAAATCATCGGCACAATGGGTCATAGGTGCTTGTTGGGATTGGTAAACCATCGGTGCTTGCTACGACTGATAAAACATTTTGCTTGTCTTTGACCGATAAACCGCCTGTAAGTGACAACACTCCTACAACTCATATGGCAAATTTGCTCGGGGAATTCAAGATCTCAGACTTTAGACCTAGCATGGGGGTGGCAATTTATGGATCAAAGTCTCTTGACTACCTACAGTTGGGAGGTTAACGTGACACCTCTTCTCTATATGCCAATAGGAAATTGCTTTACTATATAATTAGTCCATCCTTGTATGTGAATTTTGAATATTAAATTATACTAAACTTGTGAAGAACCTATGTATAAGATGGTATGGGTTGTGCCTGTGTGTTTCAACTGTCATATATATATATATCTCCCTATTATTTGTTCAACTATGTTAGTCAACCACTTTATAATCTTACACTTCCTAGACTAAAATTATGTTTTTTTTTTTGTAAATAATATAGGCTATATTACTTCAAAAAAGAGGTATTTACAATATGAGATGGATGGTTAAAGCTATGTGCTTCAACGCCAGAGCCATGTTTTCATATCCAAAGGTATACAAAACAAACATTCTTAACTTATGTGAAACAAATTTTTACAGTGATTTTTACAAAAAGTGAGTCTCCTTGATTGAGAGATTTTTTTCTTTTACATTTGGGGCAATCAACAAAAGACTTATTCCTTTGAATCTGTGAATAAGGAAGGGAATAATTTATGGAAGAAAGTGGCAAAAATGTCCCTCGAGCTGTTGATTGGAGTGTTGAGGGACTTGAGTTTCTACAGACACGCCTTGATGTCGTTATCTTGCGAGTTCGGTATAGCTGACAGCTTCCTGAGAGCTAGAATTAGTAATAGGTTGTTCCTAAGTACTGCCAACCTATGCTTTAGTTATTGTCAGATGGCTCGAGGAAGCTCCGACACTTCTTTTTTAACACTGGGAGAGCCCCCACCGCTAGCCATTCGCTTCTTGAGTAGAGAGTAGTGAGGTGAGTCTCTAGTAACGAATCAACAATGGTGAACAAACTCTAAGTACACAGTGAACTTGTCGGTAAGCCTCTCGATTTTGTTCTCCAGAGCCTTGGAGTTTTCTGCCTGTTCTTGGATATCAAGCCCCAAGATTGTTTTTAGTTGCCATGATAGATCAATAGTTTGACTGTAGAGGTTTTCCCTAGCCCTGGTGGAACCTGGGTCAGGGATCCACTTGAAATCAGTTGTGACCTCCTCCGAGGAAACCCTTCGCCAAATGATGTGTGCCTCTCAGTCCAAGTTGGAGATCCTCCCTCAAGTCTCCGGGTTAACCGCAATAGCATAATTTAGAGCTTCCCTTCTGGACGAGGAATCGACTCTTGTAGTGGGAGACATACTAGGTGTGTTCGATTTGGAGGGATTACGACCGACCATGATCGCGCTGGGGAGCCAGGTTGGAACCATGCCTGGAGGCCATAAAGGGGAGGGAGCTTAGAATAGGGCAAGACAACAAAAGAGGGCCAGGGAGAACTGGGGCGATGGAACGAACAAGATGGAGGGGAGGGGGTATTCATAGGGGTGAGTGATCATGGAGGGGCGGGATAACATATGGCGGTGAATAAATGCAGGTAGAAAGGGGTACGAAGGATTGATGAGGGAGGATGTACAGAAGATGCATAAGAGGATCGAAAGGCGATGCTGGGGAGGGAACACACTTCTCCTATTCGTGCTCACATCATGCCGAGCCTTGGGACGACTGCTCAAGGAAAAAATCATAATGATCAACCACTGGAGGAGTGACTACTCTGATCATGAGCGCGACAAGAGATTTCATTACGGTTGGAGCCCGTTGTGATGTTGTCATTGTCATTAATGATTTCGCAGTCCTAACGCATCGAACCTTGCTCCATGTCCATCCAAGCGAGTGAGCATAATCTGAGGTTTCTAGAAGTACCCTCATTTGTTAATATGTCTGCCAGGGAGTTACCTTTGAGCATGACAGCCTGGAAGTGGAGCCCTTTGGCTTCGTTTATGTGTCATTTGATTCGTTGAGGGATTTTATTAAGGCGCTAGTTATCAGAGACCCGCGAGGCTTTTGTTCCTTGCTATAGTTTGTGACATGCTTGGGTGGCAAGCGCGGAGTCACCTTCAATAATCAACGACCAAAAACTGTGAACTTGAGTGATATCCAACCCGTGCTCCAATGCGTGTAGCTATGCAACATTGTTGGTGGTATTGCCTAAGTTTCTAGCATAAACCCAGATTATTTTCCCCTGGGAATTTATAAAGACACCTCCAAAGCCTGCTGCCCTTGGATTTCCCTTAGCCGCTTCATCATAATTTAATTTTAGAATTCCTTTCTCCAGAGGAGACCATTGACTAGCGACATCCTGAATGCTAGGTCCCTTTGAAATGGAGATTTTAGAGGGGAGATGAAGATCAAGGAGGGAAAGGATTCGCTGATCTACTTGACTTGGAGGGTCTCCAAGGATCTTAAGATTAGAAGATGAGACTTTCTCTAATCATTTGCTTGATGAGGGTTAGGATTAATTATTCCAGCCTGTGAATCCCCCTGAAGATTCTAGCGTTCCTTTCTTTCCATAGAGCCAAACATAAGATGCCTGGGATTAAATTCCAGGCTCTATTCACCATAGGATTGAGGGAGAAAGAAGTTCTCCAATTCTCGATGGTGTTGAGGATAGAGGAGATATCCCTGTCCGAGTCATTGAAAACCATATTGACCCAATCCCATAGATTATTAGAGTAGACACATTCATTCAACAAGTGGTTGGAAGTTTCTTCACTTTTTCCACAGAGGATACATCTAGAGGGACCGATGAAACCTCTTTTTCTTAAGTTGTCCCATGTTAAAATTTTCAGAGTAAGATTATGTTATTTATACGTCAATTATGTAATAAACATACATGCAAATAGTGGAAGTTAGTGCATGCTTGGTCAATTTGTTTGTGCATTATTTATATGTCAATCCTGTAGAATACATATGCCAACGGTGTTGGGAATTCAATGCAGGCTTAGTTAGGCTAATTATGTTATTTATATATCATTACGTGATATATATACACACCAACAATGTCGGGAATTCAACACAAGTCAGGTCAATTTATTTGTGTGTTGTTTATATGCCAATCCCCTAAAATGCATAAGCCAACTATGTAATTCAACTGCTTCCATGATTATATAATTGCAAACTGATACTGTGTTATTTATATGCCAATTATGTAATTACACTGATAGGTGTACCTATTTCAACCTCTAGATGTAGGTTTCCAGAATTTAAATTTTTTTAATTAGTGAACCTATAATATTAAATGCAAGTTTAATATTCTTCGTCATATAACCATATTGATGGTTAAAAACTCGGTGAAACAGGAAAAAATAGGGTGCCGAGTGGGGATGCGAACTGAAGGCAACCAACCAGGACGCCACATTCCTTTCTATAGCCTATAATCATAAAATAGGGATGTTTCTGCAACCTATGCATGTCTAGCTGCCTTTCTCAGCGCCACGTTTCTTTACCTGGTTGATAGCTGTCCTTCTTGAGCGGCCATGCATGCCCATTTCCTCGACGTGCCTCACTCCATAGCCATCTTTCAGTAGTAGAGTCTAGAACCAGTCATGCTCATCTTTAGGCTGACACGTTGCTCTCCATCTCTCCCTGGACTGGAGCCATTATAAATATTATTAGATGGTAAGGGGAGTAAATTTTTGGACAGTTCCTCCCCTGCTCCCCTGAGCGCCCGAGCGCCGGGGTGAGTTTTCCTAGTCTCTCACATGCGGGCAAGTCTTTTTTCCCTCCTCCGCTCTTCATTTTGGTGCTCTTTTTTACCTGGATTTGGCTTACGACGACTTGTTCGGTTTCTGCTGGAGGATAAACTCCCCTCGACGAGCACTGGTTAAGGAGACCTCAATGTAACTCTAAGCCCAGAGGAACGATGGGGAAATTGCAGAAAACATGACCCGCTTGCTGACCGCATAAATTTGGAACTCTTGCATAGGAATCTCGTGGATATTACTCCATCCAAAATGATGCCTACATGGGACAATGGAAGAATAGAGAAGGCATTCATCGCTAAGAGGATTGATAGATTTATTGTTCACTATAGCATTATTGATAAAATGGGCATGCCTTATTCATCAATTGAAAATGTGTTCATATCCGACCATAGGCCGATTTATCTTGGATGGAGGGATAAGGGCTTTAAGAAGGGGTATCCATTTAAATTCAACAGATCATGGCTGGAAGCGCCAGATTTCAATGAAGTCATATCAGATACATGGAAGGAATTGTCTGCAAATGATATGTTGCCCCCATTTATGACCTTCAGAGACAAATTATCCTCTATAAGAAGGGTAGTAAAAGAATGGCAGATTAAAAAAAGACAGGGCGACAGATTGGCCCTCAAAGAAACTCAGAAGGAATTGGACAGTTTATCCAAAGCGTTGGCCGCTCATTCACTCCCTTTTAGCATGAGATGCCGCATAAATGACCTTGAAAGGAAAAAACACAACTTGCTGAAGCAGGAAGAGGCTTTTTGGAGGCTCAAGAGTAGGGCGATCTGGCTCAAGGAAGGCGACAGGAACACAAAATTTTCCACAAGTTTGCTAATTCCAGGTGCGAAAGAAATACCATATGGAAAATCAGTGATGGTCGGGGGGGATTCCTCTTCTCACAACAAGAAATCACAAAGGAAGCTGTGAGGCATTTTAAAGACCAATATAAAAGGAGAGAAGAGTGCAGATTTCAGGATATTTTATGGGGTATTGATCAGGTTCCACAAATGTTTGATGACGAGAAGAATGAGCGCCTCTTTCAGCCCATAACAGAGGAAGAACTTTTAGGTGTTATGAAGACTTTCAAGAAGGATAAATGTCCTGGCCCGACTGGCTGGACAATAGAGTTCTTCATCCATTTTTTTGATATCATCAAAAAAGACTTGTTGAGGATGGTTGAAGCAGCAAGAATTTCTGGCAGCATACATCAAATTACAACATCCACTCAGATAGCTCTTATTCCAAAGAAAACGGATGCGGTCTCCTTTCAAGATTATAGGCCGATATCTTTATGCAATATAACATACAAAATCATTTCAAAAATTATTGCGGAAAGGATAAAGGAAACATTGGCCTCTTTCCTAACAAGGGATCAACATGCTTTTTTAAAGGGAAGAAATATTTTGGATGTGGTCGCAAATACTCAAGAAAGCCTGTTTTCTATGTTCTCAAACAAAACAGAAGCTGCCATTCTGAAAATTGATCTACAAAAAGCATATGATTGCTTAGATTGGGGGTTTATTAGATGCTTATTAGCCAAGATTGGCCTGAGATCAAATGCCATAAGCTGGATCATGGCATGCGTAGAGAACGTGAACTATGTTGTCATCATAAATGGGATCCCCTCTCCTTTTTTTCTAGCTGAAAGGGGGTTGCGTCAAGGGTGCCCCCTCTCCCCTCTTCTGTTTATCCTTGCAATGAATTCTTTAAGCATTCATATAAACAGGGCAGTCTCTGAAAACAGGTGCAAGCCGGTGAAAATATGCAGGAACAACTACATATTGCACAATCTTTTTGTGGACGATGTGCTCATTTTTGCAATGCTCTGCAGACTCTCGTGGATTTGTCTAAATGACATTCTATATAGGTTCCAAAACGCTACTGGATTACAAATCAACAAGTCAAAATCTATTCTTTTCCACAATGATGTCAATATGGAAACAGTGATATGGATCTCGGGTCTATTTGGGGTAGAGACGAGGTCAATCAAGGAGGGTGTCAAATATTTGGGTTTTCAGCTAAAGGCTAAAGGTTACTCTAAAACAGATTGGCAATGGCTAATTGATAGGTACTATAAAAAGATCTCTGCCTGGGAATTCAAGTCTCTATCGCTGGCAGGAAGGATAATTCTATCCCAAGCAGTTCTATCACAGCTTGCCGTATACTGGGCACACATATTTTATCTTCCTGCAAGTATAATCCAGAAAATGAACAGGATTACTGCAAATTTTATTTGGGGAGGCAAATCTGAACAGAGAAAATATCATCTTACTAGTCTGGAGAAGATCTCTCTGCCAAAAGCCTCAGGAGGATGGGGTTTAATGGATTTGAGATCATTTGGGAAAGCACTCTTGTGCAAATCCCTATGGAGAGGAATCTTCGGGGAAGGGCCTTGGAGCGTTACTATAAAAAAAAATACATGAAAGGCAAAGACATGGAACACTGGTTCAGAATTGGAAGGATCGGAGCCAGGTATGGATCAGCTATATGGCTCAGTTTTCGCAAAATAGAGCACTATTTTCTTAAGAATCTTTATTGGAGTTTACAAACTGGCAGCAGAATCATTATTGGTATAGATCCCATCATGAGCGGGCGAGAAAGTATAATCATTCCCGAAAGGCTTCTAATCTTTTTTCATGCTAAAGGTTATTTTACATGGGACAAGCTCATACAAGCATGGCAAGGTCCTATTCCTCTCTGGAAGGAAGCTATTGATCTAGGTATGTCAGAGATCCTGGGAAGACAATGGAATTCTGTCAGGGATGTTTTGAGAAGCTGCGGATTTCACAAGTCCAGGCCGCATGATTACCTTATGTGGAAGACGCCCAAGGCAAATCCTCAGGTGTGTGTAAAGGATATTTATAAAGATTTGATGGACCAAAAGTCCATAAACACTGATTCCATGTTTCCATTAGTTTTCTGGAAAACAGGCTGTCCTCCCAAATTAATTCTATTTTCTTGGTTGGTGTTCCACAATAAAAATCTTTCCTGGGAAAATCTAAAAAAAAGAAATTGGCACGGGCCGAGCAAATGCTTAATGTGTGAATCGGCTGAGGAAACCAACTTTCATATGTTCTTCCAATGCCTTTCTCTACAGAATATATGGCATGCTCTGGCTTCTTTATATGGTTTCCCTATAGTTTCTCATGTTTCTACACATGCAACTTTCTTATGGTGGAGCGGACAGAGAGAGTCATGGAGGCCTTTTATTATCATTGTCTTATGGTGCGCATGGAAATGGAGGAACAACATAATTTTCAAAGATATGAAACTGCCTCTCAAGGATATAATTCAACAAATCATTGCCATCTATGACTCTGTGCCGACAAAGCCACCCAAACTGGAAAATGTTAACATAAATCTACAGCTAGATCTTCTCTCAAGGTCCCCTAGGGCATTTTTTGATGGTGCCGCACAACAAGATTCTTGTGGATGTGGGTTCCATATTATTATGGATGAGAATCTTCAATACCTTATATCTTGGAATGGAGGAAGGGACACAAATAGCATGGTTGAGGCGAGGGCTCTAGCGGGTCTTCTCGCTTTTTGCATTTTTCTTGATATTCAATCCATCTCAATTTTTGGGGATTCCAAAGTAATGATCGATCATGTCAATGGGAAGTGCCTTATCAGGAGTTCTCACTTCACAAGATGGATGGACAGGGTCATGTTTTATTGGGGTCTTGTAAAGGAATGCTCTATCCAACACATCTACAGAGAACTCAACCAGCAAGCGGACAGTTTGTCAAAGAAGGGTATTCTGTTAGAATCAAGCTCATGGTCCATGGAGGTAATTTTGGATGAGAAATCCTTTATCATACAGGACTTCTCTCTCCCAGGCGTTTAATCTCTTCTGGTCTTTTCCTGATCTGCTGTTTATTTCTCCTTTTGTTTTCTCCTTTTTCTGCCTCTTTCATCGTACTTGTATGATGTATATATTTCTTATCTATCTATGGTAACAGAACCTCATATCTGTATCTGCATATGGTTCATGATTTTTGCAGCGCTCCTTATATGAGATGTGTATATGCTCAGAGTATTTTTTATTTTTCTTCTTTCTCGGAGGGACACATCCCAGGTTTATGTTTCGGGGAAAAAGACCTCCGCAACTTGTTATAGCTTTACATTTGTACTGATCTGATATCTGTTATATTTTTTCAATATAATACATTATGCTTTTTCTCACTAGAAAAACATGATTTCAGAGAGGGTCGTTGAAGGGTTTCATCTCGCGCGTCACTCATGAGTTTAATTTATATTTAAATAAAATTATGGCGAGTTGTTACATGTTGGTGTGGAATTGGAAGAGTCACCGCTTCCATTCTCCGATAATTATCCACACGGAAGAGACACCTCTGCCATTCTCAGCGGTTACATGATGGTGATCATGGCGCTTCTGTAGCGGTTACATGAAGGCGATCATGGCGCTTCAAGTGGAAGAGCCAATGCTTTCATACATGCGATCACCATATTAATTCGCCCCTACGTTAGAGAAGAGGTCTAGGAAGAGCCAATGCTTTCATACATGCGATCACCATATTAATTCGCCCCTACGTTAGTGAAGAGGTCTAGGAAGAGCCAATGCTTTCATACATGCGATCACCATATTAATTCGCCCCTACGTTAGTGAAGAGGTCTAGGAAGAGCCAATGCTTTCATACATGCGATCACCATATTAATTCGCCCCTACGTTAGTGAAGAGGTCTAGGAAGAGCCAATGCTTTCATACATGCGATCACCATATTAATTCGCCCCTACGTTAGTGAAGAGGTCTAGGAAGAGCCAATGCTTTCATACATGCGATCACCATATTAATTCGCCCCTACGTTAGTGAAGAGGTCTAGGAAGAGCCAATGCTTTCATACATGCGATCACCATATTAATTCGCCCCTACGTTAGTGAAGAGGTCTAGGAAGAGCCAATGCTTTCATACATGCGATCACCATATTAATTCGCCCCTACGTTAGTGAAGAGGTCTAGGTTTTTTGCGGTGGTATTATTTTCTTTGTTAATGCTAAATGATTATTCTCTCTACTTTATTTTTCATGAAAGACAAGTCGGTTTTAAAGATAATTTCCCTTCTGTGTATGAAGGGGAGGATCAGAACATTGGAATATAAATTTTGCAGGGTTTCTACTGGGGTCGATGGAAATATTACATTCAAGGCGTGAAGATTGTGTTGTGATTGTATTAATCCTGAGCAAAGGTTACGCTCTGGTCTTTGTATAATGTATACAGTTTAGTAACGTCAGGCATGTGATTTCAATCGTTGCTTCATTGAGCGATTTTAATTTCCTTTTGCAGAAGGGCCGTGTAGGGTTGTTTTGGCCTCCGACATCTTCACTTCAATGTTATTTTGCGGATGGCTATACGAGTTTTAATAAATCTATTACCGCATATGATCACATGCTTTTTGTCCTTTTGCAATCACACACAAAAACAATCGAAAAAGAATGGTTTGCAACATAGTTAGGGTTTCAGAGCAAAACCATAAAAACTTAAATTTAATAACCAAATGAAATTATTAGATGTAGGCTACTTAAGAATGAGAGTCAACTTAAATTTAATAACCAAATGAAATTATTAGATGTAGGCTACTTAATGTGACACTGATCCTTGATATTTGGTTGTCGATAGATAAATATCAAAGAATGAGAGTCCATGTAAAATATAATTTGATTAAAAAAAATACAATTCTATCAATATTTCAAATATTGTACTAAGGCATGAGATTCTTAATCAGGTCTATCGTAGTTTATTTTGAGTGTCGATAAGATTTTCAATGATAGACCACCATACTGCCTCACTATTTAAGCATAGTTCCAATCATGTTGGGAGGCATGAGATTCAAGCCTAAAGGACCAATAAATATATAGAAATAAATTGGTGTGGAACATAATATGTTGTGTAATTAATTAAACATATCTTTTGTCTACATAATACACTCAAAGTAGCATTGATTAATGTGATCCTATTGGAAATTTACATCTAACATTACGTCCTTGAAGTGCATATTGTTATGTTCACCCTTAGCAAATGTATATTGATCGAAGCTAAGGACTAGCCAAAGGAGGTCATGGTTTGTATTGTCCACCATATTGTATGATGAAAGCGCCACAAATTTCTTTTTTATACAAAGTACCTTTGAAAATTATCATCTGCGCTAAAAGGAGAACGCTTAATGTGATAAGCTGTTGAAATATACTACATTATATAAAGTCTGCATAGAGTTTCAATTATAACTTTAATACATATAAAATTCCTTAATACATATAAAAATATGTTTGAAAAAATATGATGTAATTAAATTCCTTAATACAAATAGAAATATGTGTTTTAAAAAATATATGTTTTAAAAAATATGATGTAATTAAATTTTTTAATACATATAAAATTATGTGTTTGAAAAAATATAATGTATGGTTTTTTTAAGAAATGCTTATATAGTAAACTACTTTCAATTGTGATGACAGTGTCTTTTTCCATTGTACTTATAAAATATAATTTATTCTAAGTTTTATGATGATTTTAAAATGTGCAAATTATTATATGTAATTGTTATTTTTTTTAATGTTTTGTTTTTAGTGTCATAATCATCATTGTTTTAATTTTTTTTATTCATCATTATAGTTTTTCCTACTTTAACGTTAATTATGAATTTAAGTTTTTCCTACTTTAACGTTAATTATGAATTTAATTTTTTATGAGATTGAACATAGTGTCATAGAACAATTTCGAGGCATTGCAAAAATAAATCTTATGTGAACACCCTATGACATTACGAAATAATATTAATAACCGATATTTGCGAAACCCGCGTTCATTTGAATTCCAATACGTTTCATTATTATAGGTCCCAATAGGCAGCGTTATTATTACTAGCATCAGTACCATAAGGGCTCAAAGACATGCTGATAAGACTACATCATGAAAGTTTTTATTGTTAATGATACATTAGATTGAATCTTCTTAGATAAAATAATGGAAAACATTGCTAGGACATATATGTTTTATTTGGTGGTGTTGATCGGGAAAAATGTCTCGATCAACATTTGGGGAAATCTATGAAGTCAAGATTTGTAACTTAGATTTATATTTGTTTAAGTGGTGGTTCCAACCAGTATAATAGGACTAGTTATATTGCACAACTTTAGAAGGGGCTACCTTGTGTCCTTTACTACATTGCCAGCGTGTTGTGGGAAAAACACAACCCCACATTATTCACTTAATTTTCAATATGGGGACCTTTAATTGAATGTTTGGTCATATTACTATTTGATTTAGAGAAGCTGGATTGCTTCAATGAGTTCAATATGTTTCTATTTTCCTACCATAATTATTTTTGGTTTCATTTGGACATTTGGTCTATGGCGCCTAATTGAAGATTGGACATTTTTCACTGCTTTGGCATGTTAAAATGTAAAATTGTACATTACTTTTGTTTCATAAATTTATTATCTATAAAAATTTAAATTTAAATTGTAAATATTTTGTAAATAATTTATTTTTATTTTATATATAGCCCTCGAGACCAAGAATCATTCATAGGCTTTAAGCCTTAATTAAAAAAACAAGTGGTGCACATATTAATATATCAGAGCTTTGGTATCGGAGGAATTCATTTGAAATCCCTGATATCCAAAAGTCTCGAACCTCATACCAAGTGGCTGTAGTTCATTTATATATTATAAAGTGGTTGAAGTATTATGGATAACCCACTTTTTGTTATATTATTCCCACCTCCCTTTACATTACATGTGACCACTTCTGCTCAACCTAGAAAAAAATCATACGCCCCTCTCATCAAAATTTTCCAATCAAAGAATTAACATGGGAGTTGTGATATTTAACACTTTCGATATGGCCCATATCTCTTGGTGCTCGGCCCCATCTTTGTACCTTTAGTTCTTTGAGCCTTAGCAACCTCTTTATGCCCCAAAACCATATAAAACACGAATTTTTAAATTTATACAACAACGACCCGTAGGAGGTGACAAGTGGAAGATGTTAACAAGTATTGGAGAAATGGATATCACAACTTTTAACAATGGAAATAATATAAAACTTGTGATGTAAAGAAGTCCCGATGAGGAGCAGACACAATATCAACATTAAACCATTGTTTATATGCTCATCGAATCTGGAGGAATATCAGAAATTAGAGGTTTAAGATATTGGAGGTTTTATTACTGTTACCATATAAAAAGTTCCGATGTAAGGGGAAGATGTGATGTTCCGATTAGACCATCGTTATTACATATACCAAGTTCTGATATCAGAGCTTGGAAGATATTGAAAGTCAGAAGGGGAGATTAATGGAGATCAGAGCAGGAGGTTATATCATTATCGGAGATCAGAGGGATATGTTGTATCAGAGTATTGGCGAGATTGGAATATCGCTATTGGAGTTCGGGGGGAGTGTTGTCAGAGTTTTTTAAATGTGTCTCGAAAGGAAATATCCAATATGCACTACCTTCGATATGCGGGAGTGGAAACAATGACGTGGAATGTTAGTCCTCCGATAACTGCTTTATTATATAGTTTCGAAAGCTATATGGCCACTTAATATATTCATTTGATTCTTGAAAAACAACCACTTTATGAATCATACTTTGAATATTGGTGATTTCAAATGAATTCCTTCGATATCAAAGCTCTAATATTAGATTTCATACATGCATTCTTTTCATTATATATATATATATATATTTTTTTTTTTAATTAATTAATTTATTTTATTTTATTTTATTTATATTTATTTATTTATTTATTTTTTGTTTTTTTTTTTTCAATAAATGCCACTTTGTAATATAAGACTTGGTCTTGGTGTCAGGGGCTATCTAATGAATTAAATAAATATTAAACAAAATATATTTACAAAGAACTATAACTTATAAAACAAAAAGGTAATATACATTTTAATAGGCCAAGACAGTGAAAAATATCCAATCTTCAATTAGGCGCCATTTACAAACCAAACAACCAAATGAGATAAAAACAAATTATGATAGGAAAATAGGAACATATTGAATTCATTAAAGAAATCTGAATTCTCAAAATTAGATAGTAATATGACTAACCATTCAATCAAATGTTCCCCATAGTGATAATTAAGTGAATAATGGGGGGGTTGTGTTTTTACCACAACACGACACATTATGCATATCATAACTATTTAAAGGTTGTCACTTTAAGAAGTTACGATGTTGCGATGTGCTGATATGCCTGATGCTCCGATATTGCAACCGCCAATATCTCTGGACCTCAAATATGTGATCTCCGATATTTTGGACCTCCGATATGCGTTCTCCAATATTCTTTCCTTCCTCAGGCTTCAATCCTTGAAACTTCACCAGACCATATATTTTGATCCAGGAGTCCATTTTTGGACTTCCACATATCATTGGAAATCTTGTTTAGAGCACTTTCCAATGGAGAGGGTACGATATAGGCTTTGATTCCTTCTGACACTTGGAAAATGACTACAAAATTCTCATCTCATTTACTCTTTCGACAGCTAAAAAGACATTTTGCAGTAAGTAACAACAGATTTCCAATATTTTTTGTCAAGCATTTTGAGAGTATTTGAATTGAATCAGAGTTTTAAAATGTTGGTCACATCAACTACTGAAATTTGAACTTCTAAATATTGTTTATTGTTTTTTTCAAAAACATATTAGACCGTAAATGATGATTTTTAAACATATTTGACCATAAATGAAAATTTATGCAGACCTTATGAGGGGGCTCTATTTGTGCATATAATATTTCCAAATATTTTATTCCTTCGGTGTATTTGCACACAAAGGTGAAAAGGAATGCGGATAGGGGAATTGGCTAATGTGGAAGGAAATAATCCTAAAATTCAGATGTTCCATTCTAGAAAGAAATCAGTGGACACAAGAACTCCTCAGAGAATTACTCTGTTGTTTTCAGGAAATATAGTTATTCAATTTAATTTCATTTTTGTTCTTTGGAAATTAAATTAGATTGTTGTAACATAATTTAAATTTAAAGTCATATGGAATGAAAAGTAACATGGGCTCTTAGATATGTCAAATTCACATCCCCTCAAATAAATGCAAAGTCTTACTGGAATGCTATTTGAAAAGAAAAATATAACAATTATATTATATCAAAGTTGGTAAGCAATTAAAGTGTTTGCTTCAATATTGGGGTTATTTAGTAGGTATCTTGTTAGAAAGTTCTTGGAACTTTGTGGTGTATGGAATTGTTGGGAATTCATGCTGCGACTAGCCAACCTCCTAGCCCATTCGACCATTTGACCCCCGCTCTCCAATGAATTTTAGAAATCCTTTTATTTCGAATGTTATATTAAATTTAAAGTCATATGGAATGAAAAGTAACATGGGCTCTTAGATATGTCAAATTCACATCCCCTCAAATAAATTCAAAGTATTTCTGGAATGCTATTTAAAAAGAAAAATATAACAATTATATTATATCATAGTTGGTAAGCAATTAAAGTGTTTGCTTCAATATTGGGGTTATTTAGTAGGTATCTTGTTAGAAAGTTCTTGGAACTTTGTGGTGTATGGAATTGTTGGGAATTCATGTTGCGACTAGCCAACCTCCTAGCCCATTCGACCATTCGACCCCCGCTCTCCAATGAATTATTAGAAACCCTTCTATTTCGAATGTTATATATATATATATATATATATATATATATATATATATATATATATATATATATATTCGAAAAAGTGAAATCAATCGCAAAGAAAAACCACAACAGATAGCCTGAGAACCTTATAATAGTGACTTTCCATAACTTTATAGGAACGATCAAATAATAGTGAAATAACAGTGAAATGATTGAGAATCGAATCAGATACAACAAAGGAGCATGTAACAACAGTATAATGAACTTGCAATGAACATGTAACAATACTATAATGAACTTGGAAAGAGTATTTAATTGAAATGAATATAAAACCAGTTAGAGAGAGACAAGTATAACAGGCAAATATTTGAAGACATGATGAGTAGATGCCTTTACATTTAATAATGAACCTTCAATTTAAAGGTTTAACAATAATAGTAGGCCTTATCAAATTGAAAGAAGTTATGACTTGATATTCAAATTAACAGAAGGAAGGATTATCCATTTATAATATTAAGAAGCTTATAAAATTGTTTGTTTGAGTCCCAGATATATTTGTTTGACGTGTACTAAAATAGAGGAAGAGGTGCAAACAAAATTGCATAAATGCTGGTGATGGAACATGTACAAAGAAAAGTGCAATATTTTGCATCCACTGCTATTCATATATACAGTGCGAGCAATGGCAATGACAACACCAATTTGTATCTACAACAATACGAAGACGAGAATTGCAGGACTGCCAATCCATCAGAATTTTTTTTACATTATGTCTTTGATGAATATGTACAATGTGTTGCAGGAAGGTCTTCAACTTATTGAGAAGGTTAATAGTTGATTGTAGACGATGGAGAAGGAAGAACGAGTGCGGAAGGTGTCTGGCCCTTATGTCAAGAAGAGCAAGTTGCTAGGCACGTATCTATTTACAGTATCCATATAGTAGGGACCTGTACTTATTATCCATCTTGATAGTCTACAAAAGGGGAAAAACAAGAGCTATTGAATTATTTGAATGCTATAAGTGGAAACATAATCATAATATTATTAGTACAAGTAAAGGAGAGTGTAAAACATTGATGAAATGCAAAAAAACTACAAGGATAGGAAGTTGTGGAGGAGGAATATTTTATTTATTTGAGAAAGGGGAAAAATATTGAAATTTCAAGTGAGTTTTGCAACAAATATTTGTAAAAGAAAGAAAGTATATTGAAATTGAATCAAAATTATGCTTACTGAAAGGGAATCAGAAGGGACTAGATGTAGCGATCAGATTGTAGCTGGTTGTAAATACTTTGATGCTAACATGGATTCCTCTTGTTTCCTATGTTTGACGTAAGCATTGCCTTGCATGCGGGAGTAGCGATTGAAGGGAAATGGTGGAGAGATGCGAAGATCAGCCAAGGTTCTAACTCTGGAGATGGAAGTGAATGTTAAGCCTTACCGGTCTGTGTTTCCAATGTCCATTGTCGCCTTTGGTAATGTCATGCCTTGCGATTTATGTATTGTCAAGCCCCATGCCATTCAAAGGGGAATTTTCCTATGAGACCCTCACATTATTGGGGGAAGTGGAACATAATATGGGTTGAAGGTATCCCATGGTAGGCCTTTGTATTGGAAGAATTCAACAACAACAAAGGATGGAAATTGAGGGGGTTTTGATCCAGGTGCATAGAAAATGGAAACTACTTTTCCAAGTGCTCCGTTGACAAGAATTGCTTCAACCCACAAGTTGCATGTGTGGCAAACCTGTTGTTCATTGCAAATAAGAACTTTTTCATACAACTGTTCATCTTCTTCGTGTGTACCAATAGGATGGTGGTTCCTTTTCTCTGCGTAGCATCATGCAATTGGCATGTTCAATTTTTTAGCATTTGTTTTTTATGCAATGTGACAACTAGGTTGGTTGGATATAGGTGCATTTCAGTGTCAAAATCCTACTGCACATCTCTTGAAAAAAACGAGTAATTGGCAGAATGAAATTTGAAGAGGGTCGGTCCCCTGTTTATGAAATATGGTAGATAGTGTGACAATTGTGTCAAAGTTGCGCCAAAGGGCATTGTCGCATGATGTGACAACATACATGGGGATGTCCTTCACATGAGGTAGTTGGCCAAGATCACCAATAAGTATGATAGACTGATTTCCGAAAGGCACATTCTGATACGAAGGGAATACCTCCCTTAAACGATCGTCTATGTGTGAAAAAAGTTTAGGCCCAATAAATTTCATTTCATTAATTAAAATGTATTTGACATGACAAAGTTTCTCTTGGAGATGTAGAAGTGGTTGGCCCTTAAGAGGATGCATTGAAAATAAAGGAATGCGAAGGGCAGAATGGATTGTAAGCACCTTTATGTTAAATGTTGCAACACCTGTTGGAGTGAGTAGGAGCAATGGGATTGAATTGGGAGTAGATTCAACAAGGAATGTATCTTTTAGGCAATCAATTAAGTGAGACTTCCTCATGCCAACAATACCTTGGATGAGCATTCTAAGTGGAGGAATGGAGGAAGTGGTCCTAAAGTGGGTGAGGAAAATGTTGAAAGAAACTTGCTGGGTGGGCAATAGTGAGGTGAGGGAGCGGGGAATTGGAGAGGGGCTAGAATGGATTTGGGTGGATGAGCGACTGAAGTCTATGAAACGTATGGTTGTCTCTTGCAAAGTGGAAGGGATAGTAGTATGGGCCCAATTGTGGTTTGAGTCAAAGTCGTGATGGCCAAGCATGTCAAGGTCATCAATTTCCATGTTGTTTCCAAGGTGTAGTTGAGAAAGGAATTTCCATTCATCCATGTCTATGAATTCAGGGGGGTTCGACATAGCATTAGTGGAGGTGTCATCAGAGCAAGGGGAAAGGGGGTCTTTAGGGGCATGATGAACATGCCATGCAACATACACATTTCTTTTTTGTTCCCAATGTGAAATGATTGCTTCATCAGTGGAGCCAATGTCTGATGGGAGTGTGCGAAAAGGGAAGTATAAAAGTAGTTCACTCTAGCAGAAAGAAGCGTAGCATGCATCAACAGGAGAAGGGATTGAGGAATAGAAAGGGAGGACATGAACAATATTGGAAGGGTTTATTTGTTTCCATTGGTTATGTTTTTAGCGAGCAAAGAAGGACCAGGAACATGCAGCCTCAAGAAGAGTTAATGTTTCAAGCGAAGGAGGTCTATCCATGTATGCTACAATGAAGGGTGGTGTTGGGAAGGGGGCACCTAGACCATGAGAAACACATCTAAAAATAGTTTGACTAACATTGAGGGAAACAAATGAGTGGCTACAAAGTGAAAGGGGAAGTTTTTGTAGCATGTGGCATGTTTCTTGTGCATCGATGTCCCTATCGGCAACTGTTTCTGTTAAGATTTTTCGGACAACATTAACAACAGGTGCTTTGGGGTGGATAGCCTACGAGACATGTGACAACATTTGGTGATAGCTTTCTGATATTGTCTCTGGTTTCACTGCATATTTCGAGATGTAGTGGAGAACAACATGGCGAGACAAAACTGGTTGGCAGTCAATGTTTGCTCTCCATATGGATAGCATGTTAGAGTTGTGTACATTTAACCTGTCCTAATTATGAGTGGGGACTTGTCGATTGTCATCAATCATAAAAGAAGATGTGGGATGAAAATCCCATGGAAATCCATAGCGAAAAATAAGAGTAGGACCTTTTTTGCGAAGACAAGAAAAGGGGTGGCATTTTCTATGCCTTTGAATGCAATTAACAAGGTCCTCGTAGTCCTAAATGTGAGAGGATGCATACATCAATGGTGGTGGGAGGATGCATGGGTCATGCTTTGTAGAGAAATGTACATAAGGTTCATGGTTTTTAGCAGGCTGAGGATTCCAAAGCAGAGATGTGTTGATTGAAATTGGACTTTGTTTTATCAACCGCGACTTGGTCATTCCAATCGAGGTTGTCCATATAAAGTGCATTTTCTAGCTAAAGGAAACCATGTATGTGTACGGAGCCCCTATGTTGCCACTCATACCTGAAAACATGAGAAAGGAAAATTTGTGAGATGAGTGTACATCTAGAAAAAAAAACAAAGAGAAGAAGGATGGTTAGACAAAAACCTACACCACAAGTTCTTTGCATGGAAATCTTTTTGCAAGACCTCTTCAAGGAAGACTGTGAATCGACAATGAATGTATTGTGATGTAAGAAGTGGATCCTTGATTATATTGTGGAATCTCCATCGAGACGACAGGCATGACCATGTGCAGGTCATGCAATTTGGTGTCAGCTGCACTAAGGAGGAAGAAGAAAGTAGGGTTACCTATTTGTGTGATCATATTAGTGAGCACACCTCTATGTTTTTTTCCAGAACGAGCGTGCCCCCCTAAGGCCTAACCCGAAGCGCATAATCTGGTCAGGAAGCATGGAATCATGAATGTCGTGGAGGCATGCACGAAGGTCTACAATGGTCATTGGAAAGCCCTCTTAAAGGGTTATTTTCACGAAAACATCAACAATTGCTTTACTATGATGCCGCAACATAAGATTGTACAAGTAATACCGGAATCTTGGGTGCTGGCCAAAATAGTTATCATAGTAGTGTATGAGGTGCAAAGAATATTCTTGCATTTCAACTTTTGTAAGGCATGTTTGAAAAATCATGGAAACACCTATGGGGAAGAGTGAGGGGAAGGCCATAGAAAAGAGGCCTTTTGTGGTGTATTCATTGATAGCAGAGAGGGAAACAGAGGGCCAGGAAAATGAAGTAGTGGAATCAGGATGGGGAAAGTGTAGGTAGTTGCGTATTTCTTCGAGCTCAACATGGGAATTTCGGAGTGTTGATACAAAAGAGGATGGTTGTAGGTTTGTTGGGGTGGGCTGTGTAGGAATGTCATCATCAAAAGTAGGGAAGGCAAGTCCTAGTTCAGGAGAGGAGGCAGTGATGCAACAAACGAGAGAAGAAATATTAGTAGGGTGAGTTGGCAAGGCATATATTGCAGCTTGGTCCACATGGACATCCTTGTAGTAGGGATCATGGGATAGTTTGTACTCCAAAGATGCAACAATACGTGTCCTGCTTACAATGAAATCATATGTTTTGTGATCAGAGCCATGTCTAGTAACAACTACTATGTCGAATTCAGAAACCAAGCGTGGAAAGATGTCGACAATACCAATTATGTCTTGGGGGAAACAAATAGTATGACTAATGTACTTGTACCTCCCACCTCGTGCATGGGTGACTTGCAAGATTGGGTTGACACGCGCTATGAGAATTTCCTCTATTTGTGTTAGAGTAGCAAGGAAAAATGGTTGGTTACCAGGGTCCATGTTGTTTGCAAGGGAGAAGCGGTGGGTGGACTTTGTAGTTGCACATCGGGAGTGTTATAGACATTTTTGGGCACTACAACCCCAAGCATGAAATGTCCATAAACCAAGGGCTCCTAAGTCCCTAAAAGTGTTGTTCTAACCCCTAAAGGAACAAGGTCAACTGATTATAGCTTCTCCCAGAAGTTCTCCATGAAAAACTACTCAGAACTGGTCAAAACTGGATCATTTCACTTGCTCCATGGCCAGGGTGCGATGCATTGCACCTTGTACACACGGGAAGTGCGTTGCATTTCAAAAATCCCTTCTATGGGGTGCGATGGACGGGAAAAGACAAGTGGCGGAGACAATTTGCAAGGTGGATGATCATGGAATCTTCCAGAAACTTCTCCTGGGACACTTGCCTCTCAGAATCGCCCAAGGATGAGTAAGAGATCAATGAGATCTCCAAGTGGCATCAAGAACTATCAGAGAGAAGACACTAATCAAAAACCCAGAGCTGACTCACACCTCTGCAAATATCTATATATAGATCTCTCCTCCCAGAGATCTAGAGGTTGGAGGCTGGAATTTTTCATATTGTAAGGAATTGCTGTTGGTTTCTTGAGAGAAACATCAGATTTTTGGGTGATCTAAGCTTTGTATGAGGTGAAGAGGGGCTTCCTTGCTGAGAGGTTGATGCTGGGTCAGAACAACTGGTTGTAACTCCTCTTGGCTTTTTCTTGTTTATCAATAAAAGCTATTCAAGTTTTCCTCCATACTCTTGTGTCATTTATGTTTGCTGCATTTGTATGGTCAATTTACATTTGATCCTAGATTGTTTATGATTATAGATCCATGTCTTTGTATAGTGCTATGCTACTGTGATCTTACAGGTACTCTGTGAAGCTGGGCGTGCAAGGGAACAAGTAGCGAAAGACTATCAAGGAAGAGAGGAATCAAACCAGGAGATTAGCACAAGACAGAGGTTGGTCTTCTTTGTTCCTCTCTATCTATACTTTATAAAGGAAAAACGAAAGTAGCTTTACTTTGTTTGTTTCTAAGGTAGATATCACACCTTAGTGGGATAAGCAGTTCTGAGTAGACACTTTTCCCTGTAACAAAATGGCGACTCCACTGGGGACGAATTAGTTTGTTTGTTTATCTTCCTTGTTGTCTATTTCATAAACTTACAGACGGAGTCTGAAGTCGTGCCAGGTAGCATTCGAACTGCATTTGCCATAGCAAATGCAAAGTAGATAAATGCCACTTCAGTCCATCTTCGGGATCTGTTTATGATTTAAACAACTGATTCACAAACTCTCTGATTGCCCTTGTGATAGCTCTTAGATCCTCCTTAGATCTACCCCTGATTGTTGAATTACTGATTATCTTTGCTCGGCCAAAACCCATGAACTGAACTGCAAACTGTGACCCGGAACCCAAGCAAAGTCTCGTTTCTGGCCCAGCGCAGGTACTGTTTTGAGAATCTGAAATTCAGCGCACTTCCCGAGTGTAGAAGGTGCGCTGCATTTCAAATTCCCTGTGTTACAAGTGCGCTGATCAGGCTAGGCTTTGTGGAGTTTTGGTTTCTGTGATTCATTCTTTCCAGTTCTATTCATGAATCTTGCTGCCTGTGATCAGTATATCTCTATTTGAAACCCCTTTTCCTTGCTGTTATTCCGCCTCCTTTGTACAAAAGAACTGTAAATGTTTTTGTGTGTTTGTTGAGTCATTTTCAATTCTCCTTTGCAAAAGTAGCGTAATCGTACTGTCGTCCTTTGATTTGAAAGTGTTGCAAGTGTCGATTTCAATCATAGGAAAGAGTTTGATTTCTATTGATAGTCGATTATCCTGTTACTACTGTTTTTGGTCTGAATTTGTAATTTTTCTAGTGTCAAAAACAAGTATTCATTTCAAAATCATAAGGTGTTGTGATCGGCTCCATTTTTGATTTCGAAAAGAAACTTGTTGATATTTGTCGCTTGAAAAGAAATTCAGATTTGTGCATCAACTTTCTTCTTATCATTCATATACTAAGAAAGTTGAAAACAAATACATGCATGTGCATTTGCATTTAGACAGTCTGATTGGTTTGACTTAGGAAAGTGCATTTAGAGTGTGCTCTTTGCTCTTTGTGAAAGGATTATGTCTTTCTTTCCTTAGTAGCTAGGATTTTCATTGCACAAAGAAGATAAAAAGATTGTTTATCATCTTAGATTGCATTTTAGGAATTACATCTACATCTCGCGGTGAACCTGAAAGGCAAACTTCATAAACAAGATCAACTATAAAATAAATTCAATGAATCTAACAACGCTTTGGAACCTAATGCACAACATTTAGAAGTCTAGGCTAGAGACGTATTCCGGCGTCGTAAAGCCTGGTAACTGTTGTTCTCACTGATGGTTGGGTGATTCCTCCACTTTGAGACGATAAGTGCTAGTACGGACTTGTGCTCCCACGTACCGTCGAGTATATTTTGGGAGACCACAATAGGCTTAATCCTTTATCCATAGGAAGCTGTGTCTGCCACCCTATCGATCGCAATGCACTGAACACAGCATTAGGGAAGATTGACTACCGTACCGTAAAAAGTATTCTGCATTTTTGCAATTGGTTTGGTAATCCCTCTACCTAGATTTCCAGAGCAGTCCCTTTCGTTCCTTTTCAGACTCTTTAACAGAAAAGGTCCATCTGAGCACTTGTCACTTTAGGCTCATTCAAAATCGAAGGAGACTAGAGTCATCTTTTGTTTTTTCTCGACTCTTAAAAATTGAAAAAACAAGTTGTGTCAAAGCGTCTAAAATTTATTTTAAACGGAATAATCATCACTGTTCCCTCGTTGGTCTTAGAAGTTAGTCTCCCTTCATCGCAAGTTCTTGTAGAATCACTAGGAAATCTTTTGGATAGACTAGATATGTCTGAACAATTGTCGACATCCAGGACTGTGTCATCTGACACAGCAGTGGCAGAGTCTCCTGCTGCTACTCCAACGATGTTCGCCGGTATACCATCTGTCCTGGCAAGTTATCAACAACAAGTCGGAGTCCAATCAGGGACTGTTTCGATGACATGGTCAGTTCCTATTTCTTTATCCGGATTATCATCTTGTATTTCTTATGTTGAAACTCAACAAATTGATCCAATGTGTCTTCAAAGGCCAATCTACCCTTTAAGTACTGGATTGCCACCATATGGAGGGCAGTATGCCTTTTCATTGTTCCCTCCCGGAGAACAACCATATGGGAGTTTACAACAAAGTTCAGGTCAAACTGGAATTACATCTAGCGGTTGGGTACCAATACTGCCTCAGCAACCAAGGGTTGTATATTCAATGCAACCAGTCCACCCTGTGTCGAATATTCCCACTATACCTGCTATGGTGACTGTGTTGCAAGTACAAGCGCTACCTGTTGTATGTCAACCCCAAGTTTCTCAGGTTGCAATACAATAGCCTCTTGTCTCAACGACTCAATCACAACATCAGGTTAGTGCCTCCTTATCTGGAGCGACTCAGACTCAAACATGTACTATGACTCCTCATCTTGGTCAATCATCCAGTATTGGGCAACAACAAATGGTCTAACAACCATGGCTGGTTCAATCTCAACAACCGCAATTCCAGCAATCATATCAAGGACCTGAGCAATAAGTCTTTGTATGTAATGGGCAACCGCATTTCCAAAGTGGTTATCAACAACCATATTATAATGGTTATGCCCATCAACCTTGTCAAAGTTGCCAGCATCAAAGACATTATGCTGGTATGCAAAGACCCACTGCTCAGGTGATTCCATCTTATCCTGGGTATGCTTCGCCTAACCTGAATCAACAGTTGCCCTTTGTAGCAACTCTAGAATTACTGGATCTAAACCGGTTGACGAATGATCCAATTGCTTATGCCCCTTGGTGGCCAGCAATTCTGCATAAACTTCCGTCAGATATTCCTAAATTTAATGGAAATCCGGGTAAAGACCCGTCAAATCATGTGATGACATTTCATCTGTGGTGTTCATCAAACACCCTAAACAATGATTCGATTAGGCTTCGCCTTTTCCAGAGGACGTTAACTGGTCCGGCAGCAAAATGGTATATCGAGTTACCCAGAGCTTCGTTTGACAACTTCAGTACCCTAGCCACAACCTTTTTAACCCATTTTCAGTTACCGATAAGGTACGAAACGCGAACAAAACTTCTTACCAATTTCAAACAGACAACGACCACTCATATATCTGATCATATTCATGAGTGGCGACGTCGTCGTAGAATGGTAAGAACATATATTCCTGATCAACTGTTAGCTGAATGGTTTATTAAGTCATTATTACCTTCTATGACAGAAGATGTGGCAAAGGGAGGAGTCGTCACTGAAGAGCAAGTTATTGCTCGTGCTCAATATCTAGACTTGATCTATACTTAGTCTGGCACGCTCTATGATAAAATACCTGATGCTCCTAGACCGGAATTTTCCATTCCTCCCCCTCCTAAATCAAACAAACACTCTCATGCTGGCGATGGCGTGATTGGTATGACAGACACGAAATCGACAAAGGCTACATCTAAGAAAGCCCGTAAGATTTCTAGTCAAAATGCAAATGAGGAACTTCTTGCCTTGGAAGTAAATGCCGTGTCGACCGACAAGGGCAAACAACTGAAGCAACCAGGGGGCAAGAAGAAAAAGAAAGGGAGAAAAAAGAAGCAGGATGAGTCATCTCCTGAAAAACCTTCTACAAACCCTTCTGGGCAAAGGAAACCCCTTGCGGGGTGTCATATATGCGATGAGGATCATTGGACGAGAGATTGTCCACATAAAGCTGAAGTTAAGAAACTCTCTAAGAGTTCAAAAACCTCAGCAGTATTGACTGATCCGTTTGCAAACCCAGGAACCAAACTGGTTGCTAATCAAAATGCTTCCCGATCCCAAGTGCTTATGTTGTCGGTTTCGAAACAACAAAATGATGCTTTGATAACGACAAGGAATAAAGATTACGGGAATCCACAGCTGTCGAACAACAAGGATAAAGATCAACCTAGTAGTTCGACAACAACTTTGACCGAAGTTGTGCCACCCATCATTCCTGAACCAATGATAAAGTTGCCAAAGGGAGTAGTACACAAATCGACATTTAATCCTCGTGCAAAAGTAGCACAGAATTATAATATAGTAGAGGACCTGGCCCAATCGCCGTCCGCTATGTCGAAACTTGAGGTACCGCAAAATTGCCTCTCCCAAAAGCAAGATCTATTATCAGTAATAGGTGGGATTGACCCAACAGATTCCAATCTTGTATCCTTTAATCACAAAGGATATGACCCTCAGTTACCAGCTCAAATAGCTTTCCTTATTCAAGTGAAAGCCCTCAACAAAACTGTTCATCAAACAATTATTGATGAGGGGGCATCTACATGTATTATGTCGATGAGTTGCTGGAAAAATTTAGGCTCACCACCCTTGTCACAATCGTCAACGATGTTAAAAGCATTTGATGGACGATCATACACTCCATACGAGATTTTAAGTAACTTGCAAGTTGAACTAGGGGCCAAAATAGTAGAAATTGATGTTGAAGTAATCGACGGAAACCTCGATTACAACATCCTACTGGGAAGGCCCTGGATATATGCCATGGAAGCAGTTGTGTCGACCTACTTCAGGAAGATTGCATTTCCCTTTCAAGGAGGAATTACAATCGTCGACCAACAAACATTTCTCCCCAACAGTTCACAAGTTACGGGAAGCATTCCAATGATCCATGGAAGCAATCATTCGCTTCAAAATATTGGAGTAGGCCTCCTAAAATACCCTGCCTTAATGGGTACTTTTTCCCTACTACCTCTGAGTAATCTGACGGAAGTGGCCACAGTGGAAACCTGCAATATGAAATCTTCTATATCTAATGGATTCAGAAGATTCCTAAACATTTTGTCAGCATGGATCATCACCCTAATAGAAATATTGTAGCAATCAATTTTCTTGGCTTGGGGGGCAAACCCAAATCAACGCTCATCGAGTGTTTGGATAGATAGTTCTAAGGAATATGGCACCTCTTCAGATCCTTGGTTGCATGTACATTCTAAAAATGAAGGAATCATTCAATCAATGATGATAGGAGAGGCACCATGGGAAGATTACCACCATCGCTCCTATCTTCTGGATTACCACAAAGATTATTCCAGCAACCTTAATCATCCATCATTTTTTTTTCAAATACTATAAATACGGTGGATTTCGAGGATGGTTCTTATCTCATGTCAACCTCGTTAAAAAATGAAGAAAGGAGTCATGAGGACAGTTCTTTTACTGTGTCAACCTCGTTAAAAAATGAAACGACTCCCTTTCCAAATCAAGTCTTTGATTATGATCTCATAAAACCAAAGTCGAGTCTTTCGAAGATCTCGAAGGTAAACCTTCATTCCAACCACCGAGTTGAATGCAATGAAGCTTGGGGGGCATGCACCTCGATTTGCGTTATTATGCTGGGGGCATGCAAACTTATCACGAGCAGTGTTACTGCAGGGTTCAAGCTCGTTAAAAAATAAACCCGCATCGAGCAGTTTTAGCGCATAGTTCAAGCTCGTTAAAAAATAAACATAAGCCATGAGCAAATGTTTCCCCCCGCGTTTAAGCTCATTAAAAAATGAACTATTTCCCGGTAAATAACCATCGTGAATGTAGTACTTCAGCCTTTAAAAGCCTTGGTCGTGTTCTCATCATCACCTCCACTCTGTATTGGCTGATCATTCAGCTCCATTTGATTGTTTACCCCTTTTTGAGGAATAGCTGCGAAGAGTGATCCCACTAGCCATCCTTGTAACACTGCTGTGATTGGAAAATTCCAAACCTTACCTGGAACCAGCTGCTACCTAATTTTATCACTCGTTCCTCAAAAGACGAGTCTTCTTTAAGCTCTTTTCAACTGACTCATAAAATATGAAAAGATTGCCGAGCCATTGGCCTCTCCAGCTCGTTAAAGGGACCGGAAGTGCTATCCCTCCTTTAGATTTTAATCTTTTTGAACCTGAGGGTTTATTACACAAAAAGATCGAGCGCTTGTTTTATTCGGCTCGTTAAAAGTATCGAAAATTCATCCCTTCTGTATTGTTTTATACTTTTTCGGACTTAAGGGATTAGATGACGAAAAAGGAATTTTGGAGTTTCCTTTACGTCCCTTTTCAGACTCTCTAAAATTGAAAAGGACTCAGTTATCTTTGTCATTAAACTTGTTAAAACCTAATAGCGACAAACTTGTCCATAGCAGACAAGAACGAGTTTCACTATCGCTAGGCTCGTTAAAACATAGCGATGGGTTTGCCTGAAGGGAAAATTATAGAACAAGCATATGTTATCCTCCTCAAGCTTGACAAAAATAAAGAGGTACTGGTCAGCAATGACTGGGGAAAAATTAGGAACAAAACTTGAAGAAACTTTGTTGGTAGCAAGTCGCTCTTGAACATGACACTTTCACTCCGCATCCAAGTCGGGTTGGGTTGTTTCATTCACCGGCCACATCACCATGGTCCCATCACACCATCCAAATTTGGGGTTAATGCTACCAATCCATCACGTTAGTGTCGCCGATATGTTCAAGAGAAGTCATTCAGAGAATTCACCTGTGTCTCACCCGCTACAATACATTTACACTCCATTCTTTCATGACCGCGACCCTGAACCTTATATCACCAGATCGTTTTCACCTCCATTAAAATAATTTGCTCCGTTTCGTGTCATTGATGTGGGATTCATTAAGGCCCTCCTATGACAAATCGCTTCTTGTCGACATCAGCTCATTATCCAAGAAGTCGATCTAGGAACACCCCGTTCAGTACTTTGAAGCTTGCATGCCTCAATGGCAAGTTTCTCATTTACGGCGACAGGTTTACATTAATGGCCTTCGACCGAAAGATTTTGCGTGGTGTTCGACGCCAAGTCCTTTATTCACACCACGTGAATTGTACTGCAGTACCTTGAGGGTCATTATCATTATCGATGATTCCTCTCGCGCTTGTTAACAGCTTACATCATTGGCTGGTAATCAAGCGATGTCTTTCCATGTTCGACTCCAGAACATCTCTCACATGGATAGACTTGTACTTTGAGTGAAGATCGAATGAGATTGAAGACCTCGGATCTAGTTTCATCCATCTGGGCTGCGATATATATTCAGGGAAATAAAGACATTAAATGTACATCATTGCTGCACATATAATCATCCAATCAAAGGGATGATGGCTCTATCAGAATCATTAGTCTACACTCAGAAGATTGTCTGTCCTATGTACATGAAAATGAATTTATAAAGCTGAGCATGGGAATGCCCGCCTCAGCTAGATCATGAAAATATTATGAAGATAATGTATTGTATTGTATCTTATTACAGGTCTCCTCCCAGCTTGAAAGAACTTCGGATCCTCATAATAAAGCATTTCACCCGACATCAAAAGATTAACAACCTCATGCTTTAGGGGGCAACTGTTATAGACATTTTTGGGCACTACGACCCCAAGCATGAAATTTCCATAAACCAAGGGCTCCTAAGTCCCTAAAAGTGTTGTTCTAACCCCTAAAGGAACAAGGTCAACTGATTACAGCTTCTCCCAGAAGTTCTCCATGAAAAACTACTCAGAACTGGTCAAAACTGGATCATTTCACTTGCTCCATGGCCAGGGTGCGATGCATCGCACCTTGTACACATGGGAAGTGCGTTGCATTTCAAAAAGCCCTTCTATGGGGTGCGATGGATGGGAAAAGACAAGTGGCGGAGACAGTTTTCGAGGTGGATGATCATGGAATCTTCCAGAAACTTCTCCTGGGACACTTGCCTCTCAGAATCGCCCAAGGATGAGTAAGAGATCAATGAGATCTCCAAGTGGCATCAAGAACTATCAGAGAGAAGACACTAATAAAAAACCCAAAGCTGACTCACACCTCTGCAAATATCTATATATAGATCTCTCCTCCCAGAGATCTAGAGGTTGGAGGCTGGAATTTTGCATAAGGAATTGCTGTTGGTTTCTTAAGAGAAACATCAGATTGTTGGGTGATCTAAGCTTTGTATGAGGTGAAGAGGGGCTTCCTTGTTGAGAGGTTGATGCTGGGTCAGAGCAACTCGTTGTAACTCCTCTTGGCTTTTCCTTGTTTATCAATAAAATCTATTCAAGTTTTCCTCCATACTCTTCTGTCATTTATGTTTGCTGCATTTGTATGGTCAATTGACATCTGATCCTAGATTGTTTATGATTATAGATCCATGTCTTTGTATAGTGCTATGCTATTGTGATCTTACAGGTACTCTATGAAGCTGGGCGTGCAAGGGAATAAGTAGTGAAAGACTATCAAGGAAGAGAGGAATCAAACCAGGAGATTAGCGCAAGACAGAGGTTGGTCTTCTTTGTTCCTCTCTATCTATACTTTATAAAGGAAAAACGAAAGTAGCTTTACTTTGTTTGTTTCTAAGGTAGCTATCACACCTTAGTGGGATAAGCAGTTCTGAGTAGACACTTTTCCCTGTAACAGGGAGCAACAAATGTTACCATGCAAGAATATTTTTTTCATATTTGGGTATGATTCCTTGCATATGGAGCAGACATGTAAGGGAGATAGGTCATCTATCCTTTCACGAAATCAGTGGTGTGCATGGTTAAGGGAAGGGTTGAACAAATTATGGGGATGGGAGGGTGAAGAAGCATGAATTGATGGTGGGGTGTGCGATGTAGATGGGGAAGAAGTGGTAGTGAATGGAGGAAGCTAAACGTAAGGTAGATTGGGAGTAGGGAATGTTGAAGGAGATGGGTTTGCAAGCGAAGTTTGGAGATGTTGGGGAAGAGAAACATTATATGGGGGTATAGTTGGAAAGGTTTGGGGGTTTAAACTAGCTTTATATTTGAGACGTCTTTGTTTGTTGTAGGTGTCTTTATTATGTGCACATAGGAGTCTCTTGTGAACATTTCTTGAGGGGCTTATAGAAGACTCTGGCATGCCCATCCTAATACAAACACGGGGACACAGATATTAGTGAATATAGGAGATGAGAGAGAGTAGTATTGAGCACAAAGAAAGAGTACATGGAGGAGTGTTCATAGGAGGAATAATGTTTAATGGAAGGGGAGGGAAGAAATCTAAATTCAAAAGGGAAGGAAATAGGAGCAAGTGTTTATTTCACTTTGTTTGTTTGTTTTATTTTGTTTTGTTTTTGTTTTTGTTTTTGTTTTGTTTTTGTTTTTTGTTTATTTTTGTTTGTTTGTTTGTTTTGTTTTGTTTGTTTGCATGTGTGCATATTTTTGAAATTGCAAAAGAGTGTGCACATCCACATATTAGTTGTGTGACATGAAGACATACATAAGGAAAGAAGTATAAAGGTGCAATATGTGAGATAAAGATCGATTTTATTTTTGTTTTTGTTTTTTTTGTTTTTCTTTTCTTTTGTTTTTTTGTTTTGTTTTTGTGTTTTGTTTTGTTTTTTTTTGCAAATCGGGAAAGAGTGTGTACATCCAAGGCAAGAAGTATAAATATCCAAGGTGAAACATAACTAAAGATCAATTAGATTTAAGGTAACGAAACAACAACCTTTTCTAACAAGTTAGTGTTTGTATTTAATTGTACAAAACACACTTTAAAAGGATGCAAATATACTACCTTGTTTAGAAGGAAGAACAAAAGAGCATATATATTTTATTTAAAGGTGGAAGCTGTAACATGTAACATAAGTGTATAAACATAGAGGAGATAAATAGAATGATGATGTGAACAAAAGAAGAGGGTGGTAGGGGAAGAAATAAGAATGAATAGAGAAGCATATATAATTTTTTTTTTTGTTGTAGGCGTTTTTATTTTTGTGCATAGAGGAGTCTCCCGCAGACATTTCTTGAGGGCTTGCTAGAAGACTTTTGGATGTCCATCATGATACAAACATGGGGAGACAAATATTAGTGAATAAAGGAGATGGGAGAGAGTAGTATTGAGCGTAAAGAAAGAGTACATGGAGGAGTGTTCGTACGAGGAGGAATGTTTAATGAAGGGGAGGGAAGAAATATAAATTCAAAAGGAAAGGAAATAAGAGAAAGTGTTTATTTGTGTGTGTGTTTTTTTGTCTTGCAAATTGTGAAAGAGTGTGTACATCAACATAATATTGTTTTTTTTTTGGAAATTGGAAAAGAGTGTGCACATCCACATATTAGTTGTGTGACATGAAGACATGCACAAGGCAAGAAGTATAACAATGGAAGATGCGATATAAGCACACATATATATAAATATATATATATATATATATATATATATATATATCATTGCTGTAAATCGGGAAAGAGTGTGTACATCCAAGGCAAGAAGTATAAAGATCCAAGGTGCAACATAACTAAAGATCAAATAGATTTAAGGTAAAGAAACAACAACCTTTTCTAACAAGTCAATGTTTGTATTTAATTGCACAAAACACACTTTAAAAGGATGAAAATATACTACCTTGTTTATAAGGAAGAACAAACGAGCATACATATTATATTTAAAGGTAAAAGATGCAACATTATCTAAAGGTGGAAGATGCAACATGTAACATAGGTGTATATACATAGAGGAGAGAAGTACAATGATGAAGTGAACAAAAGAAGAGGGTCGTAGGGGAAGAAATGAGAATGAACGGAGAAGCATATAGAAGTCATTGTCTACATTTCAGTCTGACACGGGGGAAGAAAAGGGAGTTTCAAAGGCAATGAACAATTGAAGCAGTAGACATTTTTTTTATATCCTAGAGGACAAGGGAACATGTAGAGCCATAGTTGATTTCCTCTGAATTGATTAGTACAAGCTTCAAGCAATCGACACCATTGAAGTTATCTGTTTTTACAGACAATGTGAAGAGGCAATAATGACATGAAACCCTTGAGCAAAGCTCGTGGATAGCACCAGTATCAATGGAGTGTATGAACAAGTATTTTTCTTGGAAACCCATGAGTTCATTTCCAGCATCATCAAAAGCTGTGACATTTTTCAGTAGGCCTATGTGGTTGTGCATTTAAAATTTCAACACATAGTGATAGTCACATTCCGGGAAGTCCCCACCATATTTTGTGCAACACCACATTCCATTTGAGTGGTTGACAATTTTTTTCATGCACTGGATGCCATCATATGAGAGAGGGCATGCAAGGAAGTAGAAATATTGCATGTCAATAGAGGTGATGGTTCCATGAACAGAGAACCATGTTGCTTTTCCGAGGGGATGCAAGTCTATGAGGTTGGAAATTGTATGTTGTGGGTGGCCTCGCTTGGAAGACCCCGAGAAATTTCTACTTAATGATGGTGAAGAACCCAAGCAACCTTTTTCATGAAACCATGACTGAAGCTAGTGAGTCTCTGGAATGTCAGGATCCAGCAGGAGGCTACTGGTGGAGATAGTCCCTATAGTTCTTCCATTAAATTAGGCTATGTGGCACCCTTTGATTGCAAGAACTGTCAAAGCACCAGAAGATCTGAGTTCAATGAGTTCCGTGCCTACAGTGTGGTAATGCTCACCCCATAGGGTGATGTCGATACTATAACCAAACATATCTTCGAAGCTAAGAATTTTTCTAGGTGTTTCAGACCCATGTCTTTAACGAGTGGTGGAGGTTGGACAAGTGGACCTCATCACGCCAATAATGTCCACAATTGACCGAGGTTTGCAAATCTAATTTCACTTATAGATTTGAAACGAAAACAATGGAAAGGAATTATTGGAACATCATCCAAGGTTCAACAGTGGAAGTTGCAGAGAGGAAGAATTCCCATTTTCTATCGAGATGGTTGTAATTTGTGTTTGTTGGTTTGACTATCCCATTTGAAACCATGCAAATCTGCTCAATTTGGAGAAGGTCTTGCAAGAAATATACTAACTCACTGAAGGCAGAGAGATGGATTGCATCATTGGCATAATGAATGAGGTCAAATCCAAAGACCTTTCCATAGGCTCGAGCATTGTTGTATGAGCGAAGGGTTGTTTTTGCAAGCACCGTACCCTAGATCGACCATTGTTTATGATAGGGGATTAGTGTCATGAATGGAATGGCAATAAGAACAATAGAGGACAACTAAGTTGATGATGAAGCAGAACCCTGTGTCAAAGCAAGAGTATGCGAGAAAGGGCCATGTGACGTTGAAGAGCCCACTTGGTATGTGGACAACTGTACAATTTGAATAAGGGTCGGGTCCCCAATCAAATTTGCATGGCGTTCGAGAACCTTGAGTTCAAGAACTTTTATAGTCTTGATAAGAAGGAAATAAAGAGGAAAGCAATACGAAATTGTTTGGAATTTCAGTGGCGAAGAGGAGGGAAGGAAAAAAAGACATGAAGGATGTGGTGAAGAGTGTCAACATACACATATTTTTGAAAAAGTGTGCAAGTGGATTATTGAGAATGATAATCGACCCCAACTACAGGCCACCATATATGACATGGGCATTATAAGTCGACGGAAGCAAAGTTCTGTGCTGAGAGGTACCATCTGAGAGGGAAATGTAGTAGTGTTGAGATGATGTCTTTGTCGAAGAAAGAAGGTCGAGTTCAACTTTTTGGAGAGATGGTTGGATTGTTGTAGAGCCAACTAGATTCATGGCATTCATTTTCAAGATAGGCTCCATGATGAGGAGGAAAGGAGGTGTCTTGAAAGGTGAAAGCGAGTGAAATGTTGTTAACATTGAAAGGGAAGGGGAAATAAATTAGCTAATGATCTCTCGTTCACAAGATTACCATATTTGCAAGCAAATGAAAGAAGAACAATTCACAATTTAGATTGCTGCTAACATTGAAAGGTAAGGGGAAATCAATCATGAGATGTTTAATCATAGAAATATGCCTCTCTATATATGACGTTTCAGAAACTCCACACCCTGTTGTTCTGTACATCCTGGCAATGCATATATTCTTCTTACAGTAGAAACATGCAAAAAAGAAGAAGCTATATATGCAACATGACAACATTGATACTTGACATCTGATTTTACAAGGTGATATGGTTAGTAGGTTCTCGATTCTCACTTGCTTGTTAATGGAATTCGGGACATGTATCCGTGCGAAAGAAGCAACAACAGGACACACAACAACAACAATAAGAGCAACAAAAAGAGGGAAACAACAACACAACAACAACAACAAAAATTGCAACCTAAACAACAACATAATAGATCGAGGTGAAGAGGCTAAATAGAGCACACGTCCATCCACCAACTAAGCAGAGGGAGAAATAAATGAGAGTAATGACATATGACATAGAGTTTGGTGCTACTAATGATAGAGATAATAACAGGGATGTTCATGCGAGCGAGAATAAAGTGAGAATAAATGCACATAGTCAGCCCATTAATTAGATTAATGAATAAAATAGCCCACGAGACCAAGATGTGTGGATATGATTTAATCGTTAATCATTAAACAATGTGGTATATTGATTAAATATATATTAGAGATTTTGGGCATTGAGACTTTGACATAAGAATAATCCTCTTAGAAATCTCTAAAACCCAAAGTCTGATCCATCATATAATGTGGCTCTTTTCAATAAACATATATTATAAAGTGGCTAGGGCATAAAACATATGATCTTCATGCGAGTGAGAATAAAGTGAGAATAAATGCACATAGTCGGTCCATTAATTAGATTAATGAATAAAATAGCTGTCGAGACCAAGATGCGTGCATAGGATTTAAGCCTTAATCATTAAACAATGTGGCATATTGATTAAATATATATCAGAGCTTTTGGGCATTGATACTTTGAAATCAGAAGAATCCTTTTGGAAATCTCCAAAACCAAAAGTTCAATCCATCATATTAATGTGTCTCTTTTCAATAAATGTATATTATAAAGTGGTTAGGGCATAAAACATATGATAATCAACTGTCGGAGTAAAGGACCCACATTCCACGTCATTGTCTCTGTTCCCGCATATCAGAGGTAATGGATATCGAGGTTTTCGTTTTGAGACACATTTAAAAAACCCTGATAACATCATTCCTCGATACTACGATATGCCAATCTCTCGATATGTTGATTGAGAGTTCGATTTTGAGCTTGCGAAGCTCAGAGCTCAAAGATAATTCCATGTTTATTAGGCACCCAACTGAGGGGAATTGCTTCAATTGCTGCAAGAAGCCTACATTCTAAGAAATAAAAAATTATAGCTTACATCAGACCAGTGCACTTGCAATTTGATTTCCATTTCCAAATTATGTATCAAGGTCTGTCTTGAATACAAAATGTTCACATATTGGTTAATTCTTGAGCATAAATGTAAGGTATCAACATTATTATCTCATTAGTCCTCCTTCCGATATTCCTTTGAACCTGTTGATCGGGAAAAATGCCCTAATAAACATTTGGGGAAATCCACCTAGGCAAGGCTTGTAACTTAGGTCTATATATGTTGAAGTGGTGGTTCTGACTAGTATTATGGGACTAGTTACCCTTCCACACAACAAGTGCACAATATAGGGATAAATGAAAGAAAAAGTATAACTATAAGCTATGTATTGCATACTTATTACTTTAATATAATATAAAATATAAGGGGGATCCAATATTGGGTTGGCATGCGGTCACTAAGACTCAAAGAACCAAAGGTGCAAAGTTGGGGCCGAGCACCAAGATTTATGGGCCTGTTGTGGAAAAATACACAATACCCCCATTTTGACTTTATTATTATCCTAATAAATATAGGGACCCTTTTGAATTTTCATTTGGATTTTGAATCATTGAACTGTTTCATCTTAGCTTAGGTTGCCTTGTTTTATTTTTTGTTTTCCTTAATATGACTAAGTTTGTTGTTAATAAACCTTTGTTTTAAATTTTAAATGATTAGCACTAATTAATAAATAGCCCCCGAGACCAAGCTCATGTTACAACATGTGGCAATGACTCTTTAATAAACAAATAGTGGAAATTTAGGCTATCAGAGTTTTTTTTGAAAACCTTTATAACCAAAGTTCGATGAATATAAAGTGGAAACTAATGCAAATAACACATATTGCATATTATAAAACACTATCTGAGAAATACCCATATCACAGTTTTTGTTATGAGTCACATTATGAAACTTGTGATAAACCTAATTTCTGATATCTGTTGGACCCACCTGTCACATCATTTCCTCCGCTCCCTTATATCAGAGAATTCCGTATCGGAGTTTCTTAGCCTAGGTTGCCTTGTTTTATTTTTAGTTTGCCTTAATTTGACTAAGTTTGTTGCTAATAATTTTTTTTTTTTTAAATTTAAATGATTAAAAATTATTAATAAATAGCCCCCGAGACCAAGCTCATGTTACAACATGTGGCAATGACTCTTTAATAAACGAATAGTGGAACTTTAGGCTATCGAAGCTTTATTTTGAAAACTTTTATAACCAAATTTCAATGAATATAATGTGGAAACCAACGTAAATAACACATATCGTGTATTATAAAACACTATCAGAGAATTACCCATATCGGATTTGTTGTTATGAGTCACATTATGAAACTTGCGATAAACCTAATTTCCGATATTTGTTGGACCCACCTGCCACATCATTTCCTCCGCTCCCTTATATCAGAGAATTCCATATCAAATTTTTTGTTATGTGTCATTGTTTAAAAGTTTTGATATCGTATAACCTCTGATCTCTGAAATGCAATATAACCTCCGACCTCTGATATGTTTTAATATTCAATATGTTGGAATTGATTTGATTAAAGTTTTGAATTAATTATAAAATCGCATCCGCTTTCATATTGGAACTTTTGAAATGGCACATATCTAAAATCACCCATATGACTTAATCTCCCGATCGCCGATATGTTTGCGGATCTGATGGGCTTTATCACAATGATTTAATATAATATCACATACTCTCCTCATCAGAACTTTGCATATATCGCAAGTTTGCAGAGTGTGCGATGTTAAAACTCCGATACTCCAACCTCTGATATCCATCCGTGTTCGCCACTTGTCACACTTTGGTTTGGTTATTGCTATTAAGTTTTGAATAAGTCACTATTAGTGGTATCAGGCTATTTATCATTGGTTTTTCATTAGGATTAGCATATCCAAAACCAAAATGAGAATTATCCCTAGAAATCACCCAAATATTGAAGCTTTCATATCGCAAATACTTGCTCCACGAGGCTGGAAGACGATGACCAGAATCCACCCTCCTGTTGTTGCTTCAGCTCTATGGAACAATATCGAGTTGAGGGCATCCAAAGGCAGAGGGAAGATTTTCTACACACGGGAATTGGGAGGCTTAGCTGTCACATCAATTGGCAGAGGCGATTCGAGTAACAGAGAATGGAGGACTTTAAGCATAGTGCTACGAATCACCCTTCTTTGTCCCCAGTTCCATAATAAAATACTAAATGGATCATATGCGATATCACAATGAAGCCAAATCTTTAATTATATCGGGTTCGACATATCGGAAGTCGGAGGGAGAGTATTGTATACACAACAAAAAATATGATATGGGTATTCTCCGATATAACGAAACAGAGGAAATGATGTGGCAGGTGAATCTAAAGCAAAAAAATTTTGAACTAATGGACCAAATCTTGAGGTGTACCCCATTTCCCACTCCTAGTTGTCCAACAGAGACCATGCAAAATACTCGTGAACATCACGTCGTCGAATTGGTATATTCTTTCTAGGTCGACGAATATGCTATAGTGCCATGAGGAAGAACCTCATAATAAAAAGCCTATCGGCTTAATTAATAATAATAATAATAATTATTATTAATATCAATATTAATAGTATTAATGACAAATAATATTACTAATAAATAATAATTATAAATGATTAGTAATTAATATTAATTAATAATAATAATAATTAATTATTATTATTATTATTTTGTGCAACTGTGGTATATGATGTTCAACCATAAACAATCGTGGCGTATGATGTTTACCCATCAACAAATGTGATATATGATGTTCAACCAGTGTCAACCATGGTAATAAAAAATGGTCATGGTGAAAATGGTCAACCAAGCTCATCCAAGGTCATCCATAGTTGACCATGATCATTGATGGTTAACCATTGTAAACCAAAATCATCATAGTTAATATGGTCAACCTTGTTCAACCATTGTTAACTGTGATCGATGATAATGGTGAACCATAAACAACCATAAATGACCATAATGGTTAATCAAGACCATGGTAAACCAAGGTCATCAAAGATCAACATGGTTATAATGGTCAACTGAGATCAATGATAGTCAACCATTATCAACCATGGTCTACTAAGATTTTAACCATTATCAACCATGGTCAACCATGATCAACCATGGATTTTTTTAGCTTTTTATCTAAATAGTTTGTTTTGTTTGAAATGATATGGCAGGGCATCCCCAAACGAAGTAACAATATTTATACGGGCATACAAACTGCATTTTTCTGACAAGCCTTTCAATTCTCGATAAAAATGTAAGGTAGGAACCACAAATCGATCAACATAGCCACCAAAGATTCTTAGATAATGAAAGCATATTTTCATGGAAGGTGGGAACCACAACTTGGTCAACAGAGCCACTAAAGATTTTTATACAACAAAAGAGGACTGTCATGGAGTTCGATTTGAATAAATATACTCATGACTATGATAGTTTAAATGTCACATTAAAAAATTACCTTGTTAATTTTAGTGTCAAAATTTTAATGGTTTAATTTAATTCAAGGTTTATAATATGAGGATTTCTAATAATAATCTTAGGGATTATTACCTTGTGTTTTATAATGTTAGGCTTTTGTAGCAGGGCTTAATGTAGTGACATTAAACCTTAATACATAATATTCCTTGGGTTTATAATATCCATTTAGTTTAGAATATCTCAATGTCACAATCAAACATTGTCAGAATGTTACATTGAATTGCAATTTATTCAACGTCACATTGCGACATTGTAAAATTGGTGTTTAATATTAGGGTTCATAACATTAGGGTTTTAAATATTAGGTTTATAGCTATTACAATAATAATATTATGGTTTTTAATATTGAGTTTATATTATTACAATCGTTGTCTCAATGCGACAATCAATCATTGTCATAGTTTTACATTACATTGCAATTTAATGAACATCACAATGCGACATAAAAAACTTAGGGTTTATAATATTAGGGATTCTAATATTTGGTTTATAATATTAGGGTTTGATATTTGGTTTATAATTTATAATAATTTGGTTTAATATTAAAATTTATAATATTAACCTTGGGGTTTTGTATTAGGATTTAATGTTGAGACATTCAAATGTTACAAAAATGTATTGAACATCGCATTGTAACAAACAATGTCTCAATGTGACAATTGATCATTGTCGCAATGTTGCATGACATTGCAATTTACATAACATCACATTATAACATAACAATATTGGGGTTTAATATTAGGGTTTATAACATTAGGGTTATTAATATTGGGTTTATAATAAAAGAGTTTAATATTGCATTTATAATACAAGAATTTAATATTGGGTTTATAATTTATAATATTGTCGTTTAGTATTAGGGTTTATAGTATTAATCTTAGGGTTTACTAAAGGATTGAGTTAATGATATTAACAATCCCTTGAGTTTATTAACCCCTTGGGTATATAATATCTCAATGCGACAATCATTCATTGTCACATTGTTACATACATTGCAATTTATTCAACGTCGCATTGTGACATTACAAATTTGGGGTTTAATATTACGATTTATAATATTAAGGTTTTAAATATTGGGTTTATATTATTATAAAAATGTGTCCAACGTCGCATTGTGATAAACATTGTCTAAATGTGACACTCAATCATTGTCGTAGTGTTACATTACATTGCAATTCAATGAACATCACAATGTGACAAAACATTTGGCGTTTAATATTAGGGTTTATAACATTAGGGTTTCTAATATTGGGTTTATAATATTAGGGTTTAATATTGAGTTTATAATATTAGTGTAGGTTTTAACTCTGTACAAAAATTACTTGCAATCGAATTCTTCAAACATAAAAATATACAATGGAAAGAACATAAAACAAATATACACAAATATTTCCCCTGGATCCCAAAACCGAGACTATCAGTTTGATTTATTTTCATTATATTCTTTTCAATGTTACAATACATATATATACATGTCGAAGATTCATAAACCCTAATCCACTAACCTTGATTAGAACATAACCATAGTTCCCTTGACCGAACCTACAAAATACCATGGGCAGAAAACCATTATGCCCAAAACCATGTGCAAACCTCATTCACAAAACCATGGGTAGGTACGCCCACCATCTTTGGGTTTTCCTCCCATTCTTGGGTCTGCCCAACTATTATTGGGTATGAAAAAATTAAGGTTTAATATAACAACACCCAACAGTTAACATTTAATACCAGGTTTATAATTTATTGCTACAAACATTGTCTCATTGCAAAAATCAATCATTCTTGCAGTGTTACATTACATTACAATTTAATGAACATCACAATGCGACATAAAAAACTTAGGGTTTATAACATTAGGGTTTCTAATATTGAGTTTATAATATTAGGGTTTGATATTGGGTTTATAATTTATAATAATGTGTTTTAATATTAGAGTTTATAATATTAATCTTAAGGTTTTGCATTATGGTTTAAAGTTGAGACATTCAAATGGTACAAAAAGGTATCGAACGTTGCATTGCGACAAACAAGGTCTCAATGTGACAATAGATCATTGTTGCAATGTTGCATTACATTGAAATTTATTGAACATCACACTGTGACATAACAAAATTGGGGTTTAATATTAGGGTTATTAATATTGGGTTTATAATAAAAGGGTTTAATATTAGGTTTATAATTTATAATATTGTGGTTTAATTTTAGGGTTTATAGTATAAATCCTAGGGTTTTTTATATTGGGTTTTATAATGTTATGATTTTATATTAGGGTTTAATATTGTGATGTTAGAATGATACACAATTTTATCAAATGTCACATTGTGACAAACATTGTCTCAATATGAAAATCAATCTTATAATCATTGTCATAATTTTACATTACATTGCAATTTATTCAATGTTGCATTGTTACATTATAAGACTTGGGTTAAATACTAGGTTTATAATATTAAGGATTTATAATATTGGTTTTATAATATTAAAGTTTAATATTGCGTTTATAATTTATAATATTAATCTTAGGGTTTAATATTAATCCCTTAAGTTTATAATATTCCTAAGGTTTAGTATTAATCCATTGGGTTTATAATATCAGCCCATCGGTTTATTAATCTAAGGGTTTATATTCCTAGGGTATAATATTATTCAAATGGTTTATATTACTAATCCTAAGGTTTAATATCAATCCTTTTAGTTTATAATATTAATAATTGCTTAGGTTTATAATATTTATCCTAAGATTTATAATATTAATCACAAGGCTTATATTCTTAGGGTTTAATGTTATTCCCTTGGGTTTATAATCCCTCAGGTTTTCAATATTAATCCAATAGGTTTATTAATCCCTTGGGTTTATAATATTGATCATAGGGTTTCTAATAATAATCATAGGGTTTATATTCCTAGGGTTTAATATTTTTCCTAGAGTTTATAATACTAATATTTGGTTTTAATATTAATCCCTCTAGTTTATAATCCCTAATGTTGATAATATTAACCCCTTGGGTTTATATTAATCTTAGGGTTTATATTCTTAGGGTTTGATGTTATTCCCTTGGGTTTATAATAGTAATCCTAAGGTTTATAATATTAATCTTAGGGCTTAATGCTTATTTTAGGGTTTATAATATTTATCTTAGGGTTTATATCCATTGGTTTATAATATTAATCTCTTGGATTTGATATTATTCCCTTGAGTTTTTAGCATTAAACTCTTGGGTTTATTAGTTCCTTAGGTTTATAATATCAATCCCCTAGGTAAATTAATCTAAGGGTTCATATCAATGGGGTATCATGTATTATTCAAAGGGTTTAATATAAATCCCTTAGGGATTATAATATTAATAATTGCTTACGTTTATAATATCAATCCCAATGGTTTATGATGTTAATATCTTGGGTTGTCAATATTAATTGAACGTCACATTGTGACAAACATTGCCATATGCCTCGGGTTGTCAATATTAATCTAGTGGGTTTATTAATCCCCTGGGTTTATAATATTTATACTAGGGTTTCTAATATTAATAACATCGTTTGATATTAATTCCTCCCTTTTATAATCCCTTGAGTTTATAATATTAATCCATTGGGTTTATTAATCTTAGGGTTTAATATTAATCCTAGGGTTTGATGGTATTCCCTTAGGTTTATAATCCATTGGGTTTATAATATTAGTCCTCATAATATGAGGCTTTAATGTTTATTTTAGGGTTTATAATATTTATCTCGGGGTTTATATCCCTTGGGTTTATAATCCCTTGGGTTTTTAGTATTAAAATCTTGGGTTTATTAGTCTCTTAGGTTTAGAATATCAATCCATTAGGTTTATTAATCTAAAGGTTCATATTACTAAGGTATAATATTATTCAAACAATTTACAATATTAATCTTAGGGTTTAATATAAATATTACGGTTTATAATATTAATAATCGCTTACGTTTGTAATATCAATCCCAAGGGTTTATAATGTTAATCTCTTGGATTTTCAATATTAATCCCTTGGGTTTATAATATTAATCCTTTGGGTTTATCAATCCCTTCAGTTCATAATGTTAATCCTAGAGTTTAATATTAATCTCTTCGGTTTATTAATGGCTTGAGTTTATAATATTCGTGATCTCTTGGGTTTGTTAATCCCTTGGGTTTTTAATATTAATCCCTTGGGTTTATAATATTAATAATACCTTGAATTTATCATATTAATCCCTTGGGTTTTTAATATTTATGCCTTTGGTTTATCAATCTGTTGCATTTTTAATATTAATCCCTCTGGTAAATATCTATCCCCGGGGTTTATAATATTAATCCATTGGGTTTAATATTGTTCCTTTTGGTTTATAATCCATTTGGTTTATAATATAAATCCCTTGGGTTTATGAATCCCTTTAATTAATAATATCAATCCCTTGGGTTTAAAATATTAATTTTAGAGTTTAATATTATTCCTAGAGTTTGTAATATTAATCTAAGGGTTTAATATCGATCCCTGGGAGTTTATTAATGGCTTGAGTTTATAATAGTATTCCCTTAGGTCTATAATATCTCAATGTGACAATCAATCGTTGTCACAATGTTACATACATTGCAATCTATTCAACGTCGTATTGCAACATTACAAAATTAGGGTTTAATATTGGGGTTTATAATAGTAGGGTTTTTAATATTGGGTTTATAGTTATTTAAAAAATAATATTATGGTTTTTAATATTGAATGTGTCCAACATTTCACTACGACAAACATTGTCTCAATGTGGCAGTCAATCATTATTGTAGTGTTACATTACATTGCAAATGAATAAAAATCACAATGTGACATAAAAAAATTGGGGTTTAAAATTATGGTTTACAAATTAGAGTTTCTAATATTGGGTTTATAATTTATAATAACGTGGTTTAATATTAGTGTTTATAATATTAATCTTAGGGTTTTGTATTAGGGTTTTATGTTTTGACATTGGAATGGTACAAAAATGTATCGAACATTGCATTGTGACAAACTTTACATCTCAATGTGACATTCAATCATTGTCACAATGTTACATTACATTGCAATTTATTGAACATCCCATTGTGACATAACAAAACTGAGGTTTAAGATTAGGGTTTATAATATTAATCTTAGGATATTTATATTGGGTTTTATAATGTTAGGGTCTTTTATTAGGGCTTAATACTATGACGTGGAATGGTACAAAAATGTATCAAACGCCACCCTGTGACAAACATTGTCTCAATATGAAAATCAATCTAACAATCATTGATGCCATGTTACATTATGTTGCAATTTATTCAATGTCAAATGATTCCAATACAAAACTTAGGTTTCGTACTAGGTTTATAATATTAGGTCCTTTTAAGATTGGGTTTATAATATTGAAGTTTAATATTGGCATTATAATTTATAATATTAATCTTTAGGTTTAATATTAATCCATTGAGTTTAATAATCAAGTAGAGTTTATATTCCCAGGGCTTAATATTATTCGTAGGGTTTATAATATTAATCCTAGGGTTTAATGTTAATCCATTGGGGTTTATTAATAACTTAAGTTTATAATATTAACAATCCCTTAGGTTTATTAGTCTCTTGCATTTTTAATATTAATCCATTGGATTTATAATAATAATCCCTTGGGTTTTTAGTATTAATCCCTTTGGTTTATAATATTAACCCTTTAGGTTTAACATTATACTCGTGGGTTTATAATCCATTGATTTTATAATATTAATCCCTTGGATTTATAATATTAATCTATGAGGTTTATAATATTAGTCTTATGGTTTATAATATTAATCATATGGGTTTATATTCTTAGGGTTTAATATTAATCCTAGGGTTTAATGTTATTCCACTGGGTTTATAACCACTCAGGTTTTTAACATTAATTCATTGGGTTTATTATTTCCTTGGTTTTATACTATTGATCCTAGGGTTTTTAATATTAATCATAGCTTGGTTTATATTCCTAGGGTTTAAAATTAACCCTAAGGTTTATAATATTGATCTTAAGGTTTAATATTAATCCCTTGGGTTTATTAATCTTAGGGTTTATATCCCTAAGGTTTAATATTAATCCTAGGGTTTAATGCTATTCCCTTGGGTTTATAATCCCTTGGATTTTTAATATTAATCCCTTAAATTTAATTAATCCTTTGGGTTTATAATATTAATATTAATGTTTATAATATTGATCTCATGGTTTAATGTTTATTTTAGGGTTTATAATATTTATCTTAATGTTTATATCTCTTGAGTTTATAAAATTAATGCCTTGGGATTAATATTATTCCCTTAGGTTTATAATCCCTTGAGTTTTTAGTATTAAACCCTTCGGTTTATAATATCAACCCCTTGGGTTTATTAATCTAAGTGTTCACATTGTTAGGGTATAATATTATTCATAGGGTTTATAATGTTAATTATAGGTTTTAATATTTAATGTAGATTTATAATACTTGTCCCTTGGGTTTTTAATATTAATAATCTCTTAATTTATAATATTAATCCCTCATGTTTTTAATATTATTCCATTAGGTTTATCGATCCTTTATATTTATAATAATAATACCTTGGATTTATATTTATAATATAAATTGTCATTAGTATGTGGGTGCTAACACAATTGGAAAAATTCATGTTGGCAAGCCCTGGTGTATCCGAGTGATCAGAAATTCAATTCCACCAAACATGTTTCATCAGCTAAACTTAAAAAAATGTCATTATAGTTATAATTATTATCAAAATAATAATATTTTATGTAATTATTATTATTATTATAAGGTACGTCAATAGCTTTAATTTAATTATTATTATGAAAATAACTATCATAATTATAATATATATATATATATATATATATATATATATATATTCATTCTATCATAATTAGAATATAATAATATTAATAATATTTTGTAATATTATATTTATTTTTATAATATTATTATTATTGTTGTATATTTATTAATATCGATATTAATTTTTATATTGAATCCAGACTATTAATGCTTATCGACGTATTTCAACCACATTTACTAACATGGTTGTGTATGCCATTGATATACACCTATCACTGTATATGAACCATATATACTAATATGGTTGTGCTAATATATACATATACACGCCAACAATTAAATTTAATATAGGCATAGTTAGGTTAATTGTGTTATATATGTGCCAAAATCATTTGCATATATCACAATATATATATATATATATATATATATATAATGTTAAATTGTAATGATAGGGTTGTGATAATTCATGAATTGTTCAACCTTCCTAAAACATAACATTAAACGTTAATATATACATGTTAGACTATATTGGGGAATTTGACACAAACTTGGGCTTTTTTTTGTGTGCATTATATATGTGCCAAAATCGTAACAAATCTTGTCATATTGTACAACGACAAAAATTTTCTGAGCAATCGAGGGCAGAGAGCTCTGCGCACAAGAGAAGAGCCGACACAATGAGAGACTACGTGCAACACCATCACCATGGCCCCAGGAGGGGGCCGCGAACTGGATCCTCCCCTTCCACCTGAGCTATCTGCGTTCCAGGAACTGGTAGCGGCATGCAATAAACGACCAACAACCGAAAACCAGCAGAAGTTTGTCAAAAGAATGGAATCCATCCCCATAGTTGCTCTGCCGACTGAAGAACCTTGCAAAGCGGCATTGAACCTAGTAGAAAGAGGGCTTATTGGACAGTTCACTGGGCTATGGCCCTCGCCTAAAGCTGTAGATGCCTAGGTGCAAAGGAACTGGTGATCTCTTGTCAAGGAAGGAATCAAAAGTCACTTCATCGGTAAAGGCTTCTTTGTATTCATATTTGAAGCGATAGAAGACAGGAACCTCATATTCAGAAATGGTCCATATTTCATGGGGCCTCAGGGTTTGTACTTGAATCAATGGACTCCAGAATTTGATCTGACACAGGATGTGCCCTCGGCTATCCCTATCTAGGTGCGCTTGCCTCATTTACCTCTGCATTGCTGGAACCCCAAATCCTTAGAAACCATAGGCAATAAACTTGGCAAATACATCGATCGAGCAGAAAGGAGGGACCAATACTCCTGTGCGAGAATTTGTGTAGAAGTTGACCTGGAGGAAGGCCTCCCTGAAGCTATAAAACTCACGGTGGCTGACTGGTCTCACATCCAAGTGCTAGATTATGAGCAACTCCCATTTAAATGTCGGCATTGCCATGGCTATGGGCACTTTGCCAGGCACTGTAAAAAGAAATCAGAGGAGGGGGCCGAGAATGCGAAAGGAGATCAATGGACTCAGGTCCAGAAACCAGGAACAACTAAGAAGAATAATAGAAACAAAGGGAAAGGAGTGTTCATAGGGAGTGGTGCTCCTCCCATAGTCCAAGCAGAGGGGAGCTCAGTCCCTCCAAGAGCAGACATACCCACCAATCCCTTTGAAATACTCAGTACACCAGAAAAACTCCTAGATCCAGTAGATAAAGAGGCTGAACAGCAAGCCATCACCATGGAAGAAGAAAAAATGCAGGAGGAAACAGGTCCTCTCCACATCGGAACTCCAAAAGGTGTCTCTAGTTCACCAACCTATGCAGATATGATAAGGAAGAAGATTTTAGAGATTTTGGGATCCTTGGAAGATGAGACAACTGAGAGGCCTTCGAAAAGAGTGGGGAGGAAATCTCATAGAGAGGCCAGAGAAGAAGAGGTGGAGAGACAAAAAATGTAAGGCATCCAACCCACGATTGAGATGTCCATCAACAAAAATACTAGAACTAGGCCTCCCAAGGGAGGTACTACCCCTCCCTGTGCTAATGAATAATGCGATTAGTCTCTTGGAATTGTAGAGGACTGGGAAATCCCTCAAAACCTGAAGCAATCAAGAACCTATTGAAATTAGAATTTCTCGAGATCTTCATGCTCCAAGAGACTAAAATAGAAGGGGAAGCCCTTCTGGAAAGTAAAATAGAAAACAAAAGCTGGAAAAGCAGTAAGTGCAAGGGGTACATGCGGTGGGCTTGCCACTCTTGTAGAAATTTTGAATAATAAACACATATTCAACATATATTATCCCGATTATACATTATTGTGGAATACATGCATAATACATAACCTCCTCTACGTTGATCATCAATTTGCAGAAGCAGAAACAATAACATGCACACATAGAAGCATCAATCACACATATCAACACAATATTTTTCCGGGGAAAGCATCTCACTAAAAACCCCAACTATCTGTATATTATATTGATTGAGAACATGTAACAAACATAGTACAATACTCCTCACAAGTACTCAGTACTATCTCCACCTATTACACACAATACAACTCAGATCTGATCTCCAAATCTATTCCACTGCTTGCCTGCCTCCACTGCTCAATACCTGCTCAAGAATGAATGAGAATGGATTAACCAAACTCGTATTTACCTCCAAAGAATCACTCACACTGGGAAAGACGTGAGCAGAGGCTATAATACTGGGCAATTACTGGGCAATACTCATTGGCATACTCAATCCCTTGATTGTGCAAATCCTCATGCACAACTATAGTCACAACTGATAGCAATCTGATCCTCTAACACCTGTCCCTGCTGAACTGAACATGCACTGACATGCAACTGAGTTAACTGATGTATTCTATAGTTGCATTATGAGTTAATAATTAGTTTAACAACTCATCATTAGTCTATTTGCAGTTAGACTAATTACAACTAGTTTAACCAAGTCAAACTGAACACAACTCCATCAACTCCACAATCAACTCCACCAAACTCAACTGATTGAGTTCTAACTGAAGTCATGCATGCAACAACTCAACTGACCCACAAAGAAAGCATACTTCCTTCTGACAGCTGCATGTGCCACATCTGTAGCTCAAACTGAAGTGCTCCAAGAGAAAAAGATCAAGTTTATAGTCCAAATATTATTATGAGACAATAATATTTGACTTTTCTATTTTTGATAGCCAGTCTAAAAATAGACTTTGATCACTCTTGTTGTGATCACTCTTGCTGTGATCATCCCTGCTATGGTCACTCCTACTGTGATCATCCCTGCTATGATCCAAAAATAGAACTTGCGCCATAATTTGCTTGCGGGCCCACTTAGTGAAGGCAACTCTTTTCACTAAGCTCCATCATCTTGTTGCAATCTCAACACTCCCTCTCGACAAGATATGGATTATCAGCAACCCCTATCCTGCCTCAGTGGTATTCGAATTTTCTCCTGGTGAGAGCCTTCGTCAGAATATCAGCATCCTAATCCTCCGTTGGAATGTATGAAAGCAACATGATCCTCCGCTGCACACAATCTCTGATATGATGGTGCCTGATGTCAATATGCTTAGATCTATCATGAAATACAGGATTAGATGAATCACATTAGGATCCAAATGAGAACCAAACAAACCAACCAGAATCTTCCTCATCTATATAGCCTCGCATGCAGCCAAACTTGCTGCCATATACTCGGCCTCTGCTAAACTGAGTGCCATGGATCTCTGCTTCATGCTGTACCAAGAAATTGCTGTCGATCCAATACTGAAGACCCTTCTGATGTGCTCTTTCTGTCTGTTGGGCTCCCTGCCCAATCTGCATCCATGAAGCCACATAGCTTCACCTCATCCTCCTGTCTGTACCACAATCCATATCCCGATGTGCCTCTCAAATAAAGCAATACATGCTTGCCCACCTTCGAGAAGAGCTTGGTAGGCTTAACCATAGCTTGTGAAAGCTGGTTAACTGCATAGCATATATCAGGTCGTGTATTGACCAAATACATTAGCGACCCCACCAACTGTCGATAAACAGTGGCATCCACTTCTTCTCCCGAAGTGGCATCCTCCTTCCTCCAACCTCCAAGAAGAGGAGTATCAACAGGCTTACAACCATGCATGTTGAACTTCTCCAGTATCTCTCGAGCATACTTTCCCTGAGAAACAAACAGTCCACCACTGCGCTGCCATATTTCCAATCCTAGGAAATAGTGAAGGAGGCCCAAGTCCTTCATCTCAAACTCCTTAGCAAGATCATCCTTGCATGAAAGTATCAACAGCTTATCACCCGTTAGAATCAAATCATCAACATACAGTACAATGATAAGCAACTTACCCTCCACCACAATTTGGTATAGGTTAGGATCCGCCTCGCTCTTGGAGAATCCAAGTCCTGTGAAATAGCTGTCTATCCATGTGTACCAAGCACGTGGTGCTTGCTTCAACCCATACAGTGCTCTCTTGAACCTGCACACATGTGACTCGCTGCTGAAGACCTCAAAGCCTTCGGGCTGCTCAATGTACAACTCCTCCTCAATGACTCCGTTGAGGAACACAGTCTTCACATCCATCTGATGAATGTGCCATCCCATCTGTGTTGAGAGAGCAAGAATCATCCGTATGGAAGAATACCTTGCGACAGGTGCAAAGGTCTCCTCATAATCGATCCCCTCTATTTATGAAAACCCTCGGGCAACAAATCTTGCCTTGTACTTCTCCAAACTCCCGTCAGCTACCTGCTTAACTTTGTAGATCCATCTCGAACCCACCATTGATTTCCCTTCTGGTCTAGGAACAATCTCCCATGCACTGTTTCTGACAATAGAATCATACTCTTCCACCATGGCATCTACCCATGCGGGATCCTCCACAGCTTCCTCGAAAGAGGATGGTTTAGTCACAACACACTTGCTCATAAGAGCCATGTATCCAGTGTACCGATCAGGTGACTGGCTCTGCCTGCATTGGGCTGTAGGTGGTCCTACAACTTTCTCTGCATCTTGAGCCAGTCGCTCAGCTTCTTTCAAGTGCTTTCGCCCTCTGATGGTTGGCGCTGCATGAGTGGTCTCTTCCACTCCATGAACCTCATCCTGTGGCTGATCCATGTCCTGAAGCTCATCCTTAGGAACTAATAGCTCCTCATCTGCATGAAAGTGTAGCTCCCTCTCAAGCGAACACTTCATGGCTTTCTCCTCCTGAAATTTTCTATCCTGTCGCACAACAGTTTTACCACTGTCTGGCAAATACACACGATAGTTGTGGGGCGTATCAGTGTACCCCACAAATATCCCAATCTCTGCGGTCGGCTCCAACTTCTTCCTGGCATCCTTTGTCACATGCATGTAAACGTTAGCACCAAAATCCTCAAATGAGAAAGATCAGGCTTCTTACCAGAATAAGCCTCCTCGGGTGTACTCATGCCAAGTATCCTATGAGGACAACGGTTCTGCACATAAACTGCTGTATTGCATGCTTCCACCCACAACTAAAGGGGTAGGCCCTGATCATGCGACATTACTTGTGTAGCACCCACAATCGTTCTGTTCTTCTGCTCAACTACCCCGTTCTGCTATGGGTTATGGGGAGCTATGAGCTCTCTTCGAATCCCTTCTGCCTTGTAGAAATCCTTGAACTCGTCCGAGATGTATTGACCACCATTATCGCTCCTAAGAGCCTTCACCTTCTTCCCCGAATCCTTCTCGACCAGTGCTTTGAATTCACAGAACTTTGAATATGTCATGCTCTTCTTCTGCATGAAGAAGATCCAGCACTTACGAGAGAAATCATCAACAAAAATCACATAATACCTGTGTTTTGTTGTCGAAGCAACTGAGAAAGGTCCACACACGTCTATGTGAATTCTCTCAAGGATCGTCGTGGCGCGACTATCCTTCTTGTGAAAGGTGGCTTTCACAAACTTCCCCAAAGTACACCCCTTGCACTGATATGACCGCGCAAGAGTGCCTTTAGGAAGCCCTGTAGTGATCTGCTGCAGTATCTTCAAGGCTCCATGGTGAAGGTGACCCAATCTCCTAAAGGCACAACTCGCCATCATCCCAGCTCACCAATCCTTCTGCCTTGCCTGCCATTGCTGCGCATCCATCTACATGCAACTGATAAAGGTTCCTCACTCGAACCCCTATCTTCCGGGTCTCACCCGTTGTCTTGCTGCGCAGGAAAGCCTTTCCCTTGCTGAAAACAACATCATACCCCTTGTCTTCTAACATCGCCACAGAGATAAGATTCTTCTTCAATCCTGGAACATGCATGACTTCCTTCAATACTAAGGGTTTACCAGACTTACTCTCAAAGGAAATGGTACCGATACTGGTCGCACTGTATCTACCATCATCGCCCATCTCGATGTGCACTCCAAGATCTTTGTCTTCCAGATCAGAAAACAAATCTCTATCTCCCGTCATGTGAAAAGATGCACCACTGTCTAAGAACCACACCTATCCCATCACACTTGAAACCAAGCATGTGATCAATGAAAAATCAAGCTCAAAATGCGAGGCTAGAGCCTCTCCTGCTGCAGATCCAGTAGCCTGCTTGTTCTTCTTCTTCTGCGGACAATTAGTGGCATAGTGTCTGTGCTGGTGACAGTGAAAACACTTCACCTTGGACATGTCCTGCTTCTTGCCTTTTGCATTAGACTGAGAATCTTTCTTGCTCTTCCCTTTCTTTTCTTTGGCAGACAAAGCGCAATTTTCTTCATCAGCTCCCTTTGACGAAGATCCGTCCCTGGTATTCCGCTTGATCTCCTCCTGCACAAGATCTGACCACAGTCTTTCCCATCTTGGCAATTTCTCCCGACCATTGACAGAGTTCTGATAGGAATGCCAACTCTTCGGAAGACCAAGGAGAGCCAAGCTCACCAATTCCTCATCATCGACACTAACCCCCACACTTCCCAGCTCATCTCGACACTGAGTGAACTTCGTGAGATACTTGGGCATACTGTCACCCTTCTCGCATTTGATGTTTTTGAGTTTATCTTTGAGCGCCAGCTTCCTCTGATCGCTCTTGCTTTGGAATAGATCTATTAAAGCCTTCCACATCAGATATGGAGAAGTCTTTCCATGCAGACTAGACACAATGTGATCCTTCACGCCCTCCAACAGAATCCTTCGACATTTTGCGATCTTCTTTTGCCAAGCATCAGCTTGAGTAGCATCAGCAGGCTTTGGGACATTCGTCTCTATGAACTCCTTCAGCCCGTTATCATCCAATACTGCCTCCATCCTGTCCTTCCATGCAATATAGTTTGAGCTGCCCTCAAGAGCATACTCCAATCGCAATCTGTTGAAAGACATTGCTGCGTTGCCACCAAGAAAACACTGCTGAAAAATTCGAATTCCACTAGCTCCAACTCAACTGCCTTGGATCTAAGATTCGTGAGAACACAATGTTTCTGGTACAGAGATTGACTATATGGGAATTCACCGGATATCTCACCTTCCAAAGGAAGGATGAATCCAAAGGCCACCTGGCCTGATTACAGATTCTGCCTGAAGAAATAGAATGTAAACACTTCCTGAATAGTAGATCTGATGATCAACAGCTCTCGTACCATGTATAAATTTTTAATAATTTAACACATATTCAATGGATATTATCCTGATCATGTACTATTGTGGAATACATAGACAATACATAAGCTCCTCTACATTGATCATCATTTTAGCAGCATCAATAACAATAAAACACCAAGAGCATTCACACATTAACACAGTATGTAACCCGGGGAAAGCTTACAGCTGAAAACCCCACACTATCTGTATATTAATGATTGATTGAGAACATGTAACAAACATAGTACAATACTCCTCACAAGTACTTAGTACTATCTCCACCTGTTACACACAATACAACTCAGATCTGATCTCCAAATCTATTCCACTGCTTGCCTGCCTCCACTCCTTAATACCTGCTCAAGAATGAATGAGAGTGGATTAACCAAACTTGTATTTACCTCCAAAGAATCACTCACACTGGAAAATACGTGAGCGGAGGCTATAATACTGGGAAATTACTGGGAAATACTCATTGGCATACTCAATCCCTTGATTGTGCAAATCCTCATGCACAACTATAGTCACAACTGATAGCAATCTGATCCTCTAACACCTGTCCCTGATGAATTGAACATGCACTGACATGAAACTGAGTTAACTGATGTATTCTATAGTTGCATTATGAGTTAATAATTAGTTTAACAACTCATCATTAGTCTATTTGCAATTAGACTAATTAAAACTAGTTTAACCAAGTCAAACTGAACACAACTCCATCAACTCCACAATCAACTCCACCAAACTCAACTGATTGAGTTCTAACTGAAGTCATGCATGCAACAACTCAACTGATCCACAAAGAAAGCATACTTCCTTCTGACAGCTGCATGTGCCACATCTGTAGCTCAAACTAAAGTGATCCAAGAGAATAAGATCAAGTTTATAGTCCAAATATTATTATGAGACAATAATATTTGACTTTTCTATTTTTGACAACCAGTCTAAAAATAGACTTTGATCACTCCTGCTGTGATCAATCCTATTGTGATCATCCCTGCTGTGGTCACTCCTGCTGTGATCATCCCTACTGTGATCCAAAAATAGAACTTGCGCCATAATTTTCCTGCGGGCCCACTTAGTGAAGGCGACTCTTTTCACTAAGCTCCATCATCTTGTTGCAATCTCAACAACTCTCTGGGAGGAAGACAAGTTTCAACTTGAGAGCTCCTTTCAGATGCAACACAGGATTTACACCAAACTTCGACACCTTCCTAGTAATATTACATTTGCTCTCTTTAATATTTATGTAGCTGTCCTTTATGTAGAAAAGAAAGAATGCTGGAAAACTCTGTCCGATTTCCTTGAAGCTTACTCCCTTAAGAATATAATTCTAGCAGGAGACTTCAATATAATCCTTGACTCAAAGTAAAAAATAAGAGGAATCAGTAGAAGGGACCACTTCCTTCCCTTTGTGGAAGACCTGATTCAACAATGGGATTTACTGGACTTTAAGCCAAAAACAAGGATTTACACATGGACAAATAACAGAGTTGGGGCAGAGCACATTTCAGCCCTGTTGGACAGATTCCTACTTCAGAGCACCTTCCTCTCTGAAAAGAAGATCATTTCCACAAAAATTCTGCCAAAGCTGACTTCAGATCATAAACCCATTCTTCTTCTGCTAGAAGAAGAGGAAAATTTGGGGCCAATCCCCTTCCGGTTCAGCCCTCTCTGGGTAGACAGAGAAGGGTTTATGGATACAGTCAAGAAGGCCTGGTCCATCCATGTTCTTGGATCACCCAGCTATGTGTGGGAGCAAAAGCTAAAGGCCACCAAAACAACCTTGAAAGAATGGATAAAAAATCCCACAGACTCCCCCACTAGTCATAGAAAACATAATATAAAGCAGCTGCTTGATTTGCAAAGGGGCCTAGAGCTGCAAGACATTACTTGCTCAGAAATTCAGATCGAGCAAGAACTCCAACTCAGCACTCTCCGATCATTCAGAGAGGAGGAAGAATCCTTGAGGCTCAAATCACGCAATCTCTGGCTTGTGTCTGGAGACAAAAATTTAGCCTTCTTTCACAAGAAAATTCGAACTCGACTTTCTAGAAACCACATTGCTGAAATCACCTCACCGGATGGGGCTGTTCTCAAAGGCACAACTCTGATAAAAGAGGCTGCAACCTCTCATTTCCAGCAGCTGTACAAAGAAGAAGGTGCAGATGATGATGAGGAATCACAAGACTTCCTCAAGCACGTTCCAAGACTGGTTAACGAGGAGGATAACTCAATACTCCTGAAGCCTTTCACTGAAGACGAAATAAAAAATGTCATATGGAAGATGGAACTAGACAAAGCTCGAAGACCCGATGGGTTCTCCATCCACTTTTATAGAATCTGTTGGGACATCATCAAGGCTGATTTGTACCAAATGATCAAAGGCTTCCTCCAAAAATCCAAAATGGGAAGAAGCACAAACTCCACTTTCCTAGCACTAATCCCAAAAGAAGCAAACTCGATGGTGTTCGACCACTTCAGGCCAATCTCTCTATGTAATGCATCCTAAAATTACTCACCAAGTTACTTGAAAATAGAATAAAGCTGCTGCTATAAAAACTCATCTCTCCCAACCAATGTGGGTTTGTCAAAGGTAGGCATATCCTGGACAACGTGATACTGGTGCAAGAAATCATCCATTCCAGCCATCAACGCAAAGATAAAGGTATGCTCATTAAGCTGGACATGGAAAACACCTTTGACCGAATAAGGCACTCTTTCCTCCTCCAAGTTCTTTCTACATTTGGTTTTAGTCCTGATTTTATAAAATTGATTAAAGCATGTATTGGAGAACCTTGGATAGCTGCTCTAGTAAATGACATGCCGACAAAATACTTCAAAGCTTCGATGGGCATTAGGCAAGGCTACCCTCTACCCCCCTTCTTGTACATTCTGATGGCTGATTCCCTGAGCCGAAACCTTACAACAGATAAGCTCAATTGGGAACTTCCAGGCATTTGGGCAACAAATGGAACAACATCAATCAATCATGCCTTGTTCGTCGATGACTCTATCCTTATGGGAGGAGCCTCCATTAAAATTGCAAGGGCCTTCAATGAAGTAATCCAAAGCTTCTACAGAGTCTCCGGAGCTATGGTCAATAAGAGGAAAAACGCTGTGTATGGCTGGGCGGTAGACTAACAAACTATTCTTAGGATTGCCCAAGCCTTGGGCTTCACAGGCTATGTCTCTTGGGATAAATTAAAGTACCTAGGCCTGCCTTTAACATTGGGAACCATCAAGGCCCTTCATAGGATGGAAATTATTAGCAAAATCAAAGCAAAAATGACTGCATGGGGTGGGCAGTGGCTTACCATAGTTGGGAAGCTCATTCTTGTTAAATCTGTTCTCTCCTCCCTTCCTATCTACTAGGATTCATTTCTTTTAGCTCCAAAAATGATCACTGAACTACTATCTAAGCTGATTCGAAATTTCCTATGTCAAGGAGGAAAGGGGAACCAAAAAAAATTCACCTAATAAGCTGGGACATAGTGAAAAGGCTAATATCTGAAGGTGGACTACAGGTAAGAGATCTCGGGTTGGCCAATCTGGCTTTGGGAGGTAAGATTCTCTGGAAAATATTCTCAAATCAAAGACATCTTGTAAGCCAAGTTCTAATTAAAAAGTATCTGCACAGACTCTCAATAAATAATATGGATGAAGGAGATTCCTACAAAGGAACCATGCCATGGAAGATTTGCAGCCAAGGCTAGGAGTTCTTTAAAGACCATCTCTACATAATCCTAGGAAATAGAAAAAGAATTGGGTTGTGGTAAGACAAGATCATGGGCCTCCAACCCCTAAAATTTGCCCCTGAAATTGCAGATTTGCGTGACTGGCTCATCCAGAAAGGTATTCATAAGCTTGCTGATATATGCTCTTGGGACTCCGGAGGCAACTAGAGAAATTGGGCTCTCCATCGCCCCCCTGACTAGATGCTCCCTCAACTTCACCTCTTTCTATCTAAGTTCTTTGGTCTAGCTCCTCTGCATCACTGTTCAAGGGACAAGTGGGGCTGGTGGAAGACCGAAGCTTACTCAACACTGCAGGGCTTTTCAACTCTTCAAGAAAAAAAACCTCAGATCCACTCTACAACACTTTGGCAGCATGTTTGGGACCCCTTTTGTCTCCCAAAAATCAATTTCTTCTGTTGGATTCTCATGCACAGAAGGGTCCTCACTGGAGATAATTTAGTGAAATGTGGAATTATCGGTCGCCATAGATGCCCTCTCTGCTGCATGGCTCAGGAAACGATTGAACATCTGTTCATCAACTACCCCTTCACTCAAGAAGTATGGTTGCAAGAAATGTTGGGGCTCAAGGCCCAAATTCTAGTGCAACTTTCAGTAGTTAGTCTCTTCGTCTCATGGAAAGAGCATTATCCTCACACTTTGAAGAGAAAATCAACATGGGCCAAAATCTGGAATGCAATTCCAAAATACATCTGCCGGGGAATTTGGTTAGCTAGGAATGAAGCTATCTTCAACAACAGATTACAATCCACCAATGTAGTGACTGCCAAAGCCAAATCTCTACCGATGGAAACTTACAAAAATAGACCTCACAAGTCAGACAATTCCCTCCTCCCCGAAGAGATCAGCAGGCTAGGTGAGTCCCTGAGGCAAGCCAATAATAAAAAGAACCCCTCCTGGCCTTGCCTCAATCTAGAGTGGCGGCTTCGGATCTCTGAGTCAGACTTTCAAAAGTGGTAGAAAAAATAGGGCAAAGTTTCAATATTCTTCAATGGAGCCTCCAAAGGAAACCCAGGGATATCAGGGGCAGGGGGAATAATCTACTCCTTAGACGGGCACGAAAAGGATAGCATCAGTTGGGGCCTAGGACAGAGCACTAATAACTAGGCCGAGATTCTAGGACTGCTCAAAGCATGTCAGCTTGCTCAGGGGAATAGAGGGGAAAACCTTCAAGTCTTTGGGGATTCAGAAATCCTGATAAAAATCCTAAACACTGGTGATCAACTCAATAGCTTAGTGCTCAACAAGACCCTTGAAAGACTAAGAAATCTGCTGCAGAACTTCACTACGTGTTCATTTTGCCATATCCTCTAAACTCTGAATAAGGAAGCTGACATAATGGAAAATAATGGATGCCTATTAGCTTAAGGCTTTCTATAAAAGAATGATGAAGCAATAGAAAGGCATCCAATTCCTTAACAGAGAAGACCAATAGTGCAAGGTCAGGGCAGCCAATGTTACACTCTCCCTATGCAATGTCTATGTCTCCATGAATGTCCAAAGCTTGGCGTAGGAAGCATACATCTGAACCTCATCTGAACACTGAAGATCGATGCTAATCCACGACCTTGTTACATGTTGACAAACGCTGTTTAAACGATGATGATCGCAGACGATGCACGACAATGATTCATCACTGCTCCAGCAGTATAAAAAGAACCTCACAATGGGCTAGACACAACTAACACGATCATCACTTAAGCATTTAACTCTCAAACAGTGAGATAATGAAACGACTCAACAATATTTTCATAAACAGAGGATACAGTCTGTCGAGCTGCTGGAATCGATTTTGGGCAATGTCAGGTTCACCTTATCCTACCAGAGAAAAGTGGAATAAGATCCTTAGATGTCTCCCTTGTTTTTAGGTTCCTAAGCGCTAATCAAGGAACTTTAAGTAATCTCATAAGAATCAATTGTATCAGCGAATGCCCAATGGATAAAGCCAGATTTTGAGGATTCTGAATCGCCAGAAATCATACAGCTAAAGCTCAATGTAATAGGGGTTGTTTGGCTCAGGCCCAACCTTACTTCTTAATAAAAATCAACCATTCTTGTTAAAAAAAATAAAAAATTTAGCATATATATCAACGCTATAGTAATATGTGTCGATGGGTTGTGATAATACATGTATTGCACAACCTCACTAATATATAACATTAAACGTGATTATACACAATGCAAAAAATGTGTTGATATATGAACTCGAGTGTTATTTTACATATAATGAATGTTGTGTTAATACATAAAAGTTGAAAATTTTTATTATACAATATTAAGCCATGGTAATATATAACATGAATCCATGGATAACACATCACCAAGCCTATGCTCGAATTAATATGGTTGTGCCCTTAGGGTTCCAACCTCGAACCCTTGATCAATCATAGTCAACCATGATTATTTTAGGGTTTATAATATTTATCTTAGGGTTTATATACCTAGGTTTTATAGTATTAATACCTTGGGTTTAATATTATTCCCTTGGGTTTTTAGTATTAATCCCCTGGGTTTATTATCCCCTTGGAATTATAATATCAATTTGTTGGGTTTATTAATCTAAGGGTTCATATTCCTAGGGTGTAATATTGTTCATAGGGTTTATAATATAAATAATTGGGTTTAACTATTATTAATCCATTGGGTTTATAATCATGGTCGAGCATGGTGAAACATGGTTGAACATCACATTCTAACTAACTAAGGTTTTCTCAATATGAAAATCAACCATGGTACGATGATCTGATATTCACCCTATGAGTGACCTCAATTAAAGATTTATTGAATAAAGGTGTTACAGACTCATGTGCTGGTGTGTGTTTATGTTATTAAGCAACGGATCGATTAGATTTCCAATACACAAACATTTAAAATCGAAAGACAATAGAGAAATACAGTAAGCAATACAAGAACACAAGCTATTAATAAGGAGTTCACCCTATTCTCCAGGGCTACATCTCCGGTCCAACTTTTAGTGGTGGCCTTGTTTTATTGTGTCTTAAGCAGAAAATTACAATGCAGGGACTAAATATAAGTCTCCTGAGACAGAAATTTGCTTAGCAGGGTGGTTCTTGGATTCCCCAAGCCACTTGAGTACACAGACTTCTTTTTCCTACCAGCTCTGTGACCTTTTGGTCTACAATGGAGAGAGCCCAATGTGGTGCTCAGTCCAGACAGATCCTCTATGGGATGGCTTGAATCTCTCAAGCTCTCTGGTGCTTGATGCTGCCTCTGGTCAGCTCGGCCCTCTATCTTCCGTCTTCTACTTTTTCTTCACTGCTCTCTGTGTTCCGTCCTCCTCTTGGGATTCTGGTTCCTCTATCTCTCGTCCTCCTCTCGGGATTCTCTCTGACTGACTGATTGACTGTGTATTCTATCTCTGTTCATGGCTTTGAAGCCAATCGTTTCCATGTCTGTTCGGTTCCTCTTTGCCCAGCGAATCGCTAGGCGTTAATTGCACATCAAAAATCACCTCCATTTCCCGATTTGGGCCTCCTAGGGGCTAATTCGGCCTCCCGCGCAGTCTCCATGGGCCTTGGTCAGTGCACTTTGACCGAGGTCCTCGTTGTTCCATGCTGGCTGCCATTGCCACTGGTCCAGGGTGTTTTTGATCGTTGTTTTGGAATTCTTTGAGTTTGTTCCGACCTGATGCAGTCATGGTTGTTTGATAGTTCTTTATGGATCTAATTCAGATCACGGACTTCCCACTAAAAAAGATTTTAGACCACCAAAAGTTAGTTTTCAAGCATCGACTAAGTGAGGGTATTGCTTTCTCACTTTTCCAATCTCAATCCACTTCGCATTGCTTGGCTTTGAACCTTTTAGCCCAATCTTGAGGTACTCCACATCTCCCCTGTGCATTGTCCTCACCTTCCTATCCAGCAGTGTGTCTTCCTACAATTCATTAAGATATTCAGGTAGCAGGTCATCAATAGAAGACAATTGAATTTGCTCTTCAGGGTCCTCAATCATTGAATGTTCAAACAATCTCAAGCAATCTGCATTTATGACTGAGTAGATGTGCATGTAAGTTGGTAAGTCAAGGCGAAAAGCATTTTCACCAATCTTCTCAAGTATCCTAAAGGGTCCATACCTGATAGGCTTTAGCTTTTTACCTTCACCTTGCATCCTGTCCTTGCTGATATACAACCAGACTTGATCTCCAACTTGAAAACTATGCTCCATCCGATGCTTATCATGCCTAGCCTTGTACTTGGCTTGGCTCTTTTCCAGCTGTTCCTGTACTACCTGGTGGATCTCCTGGATCTATTCAATGAACCTAGTTGCCTTGTCCACATCACTGTGTCCATCAACCATGGTATCTTTACCAAAGACAAAATCCAAAGGAGACCTTGGTGTGAAACCAAAAGAGGTCTCAAAAGGAGATCTTTGTGTATAAGAGTGCTTTGCTATGTTGCAAGCATGCTGCACATAACACAAGTGTTCATCCCAAAGCTTAGGATGTTTGCTGCAATATCCTCTCAGTAACTAGATCACTGTCTTGTTTACTACTTCTGTCTGGCCATCTGTTTATGGATGAAAAGCTGTGCTTTTCTTCAGTTTGGTGTCCATCAGTTCCCACAGATTCAACCAAAACTTCCCCACAAATCGGGTGTCTCGATCAGATATAATGGAAGTGGGTAATCCAAAATGAACCCATACATGTTCAAAGAACAATTTTGCAGTATGTTCAGTTGTAATCTGTTTATTACAAGGTATCAAAATACACATTTTTCTGAACCTATCCACAACAACATATAGATAATCATGACCTTTCCTAGATTTAGGTAGTCCTCCAACAAAATCCATGGAAACACTTTCCTAAGGGTGAGAAGGAACTGGAAATGGAGTGTACAAGCCTAGTTTTCTATTGCTGGGCTTTCTTTTAGCACACATAGCACACCTTCTTACATATCTAGAAACTGTCTCATTCATTTTCAGCCAATAAGAAAATATTTGCAGCTGTGCAACTATTTTACTTACCCCAAAGTGACCTGATATCAGAGAAGTGTGTGCTTCCCTAATTATCTTTACTCTTTCAGTTTGTGGAATGCAAAGTTTCCCACAATGATATAAGAGTCAGTCCTTCACATGATAGTCCAATTCTTCTACTCTTTTGCCTTGACTCAAAGTTGCATATACATCTTTAAAGTCCATATCCTTAGCATATTGTTCAATGTAGCTTTCATGTAGCACAAAATTATGCTTAAGTATGGTAGATGCATTTATAATGGGTCTAGATAACATGTATGCAACCTTGTTATGTATGCCCTTTTTATATCCGATGACTAAATGAAACTGTTGTAGAAAACCCATCCATATGTAGTGTCTTGATTGCTGCAACTTAGTTTGGGAGTGTAGATATTGAAGTGGTTGATGATCAGTATGTATTACTGTCTCTTTGACCATTAAGTAATGTTTCCACTTTTTCACACTCTGAACTAATGCATACAATTCTTTATCATACGTAGGATAGTTAAATACTACAGGATTAAATGTCTCAGAATGATAACATATGGGTTTATCGTGCTGTGTCAACACTGCTCCCATGGCATAGTCACTAGCATCAGTTTGGATTTCAAACAGTCTTTGTAGATCTGGCAGTGCTAGTACAGGTGTTGTAGTAATCTTTTCTTTCAAGGTGTCGAAGGCTTTTTGATGTTTGCCTCCCCACTAAAACACCTTATTCAATCCTGTTAAAGCATGGAAGGGAGCTGCAATTAAGGAAAAGTTAGAAATGAACTTCCTCCAATAATGTGCTGCTCCTAAGAAGCTTCTCACTTCCGTAGCAGACCTGGGTTTAGGCCAGTTCACAACGACTGCCACTTTAGAGGGATCTATTTTCAATTCACCTCCCCCTACTATATGACCTAAGTAGTTTAGATATGTTTTGCAAAATTCACATTTTGAGAGTTTAACATAAAGTTTTTCTCTTTTCAAAACATCTAATGTCTGCTTAACATGCTTTAAATGTTATTCCCACATTTTACTAAAAATCAAAATGTCATCCAGGTACACAATAACAAAATCATCAAGAAAAGGTCTGAGTACATAATTCATTAATCTCATGAAAGTAGCAGGAGCATTGGTCAAGCCAAAAGGAATAACGAGCCATTCATACAATCCTTGCTTTGTTTTGAAAGCAGTCTTCCATGCATCTTGTTCTACAACCCTGACCTGATGGTATCCACTGTGCAAATCCAGCTTGGTGAAATAAATAGCTTCATTCAATTGATCTAAAAGATCATCTATGCGAGGAAGGGGATAACAATTTTTGATTGTTATCTTATTCAGTGCTCAGTAGTCAATGCACATTCTCCATGAGCCATCTTTCTTTCTCACCAAAATGATTGGTGATCCACATGGTGAAGTGCTAGGCCTGATGAACACTTTCTCGAGCAACTCCTGCACCTTCTTCTTGATTTCAACATTCTCTAAAGCAAACAACCTTTTATACCTGTGGCTGCTATAGTTGTTTCATCTCCTGAGTCCGATCCCAAATCTTTCTGAATAGCTGCAGCAATATTCTTCTTCTTGCCCTGAAACTTCTTAGGTCTCAGCTCTGGATGCAGAATCCAAAAATTCTCATTATCATGCCCATCCTTTTTACAGCGAGTGCATGAAGCTTTGCTTTTCTGTGCAGTGTTAGCCTTCCTTGCTTTCCACTTCTACTTTCTTTTCTCCTTGCTCTTGCTTATAGTGGGTTGGGATGGTCCCCCAACTTCTGGATTTCCATTCTTTCCTCTAGCTTCTAGATGAGTCGCTTGTACAGATACCTCATCTATACTAGTGGGATTAAACATGAGGATGGTATGCCTCATATAGCTGTGTAGACCACCAATGTACTTCAAAAGAGTCTTTGGTGAGTCTAATGAGATACCCAACATCAATGCTCTCTTTCTAAATTCTTGAGTATACCCTTGCACACTTTGCCCTTTCAACTGCCAAAGAGTTTGCCAACTCATCATGGCTTGTTGCATGTAGGCCAATGGATAGAACTGTTTCTTGACTGCAGCAACAAATTCACTCCAGAGAAAGATGGTGTTACCATGTCTTTTCATATCAGCTTGGGTCCTACCTTCCCACCAAACCAAGGCAGTGCCTCCTAGGCATAGGCTTGCCAGCTGAATCTTACTCTTGTCTGAGTCTATGTTCTGTACCTTGCAATACACATTAATTTGTCTAATCCAATTGTCCAAATTTTCAGCATTTAGCTCTCCATAATATATAGGCAAATCAAAATTAACATCTAACTTAATCAAAGATGCTTTCTTATTATGCACAGGGCTATTAGGAGGTGTGAGAAAGCTTTCCTCTTTCCCTTTTCCTTTGGAGTGGTCATGGAAGTGAGACTCATTTTCTTCTTTATCTTGTTTAGAACCTGAGGAGTCTTCAGCCTTATGCTTTCTAAAGTCCTTATACATTTCTTCTACCATAGAATTTATAGCTAGGAAACTTTCTATGAATTGAGGGTCTGGCCCCAAAGAACCTTCCTCTGACATTGTCTTCTCAGGATAGACTCTACCAATTTCAGGATTAGTTTCCACCAACTCTCCTTCTCCTAATTTGAGCTTTGATCTAGTGAGCATTCATAGCTAAACCAACACAAGCTTGTCTAACCTTACAACCTAGAGCTCTGATACCACTTGATCTGATATTCACCCTATGAGTGACCTTAGTTAAAGATTTATTGAATAAAGGTATTACAGACTCATGTGCTGGTGTGTGTCTATGTTATTAAGCAACGGATCGATCATATTGCCAATACACAGACATTTAAAATGGAAAAACAGTAGAGAAATATAGTAAGCAATACAAGAACACAAGCTATTAATAAGGAGTTCACCCTATTCTCCAGGGCTACATCTCTGGTCCAGCTTTCATTGGTGGCCTTGTTTTATTGTGTCTTAAGCAGAAAATTACAATGCAGGGACTAAATATAAGTCTCCTGAGACGGAAATTTTCTTGGCAGGGTGGTTCTTGGATTCCCCAAGCCACTTGAGTACACAGACTTCTTTTGCCTACCAGCTCTGTGACCTTCTAGTCTACAATGGAGAGAGCCCAATGTGGTGCTCAGTCCGGACAGATCCTCTATGGGATGGCTTGAATCTCTCAAGCTCTCTGGTGCTCGATGCTGCCTCTGGTCAGCTCGGCCCTCTATCTTCCATCTTCTGCTTTTGCTTCATTGTTCTCTATGTTCTGTCCTCCTCTCGGGATTCTGGTTCCTTTGTCTCTCATCCTCCTCTCAGGATTCTGGTTTCTCTATCTCTCGTCCTCCTCTTAGGATTCTCTCTGACTGACTAACTGTGTATTCTGTCTTTGTTCATGGCTTTGAAGCCACTCGTTTCCATGTCTATTTGGTTCCTCTTCCGCCTCTGTCGAATCACCTTCTGTAGGTGCACTTGGAGTTCCTGGCTCGGCATCATCATCAGCTCGTAGGGAGTGGCCACATGTCCTGCTGTAACTCGTGCCAACCTGCTTCGTCGGTTCATTTTTTTGGTACATTCCTGGAGTGAGTCTTTCTCCACCATGGTGGTTAAACAGACCTCAAATCTTTACAAACTGCAGCTTAATCCCTCGTCGGTTCTGCTTCCCCCATCGAGCGCAATCTCAGCCGTTAGATCTAGGGCCTCCAGATCCAACGCCATACGTATGTTTCGTGTAGTTGACTTGCTCGACCTTTAGCGTGCGATCAACGTAATTTTTCTCTCACCTCCACTTGCCACGCATCGATCGTTGAGTGGGATCGCTCCACTTCCATCCAAAACCACTTACCATTTGAGGGCGCCCCGATCAATACCGCTAGTTTCCAGAGTGCGGGTCCTGCCTTTGTCCTTTAGAATTTTTTTCCTTTTGCCCGTGGTTCTCTGGCTCCCCACGCGACCGAGTGCTCGGGCTTCCCCATTTTGGCCTTTTTCGCCCAGCGATGCGTGCTAATCGCGCATCAAAAATCACCTCCATTTCCCGATTTGGGCCTCCCAAGGGCTAATTCAGCCTCCCACATAGTCTCCATGGGCCTCAGTCAGCGCGATTTGATAGAGGTCCTCGTCGTTCCATGCTGGCTGCCATTTCCATTGGTCTAGGGTGTTTTTGATCATTGTTTTGGAATTCTTTGAGTTTGTCCCGACCTGATGCAGTCATGGTTCTTTGATAGTTGTTTATGGATCCAATTCGAATAATCCGACGTTGCATTGTGACAAAGATTGTCTCGATTTGAAAATCAATCATGCTCAACCATGGTCACCCATGGTCCAACATCATATTCTGACAAATATTTTCTCAATATGAAAATGAACCACGGTCAACCACAACTAGCCATGTTTGTTTTAGGTTTTATAATATTTATCTGAAGTTTAATATTATTCCCTTGGGTTTAATATTATCCCCATGGTCCAACGTCACATTTTGACAAAGATTGTTTCAATATGAAAACCAACCATGGTCAACCATGATCCAATGTAGCATTATTACAAAGATTGTCTCAATATGAAAATCATCGATGGTCATCCTTGGTCCAATGTCACATTGTGACAAAGAGTGTCTCAATATGGAAATAAACATGGTAAACCATGGTCAACCATGTTTATTTTAAGGTTTATAGTATTTATCTTAGGGTTTAATACCTAGGGTTTATCATATTAATCCTTTTGGTTTAATATTATGCCCTAGAATTTATTATTTACTTGGGTTTATAATATTAATTCGTTTGGTTTATTAATCTAAGGGTTCATATTCCTAGGGTATAATATTATTCATAGGGTTTATAATATTAATCCTTGGGTTTAATATAAATCCATTATGTTTATAATCATGGTCAACCATGGTCAAACGTCACACTGTGACAAATATTTTCTCAATATGAAAATCAACCATGGTGCGATGTCGCACTGTGACAAAGATTGTCTCGATATGAAAATTAACCATGCTCAACCATGGTCAACCATGTTCCAACATTGCATTGTGACAAAGATTGTCTCAATATGAAAATGAATCATGGGCAGCCATGGTCAACACTGTTTATTTTAGGGTTTATAATATTTATCTTAGGGTTTACATAATCTAGGTTTATAATATTAATCCCACGATGTTGGAACATGACAATATGTTTTCAAGGGTTTCTCCTTTAAAGTCTAGCAACAAGGGATGATATCCTTGTTTCTTTTCAGTAGCCAGAAAACAAATATTATATACCTTTAAATTCTCTCCTAATCCCATGACTTTTTCTACTTGGAAACCCTGTGTGAGCCGCATAAAGGACCGACCATAATAAAAGACTTGGAATCTGGTAAGAAGTTGGTGAAGAGAATCCATGAGTAGTCAAAAAATAGAAAATCCTCCAACGAGCCAAGGAGAGTAGGATGTGTGGGTGTGAATGCACTCACCATAACCAATTTCCGTGCATTTTAACATCACGAAATGAAAATTTGTAGGGAAGGGAACAAACCCCTTCTTGTGACTTTAAGGAAGAGAATTGGAAAATACAATGCAAAAGAGAGTTAAATTTACCTGTAGTGGCTCCTCTCCACAATAAATAACTTCTTCCATTAGAAAAGAAAGGGATTTGTTAACCCAGGAAGATATTCTTAGTGGAAACCTAGATAAAATAATGAGGTCATTCAAGGTAAATGTAGTTAGGGATTACCTGTCATAGAAAAGTTGATTGCTCTATGCCCAACCTAGGAAATTTCTAGCTTGTAAACCATGGTTAACCATGTTTATTTTAAGGTTTATAATATTTATCTAAGGGTTTATATACTTAGGGTTTATAGTATTAATCCCTTGGGTTTAATAATTTTTCTTGCTAATGCAAGAATCGGTCCTTCTATTTAACTATATCATAGAAACAAATTACATAAAGTGCAAAATACCTAAAGGAGATGTGGGCCATAAAGTTATTGAGCCACAAAAAGCCTTGGAAGCCAAGCCAAAGGCCCATAATCTGAGCCAAGGGCCCACAGGAGATTTCATCGTGACCTCCATAAATCAAACTTTCGCCAAGACCGTGTGATCCTCCTCCAGAGATCTTATGGTCGAGGATCTATTTCGGAAAGCTAACATGCAAACCCTTTAAAATTTGAATCGGACCTGATAAGGATATAGAGACAGCAATATAAAATATTTTGGGTCTGCCTGGGAGGATAACCCTCGAGCATGTAATCCGCCTGAAATCCACCGGATGCGGGCAATCCCCACCATGCTGAGTAACTTGCTCGGTAATTAACAACGCTTTCGAACCCGAAGCCTTATAAAGTCGCCGCTTAAGTAAATTTTGGGTCCGTTTGGCATGGTAACTACCTTGCCATTTGCCATGCGAAATTCCTAGGATTGCCTCTATTTCACCTATCTGGCAACACGTTAACTGAGCTCCCGGCATAGCTAATAAAAAGGCAATCTTTAGTGTATTTTGTTTACATAAAAATACTTGTCCTATAAATTGAATCTCGCCCGAGAACCTTGGGTTTGTAGAGTTCTGGGTACATATTCCCGCCCGAAGACCAGATATCCTGTTTGCATATTTCCATGCACTGCTTCGCCGTATATACCAAAATTCCTCTATTTCCATTAGTCTACATCTGGCTAGTTTCCCCTGCCCTAATAGAACTCCCTGTCTGCATTCGCCTATCTGAGACACTCTTCCTTCAATCTAGGTTGGGGGGTATCTATCTAGTCATATTTTTTATTGCTCTTAGCACAAAGTACGCCTTCATTAGCTAATATATCTTCTAATTTGTTGGCTATTGGTGCACATGAGTAAAACTAAGGGTTCACATGTTCTGCAGGTGGGATTGAATCCGTTGATAAATTTGCAGATGCCACCAATGTCTCAAAACTTTATTTGGAGCTGAGCCATAGCAAATTTTCTTGACCGAATTAATAATCAATTCGGAATCAACGTCAATTATGGTATTATGAAGATCTGAGTCCCTCAAGATTTCTAGGCATTGCTCAAGGGCCATGAGCTCTACCATATTATTAGTGGATTTCACCAAATGATTATGAAAGATGGTTTTTATGTAACCCTTTTCATCTCTTATTACTCCTCCATACCCCGCCATGCTCGGGTTTCCTTTTGAGGCCCCATCTATATTGCGTTTCATAAAACCTTGAGGGGGAGGTTGCCAGAAATCCTTATCAGTTATTATATGACTTACATTCTTGTTTTTCCCTTGTGGTACAAGCCCTTGAAGACCTAAATGTAGTAGTATCTACACATTCGTATCTTTTGGTTGGTCCTCAGGGGGGTTTTTAATGACGGTTCCTACCGTCTCGTTGAGCTGTCTTAAAATCTGAGCCATGATGCTATGGGAAGAACCTTTCCTATTCTTAAATATTCTGCTGTTGCGTTCTTTCCAAACATCCCAGATTAGAAAGCCTGGAACTAAAGCCAAAGCTTTGTTGATTATTTCATTATCAGAGAAATTTTCCTCCAGTTCTTCAAAGTGCTGGTAATGCTACCCATGTCCGTGTCTGAATATTGAAGCTACCCAGTTCCACAAGGTGGATGTGAATGGGCAGAAGTTAAGTAGGTGATGTTTAGTTTCTTCTTGTAATTCACATAGTTGGCATCTATATGGACCAGATAACCATCTTTTCCTAAGGTTTTCCCAGGTCAGAATTTTTTTATGCTGCACTAACCACGTGAAAAATTTGATTTTCATCCACCGTTAGTTCTGCCGTAAGTCCTTCCATACCCAATCAGGGTTTGGAAAGTCAAGCCCAAGGGCTATGCGCTTGGCCTCTTTGAGGTTAAAGTTGCCTTCATCATTTTTCCCCATCTCAGCTAGTATGAATTTGCTGATGTCAAAATCTTTCTCTGTTCCAAGATGGTCGTTAAAGCTTCTGCCTGTGCCTTCAATGGGGAGTCATCACTGTATACCAGGTTCTTCCATAATATCCATTTTCCCTCGCTTCTTTCCTGATCCCAGAAGTCCTTTACCCTGAGTAACTCTTTGTTGTCAGTATCGTTCTTGATATTGGTGAATTCTTCTCTTAACAGTTTAGGTTCCTATTTCCAATTATCTTCCCAAAACCAAGCAAGGTTTCCATCTCTTATTTCTCAGAAATTGTGTTTTTGAACAATGGCTCTATTCTCCCAAGCTTTGTTCCAAATGTGGCAGTCTTTGATGAGCCCAGACATTCTAATATGATCCATTTCTTGCCAATTGTTTGCATATTTGTATTTCCAAATTTTGGCCCAAGGTGAAGCCGAATATTTTAGCCATCTCCACCATAGTTTTGCCCCCAAAACTTTGTTTAGTATTTCAGGGTCATCAAGTCCCAAACCTCCATGTGTCTTAGGTTTACAGATCTTTTCCCAGGCTACCAAAGCCCATTTTTTTTCTCTTCCCCTTTGCCCCAAAGAAAATCTCTTTGGATATTTCTGCATTGTTGCATAACTCCTTTAGGAGCTAGAAGGGTTGAAAACATAAAGATGGGAATAGTTTGTAGGACAGCTTTTGTGAGCACTAGTCGTCTTGCTAAATTCAAAGACCTGTTTGTCCATTTCCAGATTTTGTCCTGGAGCTTATTAGTCACAGGCTCCCAAACTGCCTTGCTCAGAGGTTTGTCTATTAGAGGTACTCCCAAATATTTGGAGGGTAGCATATCTCTTTGAAAGCCTAGAATTCTAGATATATTTCTCTAAATAGCAATGTCAGTATTAAAAAAGAAAATATTTGATTTGGTAAGGCTTACCTCTGTACCCGTAGCCATTGCAAAGTCGTTCAGGATTTGTTTGTAGGCTAGAGCTTCCTTGACCGTGGGTGTACCCTGCAACATGGTATCGTCCACAAATTGTTGATGGGTCAAAGCATCTCCATTCATGGTGAGTTTGAGACCCTGGATTTGGCCTTCTGCTTTGGCAAATTTGATAGCATTACCTAGCCCTTCCATCATGAGAATAAAGAGGAAGGGTGAAAGTGTTTCTCCTTGTTTGAGACTTCTTGAAGGTTTAAAGGTTGTGGATGGTGAACCATTTAATAGGATTGAAAAACTGGAGGCAGTTACAAGGGCCATTACCCATATTATCCAGTTATGGTCAAAGCCATACGCTATTAGAACTTCCCTGATGTAAGTCCAACTTAGTTTATCATAAGCATTTTCTAGGTCAAGTTCTATAATCATTCCTACCTACCTATTGCTCTTAAGTGAGTGAACTGCCTCATGAGCTTGAATGATATTGTTGAGAATTTGCTTGCCTTCCACATATCCAGTTTGCTCCTCAGACACGAGAGTTGGAAGAAGGGGCTTAAGCCTATTGGAAATTATTTTGGAAATAATTTTGTACACCACATTGCATAATGATATTGGTCTAAATATGTTTGGTGTCATAACATTATCTTGCTTTGGAATCAAGAATATGAAAGAGGTATTGAGCACCTTCAAAACAATTTTTTTTTTCCTTGAGTCCTCCACCACATCGAGGATATCGTGCTTGACTATTCCCCAACATGCTTTAAAGAAGTCAACATTGAAGCCATTTGGACTTGGCTCTTTTCCATTTTGCATCTCTTTGATGACTCCACTGACCTCCTCTTCATTCACTGGCCTGTTTATATTATAATTGTCTTCTCTTGTCACAAGCTTAGGAATGTGCTTTGTAAAGTCATTGATGAATTGTGATCTGTCTAAGAGAGGTTCATCAGCTATGCCTTGGAAATGTTGAATGAGAGCAGCTTCTATTTCTTTGTGGGTATTGAGTTGATTTCCTTGAGAATCTTTGATTTTTGATATCCTGTTCTGAGACCTCTGATCCATGGTATATTTGTGAAAAAACCGTGTATTATTTTCTCCTTGTTTTAACCATTATACCCTTGATTTATGTTTCCAAAATATCTCCCCTTGCTTGCATAATCCTTCCCATTCCTTTTTGTGATGGTTAGCTTGTTCCTTTCTCTCCTCGTTGAAGTCATCTGTGATGAGGATCTGGTTAATTTCTTGTAGCTTCCATTCAACTACTTTTTTGGCTTCAAAAATGTTTCCAAACTCATTCTTATTCCAATCTTTAAGCTTGAGTTTGATGTGTTTCAATCTTTTATGCAGGAGGAACATTTTAGTGCCCTGAACTTGCATATCCTCTGTCCACCATTTTTCAATATTGCTGATAAAGTCAAGTTGGGTCCCTATAATACTAGTGATTACCCCATTACTATTGTAGTTATACCCCTTATTAATATTGTTGTGCCCCTATTGCCCCCATATTGTTATTACTGTGCCCCATAGAATCCCTCTATTGTTATTTTTGTGGCTTTATATTATTATTGTTAGGTCGGCTGGATTATATTGTGACTCCTTAGATCCTATATATAGAAAGGAGGTTTTATCATTTGAATCATCCAAGAATTGTTCATTTATGTAATGTAAAGGAGGTTTCCCCCTCGAAGAGGCTGAATTCTAAGGCGTTGATCTATCTCTTCTATCTTTTCTTGAGCTGGTTTCATAACATTTGGTATCAGAGGTTTGGATTCTAGGGTTTCGCTGCTCCAAATAGGTCATCATGGAATTTTCACTACAATTTTTTTTTTTCTGTGACGTTTTAGAAGTCGCAAAAAAAACCCATTTGAGAAGAAATCACGCTGAACCTTGGGTCTGAATTTCAGAGCTTTTTGCGTGATATTTGCGGAGATATGATCTGAGGAAGTTGGTCTTTTTGCAGACTCCTAAATTACATTCCAAACAGGTGACCTGGGGAAAATCGTCATAACTTTCTCTCTGGGGATCGGATTGAAATTTCATAAGAAGGTACAGAAAGAGGACGGACTGTAGTTTCTTGTATACATGTTTCAGATCCAAAGGTCGAAACAGTGACTCGTGGCATGTCGTACAAGTTCGCTCTACTGAACTAGTCTATAAGCAAGTCACTGTGGGAGATTTCACATAACTCTTCCTTGGAGAATCCAATTTGGGTCAGACTTGTGGCATTGGAAAGAGGACACAGAGGGCTACTACAGCTCACAAATTCAGAACTAGATGATTGGAAAGTACAGAGATACATCAGAGGCAATATCGAGGTCCTACAAAGTGAAAAAAGGTGTGTAGATTTTCTTAAATTTTTGCTTAAGCTCGGTTTGAAAATTTATTTTGAAGGAATTCAAAGGGAATAGTAGAGCATTATTATTGATAACTGATGCCCCGAGGAAAGAAAATGCAAACACCTAGTAAGGAACCTGAAATATCTAGCATGACTCATGAAGAAGAGGAAGAAATGCAACATGATATATCAAAATTACAAGACCAAGTGCAACAACTGTCCCTTGCACAAAAAGGAACATAATCTAAGATGGATGGTTTAAAGAAAGATGTAGAAGCTAAGATGGATGGTTTAAAGAAAGGTGTAGAAGCTAAGATGGACTATTTAAAGAAAGGCGTAGAAGCTAAGATGATTGACGTGGAAGCTAAGATGGATGATTTGAAGATAGATTTGAAGACAGACATGGACGAATTGAAGATAAATATGAATAAGTTGCTACAAGAAATGGGCCCTAAGGGTGAAAGGGTACTAAAGGAAACTCATGATGAGAACAAAAGAAATGTTAATCATGATTCCATAGACGCTAATGTTGGATCAAAGACTCACCATATTCCAAAAATCGATATGAGGAAGTTTGATGGCAAGGATCCTGCCACATGGATATTACAGATGGAGCAATTCTTCGATCTCAATAATGTGCAAAACACACAAAAGGTACGTATGGCAACTTTATATTTGGAACCAAATCAGTTTGTATGGTATCAATGGCTTTGCTCTCGTAAACAATTTATCACTTGGGCAATTTTTACGGAAGAATTGATAGCACATTATGAGGATACAAAAAGCAACACTTTTTTTAGCCAATTGATAAGTCTCAAACAAAAGGGTTCAATAATGGAGCACATTGAGGAGTTCCAAAAATTGAACATAAGGGTAAAAGATATTCCAGAGGAGCATAGGATTGATGTGTTCATAGGGTCTTTAAAGGATAATATCCAACATGATGTTCGCCTTTGGGAACCTGATTCATTAGAGAAGGCATTCAGGTTAGCAAGAAAAATGGAAAGCAAAATTATGGCAACCAGGAAGCATACCACTCACAACTATAAAGACGGAAGTGTTGTTGCCCCTAGTCTTCCACAACCTATAAGGTTGACACCACAACAATTGGAAGAAAAAAGAGCAAAAGGGCTTTGTTACAGTTGTGATAGCAAATACACTAAAGGTCATAAGTGTGCTGAGAAGAAATTATTCTACATAGATTGTGAAGAGGAAGAAGAAAAGGAGCAAGAAAGGTCAAAAGAAGAGGATATACTCCAGGAACAAAGCCTAGATGAAGAACAAATAAATCCAACCATATCTTGTAATGCATTGGCAGGAATTACCACTCCTCAAACCATCAAGATAGAAGGACAAATCAAGAAGAAAAAGGTAATAGTGTTGATTGATTCAGGAAGCACCCACAATTTTATTCATTGTAAGGTAGCAAAAGAATTGAATTGCTTCCTATATCCAGCACCAGAGTGTCAAGTGATGATTGCAAATGGAGGAACAATAAATTGCTCTGGAAAGTGCCATAATATCAAGCTATCCATGGGAGAATATGTATTGACTAGCCCAATGCTTTCCATTCCAATGGGAGGTGCTGATGTTGTACTAGGAGTCCAATGGCTACAATCCTTGGGTACAATAGCTTTTAATTTTCAAGAACTTTTCATCAAATTTTCTACGGAAGGAAAGGAAGTTGAATTAAGGGGTATTGCAGGGAAACCAGGAAAGATAATCAGCTCTAATGGTATGACAAAGCTTCTAAAAAAGGAGCAAAGAGGTGTAATTGCACAATTATGTTGCTAGATGTTTCCACATCGGAATCATCTATTTCTCCAGATCTCCAAAAAGTCCTGGACAATCATTCCAAGGTATTTGAGACTCCCAAAGGTCTCCCACCTATGCGTGATCATGATCATGCTATTCATCTGATTCCAGGAAGTGTTCCTCCAAACATCAGGCCGTACAGATATCCCTATGTCCAAAAGAGTGAAATTGAACGTATGGTTGCAGAAATGCTAGAGGCTGGTATAATTCAACCGAGTCAAAGTTCTTTCTCTACTCCAGTAGTATTGGTGCACAAGAAGGATGGATCATGGCGCATGTGTCCGGATTATAGGGAGCTCAACAAGCTCACTATTAAAGATAAGTTCCCCATTCCTGTCATTGATGAATTACTGGATGAATTGCATGGATCAATTTACTTCACCAAGTTGGATCTTCGTTCAGGATATCATCAAATCAGAATGAAGACTGAAGACATTCCAAAAACAACATTTAGAACTCATGAGGGTCATTATGAATTTTTGGTCATGCCTTTTGGCCTTACCAATGCACCTTCAACATTTCAAGGTTTGATGAATTCAATTTTCAAACCATTCCTTAGAAAATTTGTGTTAGTATTTTTTGATGATATACTAATCTACAGCAAGTCTTGGAAGGATCATGTTGAACATGTTGACAAGGTGCTACAACTATTGGAGGAGAAACAATTATATGCAAAAAGATCCAAATGTTTCTTTGGAGTCCAGGAGGTGGAATATTTGGGTCATATTGTATCTCATGAAGGAGTTAAGGTAGACCCTAGCAAAATTAAAGCCATTAAGGAATGGAAAATCCCCACATCCATAAAGCATCTGCGAGGATTTCTCGGGTTGACAGGGTATTATCGCAAGTTTGTTAAGAATTATGGGAGAATAGCAGCACCTCTAACAACATTATTGAAGAAAGATGCATTTTCATGGACTCCGGAAGCAACAAAGGCCTTTGAACATCTTAAAGAGGCAATGTGCCAAGCACCGGTCTTAGCTACACCGGACTTCACAAAAACCTTTATTGTGGAATGTGATGCTTCAGGAAATGGAATTGGTGCTGTTCTAATGCAAGATGAAAGACCCATTGCTTTTGAAAGTCGTCCAATCAAGGGAAAGTTTTTAAGCAAAGCTATTTATGAGAAGGAAATGTTGGCAATACTCCATGCACTTAAGAAATGGCGACCCTACCTAATGGGAAGACACTTCAAGGTAAAAACGGATCATGATAGCCTTAAATACTTTTTAGAACAAAGATTATCCTCTGAAGAGCAACAAAAGTGGGTCACAAAGATGTTGGGTTATGACTTTGAAATCATCTACAAAAAAGGGAAGCAAAATGTGGTGGCAGATGCACTCTCAAGAAAGGATGAGGATGTGGAAGCATTGTTGTGCGCCATTTCTATTATCCAACCAGATTGGATAAATGAAGCAAGGGAGGAATGGAAGAATGACGAAGAAGTGTGGGCACTTATTCGAAAGTTACAACAAGATTCCAGTATGTCTGATACATTTAGCTGGAAAAATGATTCGTTATGGTACAAAGATCGCTTATACCTCTGTAAGAATTCCCAGCTAAAACAAAAGATTCTTATGGAATTGCACACTTCTCCCTTAGGAGGGCACTCAGGATTTTTAAAAACTTACCACAGGGTTAAGAAGGAATTTTTTTGGGATGGCCTTAAATCAGATATTCAAAAGTTTGTGGCGGAATGTTTGGTTTGCCAACAAAATAAAGTTGAAACAATTAAGACACCGGGTCTATTACAACCTTTATCCATTCCAAGCCAACGTTGGGAGGAGGTTTCAATGGATTTTATCACAGGTTTACCCAAGTCTGAGGGAAAGAGTGTCATCATGGTGGTAGTTGACAGACTTACCAAGTATGCACACTTTTGTGCATTATCACATCCATTTAAAGCCAGTACAGTTTCTACTGCATTTATGGAAACAATTCAAAAGCTACATGGAAACCCAAAGATTATTGTAAGTGACAGAGATCCCATTTTCACTGGAAATTTTTGGACAGAATTATTTTCTTGTCTTGGTACTCAGTTAGCTCATAGCTCATCTTATCATCCTCAATCTGATGGGAAAACTGAGATAGTAAACAAATGTTTGGAAGGATATCTTCGTTGCTTTGTATCTGATAAACAGACACAATGGGTCAAATGGTTGCCTCTGGCTGAATGGTGGTATAACACTTCCTTCCATACAGCAACAAAAATGACCCCATTTATGGCACTTTATGGGTATCAACCACCATCCATCACATCATATTTAAGAGAAAATTCTAAGGTTCAGGCAGTGGAACATCACATCGAACATCAAAAACAAGTCCTCCAACTCTTAAAGGATAACCTCGTGTTGGCACAAAATAGAATGAAACAACAGGCAGATCAACATCGCAGTGAAAGAAGTTTTGATGTAGGTGATTGGGTATTCCTACGGCTACAACCATATAAGCAAATGTCCCTCAAGCAAGCTAAGAAGGATAATAAATTATCACCAAAGTATTATGGTCCGTACAAGGTGTTGCAAAAGATTGGTACTATGGCATACAAATTGGAGCTTCCTGCAGCTTCTCGATTGCACCCAGTTTTCCATGTTTCATGTTTAAAGAAGGTTATAGGCGACAAGCTCCCAGTTCAAACAATATTGCCAGAACTTGACGAGGAAGGAAAAATTATATTGGAACTGGAAGCAGTCACAGAAACAAGAACTCGACAGCTACGAAATCGATCAATTTCAGAGTATCTTATCAAGTGGAAGAACTTATCCGCTGAAGATTCCACATGGGAGGATGAGAATTTTATGCAGAAGTATCCAGAACTACTCAAGCGTTGAGGACAAAACTTTTTTGAAGGAGAGGGGCATGTTGGGTCCCTATAATACTAGTGATTACCCCATTACTATTGTAGTTATACCCCTTATTAATATTGTTGTGCCCCTATTGCCCCCATATTGTTATTATTGTGCCCCATAGAATCCCTCTATTGTTATTTTTGTGGCTTTATATTATTATTTTTAGGTCGGCTGGATTATATTGTGACTCCTTAGACTCCTATATATAGAAAGGAGGTTTTGTCATTTGAATCATCCAAGAATTGTTCATTTATGTAATGTAAAGGAGGTTGCCCCCTCGAAGAGGTTGAATTCTAAGGCATTGATCTATCTCTTCTATTTTTTCTTGAGCTGGTTTCATAACAATGGGTAAGCCAAATGTTTTCAAACATGAAAGGTCTGTTTCTTGGAGTTTCTACAAAGGATGCTTCAAGTTGAAAAGGACAGTTATTTGAGCCACCAAAAGGGAGTATCATAGCTAACAAGTCAAGGCCTGTAAGGATGAGGTCCTCTGAGATAATAAATCTGTCTAGTTTTGAGGCCACTTGAGACTCTCCTCCCCTTTTATTATTCTAGGTGAAGATACCATTACTTGTCTCTGTATCTAATAGCCTCATGTTGTTTATGAAATTATAAAATGCTATGGAATCTCTGCCTAGTAATCTGTTTCCAACTTTTTTTTTTTTTTTGTTTTTTGTTTTTTGTTTTGTGTTGTTTTGTTTTTTTTTTTTTGATAGGGACCTAATCATGTTAAAGTCCCCTCCCAGAATCTAGGGGATACCCGAATGTCTCTCTCTTAATTCCTCCAGTGAGGTAAGAAGCCTGAGTTTGTCTTCAAGATTTTGTGGACCATAAAAATTTGTGATCAAATAAACTTCCATGTCCCCCAAAGGTTGGATGACCACTGATAGATAGTTCCTGGATGCTTCAACATTTAGGATTCCTAGTTTCTGAGGGTTCCAAAGTGTGAGAATTCCTCCTTCTATTTTGTCTGCTTTAACTTCTAGATATTCAGATTTAATCAACCATTTGCTGTATATTTCTCTTATTTTGTCTATTGAACATTTTGTTTCTTGGAGAAATATCATATCTGGTTTTTCTTCTTTCATTCTGTTGCGGAGATTTCTTTGTTTCCTTTTGCTTCCTAGACCCCTAATATTCCATGTTGTAAGCTTCATTAAGAAAGATTTGTAAATGAGTAACTTGTTAGGTCTTTCATCTTACCTGAGTTGATCATGAGTTTTCCACATTCAATCAACAACTCATTCTGTTTTTTCTTCCTCTTTTCCTTCCTGGGTTCTTGGGAGCTTGTCCCCCTGTTGCCTCCATAGTTTTAACCCCTCCATTATCCTGACTATCATAGTTTCTTTTGACCCCTGCACCCTTTTCCTGCGTTCTCTAGAGGAAGAGCTGTTGTACTATGTTAAATTCATCTTGAGGTAGCGAATCCACTCCTTTGGTTGTTCCTTCCTCCAAGAACTTTTCTAGATCGAGATGCTCCCTTTCCAGTATGTCCTGCAATTCATGATCCTCCATTCCCACTTCGCTTGGGGTCATCTCTTGGTCCCTATCAAGTTCCATAGTGCTTGGCTGATCCTCCCTTTGCTGGCTTTTATCAGGTCTATCCTCCATGCTCTCATCCTTTTCCTTCTCTACAGGATTGTCCTTCATTACTTGATTCGTTCTTTCATCCCCCTCTTCTTCTTCTAATATCTTGAACCTATTATGACTAGGCTGTTTTTCCTCATAGATTTTTTTTTTTGGTTTTTTCTCCCTCCTTTTCCTCTGCCCCCCACCTTGGTAAAGCTTTTAGTCTCTTTACCTAAGGTTTCTTTGATACTGCTCTCCATTTTATTTAAAGGGCAGTCTCTGAAGAGGTGCCCGTGTTCATGGCATTTGCGACATCTGAAGGGTACATGCTCATAGTCCACCGCCTGTACCCATTCTTCATCATATACTTCTAGAATTATTTCATCCGGCAAAGCCCCAGAAAGGTCCATTTCCACGCATATTTTGGCAAAGGAGGTATATTTTCCTCGTAGAGTGGCCTCTGATATTTTTAAAAAATGCCCTAGTTTATTACCTATGGCTTTTAATGATTATGGCAGCCAGTAATCTAGAGGTAGGGAATATAGTCTTACCCATACCAGCACCGATGTAAATGTTTCTCGCTCCGGAACAAAGTTCATTACCCATGGCCTCATATAGAGGCCTGCAGCCGCATAGAAGTAAGGTCCTCCTTCAAACACCTTGTCTTTATCCACTAGGTTTGTAAACACAACTGTGAAGAAACCCTTGGATTCAAGGTTTAGATCTATTTCTACCTTAGGTTTCCAATGTTTCTTTATCCATGCATGTAGTGCCTTCTCCGTTGGCTAGAACCCCATGAATCTACATATCATTGCATAAGTCACCATGTGCTCCTTATGCGACAGTAGCGCTGGATCAATTAACACCACTCGGGGTGTGATGGATGCCTTAGGTTTACATGGTCCTGTCCTACTGCTGGGGTCAACCTTCTGACTGTCTGCTCCTGTGCGCTTCTCTCTTCTGACTTCCTCCTGTGTTTCTGCCTACCTCTGTGCTTTGTTGTTTTTCTAATTTCCTCTATCTGTACCCTCGGTTTCCGCTTCCACGGGCTTCTTGAAGTGGTTTGATACAACATGACTGTAGGAGGGAGTGGAGCTCCCCCCTTCTCACCCCTCCATGGTGCCCAACACTTAAATCTTGGTGCAAACCCTAGTTCTGTGCATTTTTCCTCCTTCCTCAGTTCATTTTTTTAGTATTCTTCTTGTAGCTCCACTTCTTCACAACTATTGTATAACTTCATTGTGTCACCTTGGGTTTAATATTATTCCCATTTATTTTTAGTATTAATCCCTCAGGTTTATTATTCCCTTGGGTTTATAATATCAATATGTTTGGTTTATTAATCTAAGGGTTGACATTCCTAGGGTGTAATATTGTTCATAGGGTTTATAATATAAATCCTTGTTTTAAACTATTATTAATCCATTAGGTTTATAATCATGGTAGACCATGGTGAACCATGGTTGCACGTCACATTCTAACTAAGGTTTTCTCAATATGAAAATCAACCATGGTCCGACGTCACATTGTGACAAAGATTGTCTCGATTTGAAAATCAAACATGCTCAACCATGGTCGAACGTCACATTCTAACAAACATTTTCTCAATATGGAAATGAACCATGGTTAACCATGTTTATTTTAGGGTTTATAATATTTATCCTAAATTTTATATACATTGGGTTTATAATATTAATCCCTTGGGTTTAATATTATTCTCATGGTCCAACATCACATTGTGACAAAGATTCTTTCAATATGAAAACCAACCATGGTCAACCATGGTCCAATGTCACATTATGACAAAGATTGTCTCAATATGAAAATCATCTATGGTCATCCTTGGTCCAACGTCACATTGTGAAAAAGAGTGTCTCAATATGAAAATCAAACATAGTAAACCATGGTCAACCATGTTTATTTTAGGGTTTATAATATTTATCCTAAGGTTTCTATACCTAAGGTTTATCATATTAATCCCTTTGGTTTAATATTATTCCCTAGGGTTTATTATTTCCTTGGGTTTATAATAGCAATCCATTAGGTTTATTAATCTAAGGGTTCATATTCCTAGGGTAAAATATTATTCATAGGGTTTATAATATTAATCCATGGGTTTAATATAAACCCCTTAGGTTTATAATCATGGTCAACCATGGTGTAACATCGGATTGTGACAAAGATTGTCTCAATATGAAAATGAATCATGGTCAACCATGTTTATTTTAGGGTTTATAATATTTATCTTAGGGTTTATATACCTTGGGTTTATAATATTAATCCCCTTGGTTTAATATTATTCCCTTGGATTTATGATACCTTGGGGTTTTAGAATTAATCCCTTAGGTTTATAATATTAATCCTAAGGTTTAAAAAAAATCCCTTGGGTTTATAATCATGGTCAACCATGGTCAATCATGGTCCAATGTCACATTGGGACAAAGATTATCTCAATATGGAAATAAACCATGGTCATCCATGGTCTAATGTCACATTGTGACAAAGATTGTATCAATATGAAAATCTACCATGGTCAACCATGTTTATTTTAGGGTTTATAATATTAATCTTATGGTTTATATACCTAAGGTATAATATTAATCATTTGGGTTTATTATTTCATTGGGTTTATATTTCCTTGGGTTTTTAGTATTTATCCCTTGGGTTTATTTTTCCCTTAGGTTTATAATATCAATTTGTTGGGTGTATTAAACTTGGGTTTAATATAAAACCCTTGGGTTTAAAATCTAAGGGTTCATATTCCTTCTGTTTATAATGTTAATCCCTTGAGTTTATAATCATGGTCAACCATGGTCCAATGTCACATTGTGACAAATATTTTCTCAATATGAAAATCAACCATGGTCGAACGTCGCATTGTGACAAAGATTGTCTCGATATGAAAATCAATCATGCTCAACCATGGTTCAACATCGCATTGTGACAAAGATTGTCTCAATATGAAAATGAACCATGGTCAACCATGTTTATTTTAGGGTTTATAATATTTATCTTAGGGTTTATATACCTTGGGTTTATAATATTAATCCCTTGGGTTTAATATTATTCCCTTTGGTTTATAATCCCTTGGATTTATAATATCAATGTAGTGGGTTTATTAATATAAGTGTTCATATTCTTAGGGTATAATACTATTCATAAGGTTTATAATATTAATCCTAGGGTTTAATAAAAATCCCTTGGGTTTATAATCATGGTCAACCATGTTCCAATGTCACATTGTGACAAATATTGCCTCAATATGAAAATCAACCATGGTCAACCATGGCCCAACGTCGCATTGTGACAAATATGTTCTCAATATGAGAATCTACCATGCTAAACCATGATCAACCATGTTTATTTTATGGTTTATAATACTTATCTTAGGGTTTATATACCTAAGGTTTATAATATGCCTTGCGTTTATTATTCCCTTGAGTTTATAATAACAATCCCTTGGGTTTATTAATCAAAGGGTTTGATATTCGTAGGGTATAATATTATTCATAGGGTTTATAATATTAATCCTAGGGTTTAATATAAATCCCTTAGGTTTATAATCATGGTCATCCATGTTTATTTTAGGGTTTATAATATTTATCTTAGGGTTTATATGCCTTGTGCTTATAATATTTATCCCTTGGGTTTATAATTCCTTGGTTTTTAATATTATAATCCCTTGGGTTTAATATTATAATCCCTTGGGTTTATAATATCAATCCCTTGGGTCCATTAATCTAAGGGTTCATATTCCTAGGGTATAATATTATTCATAGGGTTTATAATTTTAATCCTTAGGTTTAGTATAAATCCCTTGTTTCATGGTTCAACCATGGTCCAACGTCACATTGTGACCAAGATTTTCTAAATATGAAAACCAACCATGGTCCAACATTGTGACAAATATCGTTTCCAATGAAAATCAATCACAATGGTCAACCATGGTCCAATGCCGCATTGTGAGAAATATTGTCTCAATATGAAAATCAACCATGGTCAACCATGATTATTTTAGGGTTTATAATATTTATCTTATGGTTTACATATCTTGGGTTTATAATATTAATCCCTTGGGTTTTTAGTATTAATCCCTTGGGCTTATTATTCCATCAAAATTATAATATCAATACCTTCGGTTTATTAATCTAAGAGTTCATATTCCTAGGGAATAATATTATTCATAGTGTTTATAATATCAATCCTTGGGTTTAATATAAATCCCTTGGATTTAATTAATTGACAATAATTAATATAAATTATAAAAACGGTGATTGTTAATTTTTTTTTTTTTTTTTTTTAAACTAGAATGAGTAGTGTTTTTATATATATAAGTCGCGCCCATTCACATGCAAAATCAAGATTTTACATCATATTTTCAAGCCTGCTAAGGGCTTTTGATACATCCATTGTTCCCCATCCCTTCCCATAGAGTTTTTCCCATGCTTCTTACAAAAAATTCTCATTTCTGGTATCCTATGGCTATACAATTGACATAACTGACATAGTAAATATATACATTTATAGTGTGTCATTCAAAAACATTTTGCAAAAACTAAGTGAGTGAACAAACTATTCTTCCATTGGCACTGGACTGTTCAGATCCAGGCCAATGAATTCTTCTTCCTTGCTCTTGTTTCTCTCCTCCATCTTAAGCTTCAATAGCTCAATTTGTTGTCGCAACACATCCACCTCGTCTTCCAACTGTCGGATGTGCTCCTTCTTTTCCAATTGCTACTCCTGCATAGCCAGAGTCTCAAATTGTTGTTGTTGGATACATCGTTGTAGAATTTTCAAACCTTCCCGAATCATTAAATGCTCCTGCACATATTTGTTGCAGGCTTGCTTGCTATTGCCACCTTCCCTGGCTTTTCCATCCCTCAACCCCCAGTTCTAGGCCTGTGATGATCTCAGGAGTTTGAAAAAGAATTGTCCCCTATTGTATGCATTCTTATGATGTTGTCTAGAATTCCACAGACGCCCCACTCCAGAATTCCATAGTCCCACAACTCCAATATACCACAGGCCCCCAACTCCAGAATTCCCACAAAGTTCTGCTCCAGAACCCCCACCCGACGTTGCTTATCCACACAATTCTTGGCCTCTCTCAGGCAACCAACACTCTGTAAATTGACACACAAAGGTAATTCGACACTCAGGTTCCCTTTGTGACAGAAAAATCCTCCAGAGACCTCGCTGAATGTCGGCGCTTTGACCTAGAAGCCGCAATAGATGCTCGGAGTTGTGAGATTCAGCCTCCAGTCCTTCATAAAGGCCACCTGAGAAAAGATAAGACTTAACCCATAATAGCATATCAAACCGTTACTCTTTAAATAGAAGGTGCAAGACTGGATATTGATGTTGTACTGAAGATCAATATTCATGGAGCTGGGATCCCCATGCTCCTCCTTAATTTCCCAACTAACAACCATAATTTCCTAGCTCTTCTCCTATTCCTTCATCCTCACCCACAATTTCTTCCCATGAGTGGCCAGAGTAAATCTGAGCAGAGGAAATAAATGTTTCTCCCAATCTCCCATTAACCTGCCTTCGACTGTACTGGAATGTCGACCTTTGCAACATAATTCATGTTGTGGGGACTAGATTCTCACGAACTGTGATCGCCTGAGCCCAAGTGTAGTACCTTCATAAAGGACGCAAACACATTGTTGCAACAGACTAAGATAACCTTTGCCATGAGGCACAAGGACAGGATGGGCCAAGCAAGGGTTGATGCGACAAGTACCAAGAAGCGGGAGATTGAAAGAAAAGGGGGAGGGGGCCATAACAAAATGGAGAAGAGGAGGAGCGATAAGAGTGAGAGGATTAGTGGGGTGAGAGGAAGAAAGGTGATAGAGGATAGGGAGGAGAGGTAATAAAGGAGAAGAGGGGAGGGGGGAAAGGGGTGGGGAAAGAGACAGATTGAAGTGAGGGGAGAGGGAGGAAGGGGTGGGGAAAGAGACAGATTGAAGTGAGGGGAGGGGCAGGAAGGGGCGGGGAAAGAGACAGATTGAAGTGAGGGGAGGGGGAGGAAGGGGGGAGGGGGGGGGGGAGAGATAGATTGAAGCGAGGGGAGGGGGAGGAAGGGGCGGGAGGAGGGGGGGGGGACAAAAAGAGATAGATTGAAGAGATGGGAGGGGGAGGAAGGGGCAGAGGGGAAAAAGAGACAGATTGAAGTGGGGGGGGGGGGGGGGGGGGGGGGAGAGATAGATTGAAGCGAGGGGAGGGGGAGGAAGGGGCGGGAGGAGGGGGGGACAAAAAGAGATAGATTGAAGAGAGGGGAGGGGGAGGAAGGGGCAGAGGGGAAAAAGAGACAGATTGAAGCGCGAGGAGGGGGGGGGGGGGTAAGGAAAGCTTAAGACCAACAAACCTTGCAAAATCCAACTTGTTGATACTTTCTAACCTCTTGGATGAGCCAAGAATGCCATCCTCAGACCAATATTTGAAACCCGTGAATAATATTAGGGAATGCATACCGTTTCCTCAACCTCGTTCACTATACTTTTTTTCTGCCTTCAACTGGAAAGCCAAATTTGCTTGCTTATCTGCTTCCTGGTTATTCCCTCTTAGGATATGAAAAAATGACACAAACTCAAATAAGGGAATCATCCCTTGGGATCTCTTAATTATTTGATTTAGGTTCATATTTTTTGCTAATGAACTATGGTTCATATGCTTTATGATCAACATTGAGTCTCCTAAGACCTGGATCTTTCTAATGCCCTTTTTTTGAGCCAATGTTAGATCGAAAAACAAACCATAAGCTTCAACTTGATTGTTTGTCTTCCTACCCAGGCCCCAAGCATATCTGTCTTCAATGATTCCTTCGGGATTAATGAGAATCCCTCCCCCTCCTACCACCCCATTAATTAATTAAGTAATTGATATTATTAATTGATTATGATTAATAAATTATTATCAAATTAACAAAATTATTATTATTAATTAATTCATATAATTTATAACTTTTTTTAATAAATAATGGTAATAATTAATTATTAAATAAAAACTCTTAATTCTTAATTATTTATAAATTAATTAATTATTAAATAAATAAATATTTAATAATATTATTAATAAATTAATAAATTAATTATGATTATTTATTAATAAATTATTAAAAAATTAATAAATAAAAATTATTTAATAATATTATTTATTAATATCATTAATAAAAAAGCCCAAGGGTTATCCCAACTGGTCAAGTCGTGCCTCGCCAAAACGGGAGGTCACAGGGTTGATTCTACCCGAAGCCCTTGGGATCAGGTCTGTGATGGCCGAGGGGTTTGATCCTAGAGATCAGCCTTAGAATTTACGTGGATGTAGCCTGCACCCCCTGACCACGGATGTTCGTGAACCACTGGGGAAAAAAAAATATCATTAATAAAAAATAATGTTTATTAATATTATTGATAATTATTTATTTATTTATTAATAGTTATTATTTATTAATAAACTAATAAATAAAAAATATTTATAAATTAATTAATTATTAAATAAAATTAATTATTATTAATTTATAAACTAAAGAAACAACCAACAGTAACTAAGGAAACAACACACACACACACACACACACACACAGATATATATATATATATATATATATATATATATATATATATATATATATATATATATATATATATATATATATATCAAAGATTGGAAAAAAGCTTTGCAGCGATGGCGCCTCTACTTTTGGTGTGATGGCCCGGTGTTAACGCAGGTTATGGGTCCCCGCTGCGGGTCCACGGCCCTTTGCTTACGCTGGGCCCTGTTGGAAATTCTAAGAGGGGGGTGAATCAATATTTCTTTTCAATTGTTACTTTTTACTAGTTAGATAACATATATTTAGAACACAAAATGAACAATAAGAATGATTTTTTTTATTAATTTCTTCAATAAATCAAGCATAATATATGTATGGCTCCAAACCTAGGTGAAGACATCGATCTTCAATCTATCAGGATCCAACCCGTATTTTCCAAGCACTGACCTGGACTTCCAAGGCTCCAACCTTGTCAATTTTGAGGCACCAACCTCAAGGGCTCCAACCCTATATATGGTTCAGGCTCCGACCTAGTTTCTTGAGGACTCCGATCCTCTAGGGCTCCAACCCTATCCTCCAAGGCACCAAACTCTTGGGATCCAACCCTTAACTTTACTTCGTTAAGATATATTTGATTGTACTTCACGGCTCCTAATGTCTTCTTCAACGAGCCCTGTTAATCTTTAGCTATGCCTTCCCTTAGTCTCCACTTCACGTCATCAATGACAACCTTGTCTTCTTAGAAGGTGTCGCCACTACTCTTCATGTCACCCAAACAAATATCTCCAAGATACCTCATGATGGCTAATGCATCATGGTCTTTAACATGATATCCACAAGGTCTTCAAAGCATGTATTGAAGAATGTCTCCAAGGTCAATCAAGGTTACTCAATAAGAAGGTTTGTATGTCTTCAAATCTTCATATGTTCAAATAGCTCCAAACAATACTTGATTGTCCAGCATTGGTCTTCACCATTGTTACACACCTCCAATTGTGTTTACTAAGCCAAGGGTGATGATGGTATAGTCAAGACAATCCGCGCATGTAAAATAAGGCTCCCAGCCATTGTACAATAAGGGTTGTTACACCAATGATGATCGACTGTCAAGAATGTGTGTTGTACCACAATAAGGGTATATTTTGTCCGAGTTGTCACAAGAGGCTTCACACCAAGTTTGAGGCCCTGGAAATTATGTAATCTAAGCTCTGTAGTAAAGGGCACAATTCGAGTCTCTGAGGCAAAGAACCCAAGGTGTAATGAGGCCGAGTCATCAATGATTGGTTTTTGCACTTATCATCATAGTTGTTGTACTAATCCGAGAACTTTATCTAAGCCTTTATTGTTGCAAAAGAACGTAGGTATATAACAACTGTTGTTCAAATACAATCTGAGGTATTGTAATGAAGGTAGATGTTACAGTCCAGGTTTTTGTCCAGTTGTACAGTTCACTGTTTACTGCCCGAGTTGTCAAGCCAAATAATCTATCCCAAGGTAAGGCTACACCACAGTTCAATGTATATAATCTGAGCACTGAGATGAGTATCTAATCCGAGTTAGGCTCAGTCTATAGTTCGGATCTGTCTACAATTAATTACTTCTGTCAAGCAATGTGATCATAGTTTGAGTTGTAGAATAGTTGTAAAGATAATAAGTATAAGCCCAAAAACAAACTGCAGCCTCTTATATCCTTTATCCTCCCTTGTTCATGAGTTGTGAACTATAACTGTGTCTTTTGTGTTACTTGACCAAAAGGATGATAATGAAATGAAGTCTGAAACCCTTAGAAATAGTGTTTTTGTAAGCCAAAGCAAAGAGACACATCATTGTATGGAGGCTGACTTGTTAGGTTGTACAGTCATGTCTTGTTGGGAGCGGGATCCCCCAAGGGCCGTTTTGGGGCTAAAAGCCCATGTTTAAGTCAATTTTTGTAATATAATTCTAAAGACTCCACATTTTGTGGTCGTGAAGCGTGAAGGTGTTATGTGTCAAAAAGGGTATTCCACCCTTAGTTTTGTAAAATAAAGTCGGCTGTAAGAGATCTACCCATGGTCTGCAGACCATGGGATTGTATAAAAAGAGCTAAGCTCTAAGTAGTTTTAAGGGGGATAGAATGACACACGATGTAATAGAGTCATAGCTTTGAAGCAAGAAGTCTAAGTCTGGGGTCGTAGCGTAGGTAGAGGCTCTACAGTTGAGTGCGCAGGGGACTAGGGTAGAAGTCTATAGTTGAGTGCGCAGACCCTTGCAGCTGTATGCGCAAGGCGGACAAAAGTTGTAACACTTGGAAGATATTAATAAAATGAGATATTCTGCAATTTCTGTGTCTTTGTTTTGTTGATGCGTTTGGATATTTTATGTATGAATTTCCTTTATTATGCTTATATTATGCGCGAATGAATGCAATTACATTGAATAATTGAACATAATTATGAATATCTACTTACACGGTGTTAACTTTAAGTATTTGATGAGATAAGAAAATCACTTATACTAATTAAGGAATCTGCATGGCTTCCTGAGAAGCAGGTTAGGGCTATGCAAAGGTCGATTGTACCCTTTCGCGGTGGTACCAAAGAATGGAATAGAGGGCTCATCTTGCAAGCCCCAGAAAGAAGCAACCTGCGTGAAGGCAAGGATAGAAGGAATCAAACGACATCAAAACCATCTCAGGGTGTGGAAACTTGGTTCCAACATCCCCCCATACTACTTTGGGTGAGACTTCAGTCCATGCTCCGTGGGCTGATGCCGAAAGGGCCAGTAGTGTAGGGATTTGTTTGGCTAATTAACGTTGAACTTGGGTCAGGCCCCTCAAGCCAAAAAATGGTTCCGTTCTTCTGTACCACTGCGAAAGGGTACGATCGACTTTTGCGTAGCCCTAACTTGTTGCTCAGGTACTTTCGCGCTGTTATGGCAGCGTGCCGTGCAGATTCCCTAATTAGTCTAAGTGATTTGCTTATCTCATCAAATACTTAAAGTTAACACCGCATAAGTAGATATTCATAATTGCGTTCAATTATTCAATGTAATTGCATTCATTCACGCATCATATAAGCATAATAAAGGAAATTCATACATAAAATATCCAAACGCATCAATAGAAAAAAGACACAGAAATTGCAGAATATCTCCTTTTATTAATATCTTCCAAGTGTTACAACTTATGTCTGCCCTGCGCACACAGCTACAGGGGTCTGCACACTCAGCTACGAACTTCTACCCTAGGCCTTTGCGCACTCAGCTACAGAGCCTCTACCTATACTACGACCCAAGACTTAGACTTCTTGCTCCAAAGCTATGACTCTATTACATCGTGTGTCATTCTTGCCCTAGAAAGAAGCAACCTACACGAAAGCAGGGATAGAAGGAATCAAACGACATCACAACCATCTCAGGGTGTGAAAACTTGGTTCCAGCATCCCCCCATACTATTTTGGTGAGACTTCTGTTTAGGCTCCATAGGCTGATGATGAAAGGGCCAATAGTGTAGGGATTTGTTTGGCTAATTAATGTTGAACTTGGGTCAGGCCCCCTCAAGCCAACAAATGGTTCCGTTTTCAGGATCAGAATCTACATAAGAGATGTGTGATGTCGTGTCACTGGAATCTAACTAAGAAGGAGATCAGAGACTGGTTGGATAGGAAGATCCACGAATTCGCGAGCGTAGGAGAACAAAAACATGCAACTGACAAAGGAACAATGGTTGGACAGATACATGTATACAAAGATCCACGAGATCCTTTTATGCTCCTTCCTTATTGAGCTATATGAGTGGATCGCGAAGCTAGAAGATAGCCAAGTAAGGTGAAAACTCGACGGTCCTATTGTGTGGACCCCGGAGCTAGTACGAAGGTTGGAAGCATTGAAGGATAAGATCGCCCACACTATTGATCATTGGCTTGATCATGTCATAGGAGGATTTGTGACTGAATTCACGGTCGACACCTCAGTTAGCTACAACGAGGTGGAGCGAAACTTTTTCAAAGGACCATGAGGTAAGTACGTGAAATCTTTGAATACCTGGATTAAAATGCTATTGTGCGAAAAATGGGTTATGCAGCTACCTTGATGTTCAAAACTACGCAAAGCGCAAAAAAATTACAGGAACGAAGGAAAAAAGGGTCCGGAGTATAGTCAATTGATTTCTCCTCCATGAGGTGACAAGGAATAAATAGCAAAGGTTTCTCTGTGAAGTGCTATTCAGTTAATAAGACAAGGATTCCTACGAATACCACCTTTGCCCATGCCACCTCCAAGTTCACCACCATCACCTCCGACTTCACCCGTACAACCTCCACCTCCACCATAGTTCAGTATGGAAAATACAGTGAAGCTGCCTTTGTTCAAAGGCTTGGGAAATGAGGACCCAGACTAATTTTGGTTCATTGTAAGGGCTGTATAGGAAGCTCAAGGTGATACAGATGATCATATAAAGAAGGCGACACTGGTTAGTGCTCTGTAAGATCGCACGCTAACCTGGTATATTAAGTACTCTAATGATAATTCGAATGCTGGAGTGGTAGACATCCAAGCAGAGCTTCTACCTATGCCTTCTGGGGGCGGGATACCCCCAGGGTAGTTTTGGGGCTAAAAGCCCATGTTTAAGTCAATTTTTGTAATATAATTCTAAAGAATCCACATTTTGTGGTCGCGGATCACGAAGGTGTTATGTGTCAAAAAGGGTAGTCCGACCTTAGTTTTGTAAAATAAAGTAGGTTGTAAGAGATCTACCCATGGTCCGCGAACCATGGGATTGTATAAAAAGAGCTAAGCTCTAAGTAGTTTTAAGGGGGATAGAATGACACACGATGCAATATAGTCATAGCTTTGGAGCAAGAAGTCTAAGTCTTGGGTCATAGCATAGGTAGAGGCTCTACAACTAAGTGCGTAGAGGCCTAGGGTAGACGTCTGAAGCTGAGTGCGCGAATCCCTGCAGTTGTGTGCGCAGGGTGGACAGAAGTTGTAACACTTGGAAGATATTAATAAAAGGAGATATTATGCAATTTTCGTGTCTTTGTTCTGTTGATGCATTTGGATATTTTATGTATGAATTTCCTTTATTATGCTTATATGATGCGCGAATAAATGCAATTACATTGAATAATTGAACGCAATTATGAATATCTTCTTACGGGATGTTAACTTTAAGTATTTGATGAGATAAGCAAATCACTTAGACTAATTGGGGAATCTGCACGACACACTGCCATAGCAGCACAAAAGTACCTGAGCAGTAGGTTAGGGCTGCGTGAAGGTTGATCGTACCCTTTTGCGGTGGTATGAAAGAACGGAATAGAGGGCTCATCTTGCAAGCCCTAGAAAGAAGAAACCTGCGTGAAGGCAGGGATAGAAGGAATCAAACGACATCACAACCATCTCAGGGTGCGAAAACTTGGTTCCAGCATCCCCCCATACTATTTTGGTGAGACTTCGGTTCGGGCTCCACGGACTGATGATGAAAGGGCCAATAGTGTAGGGATTTGTTTGGCTAATTAATGTTGAACTTGGGTCAGGCTTCCTCAAGCCAACAAATGGTTCTGTTGCTGGGATCAGAATCTGCATAAGAGATGTGTGATGTCGTATCATTGGAATCTAACTAAGAAGGAGATCGAAGATTAGTTGGATAGTAAGATCCACGAATTCATGGCGTAGGTGAACAAAAACTTGTGACTGACAAAGGAACAAAGGTTGGACAGATACATGTATACAAAGATCCACGAGATCCTTTTATGCTCCTTCCCTATTGAACTATACGAGTGGATCGCGAAGGTAGCAGATAGCCAAGTAAGGTGAAAATCGATGGTCCTATTGTGTGGATCACAGAGCTAGTACGAAGGTTGGAAGCATCAGAGGATAAGATCGCCCACACTTTTGATCATTGGCTCGATCACGTCATAGGAGGATTTGTGACTGAATTCGCGGTTGACAACCCAGTCAGCTACAACAAGGTGGAGCAGAACTTTTTCAAAGGACCACGAGGTAAGTACGTAAAATCTTTGAATACCTGGATTAAAATGCTATTGTGTGAAAAATGGGTTATGCAGCTACCTTGATGTTTGGAACTACTCGAAGCGCAAAAAAATTACAGGAACGAAGGAAAAAAGGGTCCGGAGTATAGTCAATTGATTTCTCCTCCATGAGGTGACGAGGAAAAAATAGCGAAGGTTTCTCTACGAATTTCTTTTCAATTAATAAGACAAGGATTCCTGCGAATACCACCTCTACCCACACCACCTCCAACTTCACCACCATCACCTCCGACTTCACCCGTACCACCTCCACCTCCACCGTAGTTCAATATGGAAAATACAGTGAAGCTGCCTTTGTTCAAAGGCTTGGGAAATAAGGACCCAGACCAATTCTAGTTCGTTGTAAGGGTTGTATGGGAAGCTCAAGGTGTTACAAATGATCATATAAAGAAGACGACACTGGTTATTGCTCTGCAAGATCGTGCACTAACTTGGTATATTAAGTACTCTAATGATAATCCGAATGCTGGAGTGGAAGACATCCAAGCAACATTGAATAGAGAATTTAGTAGGCCTAAATCTGAGTCACAATCGATTATGAAATTCAAAGAAATCACAATGAAACCAGGAGATACACCTTGGGAACTAGATTATAGTTTCAAGTGTACAATCCATGAAGCCAACATGAATTTGACAGATGGACAACATTGCAAGTGGTTTGTAGCTTTGATACTACCACACTTAAGGAGTGCGATGTTGCAACAGAAGATAACAACTTAGGTAGAGGCCATAGAGATTTCCATGAGACTACTTGAAACTCTAATGCAAGATCCAAATCTAGGAGTTCAACAGATCCATGCATAGCTGAAGAATCTGTGCCTTGAGATGCAAAGTTTGAAGCAGGATAGGATGGTTCGACCAGAGGTGCACGAGGAGGTATGCTACTTGAAATGCAAGAGTCAGGGTTATGAAAAAGACCATTGCCCGGTCTTTGTAAACTATATTTCAAGAGGAGGAATGATGCCTTTAAGGCTAGAAGCTAAAGTAGGACCTAGTGCGGGACCTGCATTATGGTGCGCTATCTGTCAGGTAACTAAAAAACATGCCATGGATAATTTTCACTTGTTACAGAAGTTTGTACAGGCACCGCAATAGTTGTTCTGCAACTTTTTTAGGTCGGTAGGACATGATGAATGTACTTACAAGAGCTATGAATTGATGATGGATAGAACTCCCACCTATAGGGTTCAGGCAGAAACACGACCCCTTGACCAGAGCACAGGGATTACGCGGACATAATTTTAAGGGCGCAGAAGAGGTTGAGGCGGAGGAGGACCTGGTAGAGGTCGAGGACAGTTGATTTGCTATGATTGTAGAGGACCAAGACACTATGCCCACGATTTCACTAATCCAACGCGTCCGTCATGCAAGTATTGCATGCTGTTTGATGATGAAATAGAAAACTGTCCTATGGTGATAGCTAGGATATGTGACAAAGGGGTGCTACCACCTCCACCGACTCAGAACCTGCAGATGATGAGGTCTGAGCAGTGCGAAGAGGATCCAAATGTAAATATAGTGCTTAGAAGTGGAATCGTGACGGGAGATGACAAGGGAAAATAGCCAGAAGACAGTACATGGGTTCGTAAAGCTCCATTAAAGGAAGCTGAGTTTGATTTGGAGCACGCATGAGAAACCCTCATGGAAGCTAAGAAGAGCTTCATCGAGGCCTCCACCTCAAGAAGCAAGGATAAGCCTGAGCAGGAGATGGACCCCTCTATGCTCACAACTTTCCTGGAGACCTGTATGAAGTTACTGCATGATAGTAAGGTTGTGAAAGGGTTACAAGAGCTCATCAATAGATGCGCTGGAACCGCGCTGGGTGAGCCTGTGTAGTACGAAAGATTGGCAAGCATAAAACAAGGACAGGACGGGAGATGAGACTGACCACGTAGATAGGAGAGTATGAAATGGATCAGGTTATTTTGGACCTGGGGTCAGACATGAATGTCCTACTGAAGCAGACTTGGGAGCGAATGGGGAGACTTGTGCTGCAATGGTCTCCGATTTAGCTAAGGATGGCGAATCAGCAGAAGATCATCCCCATGCGGCGGCTGCAGGGGGTGACCTTGGATGTTGAGGGAGCGAGCATGCTCGCTGACTTTGAAGTAATAGAGATAGTGGATGACAGCAATCCCTATCATGCACTCTTGGGAATTGATTGGGCCACTGATATGAACGGGGTAATCAATCTAAGGAAGCGGAAGATGATCTTCGAGAAGAAATCGTTGTGCATAATAATACCCTAGATCCGTCTGAAGGACTGCGCTATACGGAACCAGTCCGCGATTATGAAAGTGATGATGATCTGGACTTTATCTATAAGATAACAACATGAGATCAAGATTGGGTGAATCCCACCGCAGATGGACGAATTACTTGGGATCACGAGAGTTCCTACACTGTGGACTCCGATGAAGAAATAGAACGCTGGCAGAATCAGTTACATGAAGTATGTACGCTCAATTGCAACATGATGACCCGATCACTGCGCTGTGTATCATCAGAAGTAAGAAATCTACCTACTTATGATGGTCTGAATGAGGTAGATATATTTTTGGATGCATTTGAAAGGAAGGTACCAGAAAATTAGCGCTTCCAGGCGTTGGACTGGGCGCTGTGCGCTACGCCCACAAGATGGTGGGGTATGCAGAGAGAAGCTTTGATGATTGGCGCGAATGTAGGAGAATGATAAGAACTCACTTTGGGAAGCCGATGGTGCGAATGACAGATAAGTATGATGGGTAGGATGATCCATGCGTGCGTTTGGCCAAAGTGGAGAAGAATTATTCCACCACCGAGCGTGAAGGGCTAGCTTTGGTGTATGCGCTCCAGAAGTATAAGCACTACTTGCTGGGAGGCCACTTTAAGATGTATATAGATCACTCCATGCTGAAGTACCTGGTCAATAAGCTTGTGTTGGGGGGGAGAATCTATAGGGGGCTCTTATTGTTCCAGGAGTATGATTTTGAAGTGGTTTGTGAAGCCTAGATGATTGAACGTGGGACCAAACCATCTCTTGTGCATCGAAACAGGGGAGGAAGCTACTAACTTGGAAGAAGGATTGCCTGCGCGCATAGCTATTTGTAGTGCACGTCTTGGATGGTCATTTCGAGGATATAATACACTTCCTAACAACAGGAACTGCATCAGAAGGTTACACTATCCAACAAAAGAAGGAATTAGCGGTGCGTGCAACAGATTTCTCTATCATTGCTGGGCATATGTACAAGATGGGGACTAATGAGACATTAGAACGATATGTACCTGAGTTTGAAAGAGGAAACATCCTCGCGAGTGCTCATGGGGGCACTGCGGGAGGCCATTATGCAGGGAGAGCAACTGCATAGAAGATTCTACGCGTAGGGTTGTGGTGGCCAACCCTTCATCAGGACTCAAAAGCATATTGCAAGGCATGTGATGTGTGTCAAAGGACTGGTAGACCATCGAGGAGGGATGAGATTCCTTTGAATCCACAAATGACATTGCAACCCTTTGAGAAGTGGGCAATAGATTTTGTAGGACCCATTCAGCCACAAGGAAAGACGAGAGCAAGGTACATTATCACCACAATAGAGTATTTGACTCGTTGGGCAGAAGTGCAGTCGGTGAAGGATTGCACAAGCACGACTTCCATGAATTTCATATTTGAGCATGTACTGATGTGATTTGGATATCCAAATATCTTGATGAGTGGCATGGTACGTACTGCCTGAATGAGACGATAAACGTGTTGACAGAGGAATTTCAGGTATACCACCAGAAGAGTATGCCTTATCACCCACAGGCTAACGAGATGGTGGAAGTGTTCAACAAAGTGCTCGAAAACGCATTGACCAAGGTTTGCAATGCTCAGTGAAGTGATTGGAACCTATGCATACCTGCAGTACTGTGGGCTTATTGAACGACATGCAAGAAGTTGACTGGACAAACCCCTTTTAGGCTTGTCTATGGTGTGGAAGCGGTAATGCCTATGGAGTATATTGTGCCTAGCCTACGCATAGCAGTGCTCACAGGTATGACAGATCATGGAGCCCTGGAGGAGAGGCTCACACAACTGGATGAACTGGAGGAAGAAAGAATTTTAGTAGGATTTCACCAGTAGGTCCAAAAGCAGCGCGAAAAGGCATGGCATGATCGACACATTAAGTTGCACTCATTTAAGGTAAATGACTTGGTTTTGCTATATTATAGTAAGTTTGATAAATTTCCAGGGAAATTTAGGATGCACTAGTTAGGGCCTTATGTCATTAAGGAGATTACCGATGGAGGAGCAGTACAACTGGTCAAATTGAATGGAGAACCCTTCCCATGAAAGGTGAATGGCAGTGACTTGAAGCCATACACTGGAAGTCCGACCATGTGACTAAATGAAGGTAGCACAGTATTAGTGCTTCAGGTCGCTGAAAGGAGGCATTGGACTATAAACTACATTGCTCGAGTTGGGGAGCTGCGCGATTGGAAGATGGTGCAAAGCAAGGAAGTGTCACTGGGTCCGCGGCAACATGGAGGGAGATACGCTACCTAGGGAGAAATCAAACAAGTCAGATGGAAAGTGACCGTTAAAGTCACTGTTCATGGAAATACTATAGAAGTGAGGCCAAATGGAGCGGGCGGATAACATTTAAGATCCTTGAAAATTTGCCGCTAATCCGACATTAATGAACCGATTTTAGGGGGAACAGTCGGATTTGAATTCAAAATGCGCTATAAATTACAAGTGGTTGTCCAACAAAGAACGCTTGGCATTTTGAGAATTGAATTTTTGTGCTCTTAGGTGCACATGAACTGTGAATTCTTTCAATATCTGATAACGAGCCCGACATTTGAATAATTATCAAAGGAGACACAGGAACTAGTGAATAATGTCATGTCGACACACACAGAAGCTATGAACACCAAAGAAGTGGCAGATGAGGAGGCAGGAAATCGATATGGAGGATGAAGTAGCTACTCTAGAAGTAGTTGCTTTGGAAGTGGCCGAAGTATTGGTGGAGGTCCCTAAATCGCCAAGAACACCGAGACCGAACCCAACCCCAACTAAGGAAACTGTGAAGGACAAGAAGGGAAAACAACTTGCCATACCGCTGCGCGCCTCACCAAGATGAAACCCACCAAAGCCCATTGCACAGGAGGAATGCAAGGCTATAAACCTAGAAGAAGAGGAGGAGGATATTGAAGACATCCCGATGGATGATGAGGATGTGGGAGTGGAAGTAGAGGAGGTTGAAACCCAGGGTGTGGACCCCATTACATAGTTTCCGAAGTATGTCCCTCCATGCAAGCCTAAGTCCAAGGTCCCAAAGGACATTGATGAGAGTAAGACTCCCTTGCAAACCCCTCTGCTACCAGATGAAATTACTTTCGACGGTCTGCGCTTGGCCCGAGTGCTGATACTAAAGCTTGAAGACTGGGACTTGGCAGACCATGAGAATTTCTCGCACCCAGCGGCTGAGAAGCTAATGCGCTGCACCATAGACACAAATACGGGAATGACTGCCTTGGAGTCGTGGAAGTGGCTCAAGGGGGTATAGAAGGCAGGATTTCTAAACCTGCTCTAGGTGTCACACTATAACGCACCCTAGTGACAGTTTTGGTCATCAAGCAGCTGTTGTGCTTGGTGCATGATGGGTGTCTATGGTTGGAGGAGCCGATAGCCATCACAGATATGTTGATTCACCGCATAACGCACCTACCGTATACAGGAAAAAATCCATCTATGATCTTTGGCGGCAAGGGTGGCGAGCAGGCGCTCGCAGAGTCAATGAAGGAGAAATTCAAGCTGGTGAAGAAGCCGTGCATGTATGCTATATCCAGCATTTGCGACCTCGCTGTGAAGGTGGCAACACAGGTCCTTGAAGGGAAGGTGATGTGGAAGTGACGCACTGATGATGTGTCAGCACCTGTCATTGTGCTCGCACATCAGTGTGCGGAAGGAGTCTAGTTTAACTAGTCAGACTACCTTTGTGGAGAGTTCTTGGTGAACTGCAGCGAAGCGCAAGGGTAAAGTAAGACATTCCACTACACGTGGCTCTTGCTGTCGGTTGTGCTGGTAGCTTGGGAGCTACCAAAGGAGAGCCAGTTCCCTTTGGTAGCACTAAACCTTCTTAAAGCAGCGAAGTACACTTCGTTGTGGGCAACCAAGGATGCGGAGCGAGTTTGGGACAACACGATCTTCTGGATCTTGATGGAAATGAATATTAGAATGGCCATCAATCACAAGCCGCGATTGTCACCCATAGTATATGATAACCTGCAAAGCTATGTCGAGTTTAAAGCTGATTTCCATTGAATATCAATCAAGGCACGGAAGGACCCTGCGTAGAAGTGGTACGTTTTTCCGTATTTGGCCACAGATGATGCCATTGATGCGGTGCTTGATAAATGGCCGGCGGAGTGGCACACTACCATGGACTTGGCGGTGGGTGGAAGCAAGTCTTCTGTGCAGAAGAAGAAAGAGGAAGCCAAGCTGAAGATGGTGCAGCTAGTCGAAAGGAGGAAAAAGGAGGCTGTTGAGAAGGCCCAAACAGAATAGGCAGGAAAGGAGGGTTAGCCCCCCTCAAGCCAACATGTCTCATATCCCTTTTTAGCCAGGAAAGGAGGGTTAGCTGACATAAATATGGGCTATCATATTCCTTTTTCAAAGCCGACTTGTAGTGGATTAATTTTATTTGATTTTATTTAATATGAACAATCAAGCTTTAGAGGAGTCGATTTGCATTTTTTAAATTTAAATGAACTGTGACCAATGTTTTGTGTGAAGATTTTTTTTTGTTTGTTCCGCCATGTGATGTAACATACATGAATTACATCTATTTGCGATGTGAAATATGGATCATATAAGAACTATGGAAAAGGCCTCATCTTCCATATGAATGATGTATAACACCATGTTGCTGCATTATACATTATGTCTACCATGTATGGTCATAGGGAACCATGTTGCCTACATTATACATTATGTCTACCATGTATGGTCATATGTATGCCATGTTTGTCTGCCATTAAACAAAGCCATTTGTTCATAAGTGTTGGTCACTTTAATTGCTTATTAATCTAAACAACCAGTGCTACATAAATTATCAACCCAGGGAAGTCTGTTTATTTCAAAGGCAATTACGCACTATATATGCTCAATTCCAAAAGCAGTAAAAAGTTGCAGTATAATTTATTCTAATCACACCTTGCTTTAAACAACTGAAGTTCTACTTTGAGTTACAACAAAAGCAATCTCTCTATTGCAGACAATGATCAAGGAAATCCTGGATTACAGTTAAAAAGAACAATCTAGAAAGGAAATCAATCTGCAAAGGAAAAGACTAGCTGTGCTCTAACAGAGAACAGGACCCTATTCCCCAAGCAGGAATCTTCAGCACCTGTTTCTGATTACTATGCTTCACAAACTCACTCTAGGAAACCAATCAAAATAATCACTGATTACCTATGAACGAAATTATGGAAACAATGCAATAACCGAGCAGAAACAGAGTTTCAGCAGCAAATACAAAGTTTCAATAACGCATAAGTAAATTCAGCAAATAGGCATTTAACAAGATATGAATGTAAAAATAATACTTAACACACTACAGAATTTAAGGGGTGAATCTTGTGATGAAGGTGGGCCCTATCCTTCTCACAAGATTCCCCAAGCAATGGAACTTAAGAGAAAATGCTCAAAACAGTGTTTTATTCATCTGTCAAAGTATCATATTACAAAAGATTAAAGTCCCTTTCTCTCCAGCTAGACCTTCCCGTGATCTCTCTATATCCTTCTAATGTTGATGTCTCCTCTTTTTAAACAGGAGACATCAATTAAAATTTAATACATTGTTGATCCTATTTTGACCTACAATGCTAAAATAGGATAACCAAGTCTTCCATTAACAAAATACTGTTACAATGGTTATGACAATGCCTGACTTTGGAATACAGTTGTTATGGCCCATGTAACATCTCCTTCGATGATCCTCTTTTGTTGCTGCTAAATCTAAAAATGCAAATCACGGCTATTTCAACAACTATCTGATCAACGATTAACCATGAAGGAAATTTAAAATTACATGTAAAATAAATCAAACATATAGTAATGAGAAGACATGCTATATACCTTGGAAAATAGATCAAAGTAATTGTTGGGCCATTAATATGCCATTATTATTATCACTTTTGAACACTTATTCCACTCATTTCTATTATTCTTCATCATGTCATTTATTATATAAATCCATTTTATGATGATTTATGCTTCTATGAATGAATATTATTTATTCTCCTTTATTTCTAATAAATTGATGATTATGCATGATTTTATCAATGATAGTTTTATAAATCAGTTGTAACATTATTCACCATTTTTAGCCTCCAATATAATTTCCAGATTGAAGATTTGATCATTAAAAGTGCCAACTCAGAAATTCGCTGGAATAATAAGTGACGGTTTTGCGGTTGAGATTCTGAGCAAATGAAGCAGAATCTGGAAAATCCGGAACCTGGGTTTTATCCAGAACGAACCCAATTAACTTAAGTACAGAACGGTTTGCCCAAATTCGGCTTGTACTGAGAGAAACGCAGGGTTCTTTGAGCACAATTTTCTCAGATTTGTTGTTGCGGCCGTCCTCCAAATCTCAGCTACAAAGCCAAATTCGTCTTGCTCTTGTTGAAAGCTAGATGGAAATATATCTTCTTGTTAATCAATTGGTTAGAAGAAAACCAATTTTGTAATAGAAATCATGTTGTACTTATCTTTATTGTAACTACTCTCTGATCTCTCTTTATTTAAATCAGAACAAAGATCAGAGATGGGGGTGATTTGAGGGGGGATTCGAATGATGGAAAAATGATGGAATTGAGGATTTAGAATTAGAGATTCATGATAGGATAGGAGGAAGAAATGATTGTTTCAGGCTGTAAGTCTCAAAGGTGTTGTTGTTGTAATGATTTTACCATTTAATGATTAATACCTTATTTGGGAGTTGTTGTTCATTCTTTTCATCTGAAGTAGCCCAGCAGCATCCGCTGGCGGCTAAGGGCCCAGCCTCTGGTGGAGTACGCTGCTACTGTGTATCATATCTTTACAATTGCTGCTGTGTGATGGTTTGATTTATTTCCTTTTCTTTTGAATTGCATTATTTTACAGTTTCATGTTTTTATAGTGTGCTGTTAGAATATTTTATGGAATTGTTTTATTGCACAAGTTGAGATTGAATCGCGTGGTTGTTCTTTTCCATCATAATAGAGATTATTATCCTTTTCAACTTATATTGTTATGCTGTTCATTTCAAATGTAAAGCTTCGCTGTTCATTTCAAATTGATAGTTATTCGATTCCACTAATTAGAGTTTGCTGTTCAGATTTATAAATATGATTCGTTGTTTAATTCCTTTAATTATAAGTTTGCTGTCCATTTACTTCGCTGTTCAGTTTGGTTGATTAATTGCAAGAGTTTGCTTTTGAAGAGTTTTCCTAGTTTACTTTCAAAGGTAGCTTTAGTTCAATTTTGATTTCCTTTTGATTGCTTTTAAGCAGGACTGTCAACTGTAGAGAACATTGGTTATTGCTTCCTCGTTCCCAGATTGATTATCTTCTTCCGGTTTGATTTCAATTGCATCAATATCCAGAGGAATGAGTTATTTCTACTGTATCCTCAATTGATGGTTGTTTGAGTGAATGATTTAGTTTAAGAACATTTCAGTTTCTTACTATTCCATTTCTTAATTGTTGTTTCATTTCTTATCTGCCGTTCCATTTCCTGTTATTCGCATTATCTTTGCTTTGGTGTGAAGAACAATCTGAAACTGTAGTGGGCATTGGCATTTGCTGTCTAGTCCCGAGATTGATGATCTGTTCCTTTATTACTTTTGGTTACATCAGTTTCCAAAGGGATGAGTTATTGCTACTGGACCCTTGACTGATACATTGCTTATTTGTCCGAATGCATGATTTAAGTCTTAAAGTGCTTTGTTGTAAGTAGATTTTATTTCCAGTTTTCATTTACTTTTGGATTTTGAGCACTATGCTGCAAAACATTACTCTTGAGTAAATAGCCGCCTCAGACTGAGTACACTCTTGAAATAAAAAGTCGTCCCTGGGTTGATAATTAATGTGAAGGTAATTAAGAGTTCAAAAGACACCTTTTTATCGCTCCACATTTTGGTGCCGTTGCCGGGGAGAGTGTAGCCATTTCTAAAGAGTAGTGTGAATCTGATGAGTGCCTGCTAGGGAAGAGTTGGACCTTAAAAACGAAAGGTAAGAACCTGCGCGTGGAGCATGTAAAAGCCCTGCTCCACTGTCCGCTTTCCTAAAAGATTTGTTGTTGCTTTGTTGGGTAGAAATAGATGTTTGAATTTTTGTGTGAATGACTGAAAAAAAAAAAAAAATAGAAATTTTGAAAAACTAATCTCATGATTTCACTCAAGTGGTGATGTAAGCACCACCCATTTCACTAACCAATTGACAAGAACATTTGAAGAAGGAGCCTCAAAGAAACACATTGAAAACATCTTATATTATGGTAAGAAATGGATCACATTTTTACTTTTGAATTTCCTATCAAAGATCTAGGAGGAGTGACACAAATGCACATAATTCCCCCATTGTCTCCACCAAATTTTCATGGCTTGACAAATGAAGATCCAGATACATTCTTATTTGAGTTTGAAATACTTTGTAGAGGATATGATTATTGTACTAATGATCAAAGATTGAAAGTGTTTCCTCTTACTCTAAAAGGAGTAGCTCTCCGATGGTTCATGAGCCTAGGTGGGAATTGCATCCAAACATGGGAGGACATGAAGAACATATTCTTGAAGAAGTACCAAGACTCTTGCAAGGCCAATGAAGATATTTTCAATATGATACAAGGGGAAGATGAAAGCTTGGAGGACTATGTAGATCGATTTCAATACAACCTTCAAAAATCAAAACATAAGTATTTGGAAACAAAGATCTTAAAAACACTCCTTCTTAAAGGAATCAAAGATGAATTTTTATAACTCTTAAATCTGATAGGAAAATGTGATGTTTTTCAGTTATCATATGATGATGTTTGTGAATTGTGCATAAGGTATTCAAGAGGAATCTCCAAGGCTGGTAAGAATTCTAAAGATGTTTGTTCTTTCTTTTCCAAATCTGCTACAAGAATATGAGACATAAGAGCTGAAATAAATACTTTATTTGAAAATTTTAAAGTTGATTTTATTAGCTCTCTAAGTTCAAAATTGGATGCTTTGCAAGTTCGGAAAATTCAAGAATTTGATGAAGTGTTTTCCACTCATGACCGAAAGGAGCAGTCCATAGATAGTTGTTCTTCCTTATCTAGGATGGAAGTAGCATATCAAAGAGATGAGGAAGATGCAACAAAGTCAAAACCATGGAAATCATGGCCTACAGGTATGGTTCAAAACACTTCCTCTTCATTCTCTTACTTGCATAATCCATTATGGAATACTAATGTGTTAGGGCAGCCATGTCAATTTCAATATAACCACCAATCTTGTTTACAAGTTGGGCATGGTTAATCTTATGATGGCATGACTACTCTCCCTCATCTTGTAGCACAAACATATTCTCCATATTTTTCACCAGCTCTTCCACAACATCCTGCTTGCATACCAAATTCATCCACTCAACCCAATCAACCACATCATCACAATGCTCCATTCCTTACACATTTTCCTGCTCAACTAATTCCACACCCTCACCATAATAAACCAGTACAACATGCTTACAATGTTGAACTGCGAAATTTACCCACCCTTCCCACCCATTCTATCTCACATGCGCCATTAGAGAAAACTTATAATGAGATTCAGAATGTTTCAAATTCAAAAATTGTAGAAGCTATGGAAGAAAATAAGGTTTCTTATAGTATGTATCAACAAGCTATTTTAAAAGCTCAAGAACTTCATGGTCTGATGGATATGAGAAATCAAGAAAGTAACGGATACATTGAACATTGGTTTCACTCCATCATTTGTTTGCAACATCACTCTATGCTTCAACAATTTTTGATACCATTTTTTGAAGGGAAGTTGGCTTCTCATACCCTAATATCCATTAACATGCATTTTTCAAATTTGGGTATGTGCATATATGAAGCCCTATTTCGAAAATGGTTCCATTGGAAGTACTCCTATACGTAGTCATATTCATTTTTCAAATCAAAATAGGTTAGTGTAAAAAATAAAATAAATAAGGGAATAAATGAATGCATTTTGTTTTTTTTTTTGTAAAACTAGTTGTTTCTTTTGTTGCAACACGCTATTGAAATCAACATCGATGATAAATGTTTCAATTCATTTGTGTATGTAGATGATTTATAATAGAAATAATAATTCTACAAACACTTATATTCATCTTTATCATCAATATGAAAAAATGGTTGAATATCATTTTTTTGGCTTGCGGGCTTAATGAGATATCTGGAAAAACAGTCGGGACAGTCATGTTTTGAGGGACCAAAAGTGAATATTTTTAAAACATGTTTCTACCATAGGTATCTTTTGATGTCTACTTTCTAATCCAATTTGAACCACTCAATTTGGATTTGAAACGAAAAAGTTAGAGCCAAAACATTGACAGGGTGTCTAGTGGGCAGCTCAGGAACAGAGTTGGGACAGTCAGTTTTTGGAGGCATAAATGTTTGAATTTTTAAAACCTGTTACTATGGTAGATTCCCCTATGAATATAGTTTACAATGCAATTGGAATCACTTATTTTCGATTTCGTATGGAGAAGTTATGATCAAAATACTGACTGTCTATCGTAAATCAACACTCTTAAAACTCTGTTTTTCCGGCTGTTCTTTACAGTATTTGATCTATCAATTCTTCTTGTATTCAAAAACTGTTTATATTGAAGATAAATAAATGAATCTATTTTCATTTCCAATTTGAATCATTTGAATCCGACATCAAACGAAGAATCTATGCTTGAAATATCAACTGTTGGTCTAAGTTGGGTAATCGAAAATGACTCTGTAATGCAGGTTGTTATAGCTAAAATTGACATATCATATCATTGCATTTTTAAAACTTGTTTCTATTGGAGATACAAATTTGAATTAGCTTTCATTTTGCTTTGGAATCACTCAATTTCGACGAAAAACAAAGAAGTTGTAATTAAAACACCGCTAGTTAGTATGGTCGACCACTGCTCTCTCGCAGGTGACAAATAAATTTTACTTTGTTATTTTCTCTGTGGATTTGTTATACAGAGTAACTACTTGTTAGTTTTTTGCATAATTCTTGGATTAAAGGGAGCCCGATCACCTCTCTTTCTCTATGATTTGATGTTTTATTGCAGGTAGACACTCGCTTTTTGCAGGTCTTGGGAAAATAAAGAAGGTTAATTTATGGACGAGTGATTTTTGAAAGAAATTTTAATGAAACAAAGGAATTTCATCCAAGTCATTACCCAACGGATTCATAATAGAAGAAATGAAGAATTGATTTCGATTTGAAGATTCATGTCTTGTCACTGCTGCCAAAACATTTTTCAAAAAGATCATTTTTTTTGCATAATATCATAGTTGTTGTAACTTAATTTACATATTGTTTTTAAATAAAATGTTGTTTCTTTTCTAATTTCTCTTATATTTTGTGTTTCAGGTGTTGCTTCATTCAAACTATGACCCATCCTCAGTATCAATACAATGAACAACTAATTCATTCTTTGCGTGCTTGCATTTCATGCTTGTGCATTTTGCTGTTCCTTTTCTGAAGGGACAGCGTTTGTGTGCACTTTTGTCGTTTCTGCTGTTCCTTTTTCAAAGGGACAACAATTTTGTTTTACACCTTTTTGGTCAGCAATTCATTTTGTTGTTCATTTTTCACGGTTCATTTTGCCGTTCCTTTTCCACGACTCATTTTGTTGTTCCTTTTTCACTTTTTGCTGTTCCTTTCCGAATGGAACAACACTTCTGCACTTTCACGTTTTGTTGCTCCTTTCTGAATGGAACAACACTTATGCACTTTCACTTTTTGTTGTTCCTTTCTGAATGGAATAGCACTTTTGCACTTTCACGTTTTGCTGTTCCTTTCTGAATGGAACAACACTTCTGCACTTTCATGTTTTGTTGTTCCTTTTCGAATGGAATAGCACTTCTGCACTTTTCATTTTTCCTGTTCCTTTTCTAAAGGAACGGCACTTGCGTTTTTGCTGTTCCTTTTCCAAAGGAACGACACTTGCGTTTTTGCTGTTCCTTTTCCAAAGGAACGACACTTTTCATTTTTGCTGTTCCTTTTCCAAAGGAACGGCACTTGCGTTTTTGCTGTTCCTTCTCCAAAGGAACGACACTTTTCATTTTTGTTGTTCCTTTTCCAAAGGAACGACACTTGTGTTTTTGCTGTTCATTTTCCAAAGGAACGACACTTTTCGTTTTTGCACTTTTCGTTTTTGTTGTTCCTTTTCCAAAGGAACATCACTTGCGTTTTTGCTGTTCCTTTTCCAAAGGAACGACACTTTTCATTTTTGTTGTTGCTTTTCCAAAGGAACGACACTTGCGTTTTTGCTGTTCCTTTTCCAAAGGAACGACACTTTTCATTTTTGCTGTTCCTTTTCCAAAGGAACGACACTTGCGTTTTTGCTGTTCCTTTTCCAAAGGAACGACGCTTTTCATTTTTGTTGTTCCTTTTCCAAAGGAACGACACTTGCGTTTTTGCTGTTCCTTTTCCAAAGGAACGACACTTTTCATTTTTGCTGTTCATTTTCCAAAGGAATGGCACTTGCGTTTTTGCTGTTCCTTTTCCAAAGGAATGACACTTTTCATTTTTGCTGTTCCTTTTCCAAAGGAACGACACTTGCGTTTTTGCTGTTCCTTTTCCAAAGGAACGACACTTTTCGTTTTTGCTGTTCCTTTTCCAAAGGAACGACACTTTTGATTTTTGCTGTTCCTTTTCCAAAGGAACGACACTTGTGTTTTTGCTGTTCCTTTTCTAAAGGAACGACACTTTTAATTTTTGTTGTTCCTTTTTCCAAAGGAACAACATTCACATTTTCACACTTTTTTTTGTGTGTATTTTTGCTTTTTTTGTGTGCATTTCCTTTGCTGTTCCCTACACGGAACACCACTTTTTGAGTGTTTTTGCTGTTCCTTCAAAAGAGCAACACTTTGGGAGTATTTTCGAGAGCAACCCTTCCTTCCTCTTGTGGAATTATTCTTAGTTCATCTCAACCACATTTTACTGATTCCATTTTATGGCATGAAGTACACCACTTTTATGAGGACAAGAATTATGGATTCTTTTGAAGCGAGTTAATATCATTCATGTTATGATCTTTAACAGGACAGCTCCTTGATGATAGATTCTTTTCAAAAGGGACACAATTATTTATATATTACTTTACTGCATTATTTTCTGCTGTACATGATACTGATTGATTATCTTAATACCATGCTGGTTCCATCCTCCTTGGTTATAATATTCTCTGTCTGTAATAAATGAGATTATGGGTATATTTTTTTCTATTGGCATGTTCAACTTCTTCCACCATCCCTGCTCTTAAGGAATACTGAGCCTCCGTCTTTTTATCATAAAAAAATGTGTAATAACAACAAAATTTTGTTCGCAGATGGAGGATAGGGGGTCTCATTACGAGCCAGCCTACCATGTTTATAAAGTTGTAACAAAGTGACATTCCCATTATGGCCACCACACCAGCGTTATGATCCATTGGATAGCCAAATTATCCTTGGAACAGGAGGTCTCATCACGAGCCGGCCTGAACACTTTTGCTACATCCCAGTGAATGGCAGTGTGGTTATCTGGTTACCACGCCAGCACATTGATCTCTTCTGTAGAACAAAACTGAAACTCTCTAGTTATAAATTGAGGATTCTGGCTCAAATGGGTTAAAAAGCAACCTTGCCGAGGCTATGGACGCCTGCTGGCAGCAGAGGCTCTGCTTATGGTATTGAAGTTATATCTTATCGTCAATTATTACTATAATACCCTTTTCTTATTTTTTCTTTTTATCAGAGAAGTTATTTCCTTAATTGTTTTTTTCTTATTTTGAACCTTTATACATGTTTTATGATCAATCGCATCATTTTCAGCTAGCATACTATCAGTAAAGCATCTTTTTGGCATATTGTTGTTCTTTTTATCTCTTTCATAACTTATCATCAATCCTAAGCGTCCTATCTCTTATTCATAACTATCTTTACATACTCTGCTCTCATTATAACCATAACTCTTACTGTCCTATCATTGATAGGTGTACTCTGCTTCATTTACTGATATATTGTTTATTCCCGTGCCTTACCGTCAACATAACCCCTCTCATATGCTTTATGATCATGGAATTCATTTTCCAATTGGAGAGGGGAATGTATGCATTATGGGATTGCATGCGATATGCTTACTGCACTCTGCCATTACTTCTTGATTGGACAACATATTAGTATTGCATGTATACATAAGTTTTTCTGATTGAAATTTTTGCATGCATCTTAATCTGTTGCTATTCAAAGCTAACACTATGGATTCAAGAACATTGTATGCAAATTAGTCATTTGTTTACAGGAGAACAACAAGTATGGGGGGAAACTCTATTCACAGCATGACCACACTCTTGCAACTAACAGAAGAGGCTCGAGCAACTCGTGAATGTGAACAATTCTTTAGACATGATGTGCTTACCTGGATCCCACCTTTTGCATCACTTTTAGTGCCAACTCTGCCTACATCAATTTCAACAAATGCCAGTACATATATGCCATTCCACATTTTTCTTTTTGGAGGTAAAACTTGAGGTAAAATAGCATAATTTTCTGATTTATTACGAATTTAGGAGAATTTAATGAAATCCATCTTGAGCATTATTTATCATCCTTCATTCCACATCTTTACCACTTCCCCTTTTTCAGCGACATATTATCTTTCAGTTTGGGGGAGTGTTGTTTTCATTCATTTCTTTCTTATGACCATGTCATTCATATTCTTTATCATCCATTGCTATTCTTATTCATTCTCAACACCTCCCTTATTCCATGTTGTTTTACACCAAGCATAGACTTCAACAGATAGTAGCAACCACCTCTATTTGTTTTCTAGCATCGCATGAGGGCATGCTAATTTTTCAAAAAGGGGAAGGAATTGCTACACATGATGGATGTTTGAATTGCTACGCATGATGGATGTTTTCTATTTTCTTTCTCATTTAAGGCATACAATTTCAGTGTAGAAATTGATTTCCATAATATTTTTAAAACTATGAACTCAATTCTTGTGATTTTTTGGAAAACACAGACGTATCATTAATACAAACCCAGAGAATTTCAAGATAAATTGGTTCATAAAATTTCGGAAATCATGCACTCTCAGCTACAGCCATTTTGTTTATATCTCATGATCCGTGCATCAAAACAGTCTGATTTTTTGATCATAAAGGCATTCATATATTATAAATTTACTTGTCAAATTTCAACAAAAGCTGGTTTGTAGTTTTTGAGAAAATGGTTAATGAAGTTTGCTGTTACTTATATCATATTTTGTTGCAACTTCATATATACATATAGTTGAATGTCAATGTAAAAATTGTTATGCCTTCATCAAGATTACTAAAAGTGAATGTTCATTAATTAAGGAAGAATTCATTTGTTCTATCCATTTCATGAGCTGAGATCAACATATTTTTTATTGCTTGGTTAACACATGGGTTTTTGTCTTTGGGTTGCATGAGGACATGCAATATATTCAGTTTTCGTTGCATGAGGACATGCAACATATTGAGTGTGGGGGTATGTTGGGCCATTAATATGCCATTATTATTATCACTTTTGAACACTTATTCGACCCATTTCTATTATTCTTCATCATGTCATTTATTATAATTTATTATATAAATCCATTTTATGATGATTTATGCTTCTATGAATGAATATTATTTATTCTCCTTTATTTCTAATAAATTGATGATTATGCATGATTTTATCAATGATAGTTTTATAAATCAGTTGTAACATTATTCACCATTTTTAGCCTCCAAGATAATTTCCAGATTGAAGATTTGATCATTAAAAGTGCCAACTCAGAAATTCGCTGGAATAATAAGTGACGGTTTTGCGGTTGAGATTCTGAGCAAATGAAGCAGAATCTGGAAAATCCGGAACATGGGTTTTGTCCAGAACAGACCCAATTAACTTTATTGAAGAATGGTTTGCCCAAATTCGGCTTGTACTGAGAGAAACACAGGGTTCTTTGAGCACGATTTTTTCAGATTTGTTGTTGCTGCCGTCCTCCAAATCTCAGCTGCAAAGCCAAATTCATCTTACTCTTGTTCAAAGCTGGATGGAAATATATCTTCTTGTTAATCAATTGGTTAGAAGAAAACCAATTTTGTAATAGAAATCATGTTGTACTTATATTTATTGTAACTACTCTCTGATCTCTCTTTATTTAAATCAGAACATAGATTAGAGATGGGGGTGATTTGAGGGGGGGTTCAAATGATGGAAAAATGATGGAACTGAGGATTTAGAATTAAAGATTTAGAATTAAGAATTCATGATAGGATAGGAGGAAGAAAGGATTGTTTCAGGCTGTAAGTCTCAAAGGTGCTGTTGTTGTAATGATTTTACCATTTAATCATTAATACCTGATTTGGGAGTTGTTGTTCATTCTTTTCATCTGAAGTAGCCTAGCAGCATCCGCTGGCGGCTAAGGGCCTAGCGTCTGGTGGAGTACGCTGCTACTGTGTATCATATCTTTACAATTTCTACTGTGTGATGGTTTGATTTATTTCCTATTCTTTTGAATTGCATTATTTTACAGTTTCATGTTTTTATAGTGTGCTGTTAGAATATTTTATGGAATTGTTTTATTGGACAAGTTGAGATTGAATTGCGTGGTTGTTCTTTTCCATCATAACAGAGATTATTATCCTTTTCAACTTATATTGTTATGCTGTTCATTTCAAATGTAAAGCTTCGCTGTTCATTTCAAATTGATGGTTATTCGATTCCACTAATTAGAGTTTGTTGTTCAGATTTATAAATATGATTCGTTGTTTAATTCCTTTAATTATAAGTTTGTTGTCCATTTACTTCGCTGTTCAGTTTGGTTGATTAATTGCAAGGGTTTGCTTTTAAAGAGTTTTCCTAGTTTACTTTCAAAGGCAGCTTTAGTTCAATTTTGATTTCCTTTTGATTGCTTTAAAGCAGGACTGTCAACTGTAGAGAACATTGGTTATTGCTTCCTCGTTCCCAGATTGATTGTCTTCTTCCGGTTTGATTTCAATTGCATCAATATCCAGATGAATGAGTTATTGCTACTGTATCCTCGATTGATGGTTGTTTGAGTGAATGATTTAGTTTAAGAACATTTCAGTTTCTTACTATTCCATTTCTTAATTGTTGTTTCATTTCTTATCTGCCGTTCCATTTCTTGTTATTCACATTATCTTTGCTTTGGTGTGAAGAACAATCTGAAACTGTAGTGGGCATTGGCATTTGCTGTCTAGTCCCGAGATTGATGATTTGTTCCTTTATTACTTTTGGTTACATCAGTTTCCAAAGGGATGAGTTATTGCTACTGGACCCTTGACTGATACATTGCTTATTTTTCCGAATGCATGATTTAAGTCTTAAAGTGCTTTGTTGTAAGTAGATTTTATTTCCAGCTTTCATTTACTTTTGGATTTTGAGCACTATGCTGCAAAACATTACTCTTGAGTAAATAGCCGCCTCAGACTGAGTACACTCTTGAAATAAAAAGTCGTCCCTGGGTTGATAATTAATGTGAAGGTAATTAGGAGTTCAAAAGACACCTTTTTATCGCTCCACAGTAATAACATGGGATTTAATTATAGTTTGAAAGAGGATGGAAGATAAAAAAATGTGTAAAGAAAAAGGGATAATATGGAGTCCTAACATCCCCCCAACTGAAAGTGTTGCATGTCCTCATGCAACTTTTACTCTGAATCCGAGTCGGGGTACTAGGCTTTGGAGTGCACATTACTTAGGCAATAACTGTAGAAGGTTTTGTCAGCTAAGTCTCTGAACCCATGGACCTTTTGTATCTTCTGCCATGCCGCTGCTTCTTCCTTCTTACTTAACCTATGATGTGCCTTATATTCCTGTGCTGGCATCCATAAAAGAGGAAAATGAAAATGATAGCCTATCCATTTTTCAGCAGATTGCTGAACACATCTGATATAGTCAAGTAGCCTTGCAATTGCTGTTTCAAGATTAGTTGGGCTGAAAGGATTATACTCCTGCCTTTCTTTGGAGGATTGCTGCCAGAGTAAGTTGTTTGCTTTCAAGGCAGCAACTTGCTTAGTCTTGACAAAATGTTGGCAATCCTGTATGACTGTTGCTTGTAGCTACCTGATGTGCTCAACCATCCCTGGTTCTTTCAAGAATTGAGAATACTCCCAGATGAACATGGCAGAATTTTGTGGCTCTAATCGAATCCACAAGAGTTTGTTGTCCTCATTGTGTTTCGCTACAAGGAAGACAGTTTTCCATGTGATCTGATTGGCCAAGAAAGAGACAAAGGCCCTAATCTGAACATCACCCACCAAAGGGTTAATATTGATTTTCCTATCTTCAGGGATAGCCTCATTATGTAGATACAATTCACAGAGCAAATGTTGATCAGTGATAGATGCTTCTGTGAAAGTTTCCACAAACTGCTCAGGTGTAGAAACTTCATGAGGTTTCCAATTTTTGATTGCTTTTATCTGGAAGAACGTTATGTGCTCTGTAAGAAAAATCGAGTAGTTCAAGGATGGTTTTCTAGCAGCTAATAACTTCTGAACAAGGTCAAATATAAGAAATAGTTTATTCTTTAGTTGTTTATTTTCTTTCTTCTGTGCAGTATTTGCTCTAAGGCTTCCCAATTTGAATATATGTGATTTTGCCAGAGTGTTTTATGCTCCCACAAGATCTTATCCTGTGACATAACATATGCTTTCTTCCAACTATCGATTTGTTGTTCAGTACTGGGAGTCTGAGTAAAGACAATTTTTGCAGGCCGAGGTTCAGTCTGAGTAAAGATTGTTTTTGTAGGCCATGGTACATGATTTTCAGCTTTAATTAGCACAGTAGGCTGAGACATTTGTGGTTTGTCCTCCTTTTCAAAAGTTTTCAAAGGCCCTACTGGTTCTTGTGTAGCAGTAGGGCGTTCTTTTTTAATCTTCGGAGGCCCTATTGGTTCCTGTGTGACAGTAGGGTATTCCTTTTTGGTTGTTGAAGAGGTGTGTGCAGGGGAAGCTCCAGGCAGTGGGATTTCAACTACTTTATACCCTGCTTGATGATAAATATTACACATTGGCTGCACATATATTCCTTGTATTGATTTTCCTCTGCCCTTTTCTCGGTTGTGGATGCTGCATGGGCTAGAGTATATAAATTAAGCTCTTTGTCATAGGCTTCCCTTGCCTTTACTAATTCCTACTTATAAGCTTCAAGTTCTGACTTTAAAAACTCATTTTCCTGCAAAAGGGAAGCCAGAGTGATTGAGATTTGTGTATCCATCACGGTCTCAACAACTGGTTCTTGTGTGGTAGCTACTGGATGGGCAGCATTCTGAGTATCCAGATCCTGTATATCAACAGTTGGTTCTTGTGTGGCAGCTGCTGAATGGGTAGCTGGTTCTTGTGGGGCAGCTACATCATGTACAACATTAAAAGCATCCAGGTTTTGCATCTCAGCAGCTGGTTCTTGTGGAGCAACTGCTGGATGAGTAGCTGGTTCTTGTGGAGCAGCTACCTGCTGTGCAACGTCCAGGGCATCCAGGTTTTGTATCTCAGCAGCTGGTTCTTGTGGAGAAACTGTTGGATAGGTAGCTGGTTCTTGTGGGGAAACTACCTGTTGTGCAATATCTTGGGCATTTGGATTTTGTAAATCAGCAGCTGGTTCTTGTGTGACAGCTGCGTGTTGTGCAATTTCCTGGGCATCTGGATTTTGTAAATCAGCAGCTGGTTCTTGTGTGGCAACTGCTGATTGGGCAATTTCCTGGGCATCTGGATTTTGTAAATCAGCAGCTGGTTCTTGTGTGGCAACTGCTGATTGAGTAGCTGGTTCTTGTGTTTCAGCTACTGGCTCAGAAAGAAATGATGTTGTAAAACCCTAGGCATCTGGTTCTTGTGTTTCAGTGCCCGAGGGTGAGACAGGCAAGGATTCAGGGTCTTGGGACTGTGATGGGGTATGGGGTTTTAGATGAATTGGTGGGGAATTCGGGATGGTGGCAGCAGTTGCTGCTTCAGTTGACGCCCTCATTCATCTTCGGGGTAAAAAGGCAGGAAGAGGAGTAAATTTCCTTTTACGAGTAGGTTTGTTCTGAGGGAGAGGGCTATCAGAAATGGTAACTTCTTTGGTTGAGGCCCTAGTTTGCCTTTTTGGTAGGAAATTGGTCTTACTCTGCCTTTTTCTTTTTAGCATAGCGAGGGGAAGGTTATCTTCAGAGTCATCACTAGGAATATGAACAATGGGATTAGATGATTCTGCTAAATTGCGGGATGGAGTTGACGCAGTGGGAGGGCCAATTGGATTAACTGATTCTACTGGTGGAATTTCTGGGGGATCAGGAATGTTATCAGGTTGCTGCTCATGGGGATTTTTAGGGACTTTTTGAGGATTTTCAACAGCCTGCTGAGGGTCTAGGGGTGGGTTATTAGGAGGGAGAGCTTGTTGAGAAAAGCCCTTCTGAATTAGTAGCTGGACGAGACAGTGATGGGTGAGGGAAAGGAGTGGGTATTTTTCCTGTCTACAATAATGTGACATATTCTTCAGACACCCAAGTAAATAATACAGCATATTCAACAGTCTACCATGTCTCAAATGATTTAATAGGACAAATTCATGTTGATAGATTACTTGGTAGTGACCTTCACAAGTGAGATAATGCTTGACGAATTCAGCAACCGTCGGCCATGGAGGTGGTAATGAGTGAAGTCGAGTGCCCCAACCTTTGGGCTCGACCTGTTCTCCTGGCAGAAGAAAATCCATTTGTGCATTCAGAATGATATGCTTATGGCTAAACCAACGAATGCCAGTGACTGGCAGGCCTGAAACCTGTGCTATGTCATGCTCTATAACCAGAATTCGAACTCCCTGAACCGTAGAATAACCATCACGTAAATTACATGCAAATTCAAGGACTTGTTGTGGATCGAATCCCTGAAGCCTTTGAAAATAATCTACCTAGCCTGCCCACTGAAAAATTTGATATACTTCTAGATGTAGTTCAAGTAGAGCTATCAAGCCAGGCTCATGTCGAATAGCAGGTCCCCCCATAGTTAACCAGCTTTAGTAAAATGCACAATCAAAAACCAAGTTACCACTCTTCAGACAGAGTAACTTTTGCAAATGGGGACATGGAGTAATGGCGCTGAGGCAAGGTGATGAGACGTAATTCGTGGGTAAAAACAATGACGGTAATTGGCTTGCTGTGAAATGATGGCGTATGATTTCGGTATCCCCCCCCAACTACGACTGAAATGATGGCTTTTAAATGTATGGGGATTGTGGTAATTATGACATAATCTTCTCATTTAACTATAGTTTAATCGTATTCACACATAATATTTACATACCTCATGTTTACCTTTAGTCCATATTTCGAAAAAAAACATAATACTCGTCGCGAATAGGTCATCAACAATCATGGAAGAAATTATGAGGATAATTCTATTATAGGTCTGTATAATTATAGGAGAAGGCAGTGAAGGGACGACATTGGAGGTGATTTTTATGACAAAAAGTGATTTGTGATTATATTGTTTGAAATGATGTTTCAGCAATAGGAAAGATGGGTGAAGAATGGTGTTTCAACAACAAAAAAAATGAGTAAAGGATGGTGTTTCAACAATAGGAAATGGATGAAGAATGGTGTTTCAACAACGAGAAAGATAAAGGAAATGTTGCTGGAGAACACTATTGCATGGATGGGAAAAATAGGGAAATGTTGCTGAAAGATATTTTTTTTACTTGATGAGAAAAATGTTGCTAAAAAATGATGGGGCATGAGAAATGATGGAAATGTTACTGGAGGACGGGGAAATGAATTATGGATGGATTGAAATGAGATGAGAAAGTTCCAAAATGACGCTTGGATTTGCTTATAGTAGGATCATCCTTTTCAATTAGCCTTTCCTAAATTTGGAATCTATAAAAAGTCAATTGTAACATGCCAACCCTTGAAAGGGATTATTAGTTAAGAAATCTAATCTAATACTTAAAAATGTAATGCAGAAATTAATAGCAATGAGGGGCAGCAAGCTCCGCCAAGAAAAGATAATGTGAATCTGCCATGCAAGTGGTCTTAAAGTCCTCTTTGGAAATGGGTCGCTAGTACAGACGAAGCCGATGATCATTTACCAATAATGGTGTCCTAGAATCATCAATCATTAGGAGCCTTACGGTTCCATTGGGAAAAACAATATCTATTTCATAAGGTCCTAACCATCTTGTACGTAGTTTCCTTTGAAAATTTTCAAACCGAGAATCATAGAATAAAGCCCAATTACCTTTTTGGAATTGCTTATGCTTGATGGTTTTGTCATGCCACCTTGTTCTTTGTTGTTGGATCATAGTTGTTTGATGAATGGCATCTAACCTCTTTTCATCCAATTCATGAAGCTGCTACAACCTTGTTGTCTGTGCATCAGTCAAATCAAGGTTAATAGCTAAAACAGTTCTTAAAGTTTTAATCTCAAATTCCACAAGAAAAACAACACTTTTACCATAAACCAATTCATAGGGAGAAAATCATGTAGTATTCCTCCAGGTAGTTCTGTAAGCCCATAGTGCTTCAGGGAGCCTTTGACACCAATCCTTCCTATTCTCCTTCACTGTTTTTGTTAGAATGGCTTCTATAACTTTGTTTGTACTCTCCACTTGCCCATTAGCTTAGGGGTGGTATGGTGTAGTCATTCTATGATGAATATGATATTTTTGAAGGGTGGCTCTAAAACCATGAGAATTGAAAGGAGGTCCTCCATCTATAACTAGTTCTCTAGGTACTCCAAATCTAACAAAGATTTCTTCAAATAGAAAAGCTAGAACATATTCTTCATTAGTTCTAATGAGTGCTTTAGCTTCCACCCATTTAGTCATATAATCTGTACAAACTAATATGTAAAATATTTGATTGGATGGAGGATTAATGGGTCCTACAAAATCTAGAGCCCATCTTTCAAAGGGTTCAAGTATTACCTGGGGATTCAATGGCATTTCATCTCTATGATTCAGTTGACCCATTCTTTGACAGCTGTCGCAGGCCCGAACATATTTCTTTGCATTTTTGAAAAGTGAGGGCTAGTAATAGCCCATCCTGATAATTTTATGTGTCGTTCTCTTATCAGCAAAATTCCCTCCATAAGGGAAATCATGACAAGCTTTCAATATATCATAAACCTCATCTTCTCTAATGCATCTCTGGATTTCATGATCAAGTCCTGTATAGAAAAGGCACCCACTTATCCAGCTATACTGAGCACTTTGTTGAATGATCTTTCTTTTCCATCGATGTGATAGGTGTGATGGTAACTTCCCTGCAACCAAATAATTGGCAATGTCTGCATACCAAGGTGAGTGAGCAGATACTGCAAATAAATACTCATCAGGAAAGGAATCATCTACTGGAGTATTATCATCAGCTTTTAACCGAGAAAGGAAATCAACAACTACATTTTCTTTACCTGGTCGATCTACAATTGTAATATCAAATTCTTGTAATAATAATAACCACCTGGTAACTCGGGCATTTGTGACAGATTTGTTCATTAAATGCTTAATAGTCGAGTGGTCAGTATCGACAAAAGTAGAGTAACCAGTAATGTAATGTCGAAACTTGTTGATAGCATAAATAACTGCTAAGAATTCCTTTTTAGTTCTGTGTAATTAAGCTCAGTAGGAGTCATATTCTTATTAATAAAATAGATAGCATAAGGAAGATGGTTTTCCTCTTGTCCCAAGACAGCTCCAATTGCAGTATTTGAAGCATCAAAGGATATATGAAAGGGAAGTGCCCAATCAGGTCCCCTTAAAATAGGAGCTATAGATAGCTGATGCTTGAGTTCATCAAATTCTTTCTGGCAAAGATCAATCCACTTAAATTCAACATTTTTCATAAGTAACACAAACAAAGGAGAAGCTATTTTAGAATTTTTTTTAATAAATCTTCTATAGTATCCTGCATGTCCTAAAAAGCTTCTTACATTAGTTTGTGTTCTAGGAATAGGAAGATTCTGAATTACCTGTATTTTGGATGGATCTACCTGAATTCCTTGAAATGAAATAAAATGTCCAAGTACAATTCCTTCATTCATCATCATATGAAATTTTTCAGTGCTTAAGGAAAGGTGAGCTTGTACACAACGTTTAAGTAATTTTTCAAGGTTTTGCAATGCATCTTTAAAAGACACACCATAAGGGGTAAAATTGTCCATAAATATCTCCATGGAGTCATTAATCATATCAGAAAAGATTCCTATCACTGCTCTTTGGAAAGTTGCTAGAGCATTACATAGTCCAAATGGGAGAACTCTATAGGCAAAAGTTCCCCAGGGACTAGTAAAAGTGGTCTTATCCTGGTCTTGGGGTGCAATTTTGATTTGATTATACCCACTAAAACCATCTAAAAAGGAGAAGAATTTATTTCCTGACAAACTATCTAACACCTGATCAATGAATGGCAAGGGAAAGTGATCCTTTTGAGTTGCTTTGTTTAAGGCTCTATAATCTACACATACTCTCCATTTCCCATTTTTCTTAGGTACTATAACCAATGGAGAAACCCATTCACTATCAGATATGGGATATATAAACCCTGCATTAAGTAATTTTTGAAGTTCTTCTTTGAAAATTTCCTTTAAATTGGGATTCATGCGTCGCTGGGGTTGACAGATTGGTCGGAAACCTTCCCTGATATAGATGCAATGAGTACATAATTTAGGAGAGATTTCCTTCATGTCTGTATAATCCCATGCAAATGCCTCCTTATTTTCACGAAGTAGCTTCATTAATTGTTGTGTTTCAGCATTTGTTAAATTAGGGTTTATATTCAATGTTTTTGCCAGGTTCGATTTCTATTGTTATGCTTTTAGAGGCGATGGTGGTTGATGTTTGAGGTAGATCTTCTGATTTAAGCTTTTCCTGGGTATCAGATTTCAAGATTGCAGTCAACTGGTTGTGTGTTTCAGCAGTGACCGAGGAAGGTTCACAAATAAAATTATTAATTACTTCATCCTCAGTGGTATCTTTAAGACTTAAAGCTTGTCTGATAGTCAAAATAGGTTGAGTAGCATCATCATCATAGTCCAACCATACAAAATTATCATTATTAATCATAGGTGTGGCATGAGGGTAGAGGGTAAGCTGCTTGGTTTCACACCCATTAGAAATTGTCATTGAACCAGATCTACAGCTGATAAAGGCATCGGCTGTGGCTAACCAGGGCCTTCCCAGAATTAGAGGGTGTCCCCCCAACTTTGTTTTAGTCTATAATACCACAAAGTCAGCTAGGTAATTCCAGGACTCAACTAAAATGATTAGGTCTTCAATGACTCCTTCTAGTTTGATTGTAGAACGACCAGCTAACTCTAGAATGGTTGGTGTCTCTCTGATCACATTCTTAGGCTGTAACAATTGTGCAGTTTCCAGAGTCATAATATTTATAGCAGCACCTAAATCTCCAGAACTCATGAGATGATAGTTTTTCCAATCTGAACTGTAACAGTAGGATGTCTGGGGTCACCATATTTAATAGGGGGATCATTTCCAGTCATTAAGGCTGATAGATCACCCATAACATGAACTATAAGGGGATCCTTAGCTTTCCTACTGTTGATGCCCCGAAAATCGTTGTATCAACATTGGGGGATAACCACCCGGTCCGGACCTTAATACAGCTCCTTTTCTGTTTGGAATGGTGGCTCCGACTGGGGATAATGGGACCAGTTTCCCAGCAATGAATAAACGGAATGAATGAATGATTGATTAACTAATCTAATGATAGGTGAATAACTTAATTTATTAGTGAAATAAAAATAATTACTACTAATCCCAGGAACTATTGTACTTTGAGGTGTAGCGCTTGATGATCTATGTTTATTAACAAGCATGTAGATGACTCCATCTAATAAACATGGACATTTACTCATTCAAAGATTACTTTGCTTAAATAGTTAAACAAAGTGATTAACGCAATATTGCTACACTCATCATTTATATCATCAATACATATATGATCAAAAGAAAAGCATTACCATAAACATTCAATGGTGAAGGGAATAAAGAAATGTTGTTAAAACACATATATATATATATTCGATAATAGCAAAGGCGATCAAATAACAATTCATATAAAAAGAATGGATTCAGACATAGATAATAGTACCATATGAGCTGCGAGTCACTCTCCAACATCAATCGCTATTTGAAATTCTTCCTCTAACGCAGAAATACTTTCAAACAAAGACAGTAGTGCACATTTGCATAAAAGCTTCTTTGCCAAAATCAGAATGATTGGTCCAGTTTTATAAAAGAATATGCCTGAAGCACAGTAGTGCAACTTCAGGTTTTAAGTCAAGTACAAAACTTTACGACCCTTTCTAAAAACATGAAAGGGTCTATAAATACTGAATTAAACTAACTATCTATGAAACTGAAATCCTACTTAATTGGTATCAAATGATTTTGAGTATCTCCTTCTTAGCAACCTGGCAGTCGGCGACATGAATCATCAAGTAGGCCGTTTGCCTTTAAACTTGAGCTGACTTATCGCAAGCATTGGCTCCACTTCGGGCGGTCTGTTGAGGCGAGAGTTAAGCTGGGCGGCATAGGTGGCATCCTGAATATCGGGGATAATATACCCGATTGCATCTGTAAGGCATTTGAGGGCGGCTCTTTGACTGTGTGGTTTTACCAAGAAGAACCAATAGGTATCCCATGTTAAGCTGTTAATTCCAGCAATTAATCTCCCCTTTTCCTCTAGATCTGGATAGCATGACTGCTCCAATGTTTTGACCGCTGTCAATTTACCTGGAGTGCATTGGGAAATCATGTTTGACAAGTAGAGAGTATTATTAACCAATTCAACCAAATTACTTGTGGTTGATTTGCACCTTGAAATTGCCCTCTCTGCTTTCATTAACTGGGACTGCCATTCTGTAAACAATATATCTTTATGTGACTCTAAAATTCTTGGTAAATTTGCCGCTTGTCCCTGATCGGTATCTTGCCAGTCAAGAAATTCAGTTAACGTTTCTTCAGCTTGATCTAATTCTGTTCTAGCCTTTTCTGTTTGTTTACTTATTGATGCCGTCAATTCGCATAGTGGTTCTGCCTGGGTGATTTGTTGACATAGAAGCTTGATTTGGGCTATTAATGCCTTATTTACCTGTAATGCTTCTAATTTGAATTCGGTTGTTTGTGGGACGCCCTTTGTCTTCTCAAGTTGTGCTGATAGTTGAGCAATCTGCTCATCTTTTGTCTTCAGCATTTGTTCATTTTCTGCCCTCAGTTGTGCCAAGGCTTCAGACAACTCTTTCTGCTTCTGGATTGCGCTGTGATCAATCCTTTGTTTCTCTACCTGCAATTGTTGAGTTAATTGATTATTTATTTGCTGTTGTGTTAACAATTGCTGTTCTGCCTGCTCCGCTTTCTGTTGTGCTTCTATTAGCTGTGCCTGCAACAAAAAGATTTCCTGGTCTTTTGTTTTTAATAAAAGACTCACCTTTGATGCTTTGTCTATTGTTGCTGCCGAATAGGCTCCAACATATTGTGATAGTTTTGTTAGGTCATCAGAGGGGTCAAATTCCTCCTTCCAAACCACGTTGCCCGTGACCGTCTGTTCTGGGAAAAGGGAAGGTTGATCAATCCTTCTTCTCTTCCTCTGTCATTTTACTACAGCTTTGTGCCTTGGGCTATATAAGACATCCAAGGGAGGAATTTCTTCTACCTGCAAAATGATTTGATCGGAGGGGTCCTTTGGTATTATTTCTACTTCCTTTGAACTGGGTAGGCCGCTGGTTCCACTTGGAACCTATTGTGAAGTGGTTTCCTGTGTATCTGCTGCTTTCGAAGTTTCGGTGTCCTTTGAACATTCAAGACTACTGATAATAGAATCAAATTGCTGCCATTCCTGGAGCAATTTTGGATCAATATGAGTATCCACATTCACTTCTATGTTGCTCTGTTTCTGCCCTTTAGTCTGGGTCTCCTCCCGCACTTTCTCCTGCTCTTTAGTCTGGGTTTCCTCCTACGCTTTCTCTTGTTCTTTTGTTGTAACCGGAGGTTCCTTTGAATGTTGCTGTTCAGGCTCGCTTGGTCTTGTTGCTGGGGTTGTTGCTAACAGATCTAGAGGTAGAGTTTGCAACCTCTGTTCTCTAAGTTTGTTGAATTCAGTTAACCCTTCATCTTTGTATTGCATTATGGCCAGCGATCTAACCTGATACATTGATTCAGCTGAAGAGAACAGGTCGTCAAACTGATCTTCTACATGATCAAACTTTGTTAATTTGGCCTGTTCAAGTGCATTATAGGCGACTTTGTTGGGATCAAATCGCCTACTTGGGAGAGTTGCCAGCGTTAATGATTTGATTTTTGCAGCTTCTTTTTCTGCATGTTTGAAATCATGCAAAGTGTAGACACCACATCTCAGAGGAAAGGAGGGCCAGACCTGCTTCTTATTTTTCTTGAGAGTCTGTGTAACTCCCTCGGCAATGATCTGATAGGCTATCTCCCTTGCCAGCAGTTTGTCAGGTATGTACAAAGGAAGGACATGAGGTTCGGCTTGGCTGCCGAAAATTCTTACATAAGTAAATTTCTCCTCTTCGAACCATCTTCCTATTGATTTTAAATCAATCCCTGGTTGGTAAGAAATTTTGGGAGCAGGTTTATTAAAAATAGAATAATGAATGGGTAACATGAAGCCGTTACAGACTTGGTACAAATGGTGCTTGTAGGAAGTCTTCCACAATTTCTGATGGTATATGTGAATAGGCGTGGGGTCTTGTGGAGTCCATCTCCAACCGAGTACAGGAAACTCAGAATTAAAACACAGGGTATCTAGAAAATAAGCACTGTAGTAGAATGGGGGAATAGTCCTTTCTGAGACGGAAGTTTTAGTTCTAAAACTAAGAACTGTTTTCGCTAGTTTATCTGATAGTATGGTTGCCCAATCCATTATCTCGCTATTACATGCCGCTTCCATCAAGGGAACCATTTCTATAGTGAAATTAGCAGAATCATGCAACCCCCACAGTCTACACATCATTATCCCAGCATAACAATACGGAGAACATAGAGAATCCACAGAGTACTTACCGGAAGTTTCATGCTTGTGTTTCGCCGGATTTTGCCTCCATTCCCGAATGGGTTCGGATTCAGTTTCGTTCTCATTTTGGAATTTCTCCAGAAATGCCTTGTTGTATTTCTTCTCTGGCTCAGGCAAATGATACATTTGCCTTAAATCATCAGCCTTGAATGAACCGAAGATTCTCCCATATTTGGTGCAGAAAGTTCTGTCTGTAATTGGGATTTCCTCAATTGCCCACTTTACTACATCCGTATATGGGAGAATTTGCTCCCGAGCCGGTATCCGATGAAGGAAAGAGTCGGCCAAGTCTTTCAAAGTACCATCAGATTTTCTACTGGAACCCGCTGTAGCTTGTACTCCCGTCACCTTTGGTTCTTCAGCTTTGATCAAATTATAGGTACTTTGCCAAGTGGTCTTGGCGAGTCCTAAGCATGTAGTATCAGATATTAATCCTTTCTTTTTATTTTTTGGATCAGCGACAGCTTGTCCTGTTGCTGGTGCAGTGGAAGCGACTGTGGTTTTCTTAGACTTCTTCCCCATTCTACTTGAATCTATTACTTCGGAAGAATTCTGCACAATAGTGGAAATAAGCGTAACACAGAGAATTGGTAGCGAAAACCAAATACGACTGAGATATATTGATCAATGCATGATGAGGGATTAACTTTAAAGTGGCCACGGATACAATCTATGAGAATATTTTTAGACTTACTATTCATTAAATGGCCGTTAAAACCTGCCAATCCTTTAAATGCCCATCATATCATTAATCGGCCGAATGATTTGTTTAAGCGTGCCTTGAATGTTTTGGCGGTTGAGCGTAGGTAAATCACTGCTTGAAAGATAAGGCTTTTAATACGAATTAATCATAATATCCCTCTGGCTTAACGGCTTTTTGAAGTTTGCGCTTTTGGCTTTATCGCAATCGGGTGTCGAGGAAGACTTAAATCTTCATATTGACACCTTTTGAATTCCCCGATCGCCGATGGCGATATCACATCGCATCGCATTGGGAGTATGGGCACTTTAAAAAGCATGCATGGTATATCGCCGATCGCTGATATGCGATATCGCATCGCATCGGATCGAAAGACACTTTAAAAAGCATGCATAGTGTATCGCTGATCGCCAATAGCGATATCGCATCGCATTGGGTCGAAAGACACTTTAATTATGGGAACTTATGATTGCCGATATCCGATAAGCTATTGCATGTTATCGCGTCGGAGCAAACCGATGGGTTTTTAAGTTATTCTTCCTTTTTCATTGCGATATGCGATCTTGCGATCGCTTTATCGCAATGATAAAAGATTGATTATTTATATTATAAGACCAAAATTGGTTTGTCAAAAAGGTTTTTTATAATGTTTTCATTTTGTTTTCGAACCTTTTTGAATAATACAAAGTTGATACCAATCAAAACTAAAAGGGACCCATTTCATATGATAGTTTTGTGAATAAAAATGATATGAAATGGGGGGTTGTTGTAGAGCACAACAATTGGTGATTCGCTGGAAGAAACAGTTATCTCTGAAAAGTATGGAAATACTTAATCTTTTTCAAAATAGAGTTCTAATCAAAGGGGAAAATTCTAATATAACTAGGTATATATATGCATTCTGAGTAAAAATGAAACTATCTTTGCTAATTTCCTCTCTTATTTAAAATTAGATACATTCTAAGTTTTAAATAGGCCTCTATTGGTTTATAATGATAAAACAGAAAACCTTTCCAAATCAGCTTTAATAGTTAACTCGTCTGTCATAGGTAGAGCCTCTGCTGCCAACAAACGTTCATAGTTTCGACAGGGATACCTTTAAACCATATTATTGTCCATTATTCCATCCATTTAAGAGTGTGATTAACAGAATGAATTCAAAACATGTTTTCATATTTTGTATTTCCTTTCCTTTTTCTGTTATTGCTAAGATAAAAAGCCATTGTCCTGGTTTGGTGGCCAGCTGTTGACAATGCCATTCACTGGTAGTAATCTAACCGAACAAGCTGGCTCGTGATGAGACCCCTTGTCTTATAATTCTAAGCCATTACCCTGTTTGGTATGCAGTATTGGTAATGTCGGTTAAACTATTTCCCGATGATCATGGTAAGCAGGCTTGTAATAAGACCTCTTATCTTTTATATCAAATTTTTTAGAATTACACTCTGAGTAACCATAAACTTTAGTGAATGGGATGGACAATTTTCTCCTTAAGAGTAAATGGATGACAGGGTAAGAGTTGAAGATGTTGAAATTGGATTAGTTTCTGTTTCGATATTGATAACCTTTTTGTGACCAATTTGAAAACAAAAAATGATTTACAATACTTCTAAACTTTGAGAAGAGTTTACAAAAATTGAAGTATGTTTTCGGAATGCAATTATACCTAGTTTCCTAGAAATTGTTCCTCTTATCTAAGACTTCTATTATTTTAAAAGTAAATATCATCACTACTTCTGTTGAGCAACTTTTAAGTACAACAATGGTCAATGGAAGATACCTTACAACTTTATTTTCTAATGGTCCTACAAACTACAAAATTCTATTAAAAAGGAGAAGGGGTTACCTTCTCAATTGAAGAATTTCTTTAAGATAAGGCCATTAACAGGGAGAGAATCTCTCAAACCTGATAAATCTTGTAATATGAAGGTCGAATGGCCTATCTTCTCACAGATCTGAAATGGCCCAAGCCACATCTTTTGGAACTTGGTGTGTTTTCCCTTATCTTCATGGGCTTTGTCCCATTTCAGAACTAAATCACCGACTTGAAATTGTTTTGAACCGGATGAGACTGAATCAAAGGATGACTTGATGATTTGCTGATGTTTTGCATGAATAACCTTGGATTTTTCTCTTTCCTCTTCTAATTTTAGAATTTGGTCATGTCTAAGTTGAATAGAAGAAGAAGGGCTTTCCTCAATAAACTGAACTAGGGCTAGAGAAGGAAGAACAAGATTTGTGGGTAGTACTGCTTCTTTTCCATATACAAGGTTGAACGGAGAAGATCCTATGGAAGCCTTCTGTGTTATCCTATCAACCCATAGTGCAAATATTAAGGATTTGTGCCATGTTTTATGATTTTGTTCGATAGTTTGCTTAATAATTTTAATCAGATTTTTATTTGTAGACTCTGCTAAACCATTACCCTGGGGATAGTAATTAGCAGAATATTTTAATTTAAATCCTCTTTTAATAGCGAAATCAAACATAGCATTACCTGAAAAGTAAGATGCATTATCAAAAACAAGAGCATTTGGGACACCAAACCTGGTAATGATGAATTGATCTATGAATTCAATTATTGCCTCAGAATTTTTTGTCTTCAAAGGAATTGCTTCAACCCATTTAGTAAAATAATCAGTGGCAGTAAGGATATACTTATGCTGTTTGGAAGAATGAGGAGTAATTTCCCCAATGATATCCAATCCCCATTGCTCAAATGGCTGTTCAATGTTGACCGGTTGCAAAGGGAAAGCTGGTTTTCTTTGCCTTCCACTAGAAGTTTGACAATTTCGGCATTTCCTTACATATTCATAAGCATCTCTAAACAGAGTGGGCCAATAATATCCAGCATGAATGATTTTGTGGGCTGTTGTGTCAGCTCCAAAATGTCCTCCTGCTGGTCCATCATGTAATTCCTGCAAAACCTTTTGTGCTTCAGGTTTTTCTAGGCATCTTAATAAGATTGAATCATAATTTTGCCTAAAAAGCACATCATCAATAATTGTGAAATTTTTTGCTTTTAATCTAATGGCCCTTTTGTTTTTGTAAGACAGGTTAGGAGGTGCATACCCATTTTTCAAATAAAAGATCAAGTCCGCATATTGTGATTCCGAATCAGTAATACTTATCTGGTTGATTTCTTCGGTTTGATCTGTATCCCCTGATTCTGGGATGTCGGATGCTCCTGCCAATAACCTGCAAAAACCTTGGCCTCTAACAATCTTTGTTGGTTTAATTTCTAAATCATATTCTTGAAGTGTTGTAACCCAGTTTGCCCTTTTTTCACCTAGTTCTCTTTGGATTAATAGTTGCCTTACTGCAGGGAAAGGAACTATAACTTTTGTGTGGGCTTTTAAAAGGAATGGTCTGTAATGTTTGACGGCTTTATATACAACAAAGGCTTGTTTTTCTACCTCGGAGTAATTCAATTCAGCACCCTGAAGATTTGAACTATAGAATGAAATGGGTGCTTCCAAATTGTGATCATTAAGCTGTGTGAGTACTGCTGCATAAGACAGGTTGGATGCGATAGTATATAGTGTGAAATGATTAGAAAAATTAGGAGTATTTAAGGCTGGGGCATTGATTATTGATTGTTTGATTAAATCAAACACTTCCTTTTCTGCTGATCCCCACTTAAAGACTGAATTTTTCTTAATCATATTTTGAAGTGGCAAAATGATTTGAGAAAAGTCTGGAACAAATCTTTTGACAAAATTGATTTGGCCTAAAAATGACTGCATGGATTTTTTATTATGAGGGAAAGGGATTTCAGAGATTTCTTTGATCCTGTCAGGATCAATATAAATGCCATCTTTAGACACAATAAAGCCTAAGAGCTTTCCTTGGTCAAGAGCGAAGAAAGATTTTTTAGGGTTAAGAGAAATACCATATCTTTTGCAGCATTGAAAGATTTGATTTAAATCATGCAAATGATTGGATTTCTCCTTAGAAAATACAGTAATATCGTCTAGGTAGACGACTACTGTTCTATTAATCAACCCTTTAAAAGCTATATCCATCGCTCTTTGGAACGTCGCTTCTGCATTAATAAGTCCGAAGGGCATTTTCTGATACACATATGTTCCCCATTTTGTTCTGAATGTGGTTTTGAGTTGGTCATCAGGATGGACCAACACTTGGTTATATCTTGAGAAACCGTCCAGAAAGGACATTAACTCAGAGCCAGCTACTGATTGGAGTATCTGCTCCATGGTAGGTAATGGGAAATTATCTTTTAAGCTCGCCTTGTTCAAATTTCCGAAATCTATACAAATCCTAATGTCGCCATTTTTCTTGCTCACTGGCACCATATTGGAGACCCAGTTTGAGTGCCGAACGGGAAAAATAACTTTAGCTTTCAGGAGTTTATTAAGTTCAGATTTTATTTGACTCTCTAAGTTCGGATGTATTTTTCTCAATTTCTGCTGAATTGGTTTCTATTCGGGAAGCATTGGAATGGTACGCTGGATGATGGATGTATCATATGTCTTTAAATCATCATATTTCCAAGCAAAAACCTGTTTATTTTTCCTTAACAGTCTAATGAATGCTTCCTTTTCTTCCAAGGAAAGTCCTAATCCTAAATTAATGTTTTGAGGAGTTTGCTCAGTGCCAAGGTTTATCAACTCAAACCTTAGGGTAGAACTTTGGAGCTTTGCATTAGTCACAGGTTTAAACCTGTCTTTAATATCATAAAGATCCTCAAGCTTCACCACAGGCTTAGGGATTGAATTCTCCTCGGGTTTACCTCTCATTTGATGGTCATGCTCGTTTTCCTCGATGATTTGATCATCATAGGATTTTTCAGAAGTTAAGAACTGTAAAATGTCTTCATCATGGTTGAATACTCTCCAATTAGTTACATTGTCGGGAATTGATGGCCTAAAAAGCAATTCTGCTGAAAATCTATCCGGGCTATAGTCTTCAGAAGGTAGGAGCTTGGAGGCAACATTGGCTAGCAGGTCAGCTGCCGAATTTTGAGACCTGGGAATAGAAGAAATATTGAATGCCAAAAAGTGGGAGGTGAGTTCCTGTACGAGTGATTGATAATGTTTGAGATGGGTGGAAAGACAATGAATTGTATTCCTTACCTGTTTGATAATAATTTCAGAATCTCCAAACACTTTCAAATATTGGACCTTGAGGTCAATAGCTTTATATAGTCCTTGGACTAAGGCTTCATACTCTGCTGTGTTATTTGTGCATTCAAATTCTAACCTACAGGACAACATTGTTTTTTCCCCTTGCGGGCTAATCAAAATACATCCTGCTCCTGAGCCCTCACTAGATTTGGACCCATTAAAATATAACAACCAAAATAAAGAAGTATCAACAATTTTATTTACAGTTTTCTCAGTATCATTGAAACATCTTGACCTATCTGTTTGTGAATAATTTTCGATCTGAGATGTAAAATGGTTTACTGAGAAAGGGGATGGTTAGGCAGCGAAGTTGCCAAAGAATGACTCTGATGAATAATTCCCCAAAATGTTGTTATTAAATGCTATTGGTTGGTTTTCTTGTTCAAATTCAGTAATTGTATGGGTCATATGCTTTTCCTGATCGATCCTTATTTGATTTGGCTTACCCTTATAGGGAAGCCACATATGTGACCAATCAGTAGAAATATACCCATGTAGTTTTTCAGACCAATCCCTACTTAAGATCAAACCATAAAATTCAGGTATATCGGCGATTAGGATATCAATCCTTTGTACTATTCTGGGATTAGCAGATAACCTGATAGTTACGGAGTTGATCTCTCCCAAAACCTGTACTTTAGTCTTGTCCAACTGTACAATATGAATAGCAGACTTCTGGGGTTCAATGTTCAGTTTGGAACAAACTGAAGCTGGCATTATGTTAGAAGATGCCCCTGAGTCAATCAAGCAGTTGTGCAGGTTTCTATTGTAGATCTCATAGGTTAGAAGGAAAGGTGGAGTATGAGAGTTTGATCTATCTCCTATTAGGACTACATCAGTAGCTTTGACCATACTAGAAGGTGGTTGACCTGTATCGTTTGCAGCTTTAGCACTGGGAAGAGGTGAAGTAGGAACAACATTTAATTCTTTGAGAAGCAATTTTTGCTGATGTTTCAATTTACTAAGTTCAAACATGGTAATGTTTGCCTTGGTCTTTTTCATGTCATCAACAATATTGTAATCCATTGAATCAGACACTACCAGTGTCTTAGATGTTGATGGGATTGTTGAGGTTGAAGGTTGGTTTTGTGGAATTGTCACAGGTGGCTTCTTCGGGGGTACCTTTTCCTTTGTTGTAGCAGCACCTGCACTTTTTTTCTTCGAAGTTGTCTGAACGGGTTTGGAGGTACCTCTACTCCTGGTAATGACAGGAAATGCTTCTTCTTCGTTTTCTGTATCGGAGTTAGGTAATATAAAATCCCACATTCCATGACATTCAACAACTTCCTCTTCTTCATCAGTTGGTGTAGCTGTTTCTTCTTCTCCCTCTTCAAGATCTGAATCTGCATTTGATATAACATTTGGTGGTTTTGATTCAGTTTTCTTATAATTTCTAAAGGGTCTTTTGGTTGAGGTTTCGGCTACTTGTTTTTTGATTTCAACCATTTCATTTGACATAGTCTTGAGGACCTTTTGAAGACCTTCCATGTCATATGGATATTTAGGGGTTTTCTTCTTTGAATCATCTTTAAAAGAAACTTTTTTGGATTTTCTGTCTTCCAGAGCAGCTTTCTTTTCTAGAGCATTAATACGTTTCTCCACAGCAAGTGCTTCTTTCATGTTTTCAGCTAAAGTAGGTTTTCTAGCCCTGTCTACAAAAATAGCTATATTGGCAGGTAGGGCAGTTATATACCATTCGCTTCGGATTTGCTCACTTGGTTTGGAGGCTGTTGGGATCTTATTCAAGAGTTTATTGAATCGCACGTTAAATTCCTTAATTGGTTCCCTATGCTCTATCCTAATATTGGAGAGATTGTTTATTAGTGTAGCCAAAGACCTATCATCTCCATACTTAGTAAGAAACTGTTCTTGGCAAGTCGTCCAACTGGTAATGGAACCAGAAGGTAAAGAAAAATACCAGGATCCTGCTGATCCTTGCAAAGTATAAGGGAAAAGCCTAACAACAACATCTTGCTCTATTACTCCCTTCAAGTTAACTGCCAACATGAAGTTATTAATATGTTCCTCAGCTTGCTTTCCATCATCTGGGTTAAACTTGGGTAGCCATTTTTCAGGAGCATCAGGTAATGCATGCAATGGTGCAGGCATGTTGACTGCACCAGGCCTAGTCCATGGATATGCCATTATAACTGCAGTAGTAGATGATACTATTGTTGAAATTCCAGATGTCTGGGAAGGAAATGATGTTGCGGAGTGAGCAAGTTGGGATGTTGAAGTTCCTAATCCCTGATGAACAAAAATATGTAATGGGGGAGTGGATGGTTGACTTCGCATGGGGGAAGGTGAGATGGAGGATGTGGATGAAAGCTCTTCACTGTCAGATCCCTCAGTGTATTTCTTCGCCTTTTTCCTTTTGGGTAAAGGGAACTCAGTGGGTTCAATACCGAGCTTTCCGCTCTAAAGTCTGGTGAGAGGGTGAGGTAAATTAAACTGCGAAGTTGCACTGCTTTGAGATACCTCAGATTTCTGTGGTGCAATTGAGAAGCTCTGAAGTTCGTGGATAAGAGACTGGACTTTAGGGGATTCAAGACTTAGTTGTTCTGGAGTATGATGGGTTTGAGTAGTGGTAGTTGATTCCTCTTCTTCTTGTTTGGATACTGGAGAACCAGCATGCAATTGGGAAGTATGAGGTGATGCAGAGGGAGAATTACTCTTAGAATGGCCTGCAGATTTGGGTTTGCTTGCCATTCACAGTTGAGGCCCTCCTTCTAGCGCCAAAAATGTTGATGCCCTGAAAATCGTTGTATCAACATTGGGGGATAACCACCCGGTCCGGACCTTAATACAGCTCCTTTTTCGTTTGGAATGGTGGCTCCGACTGGGGATAATGGGACCAGTTTCCCAGCAATGAATAAAAGGAATGAATGAATGATTGATTAACTAATCTAATGATAGGCGAATAACTTAATTTATTAGCGAAATAAAAAGAATTACTACTAATCCCGGGAACTATTGTACTTTGAGGTGTAGCGCTTGATGATCTATGTTTATTAACAGGCATGTAGATGACTCCATCTAATAAACATGGACATTTACTCATTCAAAGATTACTTTGCTTAAATAGTTAAACAAAGTGATTAACGCAATATTGCTACACTCATCATTTATATCATCAATACATATATGATCAAAAGAAAAGCATTACCATAAACATTCAATGGTGAAGGGAATAAAGAAATGCTGTTAAAACACTTCGATAATAGCAAAGGCGATCAAATAACAATTCATATAAAAAGAATGGATTCAGACATAGATAATAGTACCATATGAGCTGCGAGTCACTCTCCAACATCAATCGCTATTTGAAATTCTTCCTCTAACGCAGAAATACTTTCAAACAAAGACAGTAGTGCACATTTGCATAAAAGCTTCTTTGCCAAAATCAAAATGATTGGTCCAGTTTTATAAAAGAATATGCCTGAAGCACAGTAGTGCAACTTCAGGTTTTAAGTCAAGTACAAAACTTTACGACCCTTTCTAAAAACATGAAAGGGTCTATAAATACTGAATTAAACTAACTATCTATGAAACTGAAATCCTACTTAATTGGTATCAAATGATTTTGAGTATCTCCTTCTTAGCAACCTGGCAGTCGGCGGCATGAATCATCAAGTAGGCCGTTTGCCTTTAAACTTGAGCTGACTTATCGCAAGAATTGGCTCCACTTCGGGCAGTCTGTTGAGGTGAGAGTTAAGCTGGGCAGCATAGGTGGCATCCTGAATATCGGGGATAATATACCCGATTGCATCTGTAAGGCATTTGAGGGCGACTCTTTGACTATGTGGTTTTACCAAGAAGAACCAATAGGTATCCCATGTTAAGCTGTTAATTCCAGCCATTAATCTCCCCTTTTCCTCTAGATCTGGATAGCATGACTGCTCCAATGTTTTGACCGCTGTTAATTTACCTGGAGTGCATTGGGAAATCATGTTTGACAAGTAGAGAGTATTATTAACCAATTCAACCAAATTACTTGTGGTTGATTTTCACCTTGAAATTGCCCTCTCTGCTTTCATTAACTGGGACTGCCATTCTGTAAACAATATATCTTTATGTGACTCTAAAATTCTTGGTAAATTTGCCGCTTGTCCCTGATCGGTATCTTGCCAGTCAAGAAATTCAGTTAACGTTTCTTCAGCTTGATCTAATTCTCTTCTAGCCTTTTCTGTTTGTTTACTTATTGATGCCGTCAATTCGCATAGTGGTTCTGCCTGGGTGATTTGTTGACATAGAAGCTTGATTTGGGCTATTAATGCCTTATTTACCTGTAATGCTTCTAATTTGAATTCGGTTATTTGTGGGATGCCCTTTGTCTTCTCAAGCTGTGCTGATAGTTGAGCAATCTGCTCATCTTTTGTCTTCAGCATTTTTTCATTTGCTTCCCTCAGTTGTGTCAAGGCTTCAGACAACTCTTTCTGCTTCTGGATTGCGATGTGATCAATCCTTTGTTTCTCTACCTGCAATTGTTGAGTTAATTGATTATTTATTTGCTGTTGTGTTAATAATTTCTGTTCTGCCTGCTCCGCTTTCTACTGTGCTTCTGTTAGCTGTGCCTGCAACAAAAAGATTTCCTGGTCTTTTGTTTTTAATAAAATACTCACCTCTGATGCTTTGTCTATTGTTGCTGCCGAATAGGCTCCAGCATATTGTGATAGTTTTGTTAGGTCATCAGAGGGGTCAAATTCCTCCTTCCAAACCACATTGCCCGTGACCGTCTGTTCTGGGAAAAGGGAAGGTTGATCAGTCCTTCTTCTCTTCCTCTATCGTTTTACTACAGCTTTGTGCCTTGGGCTATAGAAGACATCCAAGGGAGGAATTTCTTCTACCTGCAAAATGATTTGATCAGAGGGGTCCTTTGGTATTATTTCTACTTCCTTTGAACTGGGTAGGCCGCTGGTTCCACTTGGAACCTGTTGTGAAGTGGTTTCCTATGTATCTGCTGCTTTCGAAGTTTCGGTGTCCTTTGAACATTCAAGACTACTGATAATAGAATCAAATTGCTACCATTCCTGGAGCAATTTTGGATCAATATGAGTATCCACATTCACTTCTATGTTGCTCTGTTTCTGCCTTTAGTTCGGGTCTCCTCCTACACTTTCTCCTGCTCTTTAGTCTGGGTTTCCTCCTGCGCTTTGTCTTGTTCTTTTGTTGTAACCGGAGGTTCCTTTGAATGTTGTTGTCCAGGCTTGCTTGGTCTTGTTGCTGGGGTTGTTGCTAACAGATCTAGAGGCAGAGTTTGCAACCTCTGTTCTCTAAGTCTGTTGAATTCAGTTAACCCTTCATCTTTGTATTGCATTATGGCCAGCGATCTAACCTGATACATTGATTCAGCTGAAGAGAACAGGTCGTCAAACTGATCTTCTACATGATCAAACTTTGTTAATTTGGCTTGTTCAAGTGCATTATAGGCGACTTTGTTGGGATCAAATCGCCTACTTGGGAGAGTTGCCAGCGTTAATGATTTGATTTTTGCAGCTTCTTTTTTTGCATGTTTGAAATCATGCAAAGTGTAGACACCACATCTCAGAGGAAAGGAGGGCCAGACCTGCTTCTTATTTTTCTTGAGAGTCTGTGTAACTCCCTCAGTAATGATCTGATAGGCTATCTCCCTTGCCAGCAGTTTGTCAGGTATGTACAAAGGAAGGACATGAGGTTCGGCTTGGCTGCCGAAAATTCTTACATAAGTAAATTTCTCCTCTTCGAACCATCTTCCTATTGATGTTAAATCAATCCCTGGTTGGTAAGAAATTTTGGGAGCAGGTTTATTAAAAATAGAATAATGAATGGGTAACATGAAGCCGTTACAGACTTGGTACAAATGGTGCTTGTAGGAAGTCTTCCACAATTTCTGATGGTATATGTGAATAGGCGTGGGGTCTTGTGGAGTCCACCTCCAGCCGAGTACAGGAAACTCAGAATTAAAACACAGGGTATCTAGAATATAAGCACTGTAGTAGAACGGGGGAATAATCCTTTCTGAGACGGAAGTTTTAGTTCTAAAACTAAGAACTGTTTTCGCTAGTTTATCTGATAGTATGGTTGCCCAATCCATTATCTCGCTATTACATGCCGCTTCCATCAAGGGAACCATTTCTATAGTGATATTAGCGGAATCGTGCAACCCCCACAGTCTACACATCATTATCCCAGCATAACAATACGGAGAACATAGAGAATCCATAGAGTACTTACCGGAAGTTTCATGCTTGTGTTTCGCCGGATTTTGCCTCCATTCCCGAATGGGTTCGGATTCAGTTTCGTTCTCATTTCGGAATTTCTCCAGAAATGCCTTGTTGTATTTCTTCTCTAGCTCAGGCAAATGATACATTTGCCTTAAATCATTAGCCTTGAATGAACCGAAGATTCTCCCATCTTTGGTGCAGAAAGTTCTGTCTGTAATTGGGATTTCCTCAATTGCCCACTTTACTACATCCGTATATGGGAGAATTTTCTCCCGAGCCACTATCCGATGAAGGAAAGAGTCGGCCAAGTCTTTCAAAGTACCATCAGATTTTCTACTGGAACTCGCTGTAGCTTGTACTCCTGTCACCTTTGGTTCTTCGGCTTCGATCAAATTATAGGTACTTTGCCAAGTGGTCTTGGCGAGTCCTAAGCATGTAGTATCAGATATTAATCCTTTCTTTTTATTTGCTGGATCAGCGACGGCTTGTCCTGTGGCTGGTGCAGTGGAAGCGACTGTGGTTTTCTTAGACTTCTTCCCCATTCTTCTTGAATCTATTACTTCGGAAGAATTCTGCACAGTAGTGGAAATAAGCGTAACACAGAGAATTGGTAGCAAAAACCAAATACGAGTGAGATATATTGATCAATGCATGATGAGGGATTAACTTTAAAGTGGCCGCAGATACAATCTATGAGAAGATTTTTAGACTTACTATTTCATTAAATGGCCGTTAAAACCTGCCAATCCTTTAAATGCCCATCATATCATTAATCGGCCGAATGATTTGTTTAAGCGTGCCTTGAATGTTTTGGCGGTTGAGCGTAGGTAAATCACTGTTTGAAAGATAAGGCTTTTAATACGAATTAATCGTAATATCCCTCTGCCTTAACGGCTTTTTGAAGTTTGCGCTTTTGGCTTTATCGCAATCGGGTGTCGGGGAAGACTTAAATCTTCATATTGACACCTTTTGAATTCCCCGATCGCCGATGGCGATATCACATCGCATCGCATTGGGAGTATGGGCACTTTAAAAAGCATGCATGGTATATCGCCGATCGCCGATATGCGATATCGCATCGCATCGGATCGAAAGACACTTTAAAAAGCATGCATAGTGTATCGCTGATCGCCGATAGCGATATCGCATCGCATTGGGTCGAAAGGCACTTTAATTATGGGAACTTATGATTGCCGATATCCGATAAGCTATTGCATGTTATCGCGTCGGAGCAAACCGATGGGTTTTTAAGTTATGCCTCCTTTGTCATTGCGATATGCGATCTTGCGATCACTTTATCGCAATGATAAAAGATTGATTATTTATATTATAAGACCAAAATTGGTTTGTCAAAAAGGTTTTTTATAATGTTTTCATTTTGTTTTCGAACCTTTTTGAATAATACAAAGTTGATACCAATCAAAACTAAAAGGGACCCATTTCATATGATAGTTTTGTGAATAAAAATGATATGAAATGGGGGGTTGTTGTAGAGCACAACACCTACCAAGTTTCTTGATACAAATATCTCTCATAGTTCTGGCATAGATTGGCACATCTCTTAATGCTAGTAAAAATGGAATTTTAAAATAAAGATTCTGTAATTTCCACAGAAGGTTAAAAGCAGGTGGCTTAGGTGTTTTAGTCAAGGCTAAATGCTTAGGGAATGGTGGTTCTGCTATTTCAGCACCCTTGTTAGAGGGTGGCTATTCCTCCTCACGAGAATTATTTTTCTCAGTCTCTTCTTTATTAGAATGAGAAGAGGTAATGTCATCAATAATAGGTTCAACTATTTTCCCAGATCGTAAGTGGATATCATTGCACTGCATAGGCTGGTTCTAAATATCAAAAACTTGTACGGATTCATTATTGGGGTTAGGGTTCGGTTGTACAGGTAGCTGGGGTCTCATTGTTTGATTATTAGGTGGAGTGCCTGATGGCAGGAGTGGTTGCTAAAACTGAGGAAATTGGTTTGGAAACGGGAGTTTCTGACCCCTCCAGTTTGGATTCCATTGATTAAAATAAGATTTCTGTTGTGGGGGCCAAGAAGTCCACATTGTTGGATCTACAAAGGGAGGGTTTGGTTGTTGCATGGGTGGGTAACTCATTTGATTGAAGGGTGGGTATTGCATCTGGTTAAAGGGAGGGTAATTTGCTTGATTAAAAGAAGGGTAATTGTTCCAACGATTAGAAAATGGCATATTAGAGTTCATACCTTGTCCTCATGGTTGCCATTGCCTTCTCTATGTCAGCAGATAAACTGCTTCAGCTTCTTCTTCAGTTGGTTGCAATGCTGCCTTTATTCTTGGTAAAGAAGGGCATTGTTGTGTTTCATGATCCCTCTCACAAATGGTACAAATTTTCACTTTGTCCAATGGGCATTCCCTTAGTGGATGTTTTTCTCTGCATTTAGAACAAAAGATGGCCAAAGCAGCTTCTGCTTCTGCTTGTTTCTTCTTAACCTACAAGGTGTCAATCTGTGAAGCAAAAGAACTTAACATTTCAGTTTTAAATTCCTCAAGTAAATTACCTATTTCAGCTCTTGTTGCTCCACTAGCTGATTTTTGAACTCTTGAATATGTATTATCCCTGCTGTTTGATCTGTTCCTTGCAGCTCCTCTTGAACATCTTTTGCAGAGGTTAACAATTTCATCATATGATTCCTTAGATATGTCCCCTTTACCAAGCATGTTTAACATGTCTAGACAATCATCCCTCACCCCTTTCAATAATATTGTTTTAAGAATATCTTTACTTACATTGGGGTGATTGGATCTTTGCAAGTTATATTGCAGCCTTTCCACAAAGTCTTCCATATTCTCATCCTCCTTTTGCACCATCTTAAATAATTCTTCCCTCTTTTCTCTCGTCCGGTAGTAGTCCTGATATTTGACCAGAAACTTCTGTTTCATTTGTTCCCATGTTGTGATTACATGGCCTCCCAGACTCATGAACCATCTTAATGCATTTCCTTTTAGTGTTGCTGGAAACAACTTCAATTTTTGAGCATTAGTAACATAATCATAGCTTCTGCATAATATATCAAACTCAAAAAGAAACTCATCGGGATCTTCAGAAGATAACCCATGGAAGTTAGGTAAGGCCGAAAGTGGGATATTCTTCATAGGAGTTGCTCCTCTGGGAAAATCACCAATAGGAAATCCCAAGGTAGAGAGAGAATTCTCACCTCTTCCTTCAGGTTCTACCTGTCTTCCATTATAGAATCCTTCATTATTCTCTTCCATTGGTTGTTCTCCTGCTGCACTTGCTCTGTCTTCAATGTTTTCTGTTGGCTCCTCAATGTCTTTAATTGGTTTCTCAATGTCTTCAATTGGCTCCTCAATGTCTTCAATTGGTTCCTCAATGTCCTCAACCGGCTCCTTAAAATCTTCTACTGGTTCTTCAATTTCTTCTACTGTTTCCTCAACTTTTTCAGGGCCCACAACTTCCTCTATTTCGTAGTTTGTTTGGAGGGAGAGCTGAGGCTTGGGCTTCCAAGAGCTCAGCCTCTGAGAAGTTTTAGCCTTTGATATGATATTGTCAATAAAGGTCTTTCTTCCTCCTCCTTTACCTTTGCCACCTGTATGGTTATTTTTCTTGCGTCCTCTCATGCATTCTGCATATCTAAAAGAAAAACGTTAATGCTTTTGAAATCTACAATTGCCTTCCCTGACAACGGTGCCAAAATGTTGGTCACTTTAATTGCTTATTAATCTAAACAACCAGTGCTACATAAATTGTCAACCCAGGGAAGTCTGTTTATTTCAAAGGCAATTACGCACTATATATGCTCAATTCCAAAAGCGGTAAAAAGTTGCAGTATAATTTATTCTAATCACACCTTGCTTTAAACAACTGAAGTTCTACTTTGAGTTATAACAAAAGCAATCTCTCTATTGCAGACAATGATCAAGGAAATCCTAGATTACAATTAAAAAGAACAATCTAGAAAGGAAATCAATCTACAAAGGAAAAGACTAGCTGTGCTCTAACAGAGAATAGGACCCTATTCCCCAAGCAAGAATCTTCAACACATGTTTTTTATTACTATGCTTCAGAAACTCACTTTAGGAAACTAATAAAAATAATCACTAATTACCTATGAAAGAAATTATGGAAACATTGGAATAACCGAGCAGAAACAGAGTTTCAACAACAAATACAAAGTTTCAATAATGCATAACTAAATTCAGCAAACAAGAATTTAACAAGATATGAATGTAAAAATAATACTTAACGCACTACAGAATTTAAGGGGTGAATCTTGTGATGAAGGTGGGCCCTATCCTTCTCACAAGATTCCCCAGGCAATGGAACTTAAGAGAAAATGCTCAAAACATTGTTTTATTCATCTGTCAAAGTATCATATTACAAAAGATTAAAGTCCCTTGCTCTCCAGCTAGACCTTCCAGTGATCTCTCTATATCCTTCTAATGCTTATGTCTCCTCTTTTTAAAGAGGAGACATCAATTACAATTAATTACATTGTCGATCCTATTTTGACCTGTAATGCTAAAATAGGATAATCGAGTCTTCCATTAACAAAATATTGTTACAATGGTTATGACAATGCATGACTTTGGAATACAGTTGTTATGGCCCATGTAACAACTCCTTCGATGATCCTCTTCTGTTGCCGCTAAATCTAAAAATGAAAATCACAGCTGTTTCAGCAACTATCCGATCAACGATTAACCATGAAGGAAATGTAAAATTACATGTAAAATAAATCAAACATATAGTAATGAGAAGACATGCTATATACCTTGGAAAATAGATCAAAGTAATAACATGGGCTTTAATTATAGTTTGAAAGAGGATGGAAGATAACAAAATGTGTAAACAAAAAGGGACAATATGGAGTCCTAACAATAAGTAATTTTTTATATTGTTTACAAAACATATTTGTTGCCAAGGATTATGTTAGGCCCCTATACTACTAGTGTAACCCCTTATTGTTATTAGTATAACTCACTTATTATATTGATGTACCCATGTATTGCCCATATTGTTACTATTGTGCCCCATAGAAGCCCACTATTGTTATTATTGTGCCCTTACATTATTATTGTTATGTCGGCTCTGGTTATGTTATAACCCCTTAGACTCCTATATATAGAAAGGAGGTCTTTTCATTTGTACCATCCAAGAATTGTTCATTTATGTAATGTAAAGGAGGTTGCCCCCTCGAAGAGGCTGAATTCTAAAGCGTGGATCTCTCTTTTCTATCTTTTTGTGAGCTGGTTTCATAACATTTGGTATCAGAGCTTTGGATTCTAGGGTTTCGCTGCTCCAAACAAGTCATCGTGGCATTTTCGCTGTAACTTTTTTTCTGTGACGTTTCAGAAGTTGCAAACAAAACCCATTTGAGAAGAAATCGTGCTGAACCTTGGGTCCGAATTTCAGATGTTTTTGCGCGATATTTTCGGAGATATGATCTCAGGAAGTTGGTCTTTTGTAGACTCCTGAATTACACTCAAAACATGTGACCTGGGGAAAATCGTCATAACTTTCTTTCTGAGCATCGGATTGAAATTTCGTAAGAAGGTACAGAAAGAGGACAGAATGTAGTTATCGTTTATATATTATTCAGAGTCAAAGGTTGAAACAGTGACACGTGGCACTTCATACAAGTTCGCTCTACTGAACTAGTCTATAATCAGGTCACTGCGGGAGATTGTGCATAACTCTTTCTTGGAGAATTCAATTTGGATCAGACTAGTGGCATTGGAAAGAGGACATAGAGGGCTAATATAGTTCACAATTTTAGAACTTAAAGATCTGAAAGTACATAGTTACAGTTGTTTCAAAGTCGAGCTCCTAAAATCAAGAAAAATCAAGATGAGGAAGTTTGATGGCAAGGATCCGGTAAATTAGATACTTCAGATGGAGCAATATTTTGATCTACATGGTGTACAACTGTTACAAAAGGTATGTATTGCATCTTCATATTTAGAACCAGATCAATTTTTATGGTATGAAGGGCTTTGTTCTCGTAAAAAACTTGTTACGTGGTCAATTTTCACGGAGGAAATAATAGCACATTATGAGGATACAAAGAGCAACACCTTCTTTAGAGCAACACCACAACAATTGGAAAGAGTAAAAGGGATTTGTGACATAATATAAAGCAAAATTATGGAAACTAGGAAGCATACCCCTCACAACTATAAAGATGGAAGTGTTGTTTCTCCCAGCCTTCCACAACCTACAAGGGTTACACCACAACAATTGGAAGAAAAAAGAGAAAAAGGGCTTTGTTACAATTGCGATAGCAAATGCACTAAAGGTCATAGGTGTGCTGAGAAGAAATTATTTTACATAGAATATGAAGAGGAGGAAGAAAAGGATCAAGAAACATCAAAAGAAGAGGATATACGCCAGGACACCACCCAAGAGAAAGAAGAAATGAATCAGACCATATCTTGTAAAGCATTGGGAAGAATTACCACTCCTCAAACTCTCAAGATAGAAGTACATATCAAGAAGAAAAAGGTGCAAGAAGTGAAAGATCACATCGAGAAAGAAGAAATGAATCCAACCATATCTTGTAATTCAATGGACGAAATTACCACTCCTCAAATTATCAAGATATAAGGACACATCAAGAAGAAAAATGTTCAAGAAGTGAAAGATCACATCGAGCATCAAGAAATGAATCTGACCATATCTTGTAAAGGACTGGAAGAAATTACCACTCCTCAAAAGATAGAAGGACATATCAAGAAGAAAAAGGTTCAAGTAGAGAAATAGCCCATCGAGCATCAACACCAAGTTCTCCAACTTTTAAAGGATAACGCCACTTCGGTGCAAAATCAAACGAAACAACAGGTAGATCAACATCCTAGTGAAAAATGTTTTGATGTAGGTGATTGGGTATTTTTACTGCTACATCTCGAGCAAGCTATTTATGAGAAGGAAATGTTGGAAATACTACATGCACTTAAAAAATGGCGACCTTACCGAATGGGAAGACTCTTCAAGGATGAGGATTTGAAAGCATTGTTTTGTGCTATTTATATTATCCAACCAAATTGGATAAATGAAGCAAGGGATGAATGGAAGAAGGACGAAGAAGTATGGCCACTTATTCAAAAGTTGCAAAAGATCCCAATTCAAGCAATATTACCAGAAATTGAAGAGGAAGGAAAAATCATATTGGAACCTGGAGCAGTCACAGAAACAAGAACCCGACAGCTACGAAATCGATCAATTTCAGAGTATCTCATCAAGTGGAAGAACTTACCCGCTGAATATTCCACATGGGAGGACAAGAATTTTATACAGAAGCATCAAGAACTACTCAAGCATTGAGGACAACACTTTTTGAAGGAGAGGGGCATGTTAGGCCCCTATACTACTAGTGTAACCCCTTATTGTTATTAGTATAACCCACTTATTATATTGATGTACCCATGTAGTGCCCATATTGTTACTATTGTGCCCCATAGAAGCCCACTATTGTTATTATTGTGCCCTTACATTATTATTGTTATGTCGGCTCTGGTTATGTTATAACCCCTTAGACTCCTATATATAGAAAGGAGGTCTTTTCATTTGTATCATCCAAGAATTTTTCATTTATGTAATGTAAAGGAGGTTGCCCCCTCGAAGAGGCTGAATTCTAAGGCGTGGATATCTCTTTTCTATCTTTTTGTGAGTTGGTTTCATAACAGATTATGTTTATTTTAATAATGTTTGGTAGTGTGTATTGTCAGATAATGTATCAAGCATATGGTAATGTATGGTAGTGTAAATGTATGGTTAGGGTTTAGTTTTTAGTTCTTTAAATTGTTAAGTTTAGGGTATCATTAGGAGAAATATTTTATGGTTAGGGTTAGGGTTTCATTAATGAATATGGTTAATGTGATGGCATACATGGTAAATACTCTTTTACATGGGTTTTTTGTTTTTTAGGAGGGCTATGGCATTCTCACCTAGGCTAGAACATCATATAGCAAGCATTAGTTCTAGGGATTGCAACAAGAATTTAGGAATAGGTCATTATGATCAATAATCAAGAGCTATCCAGAGCTAGGGTTTCATGGGAATATAGGGAAACATCACGCATCACAAGAATATTTACCATGTCCAACAATGCCATATTGACATCAATGACAACCTTGACCAACAATATCCCCCTTTGTCATTGATGGAAATATTATTTCCCTTGCAACAATTTCTCCCCCTTTGACATCAATGGAAAATGGGGTGCCCAAGAAATCCCCCTATCAAGCTGCTTCTCTTCATCGTATTTTTTCATCAATGATAGTTCTTCATAGATATGTTGCTCCCGCTATCATGGTGCTCTTGCTTCAATGAACTTGCTCCCCCTAAGCCTTTGCATGCCTTCATGGAAATGGATGAGGTAGATGATCAACCGACTCCCCCTACTTGCATAAACTCCTCTAGCTCTTCTTTTTGCTTTAGACAAGAAATATTTCTACCTTGTGATCAAGTGGAAGACATCTTCACAATTTCATGATTTTATTCAATGGAGTTACTCCTGAGAGATGATCTATCAAGATTGTCCATGTATGACTCATCAAGGGTTTCATAGGGCTCTTCTCGGATAACTTCTACAAGAATATTTAAGAATCACAAGCTCCCCCTAACTATATGCGTGGTCTCTTTTTGGTAGAGTCTCATCATCAAAACTTGGAATATCATATCTGCCAAAGGTGTCTTCATCAAATCAATAACATGTGTTGTTGGCTTGAGTGTTCAAGAGACTTTCGGATCCAATTTGCTTCCTTCTCCATACTTGTGTAACTTTCTTTTCTGGCTTGGTAGTCATGGTTTTAGCTTGTTTAGGGACCCAAGTCAAGTTACAATTATGAGCCATGTGTCCAATGTTATGGAATTTGAAGCACTTCATCTTGTTCATGAATGAGGAATCATGACTTCTTGCAAAGTTTCTTCTAGGGAATTGATGGGGGCCATTATATTTGTCTTTCTGATATGCCCTACAATCTTTTGCCATGTGCCCAAAGGTTGTACAAGAATAGCAATAACTAAGAAATATACTTGGGTACCTGGAAGATGAAGATTTCCTTGATGTACTTATAAAGTCTTTTTACCTTGGGATTCTTTGACAATATTCATTGCATTTTGTATTCTTGACACCATCTACAAGTCTCATTGGAGTAGGATTTCTTCCATAGTTGTCTTGACTCTTCTCCTTGCCTTTGTTGGAACTGAGAGCATCAACAATTCTTCCAGGCTTCCTCATATACTTGATGTTTGAATCATTATCATTCTTGCTTGAGGATTCACCTACATAGGCAAGCCCTGGTTTATCAAGGGGAGACCTTTGATGACTCAGGATGTCATCTAGGGTTTGAGAAATTTTCAAGTTCTTATTCAGAAAGTCAACTTCCTTTTTAAGAAAGGCAATTTCTTCCTTCATTCTCTTGCATTCTTCATCCATCTTTGATAGAATGATCTCCATTTCTACCTTCATCTTGATTTCTTCACATGATTGGGCCATAAGAGAAGTGATTTCTAATCTTAACATGGTGATGTCATTGTCCTTTTCTTCTAGTTGGCACATCATGGTGTTTCTCTCCTTTTATGCTTCATCAATTTGTCCTTCTATCAATTCCAAAGCTTCCATCACCTTCTCAGCTCCTTGTGCTTCATTTCTTGCTTCTTCAAGTTGAGATCCAAGGGATGACACCTCTTCCCTATATTGACCAATATTTGCTTCAAGTTTGTTCAAGTTCTTGAGTCTTTGTTCAAGGTGGCTTGACAAAGTTTATTCCCTTTTATTTGCCTTATCCAATTGATTTGTCATGGATATGACTTCTTCATGAGGCTTTCTTTTGTTTTGATAAAATTTGTCCTTAAGCTTGGTGAGCTCCTCATCTATTTCTTGAAGCTTGAAAAGGTGAAATTCCTTCCTTGTCTTGTCCCGGTCACCATATCACACTTTCTTCTTAAGTTCCTCATTTTCCTTTTTCACACTATTAATCTCTTTCATGGCAGCTATAAGTTTAGTCAGGAGATCTTCTTCAAAGTCTTCTTTTCTTTCTTCTTCTTCTAGGTCTTCTTTGGCCTTGATGTCATCATTATTATTTTTAGCTTCCTTGATGGGTTTTGTATTTCCTTGCTTTCCATCATCTTCTTGACTAGTGGTCATGGTGGATGATCCTTTTGAGTGAAGGTCATGAAGTTTGTCCCATATACCCTTTGCTAACGAACATTTTTCCAAATTGGCATTTATAGAATTTGGTAGCTCATTCCAGATTTCCTTCATCACTTTTTCATTGTACTCCTTGGATTCTCCATTCATCATGTTATCAATAATCACTGATTCCCATACTCCAACACCTTAATCCATTAAGAAATTTCTCATTCTTATCTTCCATACATCAAAGTTTCCATTTAACACTGGAAATTTCTCAACTTGATTGTCTTTTGTTTTCATGGTTGAAGAAGAGACGTATTTAGGAGGATTGGAGGCTTTCTTCCTTGGCTTTTCCATTTGTGTTCTAAGGTTCAACCTTCAATATGATAGGCTTTGAGTGAAGGTACTGGCTCTGATGCCAATTGTTGGAAGTACTGAGAGGGGGGTGAATTAATATTTATTTTCAATTGTTACATTTACCAGTTAGATCACTTATATTTAGAACAAAAAATTAACAATAAGAATAAATTATTTTATTAATTTCTTTAATAAATCAATTATAATATATGTAGAGCTACAACCCTAGGTGAAGACATTGATCTTCAATCTCCTAGGCTCCAACCTGTATTTTCCAAGCACCGACTTGGACTTCAAAGGCTACAACCTTTTCAATTTTGAGGCACCAACCTCAAGGGCTCCAACCCTATATCTGGTTCAGGCTCCGTCCTTGTTTCGTGAGGACTCTGATCCTCTAGGGCTCCAACCCTATTCTCTAAGGCACCAACCTTGTCTTTTCAAGGCTACAACCCTTAACTTTACTTCGTCAAGATATAATTGATTATACTTCACATATAATAATGTCTTCTTCAACAAACCCTGTCAATCTTCAGCTATGCCTTCCCTTAGTCTCCACTTCATGTCATCAATGATAACCTTGTCTTCTTAGAAGGTTTTGCCACTGATCTTCATGTCACCCAAACAAAGATCTCCAAATTACCTCATGATGGTTAATGCATCATGGTCCTCAACATTATCTCCACAAGGTATCAAAAGAATGTATCTAAGAATGTCTCCAAGGTCATTCAAGGCTACTCAATAAGAAGGATTCAATCTAAGATATTCTTCAATATCACTCAACAAAGATTTCAAATAAGTTTTGTATGTCTTCAAATCTTCATATGTGAAAATAGTTCCAAACAAAACTTCGCTTTCCAACATTGGTCTTCACCATTGTTTCACACCTTCAATTGCATTTACTAAGCTGAGGGTGATGATGGTATAGCCAATAAAATATCCACATGAAAAATAAGGCTCCCAACCAATGTACAATAATGGTTGCTACACCAATGATGATCCACTATCAAGAATGCATGATGTACCACAATAAGACTATATTCTATCTGATTTCTCACAAGAGGCTTCACACCAAGTCCGTGGCCCTATCAATTATGTAATCTGAGCTTTGTAGTAAAGGGCATAGTCTGAGTCTCTGAGGCAAAGAACCCAAGGTGTAATTAGGCCAGGTCACCAATGATTGGTTGATGCACTTATCATCATAGTTGTTTTACTAATTTGAGCACTTGATTTAAGCCTTTATTTCTACACAAGAATGAAGGTGTATAACCACTGAAGTCTGCATAGTCCAAGGTAAAGGTATAATATGAAGTTCTGTTTCACCAAGATGTTGTTCAAACATAGTCTGAGGTACTATAATGAAGATAGATGTTACAATCTGATTTTTTGTCCAGTTGTACAGTCCACTATTCACTTCTTGAGTTGTCGGGCCAAAGAATCAGTGCCAAGGTAAGGCTACACCACAGTTCAATGTGTATATTTGTAGATTGGAGATTTTTGTGGTGCACTTTTTTGGATTGAGACATCGGAAATTCCATATTCTACATTTTTAAGTCTACGTTTCGAGTCTAGAACAAGACCGCCATATTTTCTCTTCTTTGTAGATTCAGTCCTGAAGATGAGTCTTGTTCTAGACTCGAAACATAGACTAAAAAATGCAGACTATAGAATTTTCAATCTCTCAACCTCAATGTATATACTCTGAGCACTGAGATGAGTATCTAATCCAAGTTAGGCTGAGTCTATAGTTCATATATGTCTGCAATTAATTACTTCTGTCAAGCAATGTGATCATAGTCTGAGCTATATAATTGTTGTAAAGATAATAGGTATAAGCCCAAAAAAAAAATGTAGCCTCTTATATTCTTTACCCTCCCTTGTTCACAAGTTGTGAACTATAACTATGTTTTTTGTGTTACTTGACCGAAAGGATGACAATGAAATGAAGTATGAAGCCCTTATAAATAATTTTTTTGTAAGCCAAAGCAAAGAGGCACATCATTTTATGGAGGTCGACCTGTTAGGTTGAATAGTCGTGTCTCTTTGGATAAAGACAACATAAATATGGGTTGTCCTGTCCCTTTTTCATAGCCGACCTGTAGTGGATTAATTTTATTTGATTTTATTTAATAAGAACTGTCAAGCCTCAGAAGAGTCGATTTACATTTTTTAAATTTCAATGAACTGTGCCAATTTTTAGTGCAAAGATTTTTTTTTGGTTTGCCATGTGATGTAACATACATGCATTACATTTGTATGCCATGTGAAAGATGGATCATATAAGAACTATGGAAAGTGCCTTATCTACCATGTTAGTGATGTCTAACACCATGTTGCTACATTATACATTATGTCTACCATGTATGGTCATAGGGAACCATGCTGCCTACATTATCCATTATGTTTTCCATGTATGGTCATATGTATGCCATGTTTGTCTGCCATTAAACAAAGCCATTTGTTAATAAAGAATTTTTTATATTGTTTCAAAACATATTTGTTTCCAAGGATTATGTTTGTTTTAATAATGTTTGTAGTGTGTATTATAAGATAATGTATTGAGCATATGGTAATGTATGGTTAGGGTTTAGGGTTTTGTTCTTTAAATTGTTAGGATTAGGGTATCATTAGGAGAAATATTTTAGATTTAGGGTTAGGGTTTCATTAATGAATATGGTTAATGCTATGGCATAAAAGGTAAAGTCTCTTTTACATGGGTTTTTTATTTGTGAGGGCTATGACATTCTCACCTAGGCTAGAACATCATATATCAAGCATTAGTTATAGGTCTTGCAACAAGAATTTAGGACTAGGTCATTATGATCAATAATCAAGAGCTATCCAAAGCTAGGGTTTCATGGGCATCTAGGGAAACATCACGTATCACAAGAATATTTTCCATGTCCAACAATGCCATATTGACATCAATGACAACCTTGACCAACATGCCCTTCCTACCATTGCGGGTTGACCTTGGTGGGTTGGGGCTGCTAGAGTCTGGCTTTGTCTTCCTATGGCCTTTTGCTTTCTTCTGGTTCTTTTCTCTATTTAGCACATTAGTTACGTGGGCCAGTCATGCACTAACCTATCCTTCTAGTCTTTGTTGTTGGGTGTTCCTTATCCATAACTGCTGATGTATGGGGCTCTTCAATCATTCCCCCTACTAGTATTTGGGTTGGAAGTGTAATTTCTACGCCACTCTTGGTAGAGATTTATACGTTCAACTCTCTAGTGGCCTCTGCTCTAAAGTTCAGGAAGCAGGGGGTCTCCAAATTTGTAAAGAAATCTAAGGAGATCCCCAAGATTGAAATAAGTGTCCGTCAGGCCCGCTCTTGAGCCTTACAGCTTGTGGATAGAGGCCTTATTGTCTAGTTCATGGGTCTACGACCTTCCCCTCAGATGCTCGAGGCCTAGATTGCGAAGAACTAGACCCCTCTCATTAAAGGTGCAGTAATCTCCTCGTTTTGTGGCAAAGGTTTCTATACCTTTTATTTTGAGAATCATTTGGACCATGACTTAGTTTGGAGTGGTCCTTATTTTATGGGGACCCAGGGGTTGTACTTGGACCGCTGGAGTGCGCAGACCCCTATAGTTGTATGCGCAGGGCGGATAGAAGTTGTAACACTTAGAAGATATTAATAAAAGGAGATATTCTGCAATTTCTATGTCTTTGTTTTGTTGATGTGTTTGGATATTTTATGTATGAATTTCCTTTATTATGCTAATGTTATGCACAAATGAATGCAATTATATTGAATAATTGAACAAAATTATGAATATCTGTTTACATGGTGTTAATTTTAAGTATTTGATGATATAAGCAGATCACTTAGAATAATTGGGGAATCTACACAGCATGCTGCCATAGCAGCGCGAAAGTACCTGAGTAGCAGGTTAGGGCTGCGTGAAGGTCAATCGTACCTTTCGCGGTGGTACGAAAGAATGGAATAAAGGGCTCATCTTGCAAGCCCTAGAAAGAAGCAACCTGCGTGAAGGCAGGGATAGAAGGAATAAAACGACATCAAAACCATCTCAGGGTGTGGAAACTTGGGTCTAGCATCCCCCCATACTGCTCGGGTGAGACTTCAGTCCACAATTCGCGGGCCGATGCCAAAAGGGCTAGTAGTGTGGGGATTTGTTTGGCTAATTAACGTTGAACTTGGGTCAGGCTCCCTCAAGCCAACAAATGGTTCTATTCTTTTGTACCACCGCGAAAGGGTACGATCAACCTTCGCGCAACCCTAACTTGCTGCTCAGGTACTTTCGCGTTGCTATGGCAGCGTGTCGTGTAGATTCCCCAATTAGTCTAAGTGATTTGCTTATCTCATCAAATACTTAAAGTTAACACCACATAAGAAGATATTCATAATTGTGTTCAATTATTCAATGTAATTGCATTCATTCGCGCATCATATAAGCATAATAAAGGAAATTCATACATAAAATATCCAAATGCATCAATAGAACAAAGACACAGAAATTGCAGAATATCTCCTTTTATTAATATCTTCCAAGCGTTACAACTTTTGTCCGTGCTGCGCACAAAGCTACAGGGGTCTGCACACTCAGCTACGGACTTCTACCCTAGGCCTCTGTGCACTCAGCTACAAAGCCCCTACCTATGCTACGACCTAAGACTTAGACTTCTTTCTCCAAAGCTATGACTCTATTACATCTTGTGTCATTCTTGCAAGCCCTAGAAAGAAGCAACCTACGCAAAGGCAGGGATAAAAGGAATCAAATGACATCACAACCATCTTAGGGTGCGGAAACTTGGTTCCAGCACCCCCCCATACTGCTTCGGGTGAGATTCTGGTCCGCGCTCCGCGGGCTTATGCTGAAAGGGCCAGTAGTGTAGGGATTTGTTTGGCCAATTAACGCTGAACCTGGGTCAGGGCCCCTCAAGCCAACAAATGGTTCTGTTGCCAGGGCTAGAATATGCATAAGAGATGTGTGATGTCATATCACTGGAATCCAACTAAGAAGGAGATCAGAGACTGGTTGGATAGGAAGATCCATGAATTCCCGGTGCAAGAGAATAGAAACCCGCGACTGACAAAGGAACAGTGGTTGGACAAATACCTGTATATAGAGATCCACGAGATCTTTTTTTGCTCCTTCCCTATTGAGCTATACGAGTGGATCGTGAAGCTAGCAGATAGCCAAGGAAGGTGGAAACTCGACGGTCCTATTGTGTGGACCTCAGAGCTAGTATGAAGGTTGGAAGCATCAGAGGATAAGATCGCTCACGCTGTCAATCATTGGCTCGATCGTGTCATAGGAGGATTTGTGACTGAATTTGTGGTCGACACCTCAGTGAGCTACAGTGAGGTGGAGCGATGCTTTTTCAAAGGACCATGAGGTAAGTACGTAAAATCTTTGAATACCTGGATTAAAATGCTATTGTGCAAAAAACGGGTTATGCAGCTACCTTGATGTTCGGGACTAAGTGAAGCGGAAAAAATTACAGGAACGAAGGAAAAAATGGTTCGGAGTATAGTCCATTGATTTCTCCTCCGCGAGGTGACAAGAAAGAAATAGCAAAGGTTTCTCCATGAAGTGCTATTTGGTTAATAAGACAAGGATTCTCGCGAATACCACCTTCACCCACACCACCTCCAACTTCACCCGTACCACCTCCTCCTCCACCATAGTTTAGTATGGAAAATACAGTGAAGCTGCCTTTGTTCAAAGGCTTGGGAAATGAGGACCCAGACCAATTCTGGTTCATTGTAAGGGCTGTATGGGAAGCTCAAGGTGTTACAAATGATCATATAAAGAAGGTGACACTGGTTAGTGCTCTGCAAGATCGCACGCTAACCTAGTATATTAAGTACTCTAATGATAATCCGAATGTTGGAGTGGCAGACATCCAAGTAGAGCCTCTACCTATGCCTGTTGGGGGCAGGATCCCCCAAGGGCAGTTTTGGGGCTAAAATCCCACGTTTAAGTCAATTTTTGTAATATAATTCTAAAGACTCCACATTTTATGGTCGTAGAGGATGAAGGTGTTATGTGTCAAAAAGGGTAGTTCGCCCTTAGTTTTGTAAAGTAAAGTTGGCTATAAGAGATCTACCCATGGTCCACGAACCATGGGATTGTATAAAAAGGGCTAAGCTCTAAGTAGTTTTAAGGGGGACAGAATGACACACGATGTAATAGAGTCATAGCTTTGGAGCAAGAAGTCTAAGTATTGGGTCATAGCGTAGGTAGAGGCTCTGTGGCTGAGTGTGCAAAGGCCTAGGGTAGAAGTCCACAGCTGAGTGCGCGGACCCCTACAGCTGTGTGCACAGGGTGGACAGAAGTTGTAACACTTGGAAGATATTAATAAAAGGAGATATTATGCAATTTCTGTGTCTTGGTTCTGTTGATGTGTTTGGATATTTTATGTATGAATTTCCTTTATTATGCTTATATGATGCGCTAATGAATGCAATTACATTGAATAATTAAACATAATTATGAATATCTGCTTACATGATGTTAACTTTAAGTATTTGATGAGATAAGAAAATCACTTAGACTAATTGGGGAATCTGCACGACACGCTGCCATAGTAGCATGAAAGTACCTGAGTAGCAGGTTAGGGCTACGGGAAGGTTGATCGCACCCTTTTGTGGTGGTACAAAAGAACAGAATAGAGGGCTCATCTTGCAAGCCCTAGAAAGAAGCAACCTGTGCGAAGGCAGGGATAAAAGGAATCAAACGACGTCACAACCATCTCAGGGTGCGGAAAATTGGTTCCAACATCCCCCCATACTGCTTTGGGTGAGACTTTGGTTCGTGCTCCACAGGCTGATGACGAAAGGGCCAGTAGTGTAGGGATTTGTCTGGATAATTAACGTTGAACCTGGGTCAGGCCCCCTCAAGCCAACAAATGGTTCCATTGCCGGGATCAGAATCTGCATAAGAGATGTGTGATGTCATATCACTGGAATCCAACTAAGAAGGAGATCGAAGACTGGTTGGATAGGAAGATCCATGAATTTGTGGCGTAGGAGAACAGAAACCTACGACTAACAAAGGAATAGTGGTTGGATAGATACATGTATACAAAGATCCACGAGATCCTTTTATGCTCCTTCCTTATTGAGCTATACAAGTGGATTGTGAAGCTAGCAGATAGCCAAGTAAGGTGGAAACTCGATGGTCCTATTGTGTGGACCTCGGAGCTAGTACGAAGGTTTGAAGCATCAGAGGATAAGATCGCCCGTGCTGTTGATCATTGTCTTGATTGTGTCATAGGAGGATTTGCGACTGAATTCGCGGTCGACAACTCAGTCAGCTACACCAAGGCGGGGCGAAAATTTTCAAAGGACCACGAGGTAAGTACATAAAATCTTTGAATTCCTGGATTAAAATGATATTGTGTGAAAAATGGGTTATGCAGCTACCTTGATGTTCGGAACTATGCGAAGCGCAAAAAAATTACAAGAACAAAGGAAAAAAGGGTCTGAAGTATAGTCAATTGATTTCTCCTCCGTGAGGTGACGAGGAAGAAATAGCGAAGGTTTCTCCATGAAGTGCTATTCAGTTAATAAGAAAAGGATTCTAACTTCACCCGTACCACCTCCACCTCCACCGCAATTCAGTATGGAAAATATAGTGAAGCTTCCTTTGTTCAAAGGCTTGGGAAATGAGGACCCAGACTAATTCTGGTTCATTGTAAGGGTTGTATGGGAAGCTCAAGGTGTTATAAATGATCATATAAAGAAGGCGACACTGGTTAGTGCTCTACAAGATCACGCGCTAACCTGGTATATTAAGTACTCTAATGATAATCCAAATGCTGGAGTGGAAGACATCCAAGCAACACAGAATAGAGAATTCTGTAGGCCTAAATCTGTGTCGCAATTGATTGTGGGATTCAAAGAAATCGTGATGCAACCGGGCGATACACCTTGGGAACTAGATCAGAGGTTGAAGTGTACAATCTGCAAAGCCAACATGAATTTGATAGATGGACAACATCGCGAGTGATTTTTAGCTTCACTACTGCCACACTTAAGGAGTGCGATTTCGCAACAGAATATAACAACTTAGGCAGAGGCCTTAGAGATTTCCATGATACTACATGAAACTTTGATGTAAGATCCAAATCTAGGAGTTCAGCAGATCCATGCGCAGATGAAGAATATGTGCCTTGAGATGCAAAGTTTGAAGCAGGACAGGACGGTTCGACCAGAGGTGCATGACGAGGTATGGTGCTTGAAATGCAAGAGTCAGGGTCATGACAAAGACCATTGCCTGGTCTTTGCAAACTATATTGCAGGAGGAGGACTGATGCCTTTAAGGCCAGAAGCTTAAGCAGGACCTAGCGCGGGACCTACATTATGGTGCACTATCTATCAGGTAATTGAAAAACATGCCATGGATAATTGTCACTTGTTACAGAAGTTTGTACGGGAACTGCAACAGCTGTACTGCAACATTTGTAGGTCAGTAGGACATGGTGAGCATACTTATAGGAGCTATGAATAGATGATGGATAGAACTCCCGCTTATAGGGTTTAGGCTGAAACAAGACCCCTTGACTAGAGCACAGGGATGGCACGGACAAAATTTCAGGGGCGCAGAAGAGGCTGAGGTGGAGGAGGACCTGGTAGAGGTCAAGGACAGTTGATTTGCTACAATTGTGGAGGACCAGGACACTATGCCTGCGATTTCACTAATCCAACGCGTCCATCGTGCAAGTATTGCACACTGTTTGATCATGAAATAGAATATTGTCCTACGCTGATAGCTAGGATATGTGACAAAGGGGCGCTACCACCTCTGCCGACTCAGAACCTACAGATGATGAGGTCTAAGCAGCGCGAAGAGGATCCAAATGTAAATATAGTGCTTAGAAGTGGAATCGCGATGGGAGATGACAAGGGAAAACAACCAGAAGACAATACATGGGTTCGCAAAGCTCTGATGAAGGAGGATGAGTTCGATTTGGAGCGCGCACGTGAAACCTTAATGGAATCTAAGAAGAGCTTTACTGAGGCCTCCACCTCAGGAAGCAAGGATAATCCTGAGTAGGAGATGGACCCCTCTATGCTCACAACTTTCCTAAAGACCTGTATGAAGTTACTACGTGATAGTAAGGTTGTGAAATGGTTACAAGAGCTCATCAATAGATGTGTTGGAATTGTGGTGGGTGAGCCGCGCATAGTACGAAAGATTGGCAAGCATAAAACAAGGGCGGGACGGGAGATTAGACTGATTGCCAGATAGGAGAGTATGAAATGGATCAGGTTATTTTGGACCTGGGGTCAGACGTGACTATCCTACTGAAGCAGACTTGGGAGCAAATGGGGAGACCTGCACTGCAATGGTCTTTGATTCAGCTAAGGATGGCGAATTAGCAAAAGATCATCCCCATGGGGCGGCTGCAGGGGGTGACCGTGGATATTGAGGGAGCGAGCGTGCTGGCTGACTTTGAATTAATAGAGATAGTGGATGACAATGATCCTTATCTTGCACTCCTAGGAATTGACTGGGCCACTGATATGAATGGGGTAATCAATCTAAAGAAGTGGAAGATGATATTTGAGAAGAAATCGTTGTGCGCAATAATACCCCTAGATTTGTCTGAAGGATCGCGCTATACGGAACCAGTTTGCAATTATGAAAGTGATAATGATCTGGACTATATCTATAAGATAAAAACGCAAGACCAAGATTGGGTAAATCCCATCGCGGATGGACGGATTACTTGGGATCATGAGAGTTCCTGCACTGCGGACTCCGATGCACTGCGGACTCCGATGAAGAAATATAACGCTAGCAGAATTGGTTACATGAAGTAACTACGCTCAATTGTAACATGATGACCTGATCACTGCACTGTGTATCATCATAAGTAAGAAATATGCCCACTTATGATGGTCTGAATGAGGTAGATGTATTTTTGGATGCATTCGTAAAGGGAGGTACCTGAAAAGCAACGCTTCCAGGCGTTGGACTGGGTACTGCGCGCTACGTCCACAAGATGGTGGGGTACGCACAAGGGAAGCTTTGATGATTGGCGTGAATGTAGGAGAATGATGAGAACTCACTTTGGGAAGCCGAAGATGCGAATGCTAGACAAGTATGATGGGTAGGATGATCCGCGTGTTCGTTTGGCCAAAGCGGAGAAGAATTATTCCACCACCAAGCATGAAGGGCTAGCTTTGGTGTATGTGCTCTAGAAGTATAGGCACTACTTGCTAAGAGGCCACTTTAAGATGTGTATAGATCACTCCATGCTGAAGTACCTGGTCAATAAGCTTGCGTTGGGGGGGGGGAATCTGCAGGTGGCTCTTATTGTTCTAGGAGTATGATTTTGAAGTGGTTGTGAAGCCTGGATGATTGAACACGGGACCAAACCATCTCTTGCGCATCGAAACAGGGGAGGAACCTACTAACTTGGAAGAAGGATTGCCTGATGCGCAGCTATTTTTTGTGCACATCTTGGATGGTCATTTCGAGGATATAATACAATTCCTAATAATAGGAACTGCACCAGAAGGTTACACTATCTAGCAAAAGAAGGAATTAGTGGTGCATGCGATAGATTTCTCTATCATTGCTGGGCATTTGTACAAGATGGGGACTGATGAGACATTACAACAATATGTACCTGAGTTTGAAAGAGGCAACATCCTCGCGGATGCTCATGGGGGCACCGCGGGAGGCCATTATGCAGGGAGAGCAACTGCGCAGAAGATTCTACGCGCAGGGTTGTGGTGGCCAGCCCTTCATCAGGACTCAAAAGCATATTGCAAGGCATGCAATGTGTGTCAAAGGACTGGCAGACCATTGAGGAGGAATGAGATGCCTTTGAATCCATAAATGACATTGCAACCCTTCGATAAGTGGGCAATAGATTTTGTAGGACCCATTCAACAACAAGGAAAGACGAGAGCAAGGTACATTATCACCGCAACTTATTTGACTCATTGGGAAAAAGTGTAGCCGGTGAAGGATTGCACGGGCATGACTTCCACGAAGTTCTTATTTGAGCATGTACTGATGCGATTTGGATATCTGAAGATCTTGATGAGTGATCATGGTATGCACTTCCTGAATGAGACGATCAGTGTGCTTGTTATCGCTCAGGTTGTCCCTATGTTGGAGTAAGGGATACGGCCGAGGTAACCACAAAAAAACTTTGGATTACAGGTTCTAGCCCACCTGCAATCAGAGAGGGCTCTCTCTTTGGGATTTAGCTTTGTTGAAAATGATCTTAGGCTAGCTATTGAGTTCAAGGGTTTTTTGTTCTGTTTTGGTGGGAAAATTGATGTTTCAGGTAGAGAGGCATAACACAGTCTGAGTGTTTCAAACCATTGGGTGTGGAGTCGAGGAGGAGGACTGCTGATGCATTTCCTTGGTCACAATAAGGGAAAATGGAGCAAGATAGCTGCGCAGGAAACAATGTTTCAGGTTTCAAATGGTGGAAAGAGTGCTAAGTAATGAGAGGCAGTTAAAAATCTCTCAATCAGCTTAACAGATGTAGGTAACAGAGCTCTACCTAGGGGCATTTAAGAATCCCTAGATAATTGGCATACACAGGTGAATAGGGGTAAATATGAGCCAGGAGGAATTCATATTCATAACCAATTCATTCAGAGGAAAACATAAGGAAATAGCAGAAAATGAGCATAGAGTGTATTTAAACAAATTCTAAGCTATTCTTTCTTTCTGCTATTTAGATAGTGGTAAACAATAAAACAGAGGTAAGATGCACTTATTGTTTCAGGCTGCAGCACAAGAATTCCATCTTCATTTCTTCAAAACATTCATTAACAACAGGCAGTTTGCTCTCCAAGCTTTCAGCAATCTTTGGTTATAGAAAAAACTCAGGTATACAATGCGAGTCTCTAGTGAAAATTCTCAATTGACCAACGCTTGAAACAATGTAGAGAGCGGTATATATAGGGGAAAAACTCTCTACAACTGCTTTTTTTACATCTTGACCTAAAACAGGTCATAAAAAATGATTAATTGACCTAATTCTATCAGAAATAAATGCATGAAAATATCTCGGGCTGCGCTGAGGGCGGCCGTATCAAAACTGAATAAATGATGTAGTCCTCGGTGGCTTGGTGCAGTGTTTTCTGCAATAAATGTGTATGGGTTTCTGCTTCTTTGCTGTCTGTCTGCATTTAAAGCTTTAACTGTGATTTGAGGGCAAGGATGGGCTTACGCCTCTTAATTTGACTTTCTACAGGGGTTCATCAATGCTCAGGTGCTTCGAGCCCTTAAAAAATCTTGATTGATACTCTTTGGCTCTTCTTCTTCTCTGATACTCTCTGACAATAAATTGGGATGCTGTTCTGATGTGCTGTGCGTTAAATCAGCATTTAATGGCCGCTGTTTGGCTCTGTCTTCCTTAAACCTGTCTTCTGCTCCTTTCGGCAAGCTTCGCGAAGAAAAACGGGTCATTCGGCACCTTTCGGGCTTGTTGGGGGCTGCGTAATGAAAAGATTCCCCACTTCGGCCTATTTTATCCAGCGATGAGTGATTTGCCGATTTGCGCTAGGCGCAAATCGCTCATCAAAAACTGCCTCAAAAACTGATTCCGGGGCTCCGGAGTGCGATTTTCGCCCTTTGCGCTAAAAACTGATGATGGCATCAGCATGACGGGCCTTTGTACGGTGGGTGATGTCAGCGATGACGTCAGCAAGATGACATGGCAGGATGACGTCAGCATGATGACTTCATCACATACGGAGGTGACGTGGCAGTACGGCAGATGACATGGTGGCAGGGCACGTGGCAGGGTGACTCGGCGGTACAGTGGCAGGAGGGCCATGCAAGCGGATGACGTGTCATGGCGCAGGAGTGGTAAATGGTTTTGGGCGCACCGCCTTAGCGCCTGGGCGGTTTTGGGGGGAGGGGCTCCGCCACAGCCCAGGAGGTGACGCGTGGCGGGAGTACGACGGTAATACCGCCCATCTCCCGGACGCTAACCTTCGGGCGCGTTAGGAGACGGGAAGGCCCGCCAGTCGTTGATCTGGGCGCAGGACGATCAGACGACTGGCAGGAAGGATGGGGCGACGGTGGGTTAGTGGGTGAGGATATTCGCGGGAATATTTCGATTTAAATATAGCGTGGCGGGGGTTTTTAGACTTAGGGAAAGTGGGTTACAGGGTTTAATGAGCGCGGGTTAATGTATTTATGCACAAAAACTTAGGATAAGGGCGAAGTGTGGGTTTTTTGAGGGTTTTTAGGGCTGGGGGGGAGGTTATTAGCATGACCAGGTGTCATCTAACTCCTGCTATGACACGGATGGGCTAAAAATAGCCCCAGATGGACTATTTTTCCCCGGACTTAGAAGAAATATGGCTATATTGCCAGGGAGGGGATATTTACATAGGGGAGTTTTATATACATTTTTAGTAGGGGAAGGGGAAAAACTGATGGGGAGTTATATACTAGAGTTAGTAGTTAATATGGAAATGATAAGCAGGCGCTAAGGTGGGGGACCTTAGGCTAATTTTGGGGAAAAGAATTTGTAAAGAAATGAAATCCTTGAGCGAAGCAGATCTCCACTAAGGCAAATGACATGGAAAATGATGAACTAAGAGGAACCAAGCAGATCTTGACCTCTTTGGGGAAATTAGTAAGTGACTTGGGGAATTAGAAGAAGGGGGAGTTAGTGATGTCCACCTTGAGCTCCTTCAGATGAAAAATTGTCTGCATTGTGATCTAAAGAGATAAAACACTTTGTAACACAAAATTGATCATAAGTCATCATTCTGCAACCTCACAGCTACCTACCCAACCTACTCACCTAACATTTTTTCTTCTTTTGATTTGGGTGCACTTAGACTTGCAGACCCAGCTTTACAATTTTTTCTTTTTGAATGTTTCCTATCTAAATCTACACTTATTTCTGCCAGGGCCCAGATTAAGTAGTTGGGTCCCTTTGATTCTCTACCTATATACAGATCTGCCAAGATTAAACTGTTTGTTCAGATGCCTTCTCTGTATTCTAAAACAGGAAATTGAAACCTAGGGAGACCAAGATTAAACTGTTTGGACCTCCCTTAAATGAAAACTCTTAAAAAATGGAATGACTCATCAAAATTGGAATACAGTGGTGCCTTTGAACTAGCACACTTCATGGAATCCTGTGGAAATATGGAACACTGCAGCCTGCAAAGTATGACATATTTGGCATGTAAAAATGTCAATCATGAAAGATGAAACCCTGTTGCAACAGGAGGCTAACAGTGCTGACAAAGGAATTTCAGGTATACCACCAGAAGAGTATGCCTTATCACCCACAGGTTAATGAGATGGTGGAAGCATTCAACAAAGTGCTCAAAAATGCACTGACCAAGGTTTGCAATGCTCAATGAAGTGATTGGGACCTACGCATACCTGCAGTTCTATGGGTTTATTGAACGACATGCAAGAAGTTGACTGGACAAACCCCTTTTAGGCTTGTTTATGTTGTGGAAGCAGTAATATCTATGGAGTATATCATTCCTAGCCTGTGCATAGCAGTGCTCACAGGTATGATAGATCGTGGAGCCCTAGAGGAGAGGCTCGCACATCTAGATGAATTGGAGGAAGAAAGATTTTTAGCAGGATTTCACTAGCAGGTCCAAAAGCAGCGCGAAAATACATGGCATGATCGGCACATTAAGTTGCACTCATTTAAGGAAATGACCTGGTTTTGATATATGATAGTAAGTTTCATAAATTTCGAGGGAAATTCAGGATGCACTAGTTAGGACCTTATGTCATTAAGGATATTACTGACGGAGGAGCGGTACAACTGGTGAATTTGAATGGAGAACCCTTCCCATGAAAGGTGAATGGTAGTCTCTTGAAGCCATACACCGGTAGTCCAGCCATGTGACTAAATGAAGGTAGCACAATCTTAGCGCTTCAGGCAGCTGAAAGGAGGCGTGGGATTATAAAATACATTGCCCGTGTTGGGGAGTTGTGCGATTGGAAGATGGTGCAAAGCAAGGAAGTGTCACTGGGTCCGCGACAACACGGAGGGAGCTAAGCTACCCAGGGAGAAATCACGTAGGTCAGCTGAAAAGTGACCGTTAAAGTCATTGTTCATGAAAATATGGAAGAAGTAAGGCCAAATGGAGTGGCCGGCTAGCATTTAAGATGAAATTTATGGCTTAGATCCTTGAAAATCTGCTGCCAATCCGACGTTAATGAACCGATTTTAGGGGGAACGGTTGGATTTGAATTCAAAATTCCCTATAAATTACAAGTGGCTATCCAGCGAAGAACACTTGGAATTTTGAGAATTGAGTTGTTTCACTCTTAGGTGCACATGAACCGTGAATTCTTTCAAGATCTGATAGCGAGCCTGACGTTTGAACAATTGTTAAAGGAGACATAAGAACTAGTGAATAGCATCATGTTGACATGCATAGAAGCTATGAACACTGAAGAAGTGGTAGCTGAGGAGAATGTGCAGGAAATCAATATGGAGGATGAAGTAGCTGCTCTAGAAGTAGTTGCCCTGGAAGTGGCTGAAGTATTGGTGGAGGTCCCTAAATCGCCGAGAACACCGAGACCGATGCCAACCCCAACCAAGGAAACCATGAAGGACAAGAAGGGAAAATAGCCTGCCATATCGGTGTGCGCCTCACCAAGATGAAACCCACCAAAGCCCACTACACAAGAGAAAGGCAAGGCTATAAACCTAGAAGCAGAGGAGGAGGATATTGAAGACATCCCAATGGACGATGAGGATGTGGGGGTGGAAGTAGAGGAGGTTGAAACCCAGGGTGCGGACCCCATTACACGGTTGCCGGAGTATGTCCCTCCATGCAAGCCTAAGTCTAAGGTCCCAAAGGACATTGATGAGAGTAAGAATCCCTTGTAAACCCCTCTGCTACCGGATGAAATTACTTTCGACGGTCCGCGCTTGGCCCAATTGTCGATACTGAAGCTTGAATACTGGGACTTGGCGACCACAAGAAGCTCTCACACCAAGCGGATGAGCAGTTGATGCGCCGCACCATAGACACAAATACAGGAATGACTGCCTTGGAGCCATGGAGGTGGCTCAAGGGGGTAGAGAAGGCAAGATTTCTGAACCTACTCTGGGTGCCACACTATAACGCACCCTAGTGACAGTTTTGGTCATCAAGCAGCTGTTGTGCTTGGTGCATGATGGGTGTCTGTGGCTGGAGGAGCCAATTGCCATCACAGATATGTTGATTCACCGCATAACACATCTACTCTATACAAGAGAAAATCCATCTATGATCTTTGGCGGCAAGGGTGGCAAGCAAGCGCTCGCAGAGTCAGTGAAGGAGAAATTCAAGCTGGTGAAGAAGCTGTGAAGGTACACTATATATAGCATTTGCGACCCCGCTGTGAAGGTGTAAATGCAGATCCTTGCAGGGAAGGTGATTCGGAAGTGCCGCGCCGATGAGGTGTCGGCACTTGTCATCGTGCTCGCACAGAAGTGTGCGGAAGGAGTCCAGTTTAACTGGTCGGACTACCTTCCTGAAGAGTTCTTAGTGAACTTCCCCGAAGTGCAAGAGCAAAGAAAGACATTCCACTACACGTGGCTCTTGCTATCGATTGTGCTGGTAGCGTGGGAGCTACTAGAGGAGAGCCAGTTCCCTTTGGTCACACCACACCTTCTTAAAGCAGCGAAGAGTGCTTCGTTGTGGGTGATCAAGGACACAGAGCGAGTTCAAGACAACAAGATCTTCTAGATCTTGATGGAAATGAATATCAGAATGGCCATCAATCGCAAGCCGTGATTTTCATCCATGGTATATGATAACCTGTAGAGCTATGCCAAGTTTAAAGCTAATTTCCATCGAATATCAATCAGGGCGCAGAAGGACCCTACGCAGAAGTGGTACGATTTGCTGTATCTAGCCACAGATGATGCCATTGATGCGGTGCTTGATAAATGGCCGGCAGAGTGGCACACTACCATGAACTTGGTGGTGGGTGGAAGCAAGTCCACTACACAAAAGAAGAAAGAGGAGGCCAAGCTAAAGATGGTGCAGTTGGTCAAAAAGAGAAAAAAGGAGGCCACTGAGGAGGCCCAGGCAGAACAGGCAGGAAAGGAGGAAGGAAAACAGACAGGTGGCACAAAGCAGGGCTCTAACAAAAGCGTGTGGTCGCCTTCACCTGAGACTGAAGAGGAGGACACAGAGCAACATGGCACTGACCCTCAAGAGATGTCTGCCCACATTAAGCGCCCGAGAGAGTTGGAGAAGGGAGGGTCCAGAAAGAAATCCAAAAATACCAAGACTTCGTTAGACCCTATCACATTGACGGAGGGCGATTTATATAAGATTGGTGACACAGTTAGAGATGTCACCATGGAGGCCCTACATCAATTTGAAAAGTAGCAGTAGATCATATTAGGGGCCATCCAAACCGGGTTGTAGGAGTTGCAGACCCACACGTCGTAGGCTGGTATGTTGTCTACCAGCTTAGCCATTGGCACTTTAGAGGCTGCTGATATGCTGCACATGAATGCTTCCAGTGTGATAGTGCTTCCGAATGGAGCACTAACCACGGAAAATGAGGCTGACAGGCCCACTTTTAGTGCATTGAAGGGAGTTGGATTGAACCTGGCAACGCTTTCGTGTGAAGCACTCGACCTCTTGCAGGATGGAGTAATTGCAGAGCTGAGGGCCCGTGAGCACTGCGCCCTCCAGGTGATCAGCGAACAACAAATAAATAACGAATAGATGGCCCTACAGAGAAATGTTTCCATCATTGTTGAGGCCGAGGTGACCAACCAGAGCAAGAAGATCATGCAAGTCGTGGAGGAGGCATGCAAAATGGTCCCAGAGTTGGTCATTCTGGAGGATGAGCCAGTCGAGGTCCAAATCCGCAAATTGGCCACAGGGGTGCGCGACACTCGAATAGAGATGGTGTGGGTTCAGTTGGAGTTGAACCTTATATTACAGAGCTCTAGTTGAGGGCCCAACCTTCAACACTGCTAGAGGTAAAGGAACAACGAGTGACCGTTGTCACAGAAGTCGTCACGGCGGTGGAGAGTGTAGTAGCATACTATACACAATTGTTCGAGCAATCATTTGAGGTCCTGACTAGCTTTCAAGACGACCCAAACATCCAGAGGCTAGAGATGGAAGCACATGAGCTACAACAACGCTATGATGAAGTTAAGGGCACAACGTGAACTGTCGCGCTGACACAGAGGTTAGCCATACTACAGGAAGCCAAGCAACTAAAGGAACAGGTGGACACAGCGATGCTTATGGAAGCAGTGTTGAAGGCGCGACTAAAGCCTTGGCTGGAGGAAGATTACGCAGTCACAGGAAACATCAAAGGTAAGCTTGTGACCCTGCAAGCGATGCAAAAAAAACTTTAGGCTGGCAGCGTAGGAGCAGTAACAGAGAAGACAATTGAAGATGCGAAGTAGGTAGCAGCTCAGTGCACAGCTTAAGTTGAGGTCATTTGGGTCATGCTGGACAGGCTTGGCAGAAAGATCTCCACGCCTATTGATTGACTCGAGGGTGAGTCATAATGTTTGTGTTGGGGGCCTATTGGGAGCGGGATCCCCCAAGGGAAATTTTGGGGCTAAAAGCCCATGTTTAAGTCAATTTTTGTAATACAATTCTAAAGACTCTACATTTTGTGGTCATAGAGCGTGAAGGTGTTATGTGTCAAAAAGGGTAGTCCGCCCTTATGTTTGTAAAATAAAGTCGACTGTAAGAGATCTACCCATGGTTTGCAGACCATGGGATTGTATAAAAAGAGCTAAGCTCTACTTAGTTTTAAGGCGGATAGAATGACACACGATGTAATAGAGTCATAGATTTGGAGCAAGAAGTCTAAGTCTTGGGCTGTAGCATAGGTAGAGGCTCTGCAGGTGAGTGCACAGAGGCCTAAGGTAGAAGTCTGCGGCTGAGTGCACGGACCCCTGCAGCTGTGTGCACAGGATGGACAGAAGTTGTAACACTTGGAAGATATTAATAAAAGGAGATATTTTTCAATTTCTATGTCTTTATTCTGTTGATGCATTTGGATATTTTATGTATGAATTTCCTTTATTATTCTTAGATGACGTGCAAATGAATGCAATTACATTGAATAATTGAACGCAATTATGAATATCTGCTTACGTGGTGATAAATTTAAGTATTTGATGAGATAAGAAAATCACTTAGACTAATTGGGGAATCTGCACGGCACGCAGCCATAGCAGCGTGAAAGTACCTGAGCAGTAGGTTAGGGCTACACGAAGGTCGATTCTACCCTTTCGCGGTGGTATAGAAGAATGGAATAGAAGACTCTTCTTACAAGCCCTATGTTGAAAATGCAACAAGATGATGGAGCTTAGTGAAAAGAAGTCGCCTTCACTAAGTGGGCCCGCAGGCTATTTTTGGCGCAAAGTCTATTTTTAGACATATGGATCATGGTCTATGAGTTGTAGGATTCTATTTATGGATGATTGGTCGAGTTGGTAAAAAATAGATGGACTTCTATTTTTAGACATATGGGTGGAGTCTATTTTTAGACTGCCAGTCTAAAAATAGAACAGTCGAATATTATTAGCTCTTAATAATATTTGGACTATAAACATTGTGTTATCCTCTTGCAGCACTTTAGTTCAAGCTACGGATGTGGCACATGCAACTGCCAGAAGGAAATATGATTTTCCTATGGGTTAGTTCAGCTATTGCATGATGGACTTCAGTTAGAACTCAAGTGATTGAGTTTGGTGGAGTTGATTGAGGAGTTGATGGAGTTGTGTTTAGTTTGACTTAGTTGAACTAGTTGTATTTAGTCTAACTACCAAATACACTAGTGATGAGTAATGTGAATTAATTATTAATTAATTCACTAATTATTAACTCATAAATCAACTAAAGAATACATTAGTTAACTCAGTGCATGGACAATTCAGTGGAGACAAGTGTTAGAGGTGGGTGAAAGGGTGAGACTACTATCAGTTGTGACTATAACTGTGCATGAGATTTGCACAATCATTGATTGAGATTGCCAATGAGGATTGCGTAGTACAAGCCAAGGGAATTCAAACTTGGATCAGACCTATTCTCAACTTGGATTGCGCAGTAGAGGCAGGAAAAGAGTGGAGGAGATTTGAACCTGTGACTTGTTCAGATCGGAGCTAGTTTGTGTGTAGCAGGTGGAGATAGTACTGAGTAATTGTGAGGAGTATTGTACTATGTATTGTTACATGTTCTCTATCATTATAATATACAGATAGTTCGGGGTTTTCAGCTGTATGATTTCCCCATTACATATTGTGTTGATATGTGTTATTGATGTTTCAATGTGCGCATGCGATTGTTTTTAATTCCACAAATTGATGATCAACGTAGAGGAGGTTATGTATTATGCATGCATTCCACAAATAGTGTATAATCAGGATTATCTCTATGTATAAGTGTTATATTATTCAAAATTTCTACATGGTATCAGAGCAAAGTTGATCATCAAATCTATTATTCAGAAAGTGATTACATTTTATTTCTTCAGGGAGAGTCTGTAATCAGGCCAGGTAGCCTCTGGATTCATCCTCCTTTTGGAAGGTGAGATATCCAGTAAATGCCCATACAATCAATCTCTGTACGAGAAATACTTTGTTCTCACAAATTTTAGATCAGAAGCAGTTGAGTTTTGAGCTGGTGGAATTCGAATTTGCAGCAGTGTTTTCTTGGTGTCGAAGTTGAAATGTCTTTCAACGGATTGCAATTGGAGTATGCCCTTGAAGGCAGCTCGAATTATGTTGCATGGAAAGACAGGAAGGAGGCGGTGTTAGATGACAATGGGTTGAAGGAGTTCATAGAGGTTGAGGTCCCAAAGCCTATTGATGCTGCTCACATTGAGGCTTGACAAAAGAAGACAACAAAGTGTCGAAGGATTCTGTTGGAGGGCGTGAAGGATCACATTTATCCAGCCTGCATGGAAAGGCTTCTCCATACTTGATGTGGAAAGCATTGACAGATTTATTCCAAAGCAAGAGCGACCAGAGGGAGTTGGCACTCAAGGATAAACTCAGAAAAATTAAGTGTGAGAAAGGAGACAGTATGCCCAAGTATCTCACGAAGTTCACCTAATGCCGAGATGAGCTGGGAATTGTGGGGGTGACTGTCGATGATGAGGACTTGGTGAGCTTGGATCTCCTTGTTCTTCCAAAGATTTGACATTCCTATCAGGACTCTGTCAGTGGTCAGGAAAAATTGCCAGGATGGGAGAGACTTTGGTCTGATCTTGTGCAAGAGGAGATCAGGCAGAATACCAAGGACGGATCTTCATCAAAGGCATCTGATGAAGAAAATTGCGCTTTGGCTGCCAAAGCAAAGAAGAGGAAGAACAAAAAAGCTTCTCATTCCGGTGTGAAAGGCAAGAAGCAAGACATGTCCAAGGTGAAGAGCTATCACTGTCACCAACACAGACATTATGCCACAAATTGTTTGTAGAAGAAGAAAAATAAGCAAGTTGTTGGATCTGTAGCGGGAGAGGCCTTAGCCTCGCAGTTTGAGCTAGATTTTTCACTAATCACATGCTTGGTATCAAGTGTGATTGGATCGGTATGGTTATTGGATAGTGGTGCATCTTTTCACATGACAGGAGATCGAGATTTGTTTTCTGATCTGGATGAGAAAGATCTTGGAGTGCACATCGAGATGGGCGATGATGCTAGATATAGTGCGACTAGTATCAGTACCATTTCTTTTGAGAGGGAGTTTGGTAAACCCTTCATATTGAAGGAAGCGATGCATGTTCCAGGATTGAAGAAGAATCTTATCTCTGTGGCGATGTTAGAAGACAAGGGATATGATGTTGTCTTCAACGAGGGAAAGGCTTTCTTGCGTAGTAAGACAACTGGAGAAACCCAAAAGATAGGGGTTCGAGTCAAGAACCTTTATCAATTGCATGTAGATGGCTGCGCAGCAATGGCATGCAAGGCAGGTGGATTGGTGAGCCGGGATGATGGTGAGCTGTGGCACCAGAGATTGGGCCACCTTCACCATGGAGCCTTGAAGATACTGCAGCAGATTTCTACTGGGCTTCCTAAAGGCACTCTTGCGCAGTCAGAACAGTGCAAGGGGTGTACTTTGGAAAAATTTGTGAAAGCCACCTTTCACGAGAAGGATAGTCATGCCACAACGATCCTTGAGAGAATTCACACAGACGTGTGTGGACCTTTCTCAGTAGCTTCGACAGCAAACCACAAGTACTATGTGATCTTTTTTGATGATTTCTCTCGAAAGTGCTGGATCTTCTTCATGCAAAAGAAGAGCAAGACATACTCAAAGTTCTATGAGTTCAAAGCACTAGTCGAGAAGGAATCGAGGAAGAAGGTGAAGGCTCTTAGGAGCGACAATGGTGGTGAATTCATCTCTGGCGAGTTCAAGGACTTCTGCAGCACAGAAGGGATTCGAAGAGAGCTCATAGCTCCCCATAACCCACAGCAGAATGGGGTTGCTGAGCGGAAGAACAAAACGATCGTGGGTGCTACACAGGCAATGTTGCATGATCAGGGCCTACCCCTTCACTTATGGGTGGAGGCATGCAATACTGCAGTATATGTGTAGAATCGTTGTCCTCACAAGATACTTGGAATGAGTACACCCGAGGAGGCTTATTCTGGTAAGAGGCCTGATATTTCCCATTTGAGGATTTTTGGTTCTCTTGTTTACATGCATGTGACGAAGGATGCCGAGAAGAAGTTGGATCCGACCGCAAAGGTTGGTATATTTGTGGGGTACACTGATACGCCCCACAACTATCATGTGTATTTGCCAGATAGTCGCAACACTGTTGTGCGACGGGATATCAAATTTCAGGAGGAGAAAGCCATGAAGTCTTCGCTTGAGAGGGAGCCACACTTGCATGCAAATGAGAAGATATTAGTTCCTAAGGATGAGCTTCAGGATGTGGATTAGCCACAAGATGAAGTTCATGGAGTGGAAGAGACCACTCATGCAGCCCAACCATCAGAGGGCGGAAGCGCACTACAGAAGCTGAGCGACTGGCTCAAGATGCAGAGAAGGTTGTAGGACCACCTAGAGCACAACGCAGATAGAGACAGTCACCTGATCGTTACACTGGATACATGGCTCTTGTGATAAAATGTGTCGTGACTAAGCCATCCTCTTTCGAAGAAGCTGTGGAGGATCCCGCATGGGTAGATGCCATGGTGGAAGAGTATGATTCAATTGTCAGAAACAGTGCATGGGAGATTGTCCCAAGACTGGAGGGGAAATCAGTGGTGGGTTCGAGATGGATCTACAAAGGTAAGTTTCTGATCATTGTACTTTATGTAGATGATTTGATTTTGACAGGAGATGAGTTGTTGATACTTTCATGCAAGGAGGATCTTGCTAGAGAGTTTGAGATGAAGGACTTGGGCCTCCTTCATTATTTCCTAGGATTGGAAATTTGGCAGCGCAGTGATGGACTATTTGTTTCTCAGGGTAAGTATGCCCTAGAGATACTGGAGAAGTTCAACATGCATGGATGCAAGCCTGTTGATACTCCTCTTCCTGGAGGTTGGAGGAAGGAGGATGCCACTTCAGCAGAGGTAGTGGATGCCACTGTTTATCGACACTTGGTGGGGTCGCTTATGTATCTGGTCAATACACGACCCAATATTTGCTATGCTGTTAACCAGCTTTCACAAGCTATGGTTAAGCCAACCAAGCTCTTCTGGAAGGCAGGCAAGCATGTATTGTGTTATCTCAGAGGCACATCGGGATATGGGTTGTGGTACAGACAGGAGGATGAGGTGAAGCTATGTGGCTTCACGGATGCAGGTTTGGCAGGGAGCCCAACGGACATAAAGAGGACATCTGGAGGTATCTTCAATATCGGGTCAATAACAGTTTCTTGGTATAGTAGGAAGTAGAGATCCATGGCACTCAGTTCAACAGAGACCGAGTATATGGCAGCAATTTTGGCTGCATCCGAGGCTATATGGATGAGGAAGATCTTGGTCGGGTTGTTCGGGTCACACTTGGAGCCTACTGTGATTTATTGTGATAACCAGAGTTGCATTAAACTCTCGGCTAATCCAGTATTTAATGATAGATCCAAGCACATCGACATCAGGTACCATCATATCAGAGATTGTGTGCAGCGAAGAATCATGTTACTTTCATACATTCCCACAGAGGATCAGGATGCTGATATCTTGACGAAGGCACTCACCAGGAGTGCCACAGAGGTAGGATAGGGGTTGCAGGTAATCCATATCTTGTTGAGAGGGAGTTTTGAAAATGCAACAAGATGATGGAGCTTAGTGAAAAGAAGTCGCCTTCACTAAGTGGGCCCGCAGGCTATTTTTGGCGCAAAGTCTATTTTTAGAGTATGTCTATTTTTAGACATATGGATCATGGTCTATGAGTTGCAGGATGCTATTTATGGATGATTGGTCATGTTGGTAAAAAATAGATGGAATTCTATTTTTAGACATATGGGCGGAGTCTATTTTTAGGCTGCCAGTCTAAAAATAGAACAGTCGAATATTATTAGCTCTTAATAATATTTGGACTATAAACATTATCTTATCCTCTTGCAGCACTTCAGTTTGAGCTACGGATGTGGCACATGCAACTGCCAGAAGGAAATACGCTTTTCCTATGGGTTAGTTGAGCTATTGCATGATGGACTTCAGTTAGAACTCAAGTGATTGAGTTTGGTGGAGTTGATTAAGGAGTTGTGTTCAGTTTGACTTAGTTGAACTAGTTGTATTTAGTCTAACTACCAAATACACTGGTGATGAGTGATATGAATTAATTATTAATTAATTCACTAATTATTTAATCATAAATCAACTAAAGAATACATCAGTTAACTCAGTGCATGGACAGTTCAGTGGAGACAAGTGTTAGAGGTGGGTGAAAGGGTGAGACTACTATCAGTTGTGACTATAGCTATGCATGAGATTTGCACAATCATTGATTGAGATTGCCAATGAGGATTGCGCAGTACAAACCAAGGGAATTCAAACTTGGATTAGACCTATTCTCAACTTGGATTGCGCAGTAGAGGTAGGCAAACAGTGGAGGAGATTTGAAACTGTGACTTGTTCATATCGGAGCTAGTTTGTGTGTAGCAGGTGGAGATAGTATTGAGTGCTTGTGAGGAGTATTGTACTATGTATTGTTACATGTTCTCTATCATTATAATATATAGATAGTTCGGGGTTTTCAGCTGTATGCTTTCCCCACTGCATACTATGTTGATATGTGTTATTGATGTTTCAATGTGCACATGTGATTGTTTTTAATTCCACAAATTGATGATCAACATAGAGGAGGTTATGTATTATGCATGCATTCCGCAAATAGTTTATAATCAGGATAATCTCTGAATAAGTGTTATATTATTCAAAATTTCTACACCCTAGAAAGAAGCAACCTGCATGAAGGCAGGGATAGAAGGAATCAAATGACATCACAGCCATCTTAGCATGCTGAAACTTGGTTCCAACATCCCCCCATATTGCTTTGGGTGAGACTTCAATTTGCGCTCCGCAGGCTGATGCCGAAAGGGCCAATAGTGTAGGGATTCGTTTGGCTAATTAACGTTGAACCTCAAGCCAACATGTCTCTTTGGAGAAAGCTGACATAAATATGGGCTATCATATCCCTTTTTCGTAGTCGACCTATAGTGGATTAATTTTATTTGATTTTATTTAATATGAACAATCAGGCCTTAGAAGAGTCGATTTGCATTTTTTAAATTTAAATGAACTGTGACCAATGTTTCGTGCAAAGATTTTTTTTTTTTGGTCTGCCATTTGATGTAACATACATGCATGACATTTGTCTGCCATGTGAAATATGGATCATATAAGAACTATGGAAAAGGCCTTGTCTTCCATGTGAGTGATGTCTAACACCATGTTGCTGCATTATACATTATGTCTACCATGTATGGTCATATGTATGCCATGTTTGTCTGCCATTAAACAAAGCCATTTGTTAATAATTAATTTTTTATATTGTTTCAAAACATATTCGTTGCCAAGGATTATGTTTGTTTTAATAATGTTTGGTAGTGTGTATTGTAAGATAATGTATCAAGCATATGGTAATGTATGGTAGTGTAAATGTATGGTTAGGGTTTAGTGTTTAGTTCTTTAAATTTTTAGGTTTAGGGTATCATTAGGAGAAATATTTTATGGTTAGGGTTAGGGTTTCATTAATGAATATGGTTAATGTGATGGAATACATGGTAAATACTTTTTACATGGGTTTTTTGTTTTTTAGGAGGGCTATGGCATTCTCACCTAGGTTAAAACATCATATAGCAAGCATTAGTTCTAGGGATTGCAACAAGAATTTAGGAATAGGTCATTATGATCAATAATAAAGAGCTATCCAGAGCTAGGATTTCATGGGAATATAGGGAAACATCACATATCACAAGAATATTTACCATGTCCAACAATTCCATATTGACATCAATGACAACCTTAACCAAAAATATCCCCCTTTGTCATTGACAGAAATATTCTTTCCCTTGCAACAATTTCTCCCCCTTTAACATCAATGGAAAATGGGCTGCCCAAGAAATACCCCTATCAAGCTACTACTCTTCATCGTATTTTTTCATCAATGATAGTTCTTCATAAATATGTTGCTCCCGCTATCATGGTGCTCTTGCTTCAATGAACTTGCTCCCCTTAAGCCTTTGCATGCCTTCATGGAAATGGATGACGTAGATGATCAACCGACTTCCCCTACTTGCATAAACTCTTCTAGCTCTTATTTTTGCTTTAGACAAGAAATATTTCTACCTTGTGATCAAGTGGAAGACATCTTCATAATTTCATGATTTTATTCAATGGAGTTACTCTTGAGAGATGATCTATTGAGATTGTCTGTGTATGACTCATCAAGGGTTTCATAGTGCTCTTCTCGGATAACTTCTACAAGAATATTTAAGAATCACAAGCTCCCCCTAACTATATGTGTGGCCTCTTTTTGGCAGAGTTTGATCATCAAAACTTGGAATATCATATCTGCCAAAGGTGTCTTCATCAAATCAATAACATGTGTTGTTGTCTTGAGTGTTCAAGAGACTTTCGAATCCAATTTGCTTCCTTCTCCATACTTGTGTACCTTTCTTTTCTGGCTTGGTAGTCATGGTTTTAGCTTGCTTAGGGACCCAAGTCAAGTTACAATTACGAGCCATGTGTCCAATGTTATGGAATTTGAAGCTCTTCATCTTGTTCATGAATGAGGAATCATGACTTCTTGCAAAGTTTCTTCTAGGGAAGTGACGGGGACCATTATATTTGTCTTTGTGATATGCCCTACAATCTTTTGCGATGTGCCCAAAGTTTGTACAAGGATAGAAATAACCAAGAAATATACTTTGATACCTAAAAGATTAATATTTCCTTGATGTACTTATAAATTCTTTTTACCTTGGGATTTTTTGACGATATTCATTACATTTTGTATTCTTGACACCATCTGCAAGTCTCCTTGGAGTAGGATTTCTTCCATAGTTGTCTTGACTCTTCTCCTTGCCTTTGTTGTAACTGAGGGCATCGACATTTCTTCCAGGCTTCCTCACATACTTGATGTTTGAATCATTACCATTCTTGCTTGAGGATTCACCTACATAAGTAAGCATTGGTTTATCAAGGGGAGACCTTTGATGACTTAGGATTTCATCTAGGGTTTGAGAAATTTTCAAGTTCTTATTCAGAAAGTCAACTTCCTTTTTTAGAAAGGCAATTTCTTCCTTCATTCTCTTGCATTATTCATCCCTCTTTGATAGAATGATCTCCATTTCTTCCTTCATCTTGATTTCTTCACATGATTAGGCCTTAAGATAAGTTATTTATAATCTTAACATGGTGATGTCATCATCCTTTTCTTCTAGTTGGCACATCATGGTGTTTCTCTCCTTTTCTGCTTCATCAATTTGTCCTTCTATCAATTCCAAAGCTTCCATCACCTTCTCAGCTCCTTGTGCTTCATTCCTTGCTTCTTCAATTTGAGATATAAGGGATGAGACCTCTTCCCTATATTGACCAATCTTTGCTTCAAGTTTTTTCAAGTTCTTGAGTCTTTGTTCAAGGTGGCTTGAAAAAGTTTCTTCCCTTTTCTTTGCCTTATCCAATTGATTTATCATGTATATGACTTCTTCATGATGCTTTCTTTTATTTTTATGAAATTCTCCCTTCAGCTTGGTGAGCTCCTCATATATTTCTTGAAGCTTGAAAAGGTTGAATTCCTTCCTTGTATTGTCCCGGTCACCATCTCGCACTTTCTTCTTAAGTTCCTCATTTTCCTTTTTCAAACTGTTAGTCTCTTTCATAGTAGCTATAAGTTTAGTCAGGAGATCTTCTTCAAAGTCTTGTCTTCTTTCTTCTTATTCTAGGTCTTCTTTGGCCTTGATGTCATCATTATTATTTTTAGCTTCCTTGATGGGTTTTGGATTTCCTTCTTGCTTTCCATCATCTTCTTGACTAGTGGTCATGGTGGATGCTCCTTTTGAGTGAAGGTCATGAATTTTGTCCCATATACTCTTTGTTGACGAACATTTTTCCAAGTTGGCCTTTATAGTATTTGGTAGCCCATTCAAGATTTCCTTCATTACTTTCGCGTTGTACTCCTTGGATTCTCCATTCATCATGTTATCAGTAATCACTGATTCCCATACTCCAACACCTTGAGCCATTAAGAAATTTCTCATTCTTACCTTCCATACATAAAAGTTTCCATTGAACACTGGAAATTTCTCAACTTGATTGTATTTTGTGTTCATGGTTGAGGAAGAGACATATTTAGGAGGATTGGAGGCTTTCTTCCTTGGCTTTTCCATTTGTGTTGTAAGGTTCAACCTTCAAGATGCTAGGCTTTGAGTAAAGGTATTGGCTCTAATGCCAATTGTTGGAAATACTGAGAGGGGGGTGAATCAATATTTATTTTCAATTGTTAATTTTACCAGTTAGATCACTTATATTTAGAACACAAAATTAACAATAAGAATAAATTATTTTATTAATTTCTTCAATAAATCAAGTATAATATATGTAGGGCTCCAACCCTAGGTGAAGACATTGATCTTCAATCTACCAAGCTCCAACCCGTATTTTCCAAGCACCGACTTGGACGTCGAAGGCTCCAACCTTTTCAATTTTGAGGCACCAATCTCAAGGGCTCCAACCCTATATCTCGTTCAGGCTCCAACCTGGTTTCTTGAGGACTCTGATCCTCTAGGGCTCCAACCCTATTCTCTAAGGCACCAACCTTGTCTTTTCAAGGCTCCAACCCTTAACTTTACTTCGTTAAGATATATTTGATTATACTTCACATCTCACAATGTCTTATTCAACAAGCCCTGTCAATCTTCAGCTATGCCTTCCCTCGGTCTCCACTTCATGTCATCAATGACAACCTTGTCTTCTTAGAAGGTGTTGCCACTAATCTTCATGTCACCCAAACAAAGATCTCCAAATTACCTCATGATGGTTAATGCATCATGGTATTCAACATTATCTCCACAAGGTATTCAAAGAATGTATCTAAGAATATCTCCAAGGTCAGTCAAGGCTACTCAATAAGAAGGATTCAATCTAAGATCTTCTTCAATATCACTCAACAAAGATTTCAAATAATTTTTGTATGTCTTCAAATCTTCATATGTTCAAATAGCTCCAAATGATACTTCGCTTTCCAGCATTGGTCTTCACCATTGTTACACACCTCCAACTGCGTTTACTAAGCCGAGGGTGATGATGGTATAGCCGAGACAATCTCGACATGTAAAATAAGGCTGCCAACCAATGTACAATAATGGTTGCTGCACCAATGATGATCCACTATCAAGAATGCATGATGTACCACAATAAGGCTATATTCCCTCTGATTTCTCACAAGAGGCTTCACACCAAGTCCGAGGCCCTGTCAATTATGTAATCTGAGCTCTGTAGTAAAGGGCACATTCTGAGTCTCCGAGGTAAAGAACCCAAGGTGTAATTAGGCCAATTCACCAATGATTGGTTGATGCACTTATCGTCATAGTTGTTTTACTAATCTGAGCACTTGATCTGAGCCTTTATTGCTGCACAAGAACAAAGGTGTATAACCATTGAAGTCTGTATAGTCCTAGGTAAAGGTATAATCTGAAGTTCTGTTTCACCAAGATGTTGTTCAAACACAGTCTGAGGTACTGTAATGAAGGTAGATGTTACAATCTAGTCCACTATTCACTTCCCGAGTTGTCGGGCCAAAGATTCAGTGCCAAGGTAAGGCTACACCACAGTTCAATGTATATATTTGTAGATTGGAGATTTTTGTGGTGAAATTTTTTGGATTGAGTGATCGAAATTCCACAGTCTACATTTTTAAGTCTACGTTTCAAGTCTAGAACAAGACCTCCATATTTTCTCTTCTTTGTAGATTCAGTCCTGAAGATGAGTCTTGCTCTAGACTCGAAACATAGACTTAAAAATGTAGACTGTGGAATTTTCGATCTCTCAACCTCAATGTATATAATTTGAGCACTGAGATGAGTATCTAATCCGAGTTAAACTAAGTCTATAGTTCATATCTGTCTGCAATTAATTACTTTTTTCAAGCAATGTGATCATAGTCTGAGCTATAGAATAGTTGTAAAGATAATAGGTATAAGCCCAAAAAAAAAAAAGCCTCTTATAATCTTTACCCTCCCTTTTTCACAAGTTGTGAACTATAACTGTGTTTTTTGTGTTACTTGACCGAAAGGATGACAATGAAATGAAGTATGAACCCCTTATAAATAGTGTTTTTGTAAGCCAATGCGAAGAGACGCGTCATTTATGGAGGTCAACCTGTTAGGTTGAATAGTCATGTCTCTTTGGAGAAAGAGACATAAATATGGGTTGTCATGTCCCTTTTTCATAGCTGACTTGTAGTGGATTAATTTTATTTGATTTGATTTATTATGAATAGTCAAGCCTCAGAAGAGTCGATTTGCATTTTTTAAATTTTAATGAACTGTGACCAATTTTTAGTGCAAATACTTATTGTTTTTGGTCTGCCATGTGATGTAACATACATGCATTACATCTGCATGCCATGTGAAAGATGGATCATATAAGAACTATGGAAAGTGCCTTATCTGCCATGTGAGTGATGTCTAACACCATGTTGCTACATTATACATTATGTCTACCATGTATGGTCACAAGGAACCGTGTTTCTTACATTATCCATTATGTTTGCCATGTATGGTCATATGTATGCATGTTTTTTTGCCATTAAACAAAGCCATTTGTTAATAAAGAATTTTTGATATTGTTTCAAAACATATTTGTTGCCAAGGATTATGTTTGTTTTAATAATGTTTGGTAGTGTGTATTGTAAGATAATGTATCGATCATATGGTAATGTATTGTAGTGTAAATGTATGGTTAGGGTTTAGGGTTTAATTCTTTAAATTGTTAGGATTAGGGTATCATTAGGAGCAAGATTTTAGATTTAGGGTTAGGGTTTCATTAATGAATATGGTTAATGTTATGGCATACAAGGTAAAGTATCTCTTACATGGGTTATTTATTTGTGAGGGCTATGACATTCTCACCTAGGCTAGAACATCATATATCAAGCATTAGTTCTAGGGCTTGCAACAAGAATTTAGGGCTAGGTCATTATGATTAATAATCAAGAGCTATCCAAAGCTAGGGTTTCATGGGCATTTAGGGAAACATCAAGTATCACAATAATATTTTCCATGTCCAACAATGCCATATTTACATCAATGAAAACCTTGACCAACATGCCTTTCTTGCCATTGCGGGTTGACCCCGGTGGGTCGGGGCTGCTGGAGTTCGGCTTCGTCCTCCTATGGCCTTTTGCTTTCTTCTGGTTCTTTTCTCTACTTAGCGCATTGGTTGCGTGGGTCGGTTGGGCACTAACCTCTCCTTCTGGTCTTTGCTTCTGGGTGTTCCTTATCCATAACTACTGACATATGGGGCACTTCAGTCCTTCCCCCTACTGGTTGGAAGTGTAATGTCTACGCCGCTCTTGGTAGAGATTTCTACCTTCAACTCTCTGGTGGCCTCTTCTCTAAATTTTGGCAAGCAGGGGGTCTCCGAATTTGTAAATAAATCTAAGGAGATCGCCAAGATTGAAATAAGTGTCCGTCAAGCTCACTCTTGGGCCTTGTAGCTTGCAGATAGAGGCCTTATTGGCTATTTCATGGATCTATGACCTTCCCCTCAGATGGTCGAGGCCTGGATTGCGAAGAACTAGACCCCTCTCATTAAAGGTGTGGTAATCTCCTCGTTTTGTGGAAAAGGTTTCTATACCTTTTATTTTGAGAATCGTTTGGACCATGACTTAGTTTTTAGGAGTGGTCCTTATTTTATGGAGACCCAGGGGCTCTACTTGGATTGTTGGAGTCTTAGTTTCAACCTAGATTGTGATGTCCCTTCATTTGTCCTGGAATGGGTGAAGTTGCCTTACCTTCCCCTTCACTGCTAGAACGATGCAACCTTTAGGCTCATAAGGAACTCCTGGGGCGGTATAACGACTGCTCTGAACCAAATGATGGTATCTTCCCCTGTGTAAGGATTTGTGTGGATTTTAATATAGAGAAGGGCCTCCCGACAACTGCCAATTTTTTCATGGATAGTTGGATGCATGTTCAATAACTAGACTATGACCAGCTACCCTTTAAGTGTAAGTTGTGCCATGAATATGGGCACTTTGCAAAAGGTTGTCCGAAAGGAGGGGTCCTTGTGGAGAATCAACCTGGGGACCCTAAAGTGCAGTGGAAATAGGTCAAGAGGCATAAGTCTTCGAAATATTCTGCATAGGCTAGCAACCGTGGTGTGGTTCCCATCTCAAAGGAAGTGGAGTCTACCCCCCTAGGCAAGCCAGCCGAGGGCAGACTTGGGTCGAGGTCACAAAATCATTTTGGGATCCTATATTTGGAAGGTGTTGTTGAAGGTTCAGTACTAACCTTCCCTCCCTCCTCACCTCAAGAGGAACCGACCCCTCGTCCTACTCCCCTTGGGCCTCCCCCAAACAGTCACAAGGAGGCAAGATCTATCCCAAACACTGATAGCAGTTCTAATGAATCATCAAAGGAGGATGAAGATGTGGAAGATTTCCTGACATCTACGGAAGGCCTGGGTACTTTAGCACAGTTGAGCTCTGCTGATGACAGACCTGGGGGGGCAGGCCTGAAGTAGCCCATCAGAAAAGGGAATAAAACAGGAAGAAAAACAAACAAGGAAGTCAGAAGAGAGGAAATAGAAAAAGACAAAGAGTTAGGAGTCCATCACACTATTCCTCATCAATTAGCAAGTGCAGGAAAAAATTGAGGAGAGGGAAAAAAAGGAAACAATACGAGCCCTGGAAAGGGAGTGGGGAACTTAAAAAAGTGATTAATGAATATCATATCTTGGAATTGTAGGGGCCTGGGGTCTGAAAAAAGAATTACAAAAGTGAAATCCCTAATCAGTAAAGAAATACTAGATGTCATCCTCCTACAAGAAACCAAGCTAGATGAGGAGTCTATCAATGCTATTAAAAACAAATTTTGGAATACTGGCAAGTTGGAATCAGTCAGTTCAAGAGGAGCATCAGGAGGCCTCTGTACATTATGGAATTTGTCGAAGCTACAACTGGTAAGTACCTTAAAAAAACTCATTGGATAGCAACTATTTTTAAAATTAAAGAGAAACAACATCCCTTCACAGTGGTCAATGTAAAAATAAATAAATAAATAAATAAATAAATATATATATATATATATATATATATATATATATATATATATATATATATATATATATATATAGATGTTGGAGTTCCCTAATGGAGCTAAAAAACACAGAGTTTGGGCATAACTGCATTTTTGGTGGAGATTTCAACACAACAATGGGAAACCACAAAAAAAGGGGGGCTCTATCATCCAAGATGCCCAACAAGAATACATGGAGGACCTCATTCTAAACCTAAACCTTTTCGATGTCAAACCTCAAAAATTTATGTATACTTGGACTAACAAAAGAGGGGGGGTAAATCATATAGCAACCTGACTAGACCGCTTCCTTGTTGTTGACAACCTCATAACCCTGAATTACAACCTCAAACCCTCCATCTTTTCGTGGGCAGGTTTGGACCATTGCCTGATCATCTTTTTGATCTCTTAGCCCTTGGATCTGGGACCTATCCCCTTTCGATTATCTCCTCTTTGGCTGGAATCGCGCAATTTCTTGGAAATGGTCTCCCTCTCCTGAGCTGGTTGGATTGATGGAAGCCCAATCATCATCTGGGAGTCTAAGATTCATAGACTGAAAAGCGACATCAAAAATTAGCTAAAGGATCATTAGTTTGAAAGACATAACAACATCAAACACATGGAAGGGAAACTTATTTCAATCCAAGGGAGAATAGAAACAACGTCGATACAGGAGCTAGACCTCCATAAGGAAGCAAAATTTTTTAAGGCTCTCCACACAAACCTAAGAAAGGAAGAGGAATATTGGAGACTAAAATCCAGAAATAACTAGCTTAAGGCAAGGGATAGGAACACTAAATTCTTCCACAAACAAGCCAAGTTTAGGGAATCAAAAAATAATATAACTCAAATAACTAATGGGGGGGAGACCATCAATAAGTTTGAGGAAATAAAAAGAGAAGCAATGGAACATTTTGAAAATATGTATACAAAGGATAATACCTGGGATCTTTCCAACGAAGACTACTTTCTCGAGAGCATCCCTCAAATGGTGATGGAGGAGGGGAATCACTCTCTGAATTCCTACCTGATGTTGGAGGAAATTCGAAAAGTAATTTACTCCTTTCCCCCAGAAAAAGCGTCGGGCCCAGATGGATTCACAACAAGCTTCTATCATTCCTTTTATGGTGTTATCAAGATAGACTTTTTCACACTAGTTGGATACTCCTTTAAAATATTTACGATGGGGGGAGGCATAAACTCTTCTTTCCTAGCCTTAATCCCTAAAGAAGTGAACCCCTCCTTGTTCTTCAGATTCTGCCCTATTTCCATTTGCAATGTCTACTACAAAATCTTCTTGAAGCTTCTAGCTTGTTGCCTTAAGCATTTATTGCCCTCTATGATCTCTGAAAACTAGGGGAGATTTGTTCCAGGTAGGCAAATCTTATATAATATAATCCTAAACCAGGAAGCCCTGGAGTCAAGCTAGCACAAGGGGGATCAAGGTATGATTATAAAGTTGGACATGGAAAATGCCTTTTACTAGGTTAGGCATGGATTCCTGTTAAAATTTCTCATGAAAATGGGGTTGGATGAGACCTTCATCATATGGATAAATCTTTGTATTGCATACCCTTGGATTGCTCCATTGGTAAATGGAAGAGCGGTTGGATTATTCAAAGCCTTGTGGGGCCTCCTGTAAGGGTGCTCCCTCTCTCCTTTTTTATACATTATCATAGATGATGCCCTGAGTCGAAAATTGGAGCTTGAAATAGTCTCCCTCAACCTCCCTGGCATCTGTCACAAGGAACGCATCAAAAGCATAAACCATGGGTAGTTTGTGGATGATACTATTATGATGGGAGGAGCCTCGGCCACAATCGCTCGTCGTTTTAAGAGAGTCTTAGATAGTTTTATTAGTGCTTCTAAGGGAGCCACTAATGATAAAAAAACCACATATATAGCTGGAACATCTCAATACATTAGGAGAAAAAGATAGAAGAAATCCTGGGGTTCAAAGTAATCTGAGAGTGGAATGATTTCAATTATTTAGGGATCCTAATCTTCTGAAAGAAAGCTACACCTCAGGCCTAGAAAAAAGTGCAAGAAAAAATAAAAGAAAAAATTTAAACTGGGTGGTATTTGGCTTAATTATGTTGGAAGAGAAATCCTCATTAAGTCAGACATGTTGACAATCCCTCTGTATCAATTCACTACCCTTCAAGCCCCCAAGAGTGTACTTCAACAAATGGGCAAATATATAAGAAAATTCATGGGGGAAGGAGGGAAACAAGAAATAAAGAAATATCATTTAGTAAATTGGAAAATGGTCGGAGCTCTGAAAAAACATGGAGGTATGGGAATCAAGGATCCAGAGATATCTAACTTGGCAATGGGAGAAAAAATGTATTGGAGTTCGAAGTTGAGTCAATGGTGGTCCCAAGTGATCATTGCTAAGTATCCATCCTAGCAAATTGATAGTGGGGGACGGGAGGTCTTTGGTATGGCCTCTCCCACTAGAGACTGACCTTCTCCTCCAGGGATATAATCACCAAAAATATAAGCAAAAGTCTAGGAAATGGAGCCTCCACTAAAATTTTCTCTAATTCAATTTGGGGTTCCAACCCTTCGATTCTGACCTATCCCTAATGAATCTCAAAAACTTCTTGTGCAATAGGGGGGAGGAAAATTTAAGCCAGATTATGGAGTGGAACCAGCAAGGAGGTTGGAAGGGCTGGAAGCTAGAAAATATCCTAGAGGCACTTCTCATACAAAGAGATAATCTTTTAAAGAAGTTAAGGGGATGTGACCCCATAGCTCTAACAGAGGCAGACAAATGGGGTTGGAAGAATGTTAGTTACAGAATCAAAGGCGCGGATTCACACATGCTCTTAAACTCCCAAATACCTCCAAAAAAATCTATTTAAGGAAAAATATGGAAAAGGAATGCCATCCCAAACGTCAATTTTTTCTATTGGCTACTTTCGCATAAGAAAAATCTTACAACAGAAAATATTCAGAAGAGGGGACTGATCAGCCCCTCAAGATGCATGCTATGTGAATCCGAGGAGAAATCAATCCCCAACCTCTTTCTCCACTGTCATGTGACTAAATAATTTTGGGTTGTGGTCCTTGGGCCTCTTTTTTGCAGAGCAATTTGGTCTTTGGACCCCCTCACCTTCTTTAGCTCTTGGCCCAAATCCTATTTAGTCTCCCTTAAGGCCAAAAGAAACTTCAAAGAAATCTAGTTGGCTCTTCCGAAATATGTTTGTTGGCAAATATGGTTATCAAGAAACAAGGCAATATTTAAAAATAGCCATGACTTCCCTTTCAGCTTGTATGGAATTGCACAAACCAGATTCTGATCCATCCTTTCATTAGATTGAATCCATCTGGCTTGCTCCGTGGGTGTCTTCCCTAGCCTTTCAGGTTCTAGGGAACAGTTATCCCTCTTGGGTGAAGTAGATTCTGAGTTTGTCCTCAGAAACTCTAGTGGACTCGCTCAGGTCCATAAATAATTGAACCCTTCAATTCGATGGGGCATCAAAAGGTAACCCTGGGGTGGCAAGAGGGGGAGGTATTCTCATTAATCCCAAAGGAATCATTGAAGATAAATATGCTTGGGGGCTTGGATGGAAGACAAACAATCAAGATGAAGCATATGGATTGTTTATGGGCCTCACATGGGCTCAAAATAAAGGAATAAAAACCTTGTAGGTACTGGGAGACTCCATGATTATAATACATCATATGAACTATGCCTCATCTGCAAAAAACAAAATATTAAACCAAATTATCAAGAGATCTAAAGGGATGATCCCATCCTTCTATTCGGTGATCTTATTCCATATTCTAAGAGGAAATAATAAAGAAGCCGAAAAACAAGCTAACCTTGCTTGCCAGTTTATAGACGAAAGGAGCATGGTGAATGATGTCGTGGGCATGACTAGTATCCTATAATTTAGTTAATGACTTACAATTCCTGGATAGTGGAGGCTTCTCTAAGCCTTGCTTGGGTGATATCAAACCTTAGAATTATGGATTTTTATTATAAATTCATTGGGTTGGATCCATGATCTGCCCTTCTGCCCCTTATCCCTCTCTCACCCACCTCTTCCCTCCCCCTCCCTTTGTCCCCCCCCTATATATCCTTCTCAATTCTTCCCTTTGAAATTCCCCTTTATTTTCCCCAGTCATGCCCCTCTTATGTTTTGTCCCGTCTCCCCTCCCTTTCATCATTTTCCCCTTCCTTTCCCACCTCACCCTGCCACTTGGGCCCCATAGAGCATCTCCTTACATTCCATGGCTTTTTTAGGAGCCTCGTGGAAAGCGTGTCCTATGCTTTCACCCACAACATGATTGTTATCATCACTCAGGTACCATATCTATTAATAACATGGATCTCTTGGTACGTTTTCAATTCATTCACCCTTGTTATCTATGTAGGATAAGGGGAAGAGAGGATCAACATTTATTTCCTGAACACTCGTGGGGGGAAACTCAGAAGGAGAATGAAGGACAAGGAACAATGCTATGAAATTAAGGTAGAAGGCTGGGAATTAATGGAAGATCATAGAGTTCATAGCCCCATCATCTTCCTCAATAGGAATTGCAACATCTCACAACATTGTTACTATTATATAAGGAACAATAGTCGGAGAATTTTGCATGGGTTAATGCTCCTTCCTACTCAGGTGGCCTCCGCACAGGCTTTGAGGCTGAAGCTAAGGCCATTGAGTGTTAGTAGTTAGGACTGGATTACTGGGAAGAATCCTAGGGAGCCCGATGAGTCGGACCTTTTGAGTGGGAAGCTATAAGGGTTCGTGGGTCTAAGGGTTGTGGTTGGTCTGAGGGGTAGCATAGTGTTGGGAATTGTTATTCTATTGATCTGGGAGGGGTCTTTGGATCAGACCCTCAGGAAAATTTTGGACGTCGACCTGCAGAGGGAGGACTGTCAGAATCTGGCAGTCTTTGACACTTTAATTGTTGTGAAACTTCTCAAGCTTCATGTCTGGGAGGGGGTCTAGGGCTAGGAGCTTGGAGCAGTGATTCTGAAGGTGAATCATCATGGTTCAGTGGGCTTGAGTGTAATTGATAGGAAATATGCAATTTTTGGGGCTGGTAATGATATTCCACTGAATCGAGAAGTCTGATTGATCTTGGTTGGCTCTGATTCTACTACTGGTGAGAAGGGTTCTACTCTTCTAGTCTGTGAGGGGGTCTTTGGAAATATCCTTAGGGTGGTGTGGATGGTGCATAAGGTGGACTGGTGGGTCAAGGAAATCCTAGACTTGAGCGAGAGGAAAAAAAATAATTGCGACACTCTGGGATGTCAGAAGATGGATCCGAGGGGACAGAGTGCAAAAGACAATCCTTGGTCGAGCTCTTGGGGGAGCCAGAGGCTGAGGTTGGGTCAGCAAGGTGCTGGAATTCATCGGGTTGAGAGGAGAATTCGGCCAACCTACACCACTTGCGAGCAGGATCACTTGGAATTTATAGAAGGCCTTACGGCACTATGTACATTCAGCAGCAAGAGAATCTAACAATGAAAGAGAGACAACTAGAGAAGAGAGTCTGAATCTGTCAGTGGGAGGATAAGTGGAAGCACAGAGTCAACAAATTGAGCAGTTGAAACTCACGGTGGTGGAGATCAACAAGAACAATGCGGAGGACTCCACTAAAAAAGACCTATACAAGAATGCTAAAGTAGTGTCCACCGGGCTAGACCTGAACAGTCTAGTGCCTTTGGACTTTAGACTTTTAGTATTTTATATTCTTACTTGGTTTTCAAATGACAAAATATAAATGTAAATTTTTTTTACTTCAATTTTGTAGAATTTACAGTGGTAAGAGATCTGTGAATGGGAATTTTTGTATGCACTACGGAGAACACTTGTATAGTGGATATTCAAACCAAATGATGTATTACATGTCCTTAGAAGGATGGAAATCACTATGCAAAATCTTGGTTTTGTTTGCAAACAAGCGCACCATATTTAATAAAAAATCTACTCATTCTGGTTAAAAAAAATAAATTATTAGTAATTTATTATTATTAATATTTAGTTAAATATCGCGTGCTACTATTGTTGCTAATGGATCTACGCAGCACGCAGTCGTCCCTGAACAGCCTCCTACTATTGAGGCTTGAGCAAGATGGATTCACCAGAGGAAGGAGATCCTCTCTCTGATCACCAACAAGAAAATGAAGGAACAACAAAAGCATTCGCCTCTCTCATTTTTGCAATGGGTTCGGCAAAGAATCGACCATCAGTAACTAAGTTTGTTAAAAGATTGGAAGACATCCCTGAAATCTCACTCCCCCCCACTCTCCCCCGTAGAGCAGCTCTGTCCCTGGCGGAGCGTGGATTAGTTGGGCAGTTTACTGGGTTATGGCCCTCACCCAAGACCGTCCAAAAATGGGTAGAAAGGAACTGGACTGCGTCAATAAATGGGAAAATTTCAATCAGGTTCTATGGAAGAGGGTACTACACCTTCCACTTTGAAACCAAGGAGGATCATGATCTGATATTTAGGAATGGACCATACTTCATGGATACAAGGGGACTGTACCTAAACAGATGGACACCAGATTTTGATCCAGAAATGGATGTACCCAGCGTTGTTCCAGTCTGGGTCAAGTTGTCGCATCTTCCCCTCCACTGCTGGGGAGATGATTCAGTTAAAGCTATAGGAAATGTAGTCGGGAAATACATAGACAGGTGTGAGCCAAAGGAAAATATGCATGCATGTGCCAGAATCTGCGTAGAAGTGGATCTAGGGAAAGGGCTTCCAAAAGTGATCAAAATCAAAGTGGATCAGTGGACGCATATTCAACAATTGGATTATGAACAAATCCCCTTCAAATGCAAGGTATGTCACGAATATGGCCATTTTGCTAATAGATGTAAAAAAATGAAAATGAAAATGTTGAAGATCTGGAAAACAAATGGGAACAGGCTAAAATAAAGAAGACAACCAACAAACAACCCATTTATCCTTCTTCGCAGCCCCTTGCATCTTCTGACCTCCTCCCTCCATCACCAAAAGGAGACATCAACCCTCTCATTAGCCTAAATCCCTTTTGGCCACTGGACCCCGCATCCCCCAGCCACAGATCCAGATCCAGATCCTCCCCTCATACACTCAACCCGCCAGCTTCCCCTCCGATCTCAAACACTCAATCTCCTCCCCCTATCTCAGTAGACAAAATTCTAACAAGAAATCAGTCAAAGGAAACACTTCAAAATGTAGAATATAAAAAAAAGCAGGAAGAAAATCAAACAAAGAACTGAGGGATGAAGCGGTAGCAAAGGAAAGGGCATTAGGAATGCAACAACAAATGGAATCCTTCCTGGGAAGGAGCTCAGGAAACAATGATAAAAGCCAACAAAGGGGGAAAGGTCCCTTGCACCACCCAACAAGTAAATAATGATAGTGGTCTCCTGGAATTGCCAAGGAATGGGATAATCCTTTAAAGAAAATGCCACAAGAGACATTCTTATGATTCAGGAGACCAAAAAAAATATCCCTAAAACGGAAAATATTAAAGAAAAACAAAAATTATGAAGGGGAAGCAATACAGGCAACATGAACGTCAGGAGGAATCTACACAATATGGAAGAAAGGGCTCTGGGAATTGATACAACAAAAAAAGAACAACACTAGATACAAATAGATCTAAAACAAATAAGCACAAAAGAGAAGTACAACATCATAAACATATATGCTCCCAACCACTATAAGGAAAAAGAGAAATGTTGGGACACCATAAAGGAAGCACTAAAAAAAACACAAACTGGGAAAATAATTCTTGGAGGGGATTTCAATTTGGTAGGAAGCATAGAAGAAAAGTTTGGAGGGACATATCACACAGACCCATCCATGGATGCTCTGGAAGAGATAATGGAACAACACAACTTAATAGACATTCCCCCAAACAACGGAAAATATACCTGGAGCAACAAAAGAGTGGGCAAAAACAACATTAAAGAAAGGCTGGATAGAATTCTGATTCAAGAAAACATAGCAGCAGTGCACAACTCTATTAAATAAAAAAATTTACATACCATGACATCTGATCATAAGTCGGTGGCAATAGTGATGGGAAAAATGGAAAATCAAGGACCACTCCCATTTAGATACAACCCAATATGGGACAACAATATAGAACTCAGCAAACTAATCAAGGAAGCATGGGCACCAAGAGTATCAAGATCAACCCAATATATTTGGGAAAAAAAATTAAAAAATTTAAGAGCCAAGCTAAAGGAATGGGTAAGAGAAAACAAAATAAAAAAGAAGGAAAAAAGAGCTGCAACAGAAAATGGACAGCATACAAATTGAAAAATAAAGTAAAGAAGAAGACAAGCAATATTATCTGAGAGAGAAGGAGATATTTTAGGAAATATATAGGGAAAACAGGAAGGAGGAAGAAGAGGCCAGACTGAAATATAGAAGCTTGTGGCTCAAGGCAGGGGATAAAAACACCTCCTTCTTCCACAATACTATGAAGATAAGAAGAGCAAGAAATCAGATAGAAAAAATACAAGCTGATGGTCAAGAGGTCAAAGTTGCAGAGGAACTAAAAAAAGTAGCCCACTAGCACTTTAAAAAATTACTTTTAGCCGAAGAAGAAACGGCTGAGTATGAAAACTTCCTACAAAATACAAAATAAAAATAAATAAAAAAAGACCAAAACGCAGAAATGTGCAAAGAGATAACAGAAGAAGAGGTAGTGGCAGCCATATGGAGCCTACATCCAGACAAAGCCCCAGGGCCAGATGGTTTTACAATAGCATTCTACAGATTCCATTGGAATACAATTAGAAAGGACTTCTTAAGAATGGTGAAGAATGTCTTAAAAAAAAAAAGGAAGCAATACAAAATCCTCCTATCTTGCTTTAGTCCCAAAAGAATCCAATCCCTCCACTTTCAATAGATTTCATCCCATTTCTCTTTGTAATTCCTCCTATAAGATCATCACAAAAATAATTGCAAATAGAATCAAGGAAGTGCTCCCAACAATCATATCTAAAAATCAAGGAGGATTTGTGCCCAACAGGAAAATCATAGATAATGTAATTATTGTATAGGAAGTTGTACATTCCAGTATGCAAAGAAAAGAAAAAGGAATCATAATCAAACTGGATATGGCAAATGCATTTGACAGGGTCAGCCTCCCATATCTAATGGCAGTCCTCAAGAAACTTGGATTTCCAAGAGAAATAATAGAAGTCATCCAGGCTTGCATCTCCACTCCTTGGATTGCTCCTCTTATAAATGGAAGGCCCAGCGAATTCTTTCAAAGCACAAGAGGCCTCAGACAAGGATGCCCTCTCTCTCCCTTCCTATATATTATAATGGCAGAAACTTTAAGCAGAGCCTTGGAAAAACAAAGAAAAGAAAGAAACATCACCGAGCTCAAAATAGCAAGAGGAGTAAAGACAATAAACCACTCTCTTTTTGCTGATGACACCCTATTATTGGGAGGGGCATCAACAATAATTGCAAGAAGGTTCAAAAGAATATTGGATGATTTCCTACAGGTTTTAGGTGGGCTCTTAAATAACACAAAATGCAGAATATATGGATGGAATACCCCTCCCAGAATCATGCAAAGGATTTCACAAATCCTAGAAATCCCCATACAGGAAAAATGGACTCACTTCTTTTACTTGGGACTCCCTATCTCAAAAGAGAACATGAAGGCAGAAATATGGACCAAACAGATTGAAAAAATGAAAAACAAAATCCAAAGCTGGGGAATGATGTGGCTAAATATGGCAAGAAGGGTAATTTTAATTAAAGCACTCCTAGCATCACTGCCTATATACCAATATGCAATAATCTTGGCCCCAGCAAGTGCCCACAAACAAATGGAGTTAATCTTAAGAAGTTTTTGATGGCAGGGGGGGGAAGAAAGAAAACACAAAATTTAGTTTGGTCAAGTGGGAGCAAGTAGTATTACCATATGAACAAGGAGGCCTATCAATCCGGCTACCCGAGCTCATGAATGCAGCCCTGGGAATGAAAGTAATATGGATACTACTCACAGGGAAAGAGAGCTGGTGGAAAAAAACACTCATTTCAAAATACATGGACAACTCTAGGAAAAACTGCTTAATGGAAATATACCATCAAGACAATGTACTCAAGCCTGGAAGCTAGTAAAAAAGACATTTCCTTTAATGAGAAACTATATCTCTAAAACTACAGGACAGAAAAAAAATATCGATTTGGGAGGATAGAATTATGGGAAAAGAGCCACCAAAGACTCACCCAAAAATTGAAAGCATTAAAAAATGGATGATGGAAAAGGTCTAAATACTCTTCAATCAATCTCTCTTTGGAAACAAAGAGAATGGCAAGATTGGCAAATCTTAACACTCCCTGCAAATCTGGAGGTGCAATGGAGCAAAGTAAAGCAGCTTCTTAAGGGGGAAGAACCCATAAATTATGATGAAGAAGATGACTTCCTATGGGATCCAAGTGGTGGAAAATACCCAATCAAGACTGGATACAAGAACAACCAAATCAACAAGACTAGGAATTCTGGAAGATAGTTTGGAATTCAGAAAGTTTGCCTAAGATCAAAATGTTTATATGGACTCTCTTAAAAGGGAAGATCTTGACTAGTGAAAACTTAAAAAAGAAAGGCTTCCAAGGCCCATCACGATGCCCAATGTGCTCGCAGGCTAAAGAAATTATTCAACATTTATTTCAAGATTGCATCTTCGCCAAAGAGTGCTAGCAACAGCTCATAAGCACTCTAGAAATAAATATAAATTTTGAAAAGCCTCTACCGGATTTTCTTCAAACCTTGGAGAAGCCTATCCATATACAACAAAGAGGAAATTCACGATACAAAGGATCTGGAAATGCATCCCAGTAGTTCTTTGTTGGAAAATTTGGTTGATGAGAAACAAGTACATCTTCAAAAACCAAACTCCAAGAATAGGGAAAACCCTCTCAAAAACATGGGGATTAACTTTTGAAATCCTTAATGTCAAAGGAACTGCATCAACAGACTATAACACTCTTCAAAAATAAGAGCAGTATTAGCTTAACAAAGCCATAATAAATAACAATGGACAAAAAGGACAAAGGAGGACAACTTCAGAAAATAGCTGGAAAATGAGAATGAACGAAGAGGAACTTGCAACTTGGAAAAAAAATCAGAGAAGACACTGTCTCTACTTTGATGGGTCTTCAAAACATAATTTTGGAAAGGCAGGGGCAGGGGGAATTATCCTTGATCTGGATGGGAAAGAAAATGTTACATATGAATGGGGACTTGGAGAAGTCTCAAATAATAAGGTTGAAGCTAACAACTTGTTAATGGGAACAAGAATAACAAAAAAAGAGCGATACAAGATCCCATTATAATAGGAGACTCAGCCATAATAATAGAGGTAATGGCCCATCACAAAAATCCAAGCAATGAGTTCAGGAACAGAATATATAGGAGAATCAGGAAGAATTTAGAAGGCTCAGGAAATGTGATCTTCAGACATGTCCTGCGAACTCACGACCAACAGGCAGACCATTTTTCTAAACAAGCACTGAAAAGAAATGAAGGGAGCATCTGGGAAAACGAAGAGGAATATCAAAACTCTATCCCATAAGCTCCATCAAAATATCACAAGCATGATTTCTATCAACAAAAAAAATGCATTCATAAAAGAAATTAAAAAAAATCAATAGTCAGAACTCAGCAAAAAGCATATCCCTACAATAACAAGTAGAAAGTCACAAGACTTCAGAGGAAACATCATAGCAGATCAAAAAATCGCATTAGTGTTGGCAACAAGGACGATTGCGATCTTGGTCACAAGAAACACACAACAATCCATCCCATCGGTGAAAGGCATTGGGCAGCCTCCAACCTCTACAAATACACTTGGAAATGCAGCATATCTCGCAACTCCTATCCAAGGCAAAATTGTATGTTTAATTGCTCCTCATATCCCCTGTTCTACTCCAAGTGCCTCCATCCTTTCTAAATCCCTCCCTATTTACTCCTCACTGCTCACAAAACCTACATCCTGTCATCTTCTCCAAACCTCCATCCAACCTCGTTGCGCAAATCCTCAGCTTCCAACCTCACTCCTCCACAATCGATCATCTTCGCCTCTTAACTCCTCCCCCCTCAACGTCCCTCCTTCCTGACTGTCACTTTCAGGATCGCCAAACTACAGCAAGCAGTAAAGTTTAGAACAAAAGGCAGGCAGGCAGTAACAGCAGAAGAAGGAATATCTCAGGCAAAACAAGACACAGGAAGCACAACAATACAAGGAATAGCAAGCAGCACAAGAGGAAGAAGAAGAAAACAAATCAAATGGAATTCAACCCCATTGAAAAGGCAGCGAGGAATGATGCATGCCCAGCATGCAAAGCGAACAAATTTATGATCCATCGACTACAAGAATCACTTAAAGATATCAGATCCGAAATGAGAATGGAGTATAGCTACTAGAAAAGGAACATGGAAATGCAGAAAGAAGAGATCATGGCGCTAAAAACTAAATGCAAGCATTTAGAGGAAGCAGTGACATACTACAAAAACAACACTATGAGCAATGAAGGAGAGAACTCGATCAACTATGACAAGAAGAAACAACCATCTTAGGAGCAGTCAGTCTACAAGCCATGAAAAATTCTAAAAGAATCAATGTTATGTAAATTTGTTTTATTAGTAGGTCAGTTTGTTAGGAAGTACTCAAGAATAGTTGTAAAAATATATGAAGTTTTGAAATCAAGCATAGGAGAAGGGTCTGCGCTCCCTTCTCATTGCTTAGTATCTTTCTATGCTACAATCGATTGTAATAGGAGCTTGCTCCACCACAAATTTTGGTGATATATCCACTATCTGATCTTGTTAAAATATATATATATATATCTATATATATATATATATATATATATATATATATATATATATATAGATATATATATATATAGTTAAATGAACGAATTAATTATTATTAATATTTATTAATTAATAATGATATTAAATTAGTGTTAATGATAATTATTTTTAAATGTTGTTAGAGATTTCCGGAATAGCACCGTGTAATATGTGTGATCCGTCCAGTGCTATTCTAGAAATATCTAATAATATGAATACTTGTGGAAGTCTCCAATCACTCATATTCTAAATGATTATAATAATACTTAACAATATTTAATATTTATTATGATTAACTATTTTTAATATAAATTAATAAATTTTTTATAATAATAATTTTATTATATTAGTTATTTTTTAATATTTTTATTATTATATATTTATCAATATGAATATTAATATTAGATCTATACCATTAACACTTATCAGCCATTTTCAACCACATTTATTAATGTGGTTGTGCTAGTTTTACATATAATGAAAGTTGTGTTAATACACGAAGTTGAGAATTGTTATTATACAATATTAAGTCATGGTAATATATAATATGGATCCATGGATAACACATCGTTAGTCCCATTCTCGAATTAATATGGTTGCACCCTTAGAGTTCCAACCCCATACCCTTGATGAGGCAGAGGGTGGGTCCCATAAGTGGCATTACAGAGTCCTTAATGTTACAACTATCCTCTAAATATTATCAAGTTCTTAATTAATTGTGACACCAACAATAGATTTGTTATTAGTGGCATTAACAATCCCTTTGAGTCATTGGCCTCTATTAATCCTCTTGAATGGTACATTGTACATTGTATTAGGGAACAATGACCTATAGTTCACCCTTAATCGAATTTTGGCTTTAACATTTTCCAATAGATTCCTTACCTAGCAAATAAAGTGATATTTATGAGGGTATACAAATAATTATAGGTCATACATCTTGTAATTTACATATTACAATACTATGGTTGCATAGGTTATGCATCTTGTAATTTACATATTACAATACTATGATTGCCTTGGTTAATCATTCAAATAATACAAAATTGTCATGGTCTCAAAACGAGTTCACTTGAATTCCTAAAATGCTATTCCATATTGGGAGGATCATTGTGTGATGTTCTTTATGGTGTAATCCATGTCTTGCAACTCATGTCTCTTGGTAATCATATGGATTTTTTATCATTATAAGTAATGCAACTGAAAATATGTAAAAGATGGCCATGCTAACATATTTACCAGCATTGAAGTAAACCCACAGAAAGAGTAAGTACTTAACCTATTGCCTTTCCTTTATGGGAATTAGAAACTTTTTGAGTTTATGATTCTCAAATCTGTTGAGGGTGCCAATGAATGAAAATATTTGGGTGAACTTCTTAATGAAGTAATATTATATTTGGATGGAGTTCATCCGACCATGACATGCGAGCAGGCCTTGGATTTTCACCTGTGTCATGATAGCTACAAACAAGCATGGCATGTCGCCAACTTCTTTTATTATGTAGACATATTTAAAGGGATTTATCACATACAATGTGGGTTTATCTAACTACCATAATGAAACTATGCTTTTAAGAGTTATTTCCAATAATTTGTTAAATGTAATTGTTGACTACATTTCCCAGTAGTTAGGTACTTTACTTAATAAATAGTTTTTGTAGTGTAATGTATTTCAATGCAAAATTAGTAGATTGCAATAATGAGTTAGACCTTATTAAATAAGGTGTTTGATTGAGTCAAACAAGTAGTTATATATATTATCTATGTAACTAGTTTTTGGTGTGATGTTATAGGGAAACCCTTCTCAACTCCAATTGCATTGTAGGAGTGGAATTTAATGTTACAAATCACCAATGGGAGAAGATACATGGCAGTATTATAAGAGATAGATTTAGGAGAAGATGGAGGTTTTCATTTCCCAGTTGGATATGGTTGATATCAAGCCTAAAATATTCAAGTTTACTTGGAGCAACCAAAGGGTTGGCCCTGAACACATTTCTACAAGATTGGATCAATTCCTAGTAGGGAGCGATCGTTTAGTTTAGAAAATTTCTCCCTCTTCTTTTCATTTTGCCTCGGGTGGCTCTGACCATTTCCCAATAAGACTTCTTTTAGAGTTGGAATATTTAAAGGGTACCATCCCATTTTGTTTTAACTCTCTATGGATGAATGACAAGGATTTTAATCCACTAGTGCATCAGGCATGACCAAGCTAGGTTATTTGTTCTCCTATCTTCATACGAAAGAAGAAAATCAAGGGCTTAAAAGAGGAAATAAAAAAGTGGGTGAAGGAAAGGTCCAAATCTCAGAAAAGGAAAGTCGGGTAGGTCAAATCTAATCTAGAGGGAATCCTTTAGAAATGTAAGAGGCTCTGGTGGCTAAGCATTTTCTTACTAAAGAGTGAAAAGTATTCCAAGAATTATGTGGGAAATTAAAGGAATAAGAGGAGATATGGCGACTGAAATCAAGAAGTTTGTGGCTGAAATTAGGAGATTAAAATACTAGTTGCTTCCACAAAGAATAAAAGAATAGGAAATGGAAAAATATAATCAAGTTTATGAAGCTCAATGGAGATATTATTTCAGATTTGGATAAAATAAAGGATGTTGCTTTTAATCACTTTTATTCCTTATATAAAGATTATGGATATGCTCCTATAGATTTAATGGAAGAATTTTTAGGCCATATTCCCTATCTAGTTTCAGACTTAGACAACATCAAGCTTTTGCTCTCTATCATGGAAGAAGAAATTTGTAAGGTGGTTTGGTCCTTAGATTTGGATAAAGTTCATGGTCCTGATGGATTCATAAGACACTTTTATCTAAAATTTTGGAACACAATCTGATTAAAATGGTGGATGTCATCTAAAATTTGACCAAATGGGGGGTGCTCTCGGTTCGTCCTTCCTTGCTCTAGTTCCTTAATATGTAAGGCCCTCTTCTTTCTCTCACTTCATACATATTTCTCTTTATAATTTCTCATATAATATTATTACAAATATTATTTCTCAAAGACTCATGCCTTTTCTTCCCAATCCAAATTTTGAAAATCAAGGAGGGTTTGTTAGTAAGAGGCATTTAATCTACAACTTTGTTTTAGTACAGGAAGCCATACACTCCAACAAGTCCAAAGGCGACAAAGGGATGGTAACAAATTCATATATGGCTAATACCTTTGATCATGTGCATCATTATTTTCTCTTTGATTTTTAAAGAAAAATGGGGTTCTCTTCTATTTTTATATCTTGGACGAATGCTTATATTTATGAGACTTGGATTCCCCTCATTGTTAATGGATATGTGATTGGTTTCTTTTAAGCTTCCAAGGTTCTCAAGAAGGGGTGCCCCCTCCCTCCCATTCTTTATATTATCATGGATGAATCCTTTAGTAGGAAGCTAGAATTTGAATGAAGATGTCACTCCCTCCCTAGAATCTAATTCTCATAAGGTATAAAGAGAAAAAATAGCACCTAGTTCACTGATGACATAATCCTTCTTAGCGGTGCTTCTTGAATTATAACATCATGCTTCATATCTATTTTTGAATTTATAAATGAAGGTAAAAGACATTTGTATTCTTGGAATGTTAGCAAACTATCGCATGGAGAGATATTAAGAATTTCGTGGATAGTAGGAATGTATGATGGGATGAATTGCAGATATTTTGGCTTGCCCACGTGTCTCAAAATGTTCCCTCATCCTTCTTAGGTTCATGTTATTGACAATTTTAATTCCAAATTTTAGCAATGGTGGGATCATTAGCTAAATTTGGATGGAATAATAATTCTAGTTCAATATGTCCTTTTAGCCCTTCATATATTCCAGTTCTCAACTTTGTTGGCCCCCATCTCAGTAATGCAATAGATGGCTTAAGAACTTGGATGGTTTCTTTGGAGAGGAGGTAACACAAACTATAAAAATTTTCATATGGTGAATTAAAAGGTATTTATGCTTTTAAAATCCATGGGAGGGCTAGGAATAAGAGACACCCTTTTAATGAATATAGCCCTTGGGGAAAACCTAGATTAGCAGTTGATCATATGGAATAATGATTGGTGGAAATAGGTACTTCATAAAAAATATCTTAATGGGGTGAGAGAATATTGTATTCATCATATCCATCACAATAGAGGTAGATCCAAAATATGGAATAAATGACGTTGGCTTATATTCCTCTAATTATATCTAGGTTGACTTAGATACCAGGAAATAGGAAATCAATAGATTTTTGGATTGAGGGATTATGGGAAATACTCCTTTGGGCTCAAATCCCGTATTTCATCCCCTACATAATTGGCTGATTTCCCAATATAAAATATCTCTATGGATATCTCCTCTTGGTAATTTTTAAAGCATTTGTTGAGTTGGGTCTGGGGTAACATTTTGGGTCACTTGTTAGTATTTACGGATCTCTCAAATCCACTCTTATTGGATGTGCTCCTTCCTCCTTGTTAGATTGAGACTCCCAGGGTTTTTTGGATGTGCTCCTTCCTCCTTGTTAGATTGAGACTCCTAGGGTTTGTTGGATGTGCTCCTTCCTCCTTGTTAGATTGAGACTCCCAGGGTTTGGAAAGGGATTTGTATTCTATTAAAAGGGGTTATCAATGTTTGATAATTCCTTATTATAAACCTCCCTCTTCTCATATTTGGGCCTTTATTTGGAGCTCAGACTACCTCCAAAAAATAATACTTTTTGTTGGAAATTAGGTCATAGGAATATCCTAATAGTTGAGAATTTATTGAAAAGGGGAATTACTGGACCTTCTTGTTGCGCCTTGTGTAGGCACATTGTTGAAAATATAGATCATATCTTCTCATAATTCTCTTTCTCACTTGAAGCCTAGGAGTTATCTTATTTCAATTAAAATCAAGGGTAATGTGGTATTCCTCGCTGCAATACTTGGGATAATGAGGAAAATGTTATAATGGATCTTTTGCAAAGAAAAAATTAATGAAGAGAATCTAGGAAGCATTGCCTAAATATGTATGTTGGAAAATTTGGTTAGCTAGATATTAGAATTTTTTCAAGATGAAAGGGAGGATGTGATTAGGACGATAGGATCGGCTTCTTGGAGAATATTTTTAGGCTAAGAAAATAAATGACCAAGATCAAAAGTTGGATGGGGAGGAATCAAAATGGATTAAATTTTATGATACAAAGTGGGATATTGGGGAGAGATAGAAAGTAAGATTATCCAAGAAGGAATTTGATTAATGGCTCTTGGAGCATAAACATTTATTCTTAACCTTTGATGGAGTAGAAAAGGAAACCATGGGTGGTAGGAGAGGGGGTGTTATTGGGAAATCTAGTGTCTATGCAGAGCTGCTAGTCCCACTAAGACGGGTAGCTATCTTAGAAACAAACAGATTAAAGTTACTTTCATTTTCCTTTATGAGAAGTAGATAGGAGAGGATCAAAGAATACCAACCTCGATCTTTCGCTTGGTTCTTTGCTTGTCCCTTCTCCTCACCGACAGGTCTTTGCCACTTCTCCCTTGACCACTCCGCTTCAAAGAGTACCTGTAAAGTCAAAGCAGCATAATACCTTCAAAGTGCAGAGATCTACAATCATAAACAATATAGGACCAGATATATATTGACCACACAAATGCATATACTATTAGACATATAAGAATGTGGAGGAAAACTTGAATAACTTTATTGATATAAAGATTAGAAGAGAGGATTACAACCCATTGTTCTGACCCAATGTCATCCTCCCAGCATGAAAGCCTTTCTTCACCTCATGAAAAGCTTAGACCACCCAACACTATGATATTCCACTAGGAAACCAACAACACTTCCTTACAAGATACAAAATTCCAGCCTCTGGATCTCTATGATGAGGGATCCATATATAGATGATTGCAGGGGGGTGAGTCAGCTTCTAGGATTTTGATTACTGTCCTCTCTCTGATAGTTCTTGATTCCACTTGGAGATTGATGATATCTTACTCATCCCTAGGCAAATTTAGAGAGGCAAGTGTCACAGGAGAAGTTTCTAGAAGATTCCATGACGATCCACCTTGCAAACTGTCTCTGCCATTTGTCTACTCTCACCCATTGCACCCTACAGAAGGGCTTTCCAGTATGCATCGCACCCTTTACACTGAGCAGGTGAGATGCATCGCACCCTTTGCACTGGGCAGTCTGTATGGTCCAGCTTTGACCAGTTCTGAGTAGTTTTCTTGTGGAGAACTTATGGGAGATGATGTAATCAGTTGACCTTGTTCCTTTAGGGTGTGAAGCAACACTTTTAGGGATTAGGAGCCCTTGGTTTATGGACATGTATGATTGGGGTTGCATTGCCCAAAAATGTCTATAACAGTTGCCCCCTAAAGCATGAGGTCGATAATCTTTTTGATGTCAGGTGAAATGCTTTATCATGAGGATCCGAAGTTTTTTCAATCTGGAAGGCGACCTATAATAAGATACAATACAATACATTATCTTCATAATATTTTTCATGATCTAGCTAATGTGGGCATTCCCATGCTCAGCTTTATAAATTCATTTTCATGTACATAAGACAGACAACCGTCTGTGTGGCAGACTGATGATTCTGATAGAGCCATCATCCTTTGATTCGGATGATCATCTGTGCAGAATGATGCATATTTGATGTCTTTATTTTCCTGAATATATCGCAACCCAAATGGATGAAACTAGATCTGAGGTCTTCAAACTTGTCCAATCTTCACTTGGAGCACAAGTCGATCCATGTGAAAGATGTTCTAGAGTCGAACATGGAAATACATCGCTTGATTACCAACCAATGATGTAAGTTGTTAACAGGCGCAAGAGGAATCACCGATAATGATGATGACCCTCAAGGTACTACAGTACAATTCGCGTGGTGTGAAAAAGGGACTTGGAATCGAACACCACACAAAATCTTTCGGTCGAAGGACATTGATGTAAACCTGTCACCGGAAGTGAGAAACTTGCCATTGAGGCATGCAAGCTTCAAAGTACTGAAAGGGTTGTTCCTAAGTCAACTTCTTGGATAATGAGCTGATGTCGACAAGAAGCGACCCGTCGTAGGAGGGCCTTAATGAATCCCACATCTATGACACGGAACGGAGTAAATGATTTTGGAGGTGAAAACGATCTGATGATACAGGGTTCAGGGTGGTAGTCATGAAAGAATGGAGCGTGAATGTATTGCAGCGGATGAGACACAGGTGAATTATCTGAGCGACTTCTCTTGAACATACCAGTGACACTGACATGGATTGGTAGCGTTAACCCCAAATATGGATGGTGTGATGGACCAATGGTGATATGACTGGTGAACGGAATAACCCAACCCGACTCAAACGTGGAGTGAAAGTGTCATGTTCAAGAGCGACTTGCTACCAATAAATTTTCTTCAAGTTTTCTTCCCAATTTTTCCCCAATCATTGCTGCCCAGTACCTCTTTATTTTTATCAAGCTTGAGGAGGATAACATATGCTTGTTCTACAATTTTCCCTTCGAGCAAACCCATCGCTATGTTTTAACGAGCCTAGCGATAGTGAAACTCGTTCTTGTCTGCTATGGACAAGTTTGTCGCTATTAGGTTTTAACGAGTTTAACGACAAAGGTAACTCGGTCCTTTTCAATTTTAGAGAGCCTGAAAAGGGGCATAAATGAAACTCCGATGATCCTTTTTCGTCATATAATCCCTTAAGTCCGAAAAAATATAAAATAATACGAAAGGGATGAATTTTCGATAATTTTAACGAGCCGAACAAAACAAGCGCTCGATTTTTTTGTGTAATAATCCCTCAGGTCCAAAAAGATTAAAATCTAGAGGAGGGATAGCACTCCCGGTAGCTTTAACGAGTTGGAGAGGCCAACTGCTCGGCAATCTTTTTATATTTTATGAGTTAGATGAAAAGAGCTTAAAGGAGACTCGTCTTTTGAGGAATGAGTGATAATTTCGGGTAGCATCTGATTCCAGGTAAGGTTTGGAATTTTCCAATCACGGCAGTGTCACTAGGATGGCTAATAGGATCACTCTTCGCAGTTGTTCCTAAAAAAGGGTAAAAAATCAAATGGAGGCGTATGATCGGCCAAAACAGAGTGGAGGTGATGATGAGAACACGACCAAGGCTCAGGAGCTGATGATAATACATTCACAATGGTTATTTACCGGAGATTGGTTCATTTTTTAATGAGCTTAAACTCTGGGGAAACATTTGCTCATTGTTTAGGTTTAATTTTTAACGAGCTTGAACTTCACATAAAAACTGCTCGTGCCAGTCGTATAATAAGGATGTCTCATCGATAGATTCCATTTTTATAGAGCTTGCACCTTTCGAAGCTATGCTCCGCTACCTTTTGTATGCAAGCTAGGAACGACCAACTACGCTCCTCTATTTAACTACCAAGATCACTACCAAGGTTAGGTAGGAAAATTTTTCCTTTACTTTGTTGGTGCCATCTGGCCCCTGCGAAGATGAACGGTCGACTCGACCACTCACCCGACTTAGGCAGTTGAAGTCAGCGGAACCATAGAGTTAGCATTATGTTGGTCGCTTTTCACTTGCTCACAAAAGGTTTGCATGCCCCCAGGTATAGTGAAGTAAAGTTTCTAGGTTACCATTTAGAAGTTCTCGCGTTCACAAGATAGTTTCCATCCACACAGCAGACAGAAACACTTCCTTGGCTTAGTCCATTTGGACAAAGGCTCCAATCACCTAACCTTGACGAAGGAATCTTATCCCGGTCTAATCCCATTTTCCTATACGGACAGGTGTCGAACCAGTCATATATCCTTCACGGAAACTTACCCTATACCCAGAGTTTCCCTGCCGAAGTAGACTAGGGTGCATGCCCCCTGGGTTTCAGTCATGTCCCCCCGAATTACTCGCGTTCTTCAAGTGGATGGAATGGAGATTGATGAGACATTCCTTGAGTGAAAAGACCATTTAGGGATGGAATTTGTTGGGCCCCTACACTAATTAGTATAGGGGCCCAAAAGAATTTGACTATTAGCTATGTGTGAGCTGGGGAACGAAAGCTGGTCTACGAGCTGGACCACTCGGCCTTCATGCGGAAAACACATTACTCTAAAGAGTGAGGAGACAATGGCTCCCATGCTATAAATATAGTCACGCCCAAGGAGTAGATTATAATCTAGAGGTCCTTGGACTACCATTACGTTCATATAAGCAATTTTCCTTCTCAACGTTATAGGTACATTGGGAAGGATCCCTAACGGTCGACTGGTTCCTTTGTCGAAGCCTGTCAGATTTCTCATCTCAGGCAGAAGCAATGGCGAACCAAGCGCTTTCCAAGCAGTTGAGGAAAGGATACTCACAAAAGCCCCTTCATCTATGATGGTACCAACCATGACCATTTTGTAAGCTTGTACAATGATTTGGAATGGTACACTAGCTGGTAAACGGGGTCTGCCTAGTAGATTCCAATCGAAGGAAACAACTAGGTTGCTTGGAGGTGGGACCAAATAGATGGCCGGATATGACTCTGATGAACTTCCTTCCTGTGGTAAAGGAATGGGTAGATTTCCCCCATGTTCATCGGAGTCTGTGTTTACGAAAAGAATTTGAACGGTGTCGTTCTCATTCTCTTCGGTGATTGTATCATCTGAAGATGGACCTTCCGAAGACAAGACCGGGTCGACTGTCACCTCAACCTTTTGAATTTCGTTTGTTATGGATTCAGTGGGTTTATCTTCAATGACAGATGCTTCTACCGACCACAATGGTGTGTCGGTCGGATTTTCAACTAGTGATGGACTCGGTAAGAGTTTCTTATATCCAGGAGGAAGCTATAGCAGTGAAGCAGGATGGTTATCGTAGACTCTTTTAGCTTCGTCTAGGAAGGAACAACGGTGGACGACGTGATCGCCTTCACACAGTTTACAAGGAAATTTACATTTCCTTTTCTGTCCAAATGCTTCGCTTTCACTAGTTGATGGTGTAATTTCAACATGATCTTCAAAGGTTGATGACACCGGATTGTGCAATCGAGGAGACCAATCCCTTAAGATCTGAGGGATGCAAGGAAAATCTCGATGATAGTGGTCTCCTTTGCAAATGACACATGGAGATTTAGGCTTGGATGGTGTAGTGTGTGGATTTTCACTAGACGATGCCCGATTACCCCTTTTCGCCTTTGGCTCCTTCTTCTTCTTCTCTTTCTTCTCCTTCCCCTTCTTCTCCTTCTTAGTTACTTGATTTTTGGCTTTACCAGCTTCATCAAGCGAAGAGGAAGGAGGAGAGGGAGAATCGGACGAAGTAGAAGGTTGGGGGGTAGCTTTAGTATCATCTAGTTGTTGACTTGATTGTTCAGGAATCACGGTGTTCTGAATGACAGAGGTCGAGAAGAGCCATATTGGAAAGCCAATCGTCAATCCTGGAAGCGAAAATGTGGCCATATGAGGTGCACCAACATCTCCCCGAGAGGAGAAAGGACTAGGATTTCCTCCAAGGGGAAATCCTTGGTTGGTGGACTCCATTATCCTCAACCTAAGACCAATGCGGGAATGGTGATATTATTCCGATTAAATAAATTTTAGACGCTTTGACACAACTTGTTTTTTCAATTTTTAAGAGTCAAGAAAAAACAAAAGATGACTCTAGTCGCCTTCGATTTTTAATGAGCCTGAAGTGAAAAGTGCTCAGATGGACCTTTTTCTTTAAGGAGTCTAAAAAGGAACAAAAGAGACTACTCTAGAAATCTAGACAGAGGGATTACCAAACCAATCGCAAAACTGCAGAATACTTTTTACAGTACGGTAGTCAATCTTCCCGAATGTTGTGTTCAGTGCATTGCGATCGATAGGGCGGCAGACACGGCTTCCTATGGATAAAGGATATAGCCTATTGTGGTCTCCCAATATATACTCGACGGTACGTGGGAGCACAATTCCGTACTCGCACTTGTCGTCTCAAAGAGGAGGAATCACCCAACCAACAATGAAAGAGATAGTTACCAGGCTTTACGACATTGGAATACGTCTCTAGCCTAGACTTCTAGATGTTGTGTGTTAGGTTCCAAAGCATTTTTATGTTCATTGAATCTATTTTACAGTTAATCTTTCTTAAGAAATTTCCCTTTCAGGTTCACCGCGTGATGTGGATATACAATTCCTAAAATGCAACCTAAGATGATAAACAATCGTTTAATCTTCTTTTTGCAATGAAAATCCTAGCTACTAAAGAAAGAATGATGATATTCTTTCAACATAGAGTAGAGAGCACACACTAGATGCACTATCCTAAATCGAACCAACAAGCAGTCTAAATGCAAATGCACATGCATGTATTTGTTTTCAGCTTTCTTAATGTGTGAATGACAAGAAGAATGCTAAGTACAAATCTGAATTATCTTTTCAAAGCAACAATACTAACAAATTTCTCTTCAAAAAAGAAAGGAAGATAACGACGACACTTTGCGACTTTGAATTGAAAATTGCTTTCGACACTTGAAAAACTACTAATCCAAATCAAATACAAGAGTAACTGTATAATCAACCATCAAGAACAATAGAATTCTTTTCTTTGACTGAAAACGATGCTTGCGACACTTCCAAATCAAAAGACGACAGTTTGATTATGCTAATTTTTGTAAAAGAGAACTGTAAATGGTGCACAATACATAAAAACATTCACAATTCTTTGTACTATGGAGGTGGAATCATGCAAAGGAAGGGAGTTTCCATAGTGGTATACTGATCACAGACAACAAAACTCCTGAATAAAGCTGAAGAGAGTGAACACAGAAACCAAAATCTGAGAGCAGAAGAGGTCTTATCTGATCAGTGCACCTGCAACACAGGGAAAGTGCGATGCAGCGCACCTACTACACATGGGAGGTGCGATGCATCTAGATTCCCAAGAGGAGAAAGTGCGATGGTCTAGGGACGAGACTTCAACTTGGTTCTTGGTCACAGTTTGTAGCTTAGTTCAGGGATTTAAGTCGAGCTAATGATAGTCAATAAATAGAAATCACAGGGGCTAATCTAATTAGGTTACTAGAGCCACCACTAGAGCAATTAGGATGTTTGCAAATCAATTGTTCAGTTTATAAACAAAACCTAGAGAAAAATTGAAGTAGCATTGATCTACTTTGCACTTGCATAGCAAATGCAGTTCGAAGGCTAGCTGTCTTAACTTGTGGCTCCATCTGTAAGTTTATAAAGCAAACAAGTATAGACAAGCAAACAAGCTATTCGCTCCCCAGTGGAATCGCCATTTTGTTATCGGGAAATCTAGTGTTTATGCAGAGCTGCTAGTTCCACTAAGACGGGTAGCTATCTTAGAAACAAACAGATTAAAGTTACTTTCGTTTTCCTTTATGAGAAGTAGATAGGAGAGGATCAAAGAATACCAACCTCGATCTTTCGCTTGGTTCTTTGCTTGTCCCTTCTCCTCACCGATAGGTCTTTGCCGCTTCTCCCTTGACCACTCCACTTCAAAGAGTACCTGTAAAGTCAAAGCAGCATAATACCTTCAAAGTGCAGAGATCCAAAATCATAAACAATATAGGACTAGATATATATTGACCACAAAAATGCATATACTATCAAACATACAAGAATGTGGAGGAAAACTTGAATAGCTTTATTGATATAAAGATTAGAAGAGAGGATTATAACCCATTGTTCTAACCCAGTGTCATCCTCCCAGCATGAAAGCCCTTCTTCACCTCATGAAAAGCTTATACCACCCAACACTATGATATTCCACCAGGAAACCAACAACACTTCCTTACAAGATACAAAATTCCAACCTCTGGATCTCTGTGATGAGGGATCCATATACAGATGGTTGCAGGGGGGTGAGTCAGCTTCTGGGATTTTGATTAGTGTCCTCTCTCTGATAGTTCTTGATTCCACTTGGAGATTGATGATCTCTTACTCATCCCTGGGCGAATTCAGAGAGGCAAGTGTCACAGGAGAAGTTTCTGGAAGATTCCATAACGATCCACCTTGCAAACTGTCTCTGCCATTTGTCTACTCTCGCCCATCGCACCCTACAGAAGGGCTTTCTAGTATGCATCGCACCCTTTACACTAAGCAAGTGAGATGCATCGCACCCTCTGCACTGGGCAGTCTGTATGGTCTAGCTTTGACCAGTTCTGAGCAGTTTTCTTGTCGAGAACTTATGGGAGATGATGTAATCAGCTGACCTTGTTCCTTTAGGGTGTGAAGCAACACTTTTAGGGACTTAGGAGCCCTTGGTTTATGGACATGTATGATTGGAGTTGCAGTGCCCAAAAATGTCTATAACAGGGGGATAATTTTTTTCCATGAGATTCAAGGATAACATAGGTATGCTTGGGTTTAGGTCACATTTACAACAACATTTCTAAAGCCTATGCCTTATATTAGGGTTTGAGGAAAATTTTGAATTTGGGAATTCAGGAGGTGATTGTTTTCATGATTCCTTGAATATAATCTGTTGATTTTTGTGTTGCATCAAGAGGTATTCCATATTTTCTAAAAGAATCTCCAAGTCAACCTAAGAAAATTAAAATAAAAAAATTATTTTTTAGTGCAATTTGGCCCAAAAAAATTCAAGTTGTCATTCCCAATGAAGGGACATGTCCCTTTGTGTGTCACACCCATTTCAACAAGTATAAATAGAAGATATGATGTCTCATTTTATTCACCAGTGGTGAAGAAGGTATGATCTATTTTATGAGGCCTATTTCTCTTTCTTGGACAACCGCACTTGTGGGAAAGGAGGACACTTTTAACTATATTTGGCTGAGTTGTTTGACCAAGCATTGATTTTTATATTGACCGAGTTTATCTAGTTTTGACCAAACTATTTGATTGGGAATTGGATGTAGAACATGCACAAATTTGATTGTAGTTGGCCGCAGGAGTTACAAGGACAAATTTGACCATAGTTAACTGCATGAGTCAGAGGGAAAAATTTGACCACAAAGTTGACTACAGGTATGAGTTTGACTAGGTTGGTTTGATGACAGATTTAGGGAAATTTGACTAGCATTGACTTATGATTATTTTAGACAATTTTACCAACCCTTACTTGCTAGAGTTTGACCAGATTTGTTCGCTATTTTGACTTGGGTATTGGCACAGATTTCTAGGCATATTATTTATTTGTAAACCTTTCTAAAGAATAATTTCTCCTAAGAAAATTTGATAGGTTTTCTCCCAAGTTGGGTTTCCTAGGGTAAAAATATTATCTCTATTGTGCATGGTTGTCTCTTTATGATATTTATTATTTCACTGCATTTACTATTGATATTTTATATAATTGCTTAATAATATCAATGACATGAGATAAAAAAATTTGAAACTCATTAGGTAGTAATTATCAAATCTAAAGATTGGTTTCAACTATGCATCTTGTAGAAAATCTAGAATTCATAGCATTATTGAAAGAGCAACCACTGAACTCAACCTAAGAGACAAGTGTTCTGCAACTTGACTAGATTTCTGATCTCTTGCCAAATGATGCCAAGTCTTAGAAAGGAAGACAAATTGAATAGTGCTGCCAATCTTCTGAAGGAATCTATTCCAGAGCCAGAGGGAGCTGAGGAGAAATTCTTTATCTCTACTCTCTCAAGCATTCTTACCAATAGCAGCGATATCTAGATGATGGACAATGGTGGTTTTAGGCACATGATTGGTTTTTCGATATGATCTGACAAATTTATAGAGAGGGATTCAATATTATAGGTGGAACTTGGAGTGAATGCTAAGTATGCAGTAAAAGGACATGGAACAACTTTACTTCCAGCTAGAGTTTGGAGACTCTCTACACATGAGAAAAGTTTCAATTTGCACCAAGATTGAATAAGAATTTGTTCATTGTCTCAACATTGTAAGATAGAGGTTATAAAGTTGTAGTTTGGAAGGGCTTCCTCAGTCAAGTCTGAGGTCATCTTGTAGACAATAAAAATTAGGTTTTTGGGATAGGGCAAGGTGTTCCTTGACTGATCAGGTATCAGAAAAATCTATGTTTGATTAGATACATAGATCTAACATGTTGCAGAACCATTCTAAGGAAACTTGACACAAAAGAAGAACAAGTTTTTGAGGTTAGATAATGGAGAAGAGTATACTTTGAAGGACTTCAATGGTTTTTATGCAAGGAGAGAGGATCAAGAGGGAGTTGGAAGTCCCCTACAACCCTTAGTAATTTCTTCCTTAATTAAGAGATACACACTTCCTATTTTTCTCCCTTAATTTTTATTATTTTTATTTTTTGGTTAGCCTTTTGTCCTTGTATTTTTATTGGCTATGATTTTTCTGCCATGGCCACATAAATGGAGTTTTGCATAAAGGAAGAATGGGTATATTTTTCATATTTTGAGGAGATTCAGTATGATGGATTGTTAGCCCATGGCTACACCTATGGTGACCAATCTAAAGAAATGAGTGATTTCACTCTAGATTAAGATTTGGCGGATCCCACGATGTATATGCAGTTGATTGGATTTGGTTAACACTAGGCCTGATATTTGTTTTGCAATGAGAACCTTGAGCCAGTTTATGGTTGGGCCAAGGCATGTACATTGGGTTGCGTGAAGCATGTGTTGAGGTACTTACGTGGTACAATTGGATATGGTTTGGGATATGTCTTAGGTGGTGAAGTGAGGTTGTAAGGATATACATATTTAGATTGGGCTAGGAGTGTAAAGGACTGAAATAACACCTTAAGGTGTTTCTTCAGCTAGGGATTAGCAATGATATCTTGGTTTAGTAGGAAAGTAGACTTTTGTCATGCTCAATACAGTAGAGGAAGAGTATATTGCAGCGAGTGTCACAAGTCATGAAGAGTATGGTTTTGGAAGCTTCTTGCCAAACTATTTGATCAGGTCACTTCATTTGAGACATGGTGAAAAGAGGAATAATGAGGCTCCAATAGATATACACAGACAAGTAGATTGCGGACATTATCACCAAGCCTATGTCTAGAGCGGAGTTTGTATACTTTAGAGATAATCTTGGTGTGATGCATAATGTCTCCCTCATTGAGAGGGAATGTTGATGTCTTTGCAGGATTGGGTAGACCATCTCTTGAGATTCCAAAAATACTTGGTTGAGTCATGTTGATTTGACTAGGGGAGATGGATACATTCACCTTAGATGTAAAAGGACTTGGTTGGGTCATGTTGATTTGACCATGGGTGAATGGCCTAGGGAAATTGCAGGATTGGGCAAATCTTCTCTTGAGAAGCCAAAATGTCTTGGTTGGGTCATGCTAATTTGACTAGAGGATATAGATGCAATTCACCTGAGAAGCCATAAAATACCCTTGTTGGGCCATGCTAATTTGGCCAAGGGTGAATGGTTTAGGGGGAAATCCTCTCTTAAGAAGCCATAAAGAACTTTGGACGGGTCATACTGATTCCAACAAAGGAGATTGATACATTTACCATGAAAGAAATGAAGGGATTTGTCTAGGCCATGCTGATTTCACCAACGATACATAGCCCAAGATATTCAGATTGCTTACTCTAGGATGGAGTGATCTATAAACGTGCACGTGAGGAGTCACATTGCCTACTCTAGGATGGAGTGATCTGTATATGTGCATGTGAGGAGTTACACTTCCTAATTTAGGATGGAATTATTTATAAGCATGCATCAACATAGCAAGTTCATGAACTTTTCTTGTGGAGGAGGAATTTCAATTGAAGGGAAATCCATTGCAACTAAGAAGAATACCTCCCTTGCTAAGAAGGAGCGTTGATTTTTTTGTAGCATCGAGAGGTATTCTCACTTTATTAGAGGAATATCTAAGTTAGCCTAAGAAAATTAATCATAATAAAATTATTTTTGAGTGCAAGTCACCCTAGAAAAGTCAAATCATCCTTCCCAATGAAGGGACATGTCCCTTGGGGTGTCACACTCATTTCGACAAGTATAAATAGAGGATATGATGTCTCATTTTCTCCACTAACAAAGAAGAAAGTAAAATATGTTTTATGAGGCCTATTCTGTCTCTTGGACAATTGCATGTGTGGGGAAGGATGACACTTTTGACTATCTTTGACTGAGCAGTTTGACCAAGCATTGATTATTTTGTTGTCTAAACTATTTGAATAGCCATTGACTACATAACACACATGAATTTCACCACATGAGTTGTGGGGTTGAATTTGACCCTAGAGCTAACCACAGGTCTGATTTTGACCACATATTTTAGGCAGCTTGACCAACAATGACTCCTAATTATTTTGGATAGTTTGACCAACCTTGACTTGCTGGAGTTTGACCAGATTTGTCTAGTATTTTGACCTGGGTAATGACACAAATTTCTAGACAAATTATTAATTTGTAAACTTTTCTAATGAATAATTTCTCCTAAGAAAATTTGTTGGGTTTTCTACCAAGTTTGGGTTTCCTAGGGTAAAAATATTTTCTCTATTTTGCATGGTTGTCTCTTAATGATCTTTACTATTTTTGCTACATTTACGAGATTTTCTATGTATAATTGCTTAATTATATTTGTGGCATGAGATAAATTGTTTGAAGATCATTAGGTAGTAATTATCAGATCAGGAGATTAGTTTATATTTTGAATCTTATAAAAAAATCAACATAATTCACCTTTTGTACTAAATATATCCTGCATCAAATACAAGGTTAAGTCATATTTTCAAGCGGATTTATCAGTTGTATTAGTATATCCCAAAGAAGAAATTTCTCCATGTTCTCATATCAAACAACTCCAAGGTTGATCACATGGCTAATTTGGGGTCAAGGCTAAATCAAGGTGAACTTTGGTGGCAAGGGAAAAAGGGGTATGTCCCCTTTCCTTAATAGGGGCAAAAGGGTGGATGCTTTGTAAATTTTGTTTTTTGTTAGGTCAGTATTCAGAAATGTACAAGTGGAATATTGTAGCATTTTGTTCAAAATCTTCAAGGTCAGAATTATGTAGATGGTCATTGATACATACTCCATTCTGACCATGTCCACTGGTTTCAAATTGCTTATGTAAATCATGTATCTAAATTAAGCTTTAGCTCAATGTCTTTTAATATAATAGTTATTCTTGGTTTTTTTTTTAATGATTACACTAAATCAAGTGGGAAAGTGAGTTAAGAATTATATGGAGATTTAGTTGAAAAATCAAACATAACCAACTTTCATATATCTTATGTCTATGAAGGAAAATGAGCAATTATCTAGGAAGTTACTAAAATTCAAGTAGAAGTTAAGCATAACATAAAACAAAAAAACAAAAAAAAAAACAAAAACAAACAAAAACAAAAACAAAAAACAAAAAACAAGACAAAAAACAAAACAAAACAAAAAACAAAACAAAAACAAAATAAAACAAAACAAAACAAACAAAACAAAACAAAAACAAAAACAAAAAACTGTGAGTGGTATCTCGATGTTGAATCCATTACATGCAAATCAAATTTTTAGAGTAATAACACACTAGAGATGTAACATGTAATGTCTCATGTAAGATAATTCTTAGAGTAGTTTGGTGATACAGGGGGTTTTGCTAGTGTTGATAAAGCACAATAACATTTATAACACCTTATTCATTGGATTTTTAATGAAATTGTGATAGGAAATCAACATTTTGGTGACATCCATTATAAATTGTTGCTAAAAAAATGAAGGTAAACAATATTTGGGAGTTATATGATTGAAGGTGAGCTGTCCCCAGTAAAAACCAATTGCATGTAATATACTTGTAATATAAACTAGTTGTCTATATTTACTAATATATTAGTGTATAATAATTGTGCATATACCATGGACCAATTTTTTTTCATCAAATAGAATGGTGAAATTATTTTCATTAAACATAATAGTATAAATGTCACAAAATTAAAGCTATGAATATAACATGGATTGATCCGGACTTACGCAGGAACGCAACAAAATACATATATAAACATAAACATAGAGATTCAATAAGAATAAAACTTCATTTCATTAATATCAAAGAACTGAAATATGCTTACATACAAAATGGAAATAAACTAGCTCGGGTGACGGTAGCTGTTATGAAACCAGCTCACAAAAAGATAGAAATAGATCAACGACTTAGAAATCAGCCTCTTCGAGGGGGCAACCTCCTTTACATTACACAAATTAACAATTCTTGGATGATACAAATGACAAAACCTCCTTTATATATATAGGAGTCTAAGTGGTCACAATATAACCAAAGCCGACCTAACAATAACAATATAAGGGAATAAAAATAACAATAGTGGGCTTCTATGGGGCACAATAATAACAATATGGGAACAATAGGGTCACAACAATAACAATAAGGGATACAATGACAATAATAATGGGGGAATCACTAGTATTATAGGGACCTAACAGTAGCTTATCCCTGAGAAGAGATGTGTCGAATACATGCCTCTGAACTTTGTTACAATGAGGCTCAAAGGCCTATTTATCATTGAGAAATAATGGAAAACCATAAACATCCAAAAACTTAACCCTAGGAGATGAAGCACCAAAACTATGGGACTCGTTGGGGTAAATTGGTACATCAACTTCACAGGGTTGTAACTTTGGCATACAATCTCTGTTTGACGCATATGATACCTCATTAGAAATATATTTCTTAGTACTACAACTTCAGACTATAAATTTTAGCAAAAGACTCATGTTTACCCATTTTCCAAAAAAATGTCGTTTAGGGCCTCAAAACGGATCCAGAATTTTAGGACCCGAAAAACTGCCAAAAATAGTAAATTGTTCTATAATTAAGGAAATTGAAATTGTGCTATAATTAAGGAAACTGAAAGAAACAATGGTGGGGGTCCAAGTGGAATAGGTGGGTGGCCACCAATATCCACTTGGACCAGTCCTCCCCCCTTAGGAAACAATGGCCCCCATTGCGTTGAGTGCCTCCATGAGATGGAGAAATTTCTGCTGAACTTGGTCCCTAGTGAAGTACTTGCCTTGGTGTAGGAGTTGACCAACTTTGACAACCCGATATAATTGGATCTTCTACTGGAGAGTGTTCTTGATATATGTGTCCATGATCCGATCAGTTTTAGCCTGTTCCATTTAGTCTGGGTTTAGCTTTTTTGGTGTGAGTTGTTCTACAATGTCTCTTGTGTCTAGTAATGGTGGAAAGTATGGTTGAAGGAGGTCCACATTGAACATGGTGTGCAGGCCAAGGAATGGTGGGATGTTGAGATCGAAAGCATTGTCTCCTACAACCTTGGTGATGGTTTATGAACCATATCAGAATGGGCAAAGCTTGCAGTTGGGCCCAACGAGGCACTCCTTTTGCAAATGTAACCAAACTTTGTTGCCCACCTGGAAATTGTGCGGCACTCAATTTTGATCATGACATTGCTTGTACTTAGCTTTGGATCTGTCTAATATGTCATGGACCTGCTGGAGGATGTGTTAAATGCACTTAATGAAGTCGTTAGCCCTATCAGCTTCGGACTGGACATGAGCTAAATCTACTTGAGTAGCTGCAAATGGTATGACTACATTAGTGGGACATAATGGATGGAATCCCAACCCCACCTCAAAGTGGATTTGCCCATTTCAGTTATGGAGAGCTCTATTGTAGTTGTGCTAGACATAGGGGAGGCTTCCATCCCATGTGTGAGAATGCTTCGAGTTGTACATGCACAAAATGCGTACAATCATCTTGTTGATGACCTCTATTTGGCCATTAGTTTGGGGGTGGAAGGTTGTGGACTTAGTGAGCTTGGTATCTAGAATTGACTAGAGGCTCAACCAAAATGTACTGAGAAAATTGTTGTTTCAATATGAGATAATGGATTGTGGGATCCCAAAGTGTACCCACACTCATTGAAAGAAGAGATTAGAAGTGGTTTTTGCGGTGATACTCCTTTTTCAGGCCGCCAGAATGGCCATCTTAGAGAATCTAACGACGACCACGAAAACACAATCGTTACCATTCTTGGTAGAAGGAAAGCCTGACATGTAATCCATGGAGATGGATTCCCAAGGCTGACTAGGAGTAGGCAGAGGAGTATATATGCCTTGATTCTTGATTGTTGGTTTGGAAATGGTGGAAGTAGTGCAGGATCTGATGTACTTACCAACATCCTGTTGAAGGTTCAACCAATAAAAATACTGTTGAGATTGCAACAAGATGATGGAGCTTAGTGAAAAGAGTCGCCTTCACTAAGTGGGCCCGCAGGCTATTTTTGGTGCAAGTCTATCTTTAGACTATGTCTATTTTTAGACATATGGATCATGTCTATGGATTGCAGGTTGTTGTTTATGGATGATTGATCAAGTTGGGAAAAAATAGATGGACTTCTATTTTTGATGAAAGTGTGAGTGATCACAGTGTGAGTGATCAAAGTCTATTTTTAGACTGGCTGTCAAAAATAGAAAAGTCAAATATTATTATCTCACAATAATATTTGGACTATAAACTTAATCTTATTCTCTTGGAGCACTTCAGTTTGAGCTACAGAGGTGGCACATGCAGCTGTCAGAAGGAAATACGCTTTTCTTATGAGTCAGTTGAGTTTTTGCATGCATGACTTCAGTTAGAACTCAATCAGTTGAGTTTGGTGGAGTTGATTGTGGAGTTGATGGAGTTGTGTTCAGTTTAGCTTTGTTAAACTGGTTGTATTTGGTCTAACTGGCAAATAGACTAGAGATGAGTTGGGTGAATTAGTTATTAATTAATTCACAAGTTATTAACTCATAATACAACTAATGAATACATCAGTTAACTCAGTTGCATGTCAGTGCATGTTCAGTTCAACAGGGACAGGTGGTAGAGAATCAGATTGCTATCAGTTGTGACTATAGTTGTGAACCAGATCTTGCACAATCAAGGGATTGAGTATGCCAATGAGTTTGCTCACGTATTTGCCCACATTATAGCTTGTGCTCACGTCCAACAAAGTGTGAGTGACTATTTTGCAGGTGAAAAACGAGTTTGGTGAGCCATTCTCATCAGTTCTTGAGCAGGTATTGAGCAGTGGAAGAGATTTGGAGATCAGATCTGAGCTGTATTGTGTGTAACAGAGGTGGAGATACTTGTGAGAAGTATTATTCTGTGTAATGTTACATGACCCAATCATTAATATACAAATAGTTGGGGTTTTTAGCGAGATGCTTTCCCCAGGATACATACTGTGTTAATGTGTGAATGCTCTTGATGTTTTATTGTTATTGATGCTGCTATATTGATGATCAACGTAGAGGAGCTTATGTATTGTGTATGTTTTCCGCAATAGTACATGATCAGGATAATCTCCATTGAATATGTGTTAAATTATTCAAAATTTCTACATGGTATCAGAGCTAGATTTGTAGAGAATTTGCAGGAAATTCCTACATGGTATCAGAGCTAGATAATTGTAGAAAAAATTTCTACATGGTATCAGAGCTGCTTGATTTGTAGAAGAGATTTTTACAGGATATCAAGCGAGGATTGATCATCAGATCTACTATTCAGGAAGTGTTTACATTCTATTTCTTTAGGCAGAGTCTGTAATCGGGCCAGGTAGCCTCTGGATTCATCCTTCCTTTGGAAGGTGAGATATCTGGTGAATGCCCATATAATCAATCTCTGTACGAGAAATATTGTGTTCTCACGAATTCTAGATCGGAAGCAGTTGAGTTTGGAGCTGGTGGAAAATCAAATTTGCAGCAGTGTTGTTGAAATGTCTTTCAACGGATTGCAAATGTTATTCCAAAGCAAGAGCGACCTGGCACTCAAGGATAAACTCAGAAACAATAAAGGTGAGAATGGATCTTCATCAAAGGTATCTGATGAAGAGAATTTCGCTTTGGCTGCCAAAGCAAAGAAGGGGAAGAACGAGAAAGCTTCTCATTCCGGTGCGAAAGGCAAGAAGCAGGACATGTCCAAGGTGAAGTGTTTTCACTGTCACCAGCATGGACACTATGCCACAAATTGTCTGCAGAAGAAGAAGAACAAGCAAGCTGCTGGATCTGTAGGGGGAGAGGCCTTAGCTTCTCAGTTTGAGCTTGATTTTTCATTGATCGCGTGCTTGGTTTCAAGTGTGATGGGATCAGTGTGGTTCTTGGACAGTGGTGCGTCTTTTCACATGACGGGAGATAGAGATTTGTTCTCTGATCTAGAGGACAAAGATCTTGGAGTGCACATTGAGATGGGTGATGATGGTAGATACAGTGCGACCGGTATTGGTACCATTTCCTTTGAGAGGGAGTCTGGTAAACCCTTTGTATTGAAGGAAGTCATGCATGTTCCAGGATTGAAGAAGAATCTCATCTCAGTGGCGATGTTAGAAGACAAGGGGTATGATGTTGTTTTCAGCGAGGGAAAGGCCTTCCTGCGCAGCAAGACAACTGGTGAGACCCGGAAGATAGGGGTTTGAGTGAGGAACCTTTATCAGTTGCATGTATATGGATGCGCAGCAATGGCAGGCAAGGCAGAAGGATTGGTGAGCCGGGATGATGGTGAGTTGTGGCACAGGAGATTGGGTCACCTTCACCATGGAGCCTTGAAGATACTGCAGCAGATCACTACAGGGCTTCCTAAAGGCACACTTGCGCAGTCAGATCAGTGCAAGGGGTGTACTTTGGGGAAGTTTGTGAAAGCCACCTTTCACGAGAAGGACAGTCACGCCACGACGATCCTTGAGAGAATTCACACAGACGTGTGTGGACCTTTCTCAGTTGCTTCGACAGCAAAACATAGGTATTATGTGATTTTTGTTGATGATTTCTCTCGTAAGTGCTGGATCTTCTTCATGCAGAAGAAGAGCGAGACATATTCAAAGTTCTGTGAATTCAAAGCACTGGTCGAGAAGGAGTCGGGGAAGAAGGTGAAGGCTCTTAGGAGCGATAATGGTGGTGAATACATCTCGGATGAGTTCAAGGATTTCTGCAAGACAGAAGGGATTCGTAGAGAGCTCATAGCTCCCCATAACCCACAGCAGAACGGGGTAGCTGAGCGGAAGAATAGAATGATTGTGGGTGCTGCATGGGCAATGTTGCATGATCAGGGCCTACCCCTTCACTTGTGGGCGGAAGCATGCAATACAACAGTTTATGTGCAGAACCGTTGTCCTCATAGGATACTTGGCATGAGTACACCTGAGGAGACTTATTCTGGTAAGAAGCCTGATCTTTCTCATTTGAGGATTTTTGGTGCTAACGTTTACATGCATGTGACAAAGGATGCCAGGAAGAAGTTGGAGCCGACCGCAGAGGTTGGGATATTTGTGGGGTACACTGATATGCCCCACAACTATCGTGTGTATTTGCCAGACAGTGGTAAAACTGTTGTGCGACGGGATATAAAATTTCAGGAGGAGAAAGCCATGAAGTGTTCGCTTGAGAGGGAGCTACACTTGCATGCAGATGAGGAGCTATTAGTTCCTAAGGATGAGCTTCAAGACGTGGATCAGCCACAGGACGAGGTTCATGGAGTGGAAGAGACCACTCATGCAGCGCCAACCATCAGAGGGCGAAAGCGATTGACAAAAGCTAAGCGACTGGCTCAAGATGCAGAGAAAGTTGTAGGACCACCTACAGCCCAACGCAGGTAGAGACAGTCACCTGAGCGGTACACTGGATACATGGCTCTGATGAGCAAGTGTGTTGTGACTGAGCCATCCTCTTTCGAGGAAGCTGTGGAGGATCCCGCATGGGTAGACGCCATGGTGGAAGAGTATGATTCTATTGTCAGAAACAGTGCATGGGAGATTGTTCCTAGACCGGAAGGGAAATCAGTGGTGGGTTCGAGATGGATCTACAAAGTTAAGCAGGCAGCTGACGGGAGTGTGGAGAAGTACAAGGCAAGATTTGTTGCCCGAGGCTTTTCACATATTGAGGGGATCGATTATGAGGAGACCTTTGCACCTGTCGCAAGGTATTCTTCCATACGGACGATTCTTGCTCTCTCAGCGCAAATGGGATGGCACATTCATCAGATGGATGTGAAGACTGCGTTCCTCAACGGAGTCATTGAGGAGGAGGTGTACATTGAGCAGCCCGAGGGCTTTGAGGTCTTCAGCAGCGAGTCGCATGTGTGCAAGCTTAAGAGAGCCTTGTATGGGTTGAAGCAAGCACCACGTGCTTGGTACACACGGATAGACAGCTATTTCATAGGACTTGGATTCTCCAAGAGCGAGGCGGATCCGAACCTATACCAGATTGTGGTGGAGGGTAAGTTGCTTATCATTGTACTGTATGTTGATGATTTGATTCTAACGGGTGATGAGCTGTTGATACTGTCATGCAAGAAGGATCTTGCTACAAAGTTTGAGATGAAGGATTTGGGCCTCCTTCACTATTTCCTGGGATTGGAAATATGGCAGCGCAGTGGTGGACTGTTTGTTTCTCAGGGCAAGTATGCTCAGGAGATACTGGAGAAGTTCAACATGCATGGCTACAAGCCTGTTGATACTCCTCTTCCTAGAGGTTGGAGGAAGGAGGATGCCACTTCGGGAGAAGAAGTGGATGCCACTGTTTATCGACAGTTGGTGGGGTCGCTGATGTATTTGGTCAATATACGACCTAATATATGCTATGCAGTTAACCAGCTTTCACAAGCTATGGTTAAGCCTACCAAGCTCTTCTGGAAGGCGGGCAAGCATGTATTGCGCTACTTGAGAGGCACATCGGGATATGGTTTGTGGTATAGACAGGAGGATGAGGTGAAGCTATGTGGCTTCACGGATGCAGATTAGGCAGGGAGCCCAACAGAAAGAAAGAGCACATTAGGAGGGGTCTTCAGTATTGGATCGACAGCAGTTTCTTAGTACAGCAGGAAACAGAGATCCGTGGCACTCAGTTCAGCGGAGGCCGAGTATATGGCAGCAAGTTTGGCTGCATGCGAGGCTATATGGATGAGGAAGATCCTAGTTGGTTTGTCCAGTTCTCATTTGGATCCTACTGTGATTTACTGTGATAACCAGAGTTGCATTAAACTCTCGGCTAATCCTGTATTTCATGATAGATCTAAACATATTGACATCAGGTACCATCATATCAGAGATTGTGTGCGGTGGAGGATCATGTTACTTTCGTACATTCCAACGGAGGATCAGGATGCTGATATTCTGACGAAGGCTCTCACCAGGAGCAAATTCGAGTACCACCGAGGCAGGATAGGGGTTGCTGATAATCCATATCTTGTCGAGAGGGAGTGTTGAGATTGCAACAAGATGATGTAGCTTAGTGAAAAGAGTCGCCTTCACTAAGTGGGCCCGCAGGCTATTTTTGGCGCAAGTCTATTTTTAGACTATGTCTATTTTTAGACATATGGATCATGTCTATGGATTGCAGGTTGTTGTTTATGGATGATTGATCAAGTTGGGAAAAAATAGATGGACTTATATTTTTGATGAAAGTGTGAGTGATCACAGTGTGAGTGATCAAAGTCTATTTTTAGACTGGCTGTCAAAAATAGAAAAGTCAAATATTATTATCTCACAATAATATTTGGACTATAAACTTAATCTTATTCTCTTGGAGCACTTCAGTTTGAGCTACAGAGGTGGCACATGCAGCTGTCAGAAGGAAATACGCTTTTCTTATGAGTCAGTTGAGTTGTTGCATGCATGACTTCAGTTAGAACTCAATCAGTTGAGTTTGGTGGAGTTGATTGTGGAGTTGATGGAGTTGTGTTCAGTTTAGCTTTGTTAAACTGGTTGTTTTTAGTCTAACTGGCAAATAGACTAGAGATGAGTTGGGTGAATTAATTATTAATTAATTCACAAGTTATTAACTCATAATACAACTAATGAATACATCAGTTAACTCAGTTGCATGTCAGTGCATGTTCAGTTCAACAGGGACAGGTGGTAGAGAATCAGATTGCTATCAGTTGTGACTATAGTTGTGCACCAGATCTTGCACAATCAAGGGATTGAGTATGCCAATGAGTTTGCTCACATATTTTCCCACATTATAGCTTGTGCTCACGTCCAAAAAAGTGTGAGTGACTATTTTGCAGGTGAAAAACGAGTTTGGTGAGCCATTCTCATCAGTTCTTGAGCAGGTATTGAGCAGTGGAGGCAGGCAAGCAGTGGAAGAGATTTGGAGATCAGATCTGAGTTGTATTGTGTGTAACAGAGGTGGAGATACTTGTGAGAAGTATTATGCTGTGTAATGTTACATGACTCAATCATTAATATACAGATAGTTGGGGTTTTTAGCGAGATGCTTTCCCCGGGATACATACTGTGTTAATGTGTGAATGCTCTTGATGTTTTATTGTTATTGATGCTGCTATATTGATGATCAACGTAGAGGAGCTTATGTATTGTGTATTTTTTCCGCAATAGTACATGATCAGGATAATCTCCATTGAATATGTGTTAAATTATTCAAAATTTCTACAAATACTTTTGCAGCATTGCCACTATTTTATTGACTCTAAAATGTGCAACGACCCTACTATAGTGTGCCTCCCAAATCATATTGGCATGCTCGCTTGAAGGAACACAAATGTGTCCTAGGTGGCATAATAGTGCGTGCTAGAGGTGAAAATCTAGAACTTGCTTTCCTTCCAGGAGCATCTGGTATGATTTTCCAAATTCTAATCACTCTTGTAAAGATGTGTCCATCCCAAAGTCTCGTGCCCACAAGACTTGAGCATAATGGTCAGCGCCATAACCGGTGTTCAACTGAGACAATTTGCGACATTTTTGGTGTTGCCCTTCTTGTACTTGATATGCAAATGGAACTGTTGCAGATATGCATACCATTTCCAATGGTGATTTTTCTGCAACTTTCCTTGTGTTTCTATGAACTATAGGAGTCGGTGGTCTATGTGGATGACCGTTTCCTTCCCCAAAATGTAATGCTTCCATTGTTAGCATGTCTGCGCAATGGAATACATATCTTTGTCATAAGTGGGATACTTTCTAACTATATCTGAAAGTGTCACGCTATGATATGCCACTGGATGCCCTTGTTAGGTAAGAACTGCACCAATAGCAAAGTCAGAGATGCAGAGTAGAGGTGATGCTTCAATTCAACAAACACCTTCTGTTGGGATTCAAACCAAAAGAACTTTGCTTTCGCTCTGCCCTTGGTGACTTGACTCAAAGGCCAAGTGATATGAGAGAATCCCAACATGAACTCGCGATAGAAATTGGTAAGGCCCAAGAAGATGCGGAGTTTTGTTAGATTGGTTGGGGATGGCCAATCTCGAATAACTTGTATCTTGGTTGTGTCCACATGCACACCTCGCTCATCAATGATGTACCCAATATATTGAACCTGGGTCATACCAAAAGTGCATTTCACCAAGTTGGCACACAATTTGTGTTGTCGTAGGGTTTGGAGGACCTGTTATATATGGTGTATGTGCTCTTCCTAGCTCTAGCTAAAGATTAGGATGTCGTCAAGGTACACTACTACAAATGAGTTGGTGAAGGGCCGCAAGATATTGTCCTTCATCTGCATGAAGGTTTTAGGGGCATTTTTCAACCTAAAAGACATGACCAACCATTCAAAAAGGCCCTCCTTGGATTTGAAGGTGGTCTTCCATACATCAAAGGGTTCAATAGGTACCTGGTGATAATTAGACTTCAGGTCAATCTTGTTGAAGTATTTGGCACCATTGAGCTGGTCTAGAAGGTCATAAATATATGGGATTGGATACCTATTCTGAACAGTGATCTTATTCAACATCCAATAGTCAATACAAATCCTGTATGTTCCATCCTTCTTCTATACCAACATGATCAGGCTCCCACAGGGTGATGAACTCGACTTGATGTGCCCTTTTTGCAACAAATCCTGAATTTTCCTTATGACCTCTTCGTTCTCCAGAAAATAGCATCTTTAGATTGGTCCATTGGGTAGCGATGCGCCCAGGGTCAAGTCAATGGAGTGCTTGACTTGACAGTGTAGGGGTACCCCTGAGGGTGAGGTGAAGTTGTCCCTGTATTCCTCCATGACCTTGTCCATCTGTTGTTGCTATGCGATAGAGCCCTGTTTGGAGGCTGTGGAGGTGGCCACAATCTTCTTTGTGCCCTGAGGGTGAATCATGAGGAAGGAAAAATTCCTCATGGGAGAAACGATCTTACTGCATTTCTTTGCATAGATCAAAGAAATGGCGGTAGACAGTGCTATCTTCGGTATCCTATACAACTTATTTCCTAAAGTAGTAATAACAATGTGAGGCCTAGAATCATACACAACATGACACTTGCACAAGTATGGTTGGTCTAATAATACATCACAAACTTCAAGAGGAGCAACATCGCACAATACCTCATCTATGAAGAGCTTGATTTTGTAGGGGAGGCAACAATGTTGGATGACGCAGAGATCTTGTCCTTGGTGAAGCCACCCGTTCGTGTATGGTTGTGGGTGTGGTGTGGTCGGTAGTCCCAATCACTTCACGACCTCTACTAAAATGAGTTTCTTTTGGCTCTCGTTGTCAACAATGAGCTGCAACATGGAACCCTTCACCCACATCTGTGAGTGGAAGAGGCGCTCCCCCTCCTCTAGATATTCGAGCTTAATCTTCTGGATATTGGTGGTTACAATGGTGGCACTAGGCTTCGCATCAATAATCTGCTTCCCTTTTTCATTCCCCTTGTCATGTTTTGACTCAGAATCAAAACATACATTTGATTCAGAAGACTTCATCTTGGCCACCTACAACTACTTGTCTCGACACTCACTCATGTTGTGAGTGGGGCTCTTATGGATACACACCACTTTCCCATGTCCTTCTTTGTCTTTATGGTGTTATTATTTTCTTGTGGCTTCGATAGGTTTTTATAGGATGCCCCTCCTTGGATTTTTCCTTTGTTCCACGATTTGAGGGCACCCTTCCCTTGCTTCAGGTTCGCAGATCTAAAGTCTCGCTTCTTCTGTTTAAATTTTTGCTCGATCTTGACAACATATTGGTATGCGGCACCAAGCGAGGAGATGTCCAAGAACTCCATTTCATCCTAGATATACTTATGTAGACAACGTGATACTTGAGGACCAAATGTCTCTCATAATCCTTGATACTTGGCTTTGTGCAAAGGGCATGAAAAACATTTGTGAATTTTTACACATCTCGGTCCCTTCCCTACCACAACGTGGTCCACTTTATGCATTTATCTTCATAGCTACTAATAGGGTAATATTGTTCCTTGATGGCATCTCGGAAATAATTCCAAGTGGATGCGACTAAGAACAATGAAGATTCCCTCTCGTCCTTTTTCTCACAGTAGGTTTCCTACTAGTCCTTGACATGGGGGGCGGCTTTGAGGAGTGCAAAAGTAATATTTTCCCGATTGGAAAAATCATGAATCGAAAAATACCCTTCCAACAAATTTTACCATCTATCTATGGCTTCTTCATCTATCTGGCCTTCAAATATGGGAATGTCAAAATTAACTTTTACCTTTAAAAGGAGTCATGCCTCCAAAGTGGCTACTAGATGAAGATGGGTAGCCGTCGGAGGATCTGGGAAACGTTCTCCTCTATCACTCGAGTGCCTCCTCAAGAAATATTTTGAAAGGATATCTTGCTCCCTCGTCTTTATTTTATTCCTCCATGGGAGGTTGTCAATGTTTTCGAGGTTGGTCTTGCAAAGGTTCAACAAGTTCGAGCCCTAGCTCTTTATACCCTGACCTCGTTGGGAACATGCAAATAAAAATAGAGAAAGAGCAGACTACTCTGGCACCACTGATCCAGACTTATACAAGAACACAACAAAATACAGATATAAACATAAACACAAAGATGTAGCAGGAATAAAACTTCATTTCATTAATATCAAAGAATTGAAATATGCTTACATACAGAATGGAAATAAACTAGTTTGAGAGATGGTAGTTTATCTCTGAGAAGAGATGTGTCGGCTACATGCCTCTAAACTATGTTACAATGAGGCTCGAAGTCCTATTTATCCTTGAGAAACAATGGAAAACCCTAAAGATCCAAAAAACTAACCCTAGGAGATGAAGCGCCAAAACTATAGGCCCCGTTGGGTAAATTGGTACATCAACTTCCCGGGCTCGTAACTTTGGAATATGATCTTCGTTTGACATGTATGATAACTCATTAGAACTATCTATCCGAGGACTACAACTTTCGACTACAAATGTTAGTTAAAGGATAATGTTTGCCCATTTTCCAAAAAAAATGTTGTTTAGGGCCTCAAAACGGCTCCGGAAGTTCAGGACCCAAAAAACTGTGCTACAATTAAGGAAACTAAAATTGTGCTATAATTAAGGAAACTAAAAGAAACAATGGTGGGGATCCAAGTGGAATAGGTGGGTGGCCACCAATATCCACCTGGATCATGGATTTAACTATATCATTCAATTTATAAGTTGATGTAAATTTATTGTATTTTGTGTCAATGTAACTATTTTTTATAAACCAATAAGGTTAACACTTAAAAATAATCAAATTAAATTTGCATTAATCAATTTGGATTTAAGCTCCCTCACTCCCATGATGTGTATCCCTATTAATTTCCCATTTATGAATGGTTTAACCCTAAATACATTTCCTTTTAAACTATATTTTGTTGGCCCAAAGGCCACATAGAGTGGGGGTGGGACGGGGTGAATCAGTGTGAGATCAATTTTACTATTTCACAACTTTTCATAATAAAAAACCATATAGCAATGAATTATAAGTGTCATGTCATCAACTATAAATATGTATCATCAAGCTACCATCATATCAATAGCATATCAATAAACCATGACATCACAAAGAGACACAAGCTTTTTAGGTGGAAACCCATACGAGATAAAACCACCAACCATTTTTTTCCTTATCTCCAATTCTTTACATAGATTTGTAGGTTATGAACTGTTGGAGGAAACTACCCCCAAGAAATAAAAGATGCCACTAGTGGTAGGCTACAACTTGATTGAGGCTCTAAAGAATGAAAGTAATTGCTCACTATACACTACAACTTGATTGAGGCATGAACCTCGATAATGAGTGGGCTCCAACCTTCTCTAAGCTCTAACCTGGTTGAGGATACAACCTCAATAATGAGTTGGCTCCAACCTGCTCTAAGCTCCAACCCGATTTAGGTTCCAACCTCGATAATGAGTGGGATCCAATCTGATTGAGGATCCAACCTCAATGGAGGCATCAAGTGGGCATCAACCTCCTTCTTAAACTTCCTTGTGGATCTCTATTTCATCACATTTTGAAACTGGATCCACTATCATCATAGATCTCTGAATTATAAGTACAACCTGCAACCTATAAACTCTATCACTGCATAATCATTACCACAACCTGCAACCATTGCCACTACTATATCCTGTCACCACTATCAATGAAAATCACTACCATAACCTACAACGATTCTTTCTACAATCATTGTCATAAATGTTACCACTAACTATCATATAAATAACTATCACTAGCTATCATGTTGCTTCCCATATTCTACCTCTACCAATTCATCAATCGTAACACTCAATCCCCTTCTCGGAACTTGTTTTCATAATGCATCCAAAGCCACTACAACCATGCTCATAGTCCCTCAACAACAAACACAAGAGATTTTAGGCATCAAATACGAGCCAAAAGGGCATCACAACCTTGGTTATATCCATCTCTAATACTTGATCACCCAATGTCTTTCGAAATCAAATTTGGACTAATATAGAGCCCAAAAACTCAATATAACCACATAAAACTTTATATTAAGTTAAATTCTCTATAAAAGGCCCTTTCTTGGGCATCCTTCAAAAAATTTCCAAATTCTGGAACTCGCCACCGATGATTTGTTATTTGTTCTAAAAAATTAAACCAATGACATAAAAAAATTATTTGACCTAACTGCCGTTAGGAATCGAACCAGGGTCTCGACCGATCCAACATGGGTATGCTCCCAACTAAGTTACATATGGATCTTGAGAGCCCAAGCCTTCAACTTCATTATAACGATACTCTAAAACATGGGTGAGGGTATGGACCTCATGCCACCCTTGTTGCACGGTGTCCTTCGTGTGCCAATTCATACTAGTTTTCTAACTCGTCAACCCAAAATCACCGCAGTTAGCACTTCATCACAACTATAGCCAAGGTCGAAGTCACAAGTTTGAATCACATTCAAAATGGAGTGTCAATCCTTCACTATTCATGAAACCATACAAAAATTTAAATCTATTCCATGATATTAGATCTACCAATTCATTAATTGATCGCATGTTGTGTTGAGTTAATTATTCGGATGCATATACATAGAGTTTCGTGGACCCGAAATGGTGGAGATCTAACCCACATATTCATGGCTTTGTCCTGGACCAACGATCATTCATGTAAATGATGGGTAATGTCATATGTTCCTGCTCATTAAACTTTGTGTTGTGTCATTGGGGGGTGTGGCTACATCCTTCCCATCCAACCCCATAAAAATTTGAGCTCCATGCCACGTTTGTTCATTAAAGTTCAAGCTACTCCTTGCCATATAAACACTCAATATATCCAGGGATTAATGTAGTGATATTTGTCCATAGATTATACCATATGCCTGGGGTTGTTCCCACCACATGAAAATGCCCTATTTATTCACCCTATTAATCTCAACTCCTTGGTCTCATGTGACAAGGGCCTATGACTGGGTCCTTAGAGGCACCCAATCATTCACATGATGTTAGCATAATGTCATCAATCCACATGGTATCCCGTGAAGGGTGCCATATGTCACCCATTTTCATCCTTTTTGCTAACCAAAATTTAACATTTGTCCATGCCACAGGGCAACTTCGGGTGAAGCCACATCAACATGCTAATGTCAATGAACTACATGTACAACCAACCATACGTCAACCAAAAGTATGCTTGTAGTGTTTACTAGTTGGATTTTATCCTTGGGAACTGTAGTAAAGTTCATGGACAAAAAGAAATTCTTAGTTAGGTCCCAAACCCAATTCTTATAGGCCCTCAGTTATCGGTATTTAGTTTGATATTTATTAGTAACTTGTTTAATTACAAGTTCATAATCACCGAAAACCACCAAATTTTTAATGTTAAGTTTATGTACAATTTCGATACCCAAGACTAAGGCTTCATACTCAACCATGTTATTAGTAGTTTCGAAGTTTAATTTGAATGGAAAGTTAATAATTTCCTAGTTAGGAGAAATGAAAACAACTCCTACCCCAAATCTGCTTCATGATGAAGTGCCATCAAAGGACATTTTACATTATGTACAATATTTCTTTATTTTTATTTTGTAATAACTAAGGTTTTCTCCTCGTCATTGTTGTCAAAATGAAATTTCCCAAATTATCATCAAAGTCATATACGGGGAATTTATTAGGGCTTTTTAGAGCTCACAATATATTCTAACTGTGATTCTAGATACAATTGTTGGTTCCACTCCTAAAAATAGGAATAGTTTCATATGATAAGTCAAAGCTAGAGAGAACCTCCCAACTTGGCTCCCCAATATCCAGAAAACAAAATTTCATAATTCAAGGGAATAACTGCTACTACATCCAAGATGATGCTCTTTACTGACACTTGTGTTAAGACAACTACCACATCTTTAATAATGCCAAGCCATTTTACCCTCCGAGAGTTAAAGAAGTACAAATCCTTATATTTTCTCATGATTTCCAAGCCTAACTTGTCCATAATTTCCTTTGGCATTAGGTTATGAGATGCGCCCAGTCTAACATACAATTATGAAGAGTAAAATCTTGTATTTTTTAATTGGTGTAAAAAGATGGTACAAAATTATCTTATTTTTTCAACGCGTGGTTCAATAGTAACATTTGGAGCATCTTCTTGTATGTCAATGGTGTCAATAATAAGCATATTATTTGTTTGATCTATGGAATTTTCTATAAATATATCAACTTCACTTTTGTAAGTTGATATCTTCGCAATTTCTGTCAAAGGAAGATTTATTTTTACCTTAGTTAATTCATTTTGTAAACCAAAATTTTGTAAATTTTGAGGTACGTTATCTTCTCAATCTAGCTCTTTAAGATTTTATTTGTTATCAATTGCCTTATCTTTATGAGCAATTTGATTATCATGACCCTCTCTACTATTGGGGGCCTCAATTCTCTTCTTATCATTCTAGGTCTTAAGCCATATTTATGTTGCATTTGGGCTTCCAACTGTTTAGCAAAACGTTGAAGCTCTAGAGCCCAAAAATCCTTATTAATATAATGAAACAATTCCTAGTTGGGAGGTTGTTGACATTGGCCTATGGTTTTATCAAGGCAGCTTATTTCAAGATATTATTCCTCATTAGGATTCATCTGTGGTTTGTTATTTCATCATCATACTCTTTTAGGATATTGGCATTGTTTCACAGTTGGGGTTGAATGGGATGCTAGTCTTCGCCCTGACCCCATTGCAGTATTTGTGGATTACAGGACCTTTGATAAGGGCCCTAATTTATATAAGGAGAATTGGGGTTCCTATTTATTACATTATTATTATTTTGTTGGAAGTTTCTTTGGGGATATTGCTTTGGAGTTTCCAGGCCAAGAGCTATATTTCCCATTTCCATCCTTTGTATCTTATTTGATAATGACTTTATTATTTTTGCCATCTCCTAAATTTTTTGTTCCTGAGGTCCATTTTCTCCCAATGTTTTTGGGGTTTGGTCAGAGACTTTCTTTTTTCCTTCGACTTTACCATACTTTTCTTTACAATTACTCATGGCTATAACATTACCCTCAAATAGTACAAGCCTTATTTTGGGGATCTACTAGTGTGGAAGGCTCCATTTCTCTCAACAGTAAAGAGAAATTAGAGTTGAACGTGAAAAAATAAGCTACAATAGCAGTCTTAAATAAAGGCTTGATGTCATTAGGTAAATTATTACAACATTTGTTGAATAATTTATTGAATTCATCCATGGTTTCATTTATTTTTTGAAGAAATTCCTTGTAGACTCAAATTGTTTTTTGTAATTTACTAAAACAATAGACTTGAATGTACTTTACTCATCAGCGGAAACAATTAAAAGCGAAATCACGAAGCATGCAAGAGAAAGAATTCAATCAACACATTACAAATTGATTTCCCAGGGAAAGCCACAACTAAAAACCCCTGCTATCTGTATATTGCATTAGTCAAAAAATATGAGAAGATTACAATGCTTTGCTCAAGCCCAAGCAACCTCTGCATTATCCCTATCTATCTCATCTCTTCCCATACAATCCTTGGAAAATACTTAACCAATTTCTTGTCTGCCCAAGTCCATATTTCCTTGTGATGTTTCCTTGGGAATTATCCCCCTATTAATTAGGGAAATTCCTCAAAGGAATTGCGCAATCCTTCATAGGCCTTCCTCTAACTACATGCACCACCTGTACAATTCAGATGATTATAAAACTTATAGTACTATATCCCTGAACTCCAATCTCAACTGGGTAACTCTTAGATGTGACATGCATGAGTTATTTATGAGTGAATCATCAGTTAACTGGTTGATCATTGTAGACATAACCACACTACTAGACCTCCTACTAGTTCCTCCAATAGTTGGAACTAGTTTAATTGACTTTAACTCAGTTAAACTTGATTAATTAATTACAACTCAAAATAAACTCAACGAGGGCTCCTATAATGTAGGATACACTCTACATGACTCAAATTAGACCCTCAAATCGAATTAACTGAGCCAACTAAGTCAAATTAACTTAGTTAACTAATACAAGTTGTCATGTGATGTGGAATTACAATTTTATTCCCAATTTAATTCAAGGACAAAATTAAATTATGATTTTCTTGTTGCATTTTCAACACTCCCTCTCAACAAGAAAGGAATTAGCATCTATCCCAATCTAGTACCTTTGGAATGTATTGCATGCAACACTTCTCATTGTTGTTGTTTCTACTACAAGGTCTGCAACTAAAAGGCATCCAAAACATAAACAAAACAAAAAATCACTGAATCAATCTGCAACTGTCTACTGGGAAAACTATGTCGTTATTGACTCTGCTATTGAGCCTCTTGCTCTATTGTCAACACTGCTCTTCACTTCTTAGTATCTAACTAACATTGATATTCCTACTACTAAATATTGTGGGCCCCCGTAACAAGGTAATGATCCATGAGACAAACACACTTCAATGAACCCTGCCCAATTTATGAAACTCTTGGACTAAGGTTCCATATCGCCCCACCTCACACCTAGAGGTATGGCTTCATGAGCTCCCTCTTCCCACTTAGATCAAAATTTTCCCATACTGGAGGCCTATGCTTGAGTGGACATCTCCACTTGACCTCCCCTTTGCTTCTTCATTTGTGGTTGCTCCACAACTTGTTGAGGCTTCATGTTGAGAGGTAATTCATGCTCCCTCTCAACCACCAAGTCTCTAACCTTTTCCTTGCTCCTCAAGGATTTGCATGCATCTTGTACCTCAAGTGCATATAGGTTCTTGACTCACATACCGATCTGTTTCACCTTTCTTGTGGTGATGTGTCTAAGGAAAACCTTCCCTTTTCTAAATACCACATCGTAGCCATGGTCTTCCAGTACCATGACAGAAACAAGATTCTTCTTTCTTCCTAGAACAAACATCACATCTGAGAGTTTAAGAGGGGAGACAAACTCCCTCTGAAAAGTAATTGTATCAATACATGTCGCGTTATACCTACCATCATATCTAAACTCAATGCTTTGCTTGAGGTATTTCTCCTCCAAGCCACTGAAGAGATCTCTATTCTCCGTCATATGGAACGAGGCAAGATACCACATGCTTCGAATTACAGTGCTTTCCATGCATGTAATGAGTGTAAAATCAATTTCAAATTATGAATCTAGAGCTTCACCTGCTACTTCTATTGCATGCTTCTTCTTGCTTGCCTTCTTCTTTGGACATTTCATGGCATAGTACCCGAACTGATAACAGTGAAAACATTTGATGTTGGAAAAGTCTTTCTTCTTACCCTCCTCACCCTGTGATTGATTTACATTGGATTTCTTTTCTTTTCTAACTAATGTAAAGTCCCCTTCCACTTCTTTAGATGAGGTCCCATCTCTCGTGTTCTACCTAATCTCTTCCTACACCAAGTCAGACCACAATCACTCACACTCTGGTAGCTTCTCCCTCCCATTTACTGAAACCTGGTAGTTATGCCAACTCTTGGGAAGGCCTAGAAGTGCTAGGATGACTAGATCATCTTCAACAACTATAACACCAACACTTCCAAGCTCATCCCGACATTGGGTGAACTTGGTCAAGTAATTTGGTATTGTGTCACCCTTCTCCATCTTAATTTTTCTGAGCTTGTCCTTCAATGCCAGCTTCCTATGGTCACTATTGTTTTGAAACAGGTTTGTGAAGGCCTTCCAATTTGCATATATAGTCTCCTTACCATGGAGGTTCGAGACAATATGATATCAAACTTCTTCTAGGATAATCCTTCTCGCCTTTGCAACACATTTTTTCCACTTTGCTAGATCTTGAGCATCCGTTATTAGAGGCTTAGGAATATCTTTGTCTATGAACTCATTAAGCCCATTGTTTCCAACACTGTCTCCATCCTATCCTTCCAAGTAATATAGTTCGGAATACCCTCAAGGCCATATTCGAGTCTCAATTCGTAGAATGACATCTTGTTGGCTCTGAATTATGATACTACAAATTCGGTTTCACCTACAAAAGAAAAACTCATATTCCCCTCTTCTAGAGTGATTTATGCTCTGATACCATCTATAAATTCCTTGTAGATTCAAACTATTGATTGTAATTTACTAAAACAATAGACTTGAATCTACTCTACTCATCAGCAGAAACAATTAAACAATCGCAAAATCACGAAGCATACAAGAGAAAGAATTCAATCAACACATTACACAATGATTTCTCGGGGAAAGCCACAACTAAAACCCACTGCTATCTATATATTTCATTAGTTAGAAAATATGAGAATATTACAATGCTTTTATCAAGCCCGAGCAACCTCTAAACTATCTCTATCTGTCTCACTGCTTCCCAGAAGATCCTTAGCCAATACTTAACCAATTTCTTTCCTGCCCAAGTCCCTATTTTCTTGTGCTTTTTCCTTGGGAATTAGCCCCCTATTAATTATGGAAATTCCTCAAAGGAATTTCGCAATCCATCATAGGCCCTCCTCTAACTGCATACACCACTAGTACAATTCAGATGATTATACAAATGCTAGTACATTATCCCTGAAATCTAATATCAGTTGTGTAACTCTCATATATGACATGCATGAGTTATTTATGAGTGAATCATCAGTTAGCAAATTGATCATTGTAGGAAACACCACACTACTAGACCTCCCACTAGTTCCTCCAACAGTTGGAACTACTTTAACTGACTTTAACTCAATTAAACTAAATCAATAAACTCAACCAAGACTCCTATAATGTAGGAGACACTCTACATGACTCAAGTTAGACCCTCAACTCGAATTAACTGAGCCAAATAAGTCAAATTAACTTAGTTAACTAATACAAGTTGTCATGTGATGTGGAATTACAATTTTATTCCCAATTTAAATCAAGGACAAAATTAAATTAGGATTTTCTTGTTGCATTTTCAACACTTTTAGTTTAATGGCATGAAAGTCTGTCAGATATCATTAGTTACTCTTTTTTCCCCAAATTGTTTTACAAATAATTCTATCAACCTATCTATAGAGTCGATAGAATTATGTTTTAAACCTCTAAACCATTTCTGAGCTTGACCTTGTAAGATCTGTATGAACAATCTCATACAAAGATCATTGTGCTCTACTCCTATATTATCTAAATAATCCTAAAATTTTACTACATGATCCTTTGTGGTGTGCTCTCCCTCATTGTCAAATTTCGAGAGTGACTTATCATACTTAGTAAGCAACTCATGTAATTGATTAGTTAAATTTAATGGTCTATATCATGTATTTACCCAAGCATTCATATTGTGGGGAGGAGGATGAACTATTGGTTGTTGCTATAAAAATTGAGGAATGGGTTGAGTAGATGAGGAATTGGATATAGCATGAGTTCTTGCTTGACGAATTATTATCTTCGACTCCCTGGTGGGTGTTGATTGTTAAAAGCTTTCTTGTATCCTAGGGTTTGGAGAACTGGGATCAACAAGTTCTTTTTTAAATGTTACAATTATGTTTCTTCTACTAGCAACGCAACTACAAGAGCCTTTGGTCCTCAAGTGCTAAATGAGATAAATCTAATTGGGACCTAGAAGTCCTTTTGGGACAACCCAGTTTTGAAGTTGAAAATAATTTTTGTACTATTATTTTATTTCAAATAAATATTTACAAACGAGTACATGTTTTAAGAGGTTAGTTTTGTTGCAAATATGCATCTTTTCCACCATTTTCACCTTATCGATCTCTCTTATCGTTGAGGTGCGTGTGGGATTGGTTGTGCTCACTCATCCTCACAGGCTAGGACTTCCCAATTCCTATGAATTTCCTCCAAAGTATTAGAAACTTGCAAAGTTAAATTATAAATCCCATTCATAATAATTCATTGGTCATCTAACTCAAAAGGAATATAGGGTTGAACAGGGTTACCATTAATCATGAACAAAGCATAAAATCAACGTTCCTCGACAATGGTGCCAAAAAAATGTTGTCTCTTAGATTATTCTGGCAACAAAGAATGATCTAAAAAAGAATTCACTAAGGATAAATATCCTCTCTATTTACATTGAAAGGGTTGGTGTTTCTTAACCTCTAGGAGTATTCCCTGTAATTTATATAATTGGATATTCTATGATAAACCTTTAGATTTGTCCATATTATAGAGAAAAATCAAAGTGTAAATGGTTAATCTTTAGACGAGAAGGAAACTTACAAGTAACATATGATTTGTGAGTCAAATGAAATATCAAGTATGCAATTTGAATAATTAACAATACCATAAAAATAAGGCACAAAACATAACTAAAGTCTATAACAAAAAGAAAATAAAAACAAACTCTAAGTACTCCTATATTTTGAGTATTGTGCTATCTGCTATAATGTCAGTGAGACATAATCCCATATCATTTATTGTACTACCCATTGGCAATGCGTAAAGAAAATATTCGAAAACATATAATCGGAAAATAGTATTTATTGATATATAAATGAATTCATCAACTGTTATAATAAACCAATAAAGATCGTGTCGGTTATTTACTTGTTAATGTTTCTCAAAATATATTTGTGCCAATAAATCAATGAAGCTAAAATAGAATACATACGCATGAGATGATACTATATGATATTTAAATGAACTACTATAATCGAATAAGCAATGTCATGCACTAGCTCATTCAACTAACAAAATATCAACCAAATATTTCAATTTGAACATTCTGGATAATATGTATATCTATGAAAATTAACAAATCAAATAACTTTCAAGTGAATCATGAATCAATCATGTCAATTAATAATCCACAAGTTTATACCAAAACATATAACAAACACATATAAGAGACACCAATACAAAACTATGTATTCAAAGTTCATATCATAAAATTTCACAATCTTCACAAATTGGTCAATACAACATGTGTAATCAAACCACAAAATATAAGTTCCCCCCTCTAAGATCCAACCCCTCAAATGAGAAACAAGGTCACTTTATACAAAAAAAAATCCATAATTATTTAGACAACTATCTTAGTAATTGCAAAATTAGCATTACATGATAAAATAAATTGAAAATAAACTAGAAACATCTCTTAACAACATTTTTATTTGTTGAGGATGACTTAAAAACTTTGGGTGTTTCCCTTGGAGTGACAATGGGCACTTAGATTTTGGAACTTTATACATTCATTTTCTTAGGATTTCAAAATATTAATACAACTTTAACTTCATCATATATTTCATTGATTTGTTCAACTATTAACTGCAAGGGTAGCATCGTTGTAGAACCTTGTATAGTGATTGTCGGGACACACTGTTGAAAAGTGTCTTTGAGTTTTACGAATTTATCCAATCAGGATTTGATGTCCACTGCATATTCTTAAACTTTTATCTATCTAGAACAAGATTCGATATGAGTTGAGACTTGGGAGTTGGCAACTGTTGGATCATTTTATCAAGGAGTTTTAAAACACTGAATTCTTTGAAAAATGAATCTACTACCAGCTGGCTTGAAATGGATTCCTCTTCGATGAAAGGGATACCTCCAAAATATGTCTGTGCTTTCTTTAAGGCAACTTGAATTATTGTCTCTCCAATTAATCAACCTGTACTTGTCCAAAGGGAAGGGATGAAAAATATATGTATGAAATTCCACTCGACTTTAAACTTAGCAATGATTTCTATGGCCCTAGAAATTTGATCATCCATCTCTTGAATGAGTTTCTTTATTTTTCTAACTGATGTAACCATTATAATAAATTTTTATATGGAGGAAAAGTATAAGGCTTGAAAGCATTCAACTTCTAATGAATTAATATGGTCAATAATCAAGTCAACATCCTTTAATCTTTCTTCCAGGGGAGCACTCATATTTATGATGTCTATATTTACATTAGATATTATCTTTTTTTTACATTCCTGTAAAATGTTGGCATAAGGTATTATTTGGAGGATTTTTTCCCTAATCATCACCCATATTTCATTTTTAGCTTGGATCAAAATATCCCTTCCTAGTGCAATATTTGCCACACACTTTTGCAAGGACTAAATCTTTGCTTCGTTTCTCTTTGATATCTCCTACAGTTCTTCAATGTCTTTATTCTTTATTTGAATATGGTTTTCCCATTATTTTTTAAAAAAATATCTTTCCTATTGTTGCTTCTCCAACCCTCTTTCTAATTCAACATTTTTTACTTCATATAGCTCAATTTTGTCAAGGATAATTTTTCCTGATGTGTCTTGCTTAAGGACTTTGTCAAGAGTAGTTTTATATTCTTCCATTTTCTCAGCATATTTCTTTTTTTTCTTCAAATTCTTTGATTGGCTTGTCAAATTTATTATCTAGGGTATTAAATTGATCATCCTTCATGCTTAATGATCTCTCCATTTATTGCAATATTTTATTTTCATCCTCTTTCTGCTGAAAGGTTTGAACTAAACTAGTAAGATTAGAACCCAGATTCTTTAGATCCAGCCTTAGGTTTTTGATTTCTCTGTCATTTTCTTTTAACAACTTCTTGGTCATAGATCCATATTTAGGCATTCTTGAATGGATAATCACTTTATTCTCAACATCTTTAATCTAACTGACCCAGTTCTTAAGAGCAGCCTTAGCATCCTTTACTTGTGCTTAAACTACTTTGCTGAGGATGGTTCTGAGATTTTTGTTACTAGCAGTGGATTCCAGTAACCTTCCCACTACTTCTTCGCCAATTTGTTTATGCCATTCAACTATATCCATATCGTTAACCTTGGTTAAGTTGATACTAATAAAGGTGGCCCTGGAACTGATGGGTTGTGCTTGTGCATCCATTTCTAGTTGTACCATGATCATATTGAACACATTATAAATGAAGTCAAGCTTTGACAAAAACCTAGCTCTCGTGGAGGAAGCCATCTCCTTTATTGCAATCGCACTTGTAACTCCTATTTCTCCTACAGTTTTTGTTAACTCCTTGCCTTTGGCATTTATAGGTTTGTCTGTCATACATTATTAATGTTTGATAACGCATGTTCTCTAGAGTCTCTAGGTTCATTTCTTCCATAGTATCCTTTATTTGCTTTAGTAGTTCTTCATTGGCCTTTTGGAGGGTGGATATTTCTTCGTCAACTCCACGGTTATTAACCTTTTCCTTTGAGTAAATTTGTTTCTCATCATGGTTGATTGCATCTACTTTTATTTTCAATGGGTTTACCTGAAGGTTGTCACTCACTTCATTTGTCTCATGATTAACAATTTGATTTGTTTCGTGGATTGGCATATTACTTTCAACAGCAATTGCTTCTATTTGGGTAGGTGCAGTCATGACTTCTTTGAGTGCTTACATATTAACTAAATTTTCATCATTTTCAAACGATAAGTCAACATTAACCAATCTTTCTGATTCAGATTTTGGATCATGAGTATACATGGATAGACCAACTTGTCTTCATGCATCTAATATGATATGTAGAGGATCATAATGCCAAGATGAATCTTTTTTGAGTCCATAAGACATTAATTCCTTCTCAATAATCTCTAAAGTAGATTTGTGTTTAGTCATTAAAAAACATATCTATATGGATGTCACAAGTAATGATTTCTTACTCTTTGAAGCAAAATGAAACTCATTTACATGCATTCCTTTCCTGGCAGCTTCCAAGGAAAAAGGGTGGGGGATGATGAATTTAGGCAAATGATATGGTTTTCCCCCAAAACCATAAATTCAAATTATAGAAAAACTAGGCAGAAGGTACCAATCACCAATGTTGGTTTCCTTAGATAAGAATAGCTTTTTTCTAAGATCTTTTGATATCCTATATGGAGTTGTCTTCAAAAATTTAAATCACGGAATAAAATGAGAAGCAATCAATTTACTTCTTATAATTTCTAGGGATCCTTCCTATGTATGGTATTTGATTCCATCCATCTACTTCCTTTTATTTTCCTTCCTGATCTTTGAGAATTTCTACCAATTTCTAGCTAAAAAGGTATTTAGGATAGTTAAACATGATTAAGTGTATCAAATAGGTAAAATTTCAAAAAATAGGAACGGTTGGTACTGTACTAAAATCAACATAGATATTCCTAGCCAAATTACCTAGAAACTTAATAACAAGCTCATTGGGATTTGCTAATACTTCTCTTAAGCACATGAACATTTCTTCATCCATTTTTAAATCATCAAGGAAACCCTGGATGACAACCAAAAGTGAAGCCATAGTTTGATATAAGGGTTTAAGTAGGTTTGTTGAAATGGACAGTGCTACTTCTGAAATCACATTAGGGATTTTTGGCAAACTTCATAAGAATTTCAATTTCTTTTCTCCTACCCAGATAATAAATTATTCACTCAACCCTTTATATATAATGTTCTTGCCTAAAATGGGTAAATTAAGAATTTTGGCTAGAACTTGTTTTGAAATTTCTAAAAAAGACTTAACCATTCATATGGAAAACAATAATTCATGATTGTTGGTCAAAATTCTTGGCTGGCAACAAAATGGTATCCAGGTCATAATTCAACTAAGGTAAGACTAGCACTGGACTCCAATTCTCTTCTTAAAGTGTAAATATTGTTAGAAAATTATATATTACGGATCAATGGAACACATAAAATATTGCAGAAATATAAACACAAAAAACGCATAAAACAATAGAGACACATATATATGTGGTTCACCCAGTTTGGGCTACGTCCACGAAGAAACAATCAGTCCTTCTTTTATTATATTATCCAGCAAACTGAAGAGATACAACCTACAGCAGATCCACTGTAACACCATCTTCGCTCTCAATCTCCTCTCTCTTCCTCACTCAAAATACAGATATGCATAGACGTGATACAATTCCCTCATATATAGAGAGGGATTTCCTTCTAGGGCAAAAAACCCTAAATTAAACATAACTTCTACAGTCAGATCATCCGCCTAATGAACGGCCCAGATTGACTAGAAATTACTAGACTTTTACAAGGCAATTTTACATCTATTTTTAGCTTCGGGGGACTGCTAGCCCCTAGACCCCCCAGCCGGGGGGATTAGCCCCCCCGAACCCCCGCAGGGGGAACAAGTCCCCCTCGCAGCCCCCCGCATGGAGGGATGTACAGTCTTCCTGGGGTATACATCCAGCTGAAACCTTTGAATACAAAAGATAATCAGGCTCCACACCTAACAATATCCCACTTGGAGACTGATTATAGTAACTCCACCGCTACTTCATTTGCTAAACAATGACTCCACTTTAGACCTGGTTGTTTCTCATCTTCTTCATCATACTTGAAGACCAATTGAAACTGAGCATATTCTCAGTTTCTCCCTGGTTACAACTTTTGTTAGCATATCTGCAGGATTTTGGCTAGTGTGTATCTTTTCCAACTTCAACTGTCCATCTTCCAATGCTGACCGTATGAAATGGTACTTGAGCTGTATATTTTTAGTCTTGGAATGAAATGCAGAGTTCTTTGCAAGATGTATGGCACTTTGGCTATCACTGTATAACCTGCCCAACTCCTACTTCTTATCCAATTCATCAAGAAACCTTTGTAACCAAATCATTTCTTTACTAGCCTCTATAGCAGCAACATACTCTGCTTCTGTTGTTGAAAGTGAAACAACACTTTGGATTTTTGAAACCCAACTAACAACTGTTCCACCTACAGTAAATACATATCCTGTAGTGCTCCTCCTATTATCTCTATCACCTGCCATATCTACATCAACATATCCCTGTAGAGAAATGTTTGAACCACCAAAGCATAATGCTTGATTTGTGGTACCTCTCAAATACCTGAGAATCCACTTCACTGCCATCTAATGTTCTTTTCCTGGATTTTTCATGTACCTGCTTACAACTCCCACTGCATGTGCAATATCAGGGCTTGTGTAGACCATTGCATACATTAAGCTTCCAACTACTTATGCATATGGAACTTTAGACATATGAGCCATTTCTTCCTGAGTCTTGGGACAAGCCTCCTTACTTAATTTGAAATGGCTAGCCAAAGGTATACCAATTGGTTTTTCATTCTACATATTAAACCTTTTCAACACCTTTTCTATGTACTCACTTTGAGACAATGTTAATTTGTGATTCTTCCTGTCTCTAGTTATTCTCATACCAAGGATTTGTTTTGCAGCACCCAAATCCTTCATTGCAAATGAGTTTTCCAATTTTCTTTTGAGCACATTTATCTCCTACATGTTAGAACCTACAACAAGCATGTCATCTACATACAATAACAATATAATATAGCTGCCATCATTTTGCCTTTTGAGATAAACACAATGATCGGAGTGACACCTAGTATAACCTTATTCAGACATAAACCTATCAAATTTTAGATACCACTGCCTTGGAGCCTGTTTTAAGCCATACAAGCTCTTCTTCAACCTGCACACTAGTTTCTACTTCCCTTTTACCTCATATCCTTGTGGCTGCTGCATATATATCTCTTCCTCCAAATCCTCGTGGAGAAAGGTTGTCTTTACATCCAACTGCTCAAGATGTAAATCTTTAGCAGCTACTAGACTTAGAATAATTCTGATTGAAGTCATTTTCACAACAGGAGAAAATATCTCATCAAAGTCTATACCCTTTTTCTGTGAAAACCCTTTCACCACAAATCTAGCTTTATACCTCTGTTTTCCTCCATCTTCTTCCTTCAGCCTGTAAACCCATTTATTCTACAATGTTGTTTTACCTGCAGGCAACCTGAATAAGTCCCAAGTCTGGTTATATGCTAAGGAGTCCATCTCTTCTTTCATGGCTTGCTCCCACTTCTTCCTGGTTTCTACCTGCACGGCTTCTTCATAATCAGAATCAGTCAACAATACATAATATAATGAAGGAGAGTATCGTTCAGGGGGTCTACCTATCCTCGTAGATCTTCTAACACCACTTTCATGTGTTTGAAGTGCTTGTTGCTGTTGTGGTTTTTGTTCAGGTTGTTGATCATTATGATTTTCAGGCACCATCACTTTTCCTGTGATATCGTCAAGCACTATGTATTCTCTGTTTTCTTTTTCTTGTTTCTTTTCCTGTAACTGATTCTTATACAAGACCTTTTCATTGAATATTACATCTTTGCTCCTAATGATTTTGTGATTTTCATAATCATATAAGCGATAACCAAAATCATTAACACCATATCCAATAAAGGTACATTTATTTGATTTTGCCTCAAGGTTTGTTCTATTTTCTTTGTTAATGTGGACAAAAGCTTCACAACCAAAATTCTTTAAAAATGAGTATTTTACCTTTTTACCTATCCATGCCTCCTCTGGAATAACACCATCCAAGGAACTTGAAGGCCCTATATTTATTAGATAAACAACAGTATCTACAGCATCTGCCCAAAATTGTAAAGGCAATCCTGCATGCAATCTCATGCACCTTGCACGCTCCATGATTGTCCTGTTCATCCTTTCTGACACACCATTTTCTTGAGGTGTTCCTGGAACTATCTTCTCTCTGCGAATTCCATTCTCTAAACAGTACCTATCAAACTCTTTGCTGCAATATTCACCTCCATTATCTGATCTGAGACACTTCAACCTTTTCCTTGTCTCATTTTGAACCAAAGCTTTCTATTTCTTGAAAGTATCAAATACATCAGATTTATTTCAAATACAATAAATCCAGGTTTTTCTGGTTGCATCATCAATAAAAGTAACATAATAACGAGAGTCACCAAGAGATGATACCTGAGCAGGTCCCCATACATCTGTATGCATAAGCTCTAATTTTTCGATCTTCTTTTCTTTCCCAACTCTAAGGAATCTGGCTCTCTTTTATTTTCCATAAACACAATTCTCACAGAATTTTAAATCAACATGCTTCAAACCTGGCAACAAATTTCTTGAGTGAAGAATCCGCAGCCCCTTCTCACTCATGTACCCAAGCCTATGATGCCATAATGTCGTATCTTCTCCTGTAGAGGTTAAAGCATTAACAGAATTAGAAATACCATTGCATAAATACAATGTACCAAACTTTTCTCCTTTCATTATTACCAGGGATCCTTTAGTGACCTTCCAGGTTTTATTTGTGAAGGTAGTTACGCAACCTTCACCTCCCAACTGCCCTGTTGAAATCAGATTTTTCTTCAGATCTGGAACATGGCTTACCTTCTTCAATAGCCACTGATTTCCATTTTGCTGTTTTATGAAAACTGTACCCATACCAACGATTTTATAGGGTTTATCATCACCCAATCGAACTTTTCCAAAATATCCTTGAACATAATCATGAAAATGTTTCTTATCAGGTGTGGCATGGAATGAGGCCCCTGAATCTACCACCCAGGCATCAGTAATATTTTCTAATGAAAGAATCAAAGCATCTTACAACACATCACCTGTTACATTCGCTTCATGATTAGTTTCTTGTTGTGCATCTCCTTCTTTTCCCTTCTGAGACTTGCAGTCTTTCTTCAGGTGTCCTTTCTTCTTGCATTTCCAGCACACTATCCCTGATCTAGACTTGGATCTGCCTTTTCTTGACTTACTGCGATATCTTGGGCTCTTTCCTCTTTCCATTTTTCTTCCCCTAGTCTCTGCAGTCAAAGCATTACCTGATGTCTCACCAGAGCTTTTCCGTCGTATTTCCTCGCTAAGGAGTGCACCGACAACATCATCAAACTTTAAAGTACTAGATCCAGAGACAGAGTTACTAATGGCCATAACTAAACCATTCCAACTTTCTGGCAATGAGCACAAAAATAACAGAGCCCTAACTTCATCATCAAAATTTACCCCTACAGAACTTAACTAACTTGTAACTGTATTAAAATCATTTAAATGATCTGCAACAAATCCACCTTCTGACATCTTCATATTAAATAAATGCTTCATAAGAAATACCTTATTTGAGGCTGAGGGTTTTTCATATAGTTTGGCCAATGCTGACATTAAACCCTGTGTTGTCGTTTCCTTTGAAATATTAAATGCTACCGACACTGCTAGGCATAGCCGTATTGTTCCAAGTGCATTTCTGTCCAGAATATCCCATTTTGTGTCTGTCATACTAGTTGGCTTCTTTGTCTTTCCACTCAAGTACAGATCTCTCTAATACAGATGATCTTCCATCTACATCTTCCACAGCTGGTATTTTAGGCCGTTGAATTTTTCGACCCTAAACCTACCATCTCCCGCCATTGCTCCCACTCGAACCATGAACCCTTCTCTCCTACGAGTTTATCAGCCAAATAGACCTTCGGCTCTGATACCAATTTTTATAAAATTATATATTACGGAGCAATGGAACACATAAAATATTGCAGAAATATAAACACGGAAAACGCATAAAACAAGAGAGACACAGATATACATGGTTCACCTAGTTTGGGCTACATCCATGGAGAAACAGCCAGTCCTTCTTTTATTATATTATCCAGCAAACTGAAACGATACAACCTACAACAGATCCACTATAACACCCTCTTCGCTCTCAATCTCCTCTCTCCTCCTCACTCAGAATACAGATATACATAGACGCCATACAATTCCCTCATATATAGTGAGGGGTTGCCTTCTAGGGAAAAAAACCCTAAATTAAACATAACTTCTACTGTCAGATCATCCGCCTAATGAATGGCCCGGATTGACTAGAAATTACTAGACTTTTACAAGGCAATTTTACATCTATTTTTAGCTTCAGGGGCACTGCCCCCGAACCCCCGCCGAGGGACCGCTGGCCCCCAGACCCCCCAGCTGGGGGGGATTAGCCCCCCCGCGTGGAGGGGTGTACAGTCTTCCTGAGGTATACATCCGGCTGAAACCTTTGAATACAGAATATAATCAGGCTCCACACCTAACAAATATCAATGTTTTTTATTTGAGTGTCCCTAATCTGAGCTAAAGGATTTACAAGAACTTCTTCTATAGTTTCGAGATCCATTTTTGTTTATAAGAATTTCAATAAATACTACCTCACAAAAATAATACGACTTTTTAATGGTAGTGTTACACAGTAATTTGTCACCGTCTTCACTCCATTCTTCCTACTGTGTCATGTGTCCAAGTCATACATGCTCATGTTAGACAAATGCTCTCTGATGTTGCCAAATGACTCACTTTTCCAAAGGTCTCTGCCTCATCGCATCTGTTGGCTAAATAAACGTGCTGATGGGTGCTCCAAAACAGTCCAAAAGCGCTGCCATCGCGGAAGTACACCTGATTCCCGTGATGGTCGAATTTTATGTGCCAGCGCAACTGTCGTTTGTAATATTCCGCGATGACATGACTGGCTACATTATTCAATAGTGATGTCAGCGCGACAGGCTAGTTATGTGCCCGCGATGATCCAGATTGGGCAAATTTGTTCCAACAGTCGGCCTTCCAGATGACTCCAGACCTGGTTGTTGGCCTAGTTTATGTCACCCTCCTTTCTCTGGCGTGGTTGTTCCGTCATTTCTGATACCTTCCTTGGAGATAAGCTCATCTTCCCACCTTTCATGGAGACTCCTTCTCCTATTTAAACTCTCACCATTGCTATGTGTTGCTAGTTTTGGAGTTCTTAGTCTTTGGAGTGGTTGCTGATAGTACTGTTAGTGCTTGTGAGTTTGCTAGATAGCTGGTGTGAGTGTGACAAGTGTGGGATTGTTGATAGCTTGAGGAAGGTTGTGAAGTGCCTTTGATCTTGTGTAAAACTTGTGAGTGAGAGAGACTTGTGTATTGGGAGATCCATTTTCAAGAGTGAATGCTTGAGGAACATGCTGGCTGGATCCCTCTGAGAAGGCTTGTGACGTTAAGACTTTGGTTCTAAGCTTACTCTTATTTCATTATTAATGCAATCAATGATGTTTTCCTATGTCTTGTATGTAATGTACTTGATAGCTCACGACTTCTTGACTTTGTGAGTAAATAGATCATTTGTTGTTCCGGTTACGTGCTTTGTTGTATTTCCTTTGCATTGTTTTAGGTTGATTACTCATTAGGAGAAGGAAGCGGAAGCTGGAGCAGCGCAATGGAACTCCATCGACCAGTGGTTGAGGTAGGCCTCCAACTATGACTATTTAAGGAAAGCTATTGTTGATTTGTCCTTGTTTGTGACTAGACCCACTCTAGGGCTAAACGGGTTGTCTCTGTCCGCAAAGGGAACACTTCCCTGCATCACAAATTGGTGACTTCGGTGGGGAGTTTTGGCCTTTGTTCTTTTCTTGTTTACTCTTGTCTTGATTTTTTTTTGGTCTCTTTTGAAGTTTTTGGGATTAGTTATCATTCTTCTGAGTTTCCTGGCATGATCTGGGAAATGTCCTTATTTGATTAAAGATTGATTTTCTTTGATTTGTGAGTTTTTGGTTCGCCTGTTACTGTTTTGAACAGCAGCGCGGCTTTTAATTTAACAATCGCGCTGTCATCACGTCACCTCTTTTGTAGTATCTTGTTCATCACGTAGTTACACTTAACAGTCGCGACGGTTCTGTTAATCAAACCATCGTGGAAAAGTCGTGTACTTCCGCCCTAACATCGCTTTGTTGTTGTGGTGTGATCTTTATCAGTGCTTGTTGCTTGTGTATCACCCGCGCTAATTGTTGTAGAATTGAATTTTTCAATTCTGCCTCCTAAATCCATCAGTCTTGCTAGTCCCTTGTTGTTCTCACTTGTTTGATAACTTGTTTTCACTGTTTAGAGGTTGAGGCACTCTCTTGTGAGCTTTGTTAAATGAATCTTGTTTTTCTTGCTTTCTGACCTAGTTTCATTGTTTCAAGTCTTTTGGATCAATTTCGCTTGGTTGCCTGTTTGCAAATATTCGTTTGCTACTTGCTGTTGGTTTGATTGAGCCTTCCCCTTTGCTTACTTTCGGTTGATTATTTAGTGATTGTTATTGGACCAATCTTGGCATTGATTCGATTTCTTTTCACTACCCAGACATAGATTACAATTGTTTGGATCAACCGTTTTTCCACATTTGTTTGTTGCTTATTGGTTTATTTTAGATTAGAAACATCAAAATCAAAAAGATTGCATTTCATCTAGCATGCGAAAGTGAAAGTGAATTTGCATTTCAAGTTTCATATTGAAAAGCGAATGATTAAATCTCTCATTAGTAGTATCTGTGCACTTTAGGAATTGATGTCTGTTTGCATTGAGTGACTGTTTCGTTGTCTTGGTTTTCTTGGTTTGGGAATGATCTCTCTACCCTCCCATAGGTAGGTGTTCATCAAAGAAAAAGGATATTTCATTCATTCTAGCTGCATCCTAGGTTCTATTATATACATACGGTAAGGCCTGAAAATTGAAACATAATCCAAGATCAACTTTAAAATGAACTGAATAAATCTAACAACGCATTGGAACATAACGCACACATTTAGAGGTCTAGGCTAGAGACGTGCTCCGGCGTCGTTAAACCTAGTCACTTTTGTTTCCACTCAAGGTTGGGTGATTCCTCCTTCAGTGACTCAATAGTGGTCTAGCACGGAATTGTGCTCCCATGTACCATCGAGTATATGCTGGGAGACCCCACTAGGTTATCATCCTTTATCCATAAGAAGTCGTGTCTACCGCCTTACAAGCCATAACGCACCGAACATAGCATTCGGGAAGATCGACTGTCGTATGGAAAGTCCTTGGTTTTCATATGACTGCCAAGGTGTATATGCAGTTTTACGGATTTGTCTGGTAACCCTTTTTGCCTAGTTCTCCAAAGTAGTCACTTTCATTCCTTTTCAGACTCCCTAAAAGAAAAGGTCCATCTGAGCACTTGTCACTTCAGGCTCATTAAATATTCGAAGGTGACTAGAGTCATCTTTTGTCCTTTTCTCGACTCTTTAAAGATGAAAAGGTCAAGTTTTGTTCCTGTGTCTTAAAATTTATTTGGCCATAATTCACATTTACCCGGTTAGATCTTGTTTGCGTTACCTTGAGTAGTGTTCTTTCTCGTTCTCGATGGCAACATTCCCCGAGTCTACTGGCCAAGGTTTTCCCCCAGATGGAAATCCTGGTTCGTTTCCTTCATTTGGAAATGTCGGTGCTCCATATATGGCAACATTGTCGTTGCCTGGGATAACCATCGGCTTGCCCGTATGGTTGTTTTCAACCTCGGTGGTCCCGAGTGTCATGACTCCTATTCCACCGTCTCCTTCGTCTGAACCAAGACATGTTGATTCCAAGGTTGAGCCTACGCCTTCTTCTCCTGTTTCCTCCTCCTCCTCTCCTCCTTCGCCTGGTGAAAGTTTCACATTAAGTAACCAGGAGCCTAAGAAGAAGAAGAAGAAGACGAAGAAGAAGAAGAAGTCCGATAAATCCAAGGCCACCTGTGCAGTTACCGCTCCGAGTCCATCCCAGGTCGAACCACCTTCTGCTACTTCGCGGAACGTTAAGTTTCCTTGTAAGTTATGCAAGGGTGACCATCTTCTTCATGATTGTCCTAGCATTCCAAGGATCCTAGAAGTATGGTCTCACGATCCGGTTCATCCCTCATCATCCTCTGAAGCTCAAGGCGATGCTATCCTAGCAACTGGCAACAGTAAGAAGGACAGGAAGATTCGATTCCCTTGTAGGCTATGTGAAGGCATCCATCCCCTTCACCTTTGTCCACTCATGGATAAAGCTTCCGCCGTTTTGGAAAGTCTTACAGCTTCTTCACCCCAACTGCCCGTTGGTTATCAGCGACTTTCTTCAGACCCTCCCTCCATTGACAAAGAGATTGACGTAGATTCTTCTCTTGTCCATCCTTCTTCTTCCGAGCCTGGCTATGCTCAGCCTGTTCTAGATCAACCATTGGTCAGAAAGAGCATCGACTTAGGTTCATCACCTGTTGATCACTCTGTCTCAGAAGAGCATTATGCTCATGTTCTCCTCGTCTCATCAGATTCTCTAGAGTCCGAAAATGACTCCCCTATCCCAGCTGATCTAGGGAGTCCTTCTCCGGTTCCTGGGGGGCACAGGGGCAATCATGCGATTCCCCCACCAAGTAGTTTGGCCGTCACTTTCGATTGGAGTCACTTGACCGATTTCTGCCTTCCATCCTATGTGCCTTTCGAGATTATAGTATACGCCTACGATAAGGCTATACCTGCCACTGTTCTGGATGAGGGTGCGTCTGTTAGTCTTATGCCTTCCACTACTTGGCAAGCTTTGGGTTCCCCACAACTTGTGCCGGTCACACAGAATCTGTTGGCATTCGATGGAGAACCTTGTCAACCTATAGGGATCCTCCCAAAGTTTCCTATTACTTTTGGGGGAAAAACCGTCTATATAGACGTCATGGTTGTCCAAGGTCCGAATTTCAGTCTTCTCCTTGGCCGTGACTATATTTATGCCATGGGGGCCCTTGTCTCTTCACTTTTCTATGTGGCTTGTTTTCCTTACAATGGAAGAATGGTGACCATCGATCAATTATCGTTCGTTAGTCCCCCGGTGCCTCCTGCACAGCCATCACCCCTATTGGTTCTTGCTCACCAGCAGTACCTTCCTTGCCATAGGTTAATTATGTGGCTACCCATTCCATTCCTGCCTCTGCTAATGACCATGCAGCTGGTCTAGTACAAGATGTACTTGGGGCATTGGAACCTGACCTGTCATTAGTGCATCCTAACATGTGTTCCTCCCAGAGCACGTTTCTTCCATCTCGTGAAGACCTCTTGGGAGCCACGTTCTTGGGTGGCCCATGAACAAGGGTCCCGAGCATAGTTTTGTCAAGCTCGTTAAATAATGAAACAAGGAGTGCCGAGGATAGTTCTGATCTTGTGTCGACCTCGTTAAAAAAACGAAACAAGGTGTTCGAGGATAGTTCTGATCTTGTGTTGACCTCGTTAAAAAATGAAGCAAGGTGTACGAGGATAGTTTGTTCCTGTGTCAACCTCATTAAAAAATGAAACAAGGAGTGCTGAGGATAGTTCTGATCCTGTGTCAAACTCATTAAAAAATGAAACAAGGAGTGTTGAGGAAAGTTCTTGATCTTGTGTCAACCTCGTTAAAAAATGAAACAAGGGTTATGAGGATAGTTCTTTTACCGTTTCAACCTCATTAAAAAATGAAACAATCTCCCTCTCCAAATCGAGTCTTTCATTAAGATCTCATAAAATCCAAGTCGAGTCTTTCCAAGATCTCGAATGTGAACCTTCATTCCATCCACCTCGTTGAATGGAATGAAGCTTGGGGGGCATGTACCTCGATTTGTGTCATTATTTTGGGGGCATGCGAACTTATAACAAGCATAGTTTTTCATTTCAAGCTTGTGTAAACATGAAACCGAATCCAAGCATAGTTCTCCATGGTTCAAGCTTGTGTAAAAATGAACCCATACCTGATTTACATCTCGTGATTGTCGTTTATCTGCTAAATTTCTGCTAGATGAGCCTTGGTTGTTTCATTCCATCACCACCATCTCTTTGGCTGATCATATGGTGGAACCGCAGCGATGAGTGGTTTTATTAGCTAGCCTCTTGACCATTACATGTTTTGAGATGTTCCACCATTACCGGAACCAGTTTCTACCCTTTATACCACTCATTCCTCTAGGACGAGTCTCCTTTAAGCTCTTTTCTGACTCGTAAAAGATGAAAATATTACTGACTATTTTTCCCTTTTTGACTCGTTAAAGAGAATATAAATGGAGGTCTGCTTTCAACACTTTTCCGACCATTTAAAGACGAAAAGATTGCCGAGTTTTTCCTTTTTTGACTCGTTAAAAAGAATTAAAAAGGCGGTCCACTTTAAGCTCTTTTCCGACCATGTAAAAACGAAAAGATTGCCAGGCCTTTGTCGTTTCAAGCTCGTTATCGATTCCGAAACGACGTGATTCCGACCTCCTTTTTACTTTTTCGGGTTGAAGTCACTAGTTACGAAAAGGCCTCCTCGATCATAATGGTCGGGTGATTCTTTCAAGTATCATTTTATACTTTTTCGGGCTCGCAAGACACAAATCTATGAAAAAGGACCCCCCTGGAGTTTTCTTTTCTGTGTCTTTTTCAAACTCTCTAAACATGAAAAAGACTCTGAGTTTTACCTATGTCGAACTCGTTAAACCCTGATGACATTTGACTCATCATTATGACAAGACTCGAGCTTCTCCTTCCTAGGGCTCGTTAAAACATTACTATGTTGGACTCAATAACAGGTTTATCATTGGTTGTCTATGGCAGCTAGTCACTCTTGAACATCGACACTTTTGCTTCTTGTCGGGTTGGGATATCCATACATCGTCATTTGGCCTTCTGCGGGTTTGGGTTATCATTCTAGCCTCATTCCATTCGATTCATGCTGTCTTCTTCAAGCCTCTGATCCCTTGATGCTTGAATGCTACCACCCTCCGGAGTCGTGTCGCCAACATGTTCAAGAGTATAATCCTTCTGTAGTTTACACCCTCGGTTTCTCCTCTGGTACTCTCTTTCGCCATCTGCCTATTGTTCCTTATCTTGTGTCGTTGATGGGAGAAATATTATGGCCCTCCTGCAACGGGTCGTCTCCTGTCGACATCCATTCATTATCTAAGAGATTGATCTAGAGATCCCCTTTCGTACCTTAGAGCTTGCATGCCTCAATGGCAAGTTCTTCACACCTAACAGTCGACTTTCATCATTAGTCATCGATTGGGTGATTCCACGAGTGTTCGACTTCAGTTCCTTTTTCACACTTCGTGGATTGTGCTGGACAGTACCTTGAGAGCCATTGGCATTATTGGTGGTTTCTCTCGCACTTGTTAACGGTTTTCATCATTGACCGATAATCAAGCGACTTTCTATCATGCTCAACCTCAGCACATCTATTCACATGTTAGAATTTGTACTATGATCGGATGGGTTCAAGACCCCGAACTCAGATTACACATGTTCGGGCTACGTGGATTGGTTTATGATTACATGACTCATTGATGGATGGTTGCGACCATACCTGAGTCTTCATGGATGGCTACGACCATACCTTTATCATCATCATGGTCTTATTAGTTGGATGGCTGCGTCCATACCACAGACCTATTTCATATATCTTTTGGATGGCTGTGCCCATGCCTAGACTACATGTACTTCATCATCGGACATATCAGTTGTACTTGCATGCAGGTTCTTCCAGATGGTGTTTCAGTTCAGTCAATTTTGTAAAGCATTTCACCCCTCCCTCTCTCTCGAGCTTCATACTTTAGGGGGCATCTATTACACAGTAATTTGTAGAGTTTAGGCTTCTGTGATCCATATCAAGTTTACAAAAGATTTTTCGGCGAAAATCACATGAAATATCATTTGCCAATGATATTTCATGTGATTTTCGCCGAAAAATCTTTTGTATACACAGTAATTTGTCACCGTCTTCACTCCAGTCTTCCCACTGTGTCATGTGTCCAAGTCATACATGCTCATGTTAGACAAATGCTCTCTAATGTTGCCAAAGGACCCACTTTTCCAAAGGTGTATGCCTCATCGCATCTGTTGGCTAAATAAACAAACTGATGGGCACTCCAAAATAGTCCAAAAGCGTTGCCATCGTGGAAGTACACCTGATTCCCGCAATGGTCGGATTTTATGTTCCAGCACAACTGTCGTTTGTAATATTCCGCGATGGCATGACTGGCTACATTATTCAATAGTGATGTCAGCGCGGCAGGCCAGTTATGTGCCCGCGATGATATAGATTGGGTGAATTTGTTCCAACAATCGGCCTTCTAGATGACTCCAGACCTGGTTGTTGGCCTAATTTATGTCGCCCTCCTTTCTCTGGTTTGGTTGCTTCGTCATATGCTACCTTCCTTGGAGATAAGCTCATATTCCCACCTTTCATGGAGACTCCTTCTCCTATTTAAACTCTCACCATTGCTATGTGTTGCTAGTTTTAGAGTTCTTACTCTTTGGAGGGGTTGTTGATAGTACTGTAAGTGCTTGTGAGTTTGCTAGATAGCTGGTGTGAGTGTGACAAGTGTGGGATTGTTGATAGCTTGAGGAGGGTTGTGAAGTGCCTTTGATCTTGTGTAAAACTTGTGAGTGAGAGAGACTTGTGTATTGGGAGATCCATTTTCAAGAGTGAATGCTTGAGGAACATGCTGGCTGGATCCCTCTGAGAAGGCTTGTGACATCAAGACTTTGGTTGTAAGCTTACTCTTATTTCATTATTAATGCAATCAATGATGTTTTCCTATGTCTTGTATGTAATGTACTTGATAGCTCATGAATTCTTGACTTTGTGAGTAAATAGATCATTTGTTGTTCTGGTTACATGCTTTGTTGTATTTCCTTTGCATTGTTTCAGGTTGATTACTCATTAGGAGAAGGAAGCAGAAGCTGGAGCAGTGCAACGGAACTCCATCGACCATTGGTTGAGGTAGGCCTCCAACTATGACTGTTTAAGGAAAGCTATTGTTGATCTGTCCTTGTTTGTGACTAGACCCACTCTAGGGCTAGAGGGGTTGCCTCTGTCCGCAGAGGGAACACTTTCCTGCATCACAGGTAGAATTCAGAGTACTTACCAATTTTTTGAACCTGATTTTCCTAGTTCTTCGCCAAAATCCAGAGAAATAAAAGGATATGGTGGCAATGTGAGTAAAATAATTCTGTAGAATGTAAATGAGGGGTTTAAATTATGGTTTAATCCTTATTAAAGTTATGCATATTGCGTACTAATTTCACAATACGCAAACTTACCCAAAATTTATTAGGTTTTAATTAACGAATGGCCTTCATTTGAATGTGGGTGAATGAAATTCACACAATGCATTGATACAACATTTCAGGTCTGGTCGTGACCTTTAATTTTGTGGATGTTGCAATTTGATATAGCTCACAGGCCATCAAGATCTTTAATTATCCAACGTTAAATCGTCTTGGATGGTGAGGGGGTCATTATCAAGGCCATGGATTCCCATCTGATATGTAATAGCAGCCATCAGATCAAATACATGTGCTCTATTCGATCCTATCAGATCGTGAAAGCCGTGTTAAATTGCATGCAAGTCACTACTCGATATGTCTTGGTGATCGTTGGATGAAGTGTGTGCCAACCGTCAGATGTTCTTAGATGGAGAGGGTTGTGTTAATGTAACACTTAGTTACCACCCAATGCTGAAATATAACCATCAGATTAAATCATCCATGATTGTTAGATTCCGTTGGATCGAAGTAAAGGCAATAATTTTTTCTGATGATGTCATCTTATATGACATTTCTGTAGATCGTGAATGCTTTAATCAACTTATGATTTCCGTAGGAACTAAATCAAATGGATCTTAATGTGGGATATGAATTTAAATGAACAAAATACTTTATATAAAATTGAAAAATGTATGCACATTATGTTAATGTTTAATGGTGATAAAGAATATAAACGAAAGTCCCCAAATATTTTAAAGGCGAAGTTAAGGTTCAAATATGGCTACAACATTTGGCTCTGATTGGGGATACCACTTCGTTACGAAGTGATAAGAACGCAAACTAGATGCACTGTATTGGTCATCAATGCAAAAGGATTTTGAAGTGATTGGTGATATAATATATAAAGTTGATAGGACTCAATATGAATAACCACTTGGGATGTTTTGTCATTTTTATTTCGTATTTCATCATTCATAAACTATGAGCTAGAACAAGCCGGTTGAGGCAAACATATTGATGGGGGAAGCTTCCAGAGCCAAAATCTTGCGTGATGAAATGCTTCATGCAAAGTTGGACAAAATATTAGAGGAGATAGAAGAGTTGAAATTGCAATTAACTTTAGTAGAAGAGAAACTCTTTGTTTTACAAGGGATTTTTCAACTTGTCTATGACATGCATCCCACAGCAAGCCAGGGTGATAATTTTCAAGTGGACACAAACAATTCTCTTGAAGATGCCATCGTTATATCTAATTAATATGTTTCATAGCTCGAGAAGATATTTTGGGACTCTGTAATTTGAATACTTAGTTTCAATAAATTCCTTTCTGAAAGGAATTGTACATTTTGAACATTTGTATAATTTTCCAAGCCATAATGTTATATAATTAATGTTCAAGGTTGTTTTCTCAATTATTCATAATTTTATTTTAAATGGTGTTCCAAGACTGTTTTTATAATTAATTTGGTTATTTTGAGTATGTAAATGTTTTTTAAATCATATAATTTAGTATGTCAGAGATGAATTTCATTGTTCATGTGAATAAAATATAGCTATTTACAAATAATTTAATTTCTAGCATGATAATTGAGACATAGTAAATAATGGAACTGTGATGCGGTTAAATTTTAAGTGCAGACACAAACAATTCCTCTAGCCCGAGGGAGCAGGTCTAGCCACAAAAAAACAATCTATGTAAAACTTCCTTAAGCTAGAATCAAATAAGAGGGCCTACCTCTTAGAACGCTATTCCGCTTGGTGATGATCGTGCTTCCTTACTCCAACTACTTTTCATTTCATTCCTTTGAATACCTGAAACAAGAAAACAAACATCAACAACAAACGTGATAGCATACAAATTGCATCCAGCCTACTTAAAAGGTCAAGGAACATTAAGCCATCAAATGTAAGATAACACTTCAATGTCGGAAATCAATCAATAGTTGTAGTCATATAAGTTCAAAAAGAGATTATAACCAATGCCTTGATGTTGTTGGTCTCCTCCAATGTATCTGGGTTCCCACACTTCTACTAGCATCTCATGGATAGCCCCAACAATGGAAGTTTTAAGGCTTCTTCCCTTTAGTCTCAAACCAAACCAAACACACTATTCTCCCTCAAACATAAACTAGAGAGCTACAAGCTATAAATGTCTTGTTGATTATTCAAGCTCCAAAAATACTAAGACTGAAACTAGTTTAGCTTGTAAAAGGAGGGGTTTATATAGCTTGGATGGAGAGGAGATGGTTCCTCTTATCATGGGATAAGGCCTTATCTCTTGGGTTTGTTCCATCCTAATAGGGGAAAGGAGCCCAAACTGACTTCCTTGGCTCCATCCAGCCCAACCATTTACCAGACTTTCGTTATGAAGCTTCTAGACCTGGAAGCTTCGACTCCATATTTAAAAAACTTGCCAAAAGAGGATCGGCATGAATGAAAAAAGGTTAAGTAGCATCGTACAGCGCTAGTCCTGGTTTTAATCTCTGCAAATCGGTGCGAGGAAGAAATAGGTCATTAGAGCCAGTATTGTAAACTAGGGTAAAAGGAAGATTCTTGGGAAATGATGCAAAAGGGAATTGTTCTTCTCATGAAGAGGGACATAGTGGGAGTTTCATCATGATGGGGAAGCATGTAGGGTTCACTATAGAGGTCCTCTAGGATCATGGAACGGGGAGTACAGGGACCATTAGGGGATTCTTGAGGCCTAAAATGGGCCTCCTAAGAAAAATGTACAACCAAAATAAACTTTATAAGAACCAATAGGATTCAAGATGATGATGTCAACCATGGGGGATGATTCACCATTTTTGAAGTAAAAATGTACAAAGATTAAAAAAGAATAAAATAATAAAACTAATTTTTCAACTCGTATTTTCAACTTATCTCCCTAAGTTTTTACTCAAATTTCGAGCAGGAGTACTCATTGGATGAAAGATTTAATTCCTCATCCAAGGAGTACCCATGTTTCATACTTTCAATGGACCCTACTACAAGAAAAATGAGAAATACATGAAAAAACGTGATTGCAATCATGTTTTTCATGTATTTCTCATTTTTCGCATAGTAGGGTCCATCGAAAGTATGCAACATGGGTACTCCTTGGATGAGGAATCAAATTATGCATCCAACGAGTGTTTCCACTCGAAATTTGAGTAAACCCATATGGATATAAGTTGAAAATACGAGTTGAAAAAATAGTTTTGTCTTTTTTCCCTCTAAAATTTGATGATGTAATCTAATCTTATTTTATTATTTCCACTATTATTTTATAATTTCATTAGGAGGCCTATTTTAGACCTCAGAAATCCCCTAATGAGTGAAAAAATGTTGTGTAGCAGATGCCCCCCCAAAGCGTGAAGGCCGAATTAGAGTGGGGGGTGAAATGCTTTACAAGTTGATGCGGCGAAAAACCTGCAAGCAAGCATAGATACATATACATCACTGAAAACTCTGATAAATGATACATGAATCATGGTATAGACACAACCATCTAGAGAATGATCATGTAATTAGATCCAAGGCATGGGCGCAGCCATCCAGTAAGGAGGATCATATCAAAACCATGGTATGGTCGCAGCCATCCAATAATGAGAAGGATCACATATGACAACTCATGGTATGGTTGCATCCATCCATCTAAAAGAGACATGTATACCAACATGATCATGTCACATCGCCTTGCAACATGGACTTTTGTAATCTGAGCCCATGGTCTTGTGCTCCAAAACGACCCAATCAAAGTACAAATTCTAACATGTGAATAAATGTGTTGAAGTTGAACATGCTAGAAAGTCACTTGATTACCGGTCAATGATCTGAACCGTTAACAAGCACGAGAGAAACCACCAATAATAACAATGGCTCTTAAGATACCAGCAGCACAATCCATGGAATGTGAATAAATGAACTGAAGTCGAACACCTGTGAAATCACCTGATCGAAAACCAATGATTTGAACTTATCATCAAGTGCGAAGAACTTGCCATTGGGGCATGCAAGCTCTAAGGTACTGGAAGGGAGTCTCTTGGCCAGCATCCTGGATAATGAGGTAAATTCAATAGGAAGCAACTATGTCAAAGGAGGGCCATGATTTGTCCCACATCATCGACACGAGACAAAGGGATGCAATGATTTCAGATGATATAGAGAATCATGAGTAAGTGTAACTGCAGAAGGACTAACTCTTGAACATTTTGTTGGCATTATGATACAAGCATTTTCCTCGATGGCAACTCTACAAGTCAACTCAGTTTTGATAAGAGGCTAACAGGAACATTCAAAGGCAATAGGGCAGTGGTACAGAGAATCAGGAAGATGGAACTAAGTTCTATTGATCAAAATAAAGAAGTTGAAGGAAGAAGATGATGTAAGAGTAGTTTAAGAGATACATGCAAGTTCACTTAGTCCAAGCAGTGTATACACATAGGTACTCAGAAATGAAATAGCATATAACGTACACACGCACTCCCACAGAAGGCAAAGCGCGTACATGTTGAAAACCATGATTTTGGTCTGAGGTATTTGGTCCAAGGTATCTTTGGACCATCATATTGACCCTAGGTATTTAGTCCGAGGTATTTGGTCCGTGGCATTTGATCCAAGGTATTAGTGCTATGTGGATTTGGTCCATGGTATTGAGAAAGGCCAAAAACTATATAAAGAAGAGAGGATCATAAGGCTAGAAGTGCAAGTGAATAAGATTCAAAGGAATACTTTTATCTGAAGTATATTTTATGTTGCAAGGTTATGTTTGGGACTAGATCTGAAATATTTATGTGCACCTTGAGTTCAATATTGGACCAGGATCATGAGACCTGAAATGACTTATTCTTGAATGATCTGATATTGGTTGAGGCTAGATCTAATGTTTTGTGTTCTCTATCATGATCTGGGTTTGTCTGAAGTCTAGAATTGCAGAAAAGTTCTGAGTCAATATTTGCATATTTGTATGTAGGTTCGTCTCAGCAAAAGAGCATATAACGCAGGTTTTTTTCTTTCAAGTAGCGTATACAAAAGAAAGGCTTGATGTTCAGAGATGACTGACCTATTAGAGTAGTATTTCTGATTTATTGTTGCTTCTATTTTACTGTTGTCTGTCAATGAAGTCTTCTTAGATCTGAATGTAAATCTAAATGCATAAGGAGGTTGATATTTGATTGATTGTATAAGTGAGAAGAAGTGTTTTCTGTTGCCTGCCTGTCTAAAGTTCTGTAAGTTGACAGTAGATGTTCAATGCACTACTGGTTGGTACAGTTTGTGATTCAGAGATTTTATGATTCAGAATATTTAGAGGTATACACAGGTTGGGCTGAAGGAAGTAGCGTATACACACAGGTTTGTCTTCATTGAAGTAGCGTATACAGTCTGACACGTGAATTTTGGAGGTTTCAGTTGGTTATGAATGTTGATACAGTTTTCTGGGTTCAGCACAGTGTTCTAATGACAGTGATATGATTGTTTCAGATTAACTGCATGTTGGTTGATGAAGTTTGAGTTTCTAAATTTCTGGTGGGTTATTGATGAGTCAAGGTCGTCATACGTCTTGATATGTGCCATGAGCATCCAGTCTAAAAATTCATGAAACGTGGTCCCTGGTGGAAGAGTGGAGTTTTTTGTAGGCTAGCACCTACGTACTAGTAAACATATTGGCTAGTACAAGAGCTAGGGGGTTGTATCTCCCTTCCAGTAGAAGCTGGAGAATGAGAGAAGGTTGTAACCTTCTACAGGTAGAAGCCTGCATACTGGTATGAGTCTACACTAGTACAAGATTGTAAACAGATTTTCTTATTATTAAAAGAAGACAAAGATGACAACAGCAGGTGGTTTTCACCCACATTGGGTTTCCACCTTAAATCTTGGTGTTCATGTGTGTTGCTTATGTGTAATGGTTTATTATGTTTATACTGCACATGTTTACTATTTAATGATTGATGAATTATTGATGCACTGATTAAAGATCAACATATGATGCATTAACTAAATCATAATTTTACTACATAACATTGGTTGCCTGAAAGACAGTTGCCTGTACATGCTATTTCCCCTCTCTGAAGTAGCATATATAAATCTGATTATGAAAAAGAAAAATTCTTGATCTGATAATATTTATTCACCCCCCCTCTCAGTATTATTTCCAACAATTGGTATCAAATCCAAGTTCTTCAGAAGAAGCTTGATCACTTGAAGGAAGATCCATCAAGATGAATAATCATGAAAGCATGGGATCCATCAGACTGCCAATCTTCGATGGGAGAAACTTTGTTTATTGCAAAATAAGAACCACATCCTATATATCTCTTGGAACAGATGTCTGGGAAATTGTGGAAGGAGGATATAAATTTCCAACAGCAATTCCTACAAACACGGCAGGTAAAAAACAATATGAAACCAATGCCAAAGTTGTCAATACTTTATTGGGAAGTTTGTCACAATCAAAGTTTGTCAAAGTCATGCAACTCAAATCAGCCAAAGAGATATGGGACAAAATTGTTCAAAGCTACGAAGGAGACTCTCAGGTAAAATGTGCTAAGCTTCAAACTCTCAGAATTCAGTATGAAACTCTTAAGATGCATAGTGATGAGAATATAGCTAGTTACTTCTTACGTATAGATGAGGTTGTTAATTGTATGAAGAATCTGGGTGAAGAAATAAAGGAAGTTACCTTAGTTGAGAAAATTTTGAGATCCTTGTCTGCTAAATTTGAATCAAAAGTGTTTGCCATAGAAGAAAAATAGGATCTGCAGAATATCACTATGACACAGCTTCACGGAATCCTAACTGCTTTTGAGATGAGAAAAGGAGGTCCATTAGATATGAGAGAAGCCACATTTAAAGCTTCAGCAAAAGGAAAAGAAAAGGAAGAACACAATGAATCAGGACACATTTCAGAAGAAGAAGATGAGGTAAATTTTGTCAAGAAGCTTCAACGGGGTTCTGGAAGGTTCAGAGGTAAGCTACCTTTCAAATTCTTTGCTTGTGGTAGAGTTGGTCATTATGCTGCCAGATGTCCTCATAAAGATAAATATGAAAAAGGAAAGGAATATGCAAAAGGGAATAGGAAACAAGTTGTGAATAGAAGGAGTTACTATACTCATGAAGATAGTGATGGTTTATCTAATAGTGATGAAGATGAAACTGGTCAAGATTACAGACTTCTCATGGCTTATGATAGCGATGATTTTTGGGATAGTTTAGAAGAGGATAGTGATGGTTTATCTAATAGTGATGATTATAGACTTCTCATGGCTTATGAAAATGATGATTTTTGGGATGCTTTAGAAGAGGAAAACTTTCATGAAGAAATCTCTAAACTCAAAATCTGTTTAGAATAAAAGAATATGATCATAGATACCTTGACATACCAACTTGCTAAAAAAGAAAAACACAATGAAAAACTAGAATGTGAAATTGTGGGTCTAAGAAAAGATCTTGAGAAAACAAAATCTCTCAATCTTAGATTTGCTAAAGGATCAGAAACTTTAAATGAAATTATCAAAGTTCAGCGTTCTCCTCTGATAAAGATAGGTCTTGGATATACTGAAGAAGCATCTCAATCACAGAAGTCGTCAACCTCCACCAAAAGCTATCTTGATGCAGCAAAGACCAGTGAACAGTATGAAAATTGTCAACAAAGGCATAAAGCTAATCACCAGGTAAATCATACTCAATTTGTTCCAAGGATGAATATCAATAGAAGCCACAACCAACCTCAGGAAAATCATACTCAATTTGCTCCAAAGATGAATATCAATAGAAACTACAATCAACAGGTAAATAGATTCGATAGTCATAGAAACTTCTTTAATGGGAAATGTTTTTCATGTCATAATTTTGGGCATAAAGCTGCTCAATGCGTTGCTTACAAAACCATCATGACTAGAGAAGCATGAAATCAAAGGAATGTAACAGGGATCAAGAGAAGTTCCTATAATAACTTTTCTCCTCTTGAAAATGAAATAGAATGCTCAATTTGTAAAAACTTTGGTCATGAAGAATCTGAATGCAGGAGCAAATTTCGCAAACACCTCAAAAGGAGCAAACACCATTAAATCCCAAGATATGGGGAAGGAAAGAATCTCAAACAAAAATATGTGGTAGAGCCTTGTATGCAGAAGGACAAGAAAATCAATGGTACATCGATAGTGGATGCTCCAAACATATGATAGGTGACAAAGAGAAACTTCACTCATATAATGCCTTAGAAAAGGAAAAGAATGTCTCATTTGGAAATGACACTCCAGTTGTCATAAAAGGTAAAGGTTCTATTTTCTTGAAAGAAAAGGTTAAAGCTGGAAATGTAATGTATGTATATGGTTTAAATCATAACCTGTTGAGTGTCAGTCAAATTGTGATCAAGGAAATTAAGTGGTGTTTCAATCAAATGGATGTATTGTTCATGAGCTTGATACAAGAGAGACTGTGATCAAAGGTACAAGAACTCCAAACAACTTATACATACTCAAAGGAGGACAACAACAATGTTATCTAAGCAAAAATGATGAAAACTGGTTGTGGCATAGAAGATTGAGACATCTAAGCTTTTCTCAAATAAGAAAAGCATGCAGACTCAAGGTTGTTCATGATCTTCCAGATATCAGCATCCCAAAAAATACAATATGCAAACCATGTCAAATCGGTAAGAAAACCAAAGTTCACTTCATGGAAAAAGAAGGGTCAGCTAGTAAGCCTCTTGAACTTATCCATACTAATTTATGTGGACCAACAAGGAAAAAGTCACCTTGTGTAGAAGAATACTTTATCTTTTTCATTGATGATTTTTCCATAATGTGTTGGATAGGTCTTCTAAAGCATAAAGATGAAGCATTTGAAAAGTTCCAAGCCTTCAAAGCTTTGGTTGAAAATGAATTAGACCGAAAAATCAAATGCCTCAGATATGATCAAGGAGGGGAATTTATATCGGATGAATTCTTTGACTTTTGTGAACAACATGGAATAAAAAGGGAATTCTCCACTGCAAGAACACCTCAGCAAAATGGTGTAGTAGAAAGGATGAACAGAACAGTTCAACAAATGGCTCGAGCCATGCTAGATGAATCTGGAACTCCTACAACCTTCTGGGGTGAAGCTGCATTCGCTGTCATGACTATTCTCAACAAAGCAAATGTTCAGGTAAATAGCACTCAAACTCCACATGAACTTTGGTATGGTAAGACTCCTACTATAAAATACTTTAAAGTTTTTGGAAGCAAATGTTTTATCAAAAGGACTGATGAAAAACTTGGTAAGTTTGAACCCAGAGTAGATGAAGGGATTCTTCTTGGTTATTCTTCCAGAAGTAAAGGATATAAATGTTATAATTAAAGAATTAGGAAAATTATTGAAAGCATTGATGTTGTAGTTGATGAAGCATGCAGAAATCCAAAACAAATAAAATCAACAGAAGATTATGACAATGAGGAAGATGGGGATTACTTTCCCACATCAAATCAAAATTATATTGAAGAAGAAACCAATGAAGCACCAGAAGAATATATAATGGTAGAAGAAAAGACTTCGTCCAAGTATGTTCAGAAAAATCATCCAGAAACTCAAATTTTAGGAGAAAGGGAGGCTGGTGTACAGACAAGAAGAACTATTACAACGGCCTCAATCTATCTAGCATTACTATCCTCCATCGAACCTCAAAATGTAAATGAAGCATGCAAAGATGAATGTTGGGTCAAGGCCATGGATGAAGAACTTGATCAAATTGAAAAGAATGACACTTGGGAATTAGTTCCTAGACCTCATGATAAAAATATTATAGGAACTAAATGGATATTCAAGAACAAGGTGAATGAAAATGGAGAATTCATTAGAAACAAGGCCAGAATTGTTTGTAAAGGGTATGCTCAACAAGAAGGTATAGATTTTCAAGAAACTTTTGCACCTGTTGCCAGACTTGAAGCCATAATAATGTTTCTTGCTCTTTCCAGTTTTCGGAAATTCAAAGTATACCAAATGGATGTAAAATCAGCCTTCCTTAATGGAGATTTAGAAGAAGAAGTTTATATTGAACAGCCAGAAGGATTCATTCTTGGAAATGATGAAAAACTTGTATGTAGACTCAAAAAGGCTCTCTATGGTCTGAAACAGGCTCCAAGGGCTTGGTATTACCACCTTGACAAATATCTACACCAACAAGGTTTTACAAAAGGTTCTGCAGATAGCAATTTATATACAAAGATTGAAAATGATAAATTGCTAATTATTATTGTTTATGTTGATGATATCATTTTTGGTAGCAATGAAGAATCCATGAGTCATAATTTTGCTTTAGTAATGTAGCAAGAATTTGAAATGTCCTTGCTTGGTGAACTTACCTATTTTCTTGGTCTACAAGTTCAGCAAACTAAAGATGGTATTTTTCTTTCACAAACCAAATATCTCAAGCAGATCTTGAAAAAGTACGGAATGGAAGATTCTAAACCTATATGTACTCCAATGGTAACAGGATGCAGTCTTAGCTCAAATGATGAATCAACAGCAGTACATCAACCAACTTACAAATCCATGATTGGCAGTCTACTTTATCTAACAGGTACCCAACCTGGCATCATGCATGCAGTAGGAATAGTTGGAAGATTCCAAGAAAATCCTAAGGAATCACACCTTCAAGCAGTCAAAAGAATTTTCAAATATCTTCAAGGAACTCAATACTTTGGACTATGGTATCCTAGACATGTAGATCTTACTCTTCATGCATATACATATGAAGATTGGGCAGGAAGTGTTGATGATAGAAAAATCACTAGTGGTGGTGCATTCTATATGGGTTCCAGGTTAGTGTCTTGGTTCAGCAAGAAACAAAGTTCAATTGCTTTATCTACAACTGAAGTAGAATATGTGGCTGTTGCATCTTGTTGCACACAACTACTTTGGATGATGCAAACTTTTCAAGACATTCAGATCACATGTACTCCACCCATCTCCATTCTATGTGATAATACAAGTGCCATCGGTATTTCAAAGAATCCAGTCATGCACTCCAAGACCAAGCACATACCCATCAAGTACCATTTTCTACGAGAACAAGTGCTTGAACAAAAGGTCAAATTGGAGTATGTCCCCTCCAAAGAACAGGTTGTTGATATATTTACTAAACCACTACCCAAAGAAACATTGAATATCTCAGACAAAAGCTGGGATTTTTGTTGCATCATCCTGCTGTTAAATCCATTTTTTCAGAGGAAGTTTACTACACACTAGTTTCATGAAGTATATGCACGGGTACACGCAAGTTGCCTTGGCTGAAAACACGTATATGTTTTTCTAACAAACAAAAAAACAGTGGTAGCACAGGTTCAGGGGGAGCGTTCACATTCCACATTGTTGGCATTATGGTTGCTAAACTCAGCTATTTCTTAGTTGCATCAGTCATTAGTGTGATATAACTTCTTCTGTCATGGTCTATATTTCAATGAGTTCTATTTTTCATATGATGTAATTTATTTCCCCAATATCCTTGGGATGGATGATGTAATAATTGTTATATTTATGTCATGTATAAACTTTGGTATATCCCCAATTGGTTGGGCAGATGAGTACAAAATGGTGTATCCCGACTTGGTTGGGTGATTGATGTATGTATGAGTTGGTGGTCATAGGTAGGTCATACTCACTTTGTTGAGTTATAGTGTCATGTTATTATATTGAATCATCTCTCTGCAGACTCGGCATGTACTTAGGGGGAGTATGGATAGCATCATGCAAAGGAGGAGAGTAGAGTGGTCTGCCCTTTGCCCTTGATGTCAAAGGGGGAGAGTATTTTGTTATTTTGGTGTTGAATGGTATCTCTAACAGTCTTTACAGCTTTCAATAGTCAACACCATCATGGTTGCCATCAAGTCCAAAGGGGGAGATTGTTGGCATTATGATACAAGTATTTTCCTTGATGGAAACTCTACAGGTCAACTCAGTTTTGATAAGAGGCTAATAGGAATATTCAGAGGCAATAGGGCAGTGGTACAGAGGATCAGGAAGATGGAACTAAGGTCTATTGATCATAATAAAGAAGTTGAAGGAATAAGATGATGTAAGAGAAGTTTAAGAGATACACGTAGGTTCACTTAGTCCAAGCAGCATATACACGCAGGTACTCAGAACAGAAATAGCGTATAACGTACACACGCACTCCCATAGAAGGCAAAGCGCATACATGTTGAAAACCATGATTTTGGTCCGAGGTATTTGGTCCAAGGTATCTTTGGACCATCATATTGACCCTAGGTATTTAGTCCGAGGTATTCGTTCCATGGCATTTGATCCAAGGTATTGGTCCTAAGTGGATTCAGTCCATGGTATTGAGAAAGGCCAAAAACTATATAAAGAAGAGTGGATCATAAGGCTAGAAGTGCAAGTGAATAAGATTCAAAGGAATACTTCTATTTGAAGTATATTTTATGTTGCAGGGTTATGTTTGGGACTAGATCTGAAATATTTATGTGCACCTTGAGTTCAATATTGGATCAGGATCATGAGACCTGAAATGACTTATTCTTGAATGATCTGATATTGGTTGAGGCTAGATCTGATGTTTTGCATTATCTATCATGATCTGGGTTTGTCTGAAGTTTGGAATTGCAGCAAAGTTCTGAGTCAATATTTGCAGATTTGTATTCAGTTTCGTCTCGGCAAAAGAGCGTATACACGCAGGTTTTTTTCTTTCAAGTAGCGTATACAAAAGAAAGGCTTGATGTTCAGAGATGACTGATCTATTAGATTAGTATTGCTGATTTATTGTTGCTTCTATTTTACTATTGTTCGTCAATGAAGTCTTTTTAGATCTGAATGTAAATCTGAATGCATAAGGAGGTTGATATTTGACTGATTGTATAAGTGAGAACAAGTGTTTTATGTTGCCTTCCTATGTAAAGTTTTGTAAGTTGACAGTAGATGTTCAGTACACTGTTGGTTGGTACAGTTTGTGATTCAGAGATTTTATGATTCGAAATCTTTAGGTATACGCAGGCTGGGCTAAAGGAAGTAGTGTATACACGCAAGTTTGTCTTCATTGAAGTAGCTTATACAGTCTGACACATGAATTTTGGAGGTTTCAATTTCTGAATGTTGATACAGGTTTATGGGTTCAGCACAGTGTTCTGATGACAGTGATCTGATTGTTTCAGATTAACTGCATGTTGGTTGATGAAGTTTGAGTTTCTAAATTTCTAATGGGTTATTGATGATTTAAGGTCTTCATATGTCTTGATATGTGCCAGGAGCATCCAGTCTGAAAATTCATGAAACATGGTCCCTAGTGGAAGAGTGGAGTTTTCTGTAGGCTAGCACCTATGTACTAGTAAACATATTGGCTAGTACAAGACCTAGGGGGTTGGAGCTCCCTTCCAATAGAATCTGGAAAACGAGAGAAGGTCGTAACCTTCTGTAGGTAGAAGCTTGCATACCAGTATGAGTCTACACTAGTACAAGATTGTAAACAGATTTTCTTATTATTAAAAAGAAGACATAGACGACAGTATCAGGTGGTTTTCACCCACATTGGGTTTCCACCTTAAATCTTGGTGTTCATCTGTGTTACTTATGTGTAATGGTTTATTATGTTCATACTGCACATGGTTATTGTTTAATGATTGATGAAGTACTGATGAACTTATTAAAGATCAACATATGATGAATTAACTGAATCATAAGTTTACTACATAAACACTGGTTGCCTGAAAGACAGTTGCGTGTACACGCTAGTTCCCCTCTCTTAAGTAGCATATATAAATCTGATTATGAAAAAGAAAAATTCTTGATCTAATAATACTGATTCACCCCCCCCTCTCAATATTATTTCCAACACATATTGGTGACACGACTCTGGATTTTGGCAGCTTTTGGATCCATAGGATCGGTGGTCATGATGACATGGCAGAGATCAAATGGAAGGAAAAAATGAATGGCCCAAACCAGGAAGGTTAATGATGAAAGGAGGATATCCCAACCCGACACGAAACAGCAAGTGTCATGTTCAAGAGTGAGTTGCCAATAGAATTTCCCATTTTCCCCCACCATTGCTGGTAGGTACCCCAATTATTTTTAATCTCAAGCTCAAAGGGGATAGCATGCGCTTGCATTGTAAGTTCATCCTTCAGATGAATCCGACCTAGTAAGTTTAATGAGCCCTAGGAAGGAGAAGCTCATGTCCATCATGGTGATGAATCTGATGTCGTTTAATGTTTTAACGAGTTCGACAAAGGTGTAACTCTGTATCTTTTTCATGTTTAGAGAGTTTGAAAAAGACACGGTAAATAAAACTCCACATGGTCCCTTTTCGTACATTTGTGTCTCTCGAGCCCGAAAAGGTAGAAAACGATACTTGAGAGAACTGCTTGACCCTTTCAGTGAAGGAGTACCTTTTTCGTAAATAATTTATGCCAGCACAAAAAAGGGGTAAACGGTATACCGGGTAAACGAAATTTCACACCTTTAACGAGTTCAAAATGACAAGAGCTCGACAATGTCTTCATGTTTAAAGAGTCGAAAAAAGAGCTTAAAAGCGAACCCCCCTTTTTTATTCTCTTTTACTAGTTAAAAAGGGAAAAATACTCAGTGATCTTTTCATTTGATTTTTACGATTCGAAAAGAGCTTAAACGTTACTCAGTACCATCATCAGTAATCTCTCACCTGTCGCTGCACAAAAGGTAAACGCATTATC